>JASDDO010000010.1:533080969-533680969 GCA_030015575.1 Agapanthus africanus
CAACACCTTCCTGCTAGGGGATCGAGAGGTGTCTATCTCATTGGATGAATTCCGTGAGATTTCAGGATTGCCCATTAGGTGGGAGCATTACGAGGAACTGCTGCCTCCTGATGAATATGTTTCTCCATAATGCCGGCTATGCTCGCTGGTCTGACAGCCAAAACCGCCGTCCGTCGTAAGTATCCCAGTCTGATCAAAGCCCTGGGTATTTTCGACAGATTGTTTGCGAAGTCAGAAGGTCAGGGTGTAACTTTTGAGAGCTTTATCGCCTGTTTCATTCGAGGGGATATTTTATCTAAGGAGGCCCCGAAGTTTGCGAGCATTGATGACCCTTTTGGGTTTGGTCTGGATAGACTGCCGGTTAAAGCAGAATATCTACCACAGTTTTACATCCCGATCTTGTCAGTCATTCCTTTTTGTTCGATTGCGGCCCCCGGCATGGATGAAGAGACCTTCTTTGTTAGTTTTATCAGCCTTTGGCTCAGCTGGTTTGTGATACCGTCACACCGATTCTTCATGAGAGCTTCTGTCTTCTATCCCGCCCATCGTATAGCTGAAGGGGCAAAGTTGGCCGTCGGCATCGCCAGACTATTGCATCTTTATCACGGGTTAAGTGTTGTGACCAACACTTCGACTCCAGGTGTAGATGTTGTGAATCTCTCCCTTCATTACTTCACATCTTGGATCGAAATGCATGTGCTGGGGACATTCGCGGCACATCAACGACCGAACTTCTATGACTCCTACACCTTCCCTCGAGTTATGAGATTAGTGGATGCCTCCGCTCCCGATCCGACTCAATTAGGGGCCTTCCGTGTTCTGCTCAATACATATACCCATGAGGGAGGAATGGTGTTTGTTGATCGTGTTCTTTCTGCTCCAGCGGGGCCTGTCCAGCAGCTATTCGACTTGTCGAAAGGGGGAGCACCCTCTTTAAAGCCTAGAGAGATCATGCATATATACTCAATCAGGCCGGGCTACTTGGTGTTCTGCCAGAATGATACGGATCTCCTTATGCGGTATAATCCGCACCGCTTTGCCCGGCAACTGGTTATAATCAAGGCGTCCCCTTCGAAGCGTTCTTGGTTGAGCCTACTTTGTCGTTGGGAGTTATTCACGACGTTATTCATTATTTTATGCGGCTGAATACTGGCTTCGTGTTCATGATCCCAGAACCTGACTATATCCCCAGGTCTGTGGGCTCCTTTGTGGGCTGGTATCGCTACCAGGTTGGTCCTATCATTGCTGAAGAAAGGCGAGTACTCTTCGAATATAAGACTCCTGCCCCGACCCAAGCTACTAGCGTTCCGTTGCGACCGTGGTCAGTCGTTCGCCCTCTTTTAAAGGATGGTGGCGCGGTCCTTATCTCGCAGGCCGAAGAAACCGAGCCGATTCCTCCCACTGCAGGGATGCCGATGCGTACTAGAGCTCGAGCAAAGGCTTCCGCCGAAGCACCAGTGGCCACTCCATTAGTGGCGACATTATCAGCAGCGGTGTCGCCAAAAGGGGACAGTGGAGGTTAAGTGGGTCAACATCGCACCAAAGCGCCGAAGGGAAGGAAGCGATCATCTTCCGGCATTAGTTCTAGGTCGAAGAGGAGAAAGAAGACGGTCACCGGTCTACTTGACCTTTTGGTGGAATCCGAACCTATTGTTCAGGACAAACTGATATCTATGCAGCAGCCGGATGATGGTCTTCTCTTTCCGGGATCATCTGCCGAGGAAGCTGCACAATTGCTGAGGCTATAAGGCGTTCCCAGGATGAAACGGAGAACGTGCGCGTCTCGAAGAGTTCCTATCCTGTCGTCATATTCTACGAAGATCCTCCATCAATACGGCGAGTATTTATAGGTCCTCTGAAACAGGGAGGCGAGATAGCCCTCAAACAGCCTATCTCAGCCGCTTCTGAAGATGAGTTGTCGTTGTGGACCGGCGGCCATGAATCTACACTTGAGCCCCGACGAGCATACCTTCTCAGGAAGGAACGTCGGCTTGAAAAAGCCATACTAGAGGCATCTTGGCGTATCGGTATGCATGTTTTCTGTATTTTTCCTTCGGCAAGTAATTTGTTTCGCTTTTTATGTCTTCTTTTCTTCATAAAACTTTGCAGAGAATCTGAGCTCAAGTCGCGTCTGGACCGTGGACTCTGTAAATATTCCCGATGAGACACCAGTAGGTGTGGAAGGGGTCGCTACAGTTGCTATTCCTGCTGCAGAGCTTCCATTGGTGGCTTCTGTTCCCCTTGTTCCCGTTCACCCTGAAGAGGTGTCCTTTGCTGCCGTGGATTTAATGGACCTTTCTGTTGATGGCCTGGAGATGGTGGAACAGATAATTGAGATCGCCGTTCCTGAAGTGGTGGCCGCTTCCCCTCGACTGATAGCCGTCACACCAGAAAATGTCTTCGATGATGTGCCTGAGGGTATGGAGGAAGTTGCCAAAGCTGCTATCCCTCCTGTTCAAAGCGGGAGGAGTATCGAAGGTATTCTTCTATCTTTTGTTTTAACGATCTCTTCATTGTCTGAATCCTTCCGTCTTTTCAGAATTACAAGAATTGGCGGCGTCCATCGCGGGCCTATCCTCCAGAAAATCTTTCCAGCGTTTGCTCGAGATGGCCGCTCCGCAGGCAATATCCCTGCAACGCATCGTCCTCTCTTCTGGGCAAGGTTAGTGTTATCTTCCCCTCCTCATGGCATTACTATTATTTTGTATAACGATGCTAATGTCTTCTGTAGTTCTGGAAGCTGAAGACGAAGTTGAGATCCTTGACGGGCCTGGGGATCTTTTAAACCCTTCTTGCATGACTGTGTGTAAGCAAAGTTTCGACGTCGTTCCCTCTACTCTTTGTTTGCAAATCTCGCTGATTGTTTATGAATCTTAACAGCTTTGCTCGTTCTTACCCCGCTGGAATCTCGCATCATTATGCCACCTGGCCCTTATGCCCTACGTGCATCTGAATGGATGGCGAAGCAAAGCCTTCACTCTTTGTCGGCTCTCATAGAAGATTTTCGTGCTGGTAGCTCGATCACGGCCGAAGATTTTGCTGCTGAAGCCAACATTTCTCTTCCCTTTCTTGCTGCTTACCATGATGAGACATTGGTGCATGTCTGGGTCGAGTTTTGTCGTCGGGTGGAGGCTTGCTTATATAATCTTGAGTGCACGTGCCTTCCTTCAGAGGTCGTGGCTGCAAAGGCGAGCTTGCGGGGGCTGATTGAATGGTGCGCCGCAAATCTGCAGTCATGTGAGAAGAGGCTCAACCGAAACTTTTCGGAGAGGGAGCTGGTTTCCAATGCACTGGGGGAACTTCAAACTGAACTCACGGCCAAGACCACTCGTGCGTATGAACTTTGGCGGGTGCTTCAAGAAGCTATCAGGGAGGTGGTAGCTATTGATAAAGCCGTCATTTTTACTCGCGAGATGGTTGAAGCTCACAAAGTTACCGAAAAGGAGCTTGAAAGTCGGCTCGCCTGGTACCAGGCCCAACAGTCTCAAGCGGAGGCCTGTCTCATAGCAATAACAAATTATGAAGCCAAGACCCAGCGGAAGAAGGATGAACTGACGAATCTATTAAACCGTCCGCCGGCTTAAACAAATGTATATGTTTCTTTTTATTCTCCTTTTCTACTTACTCCTAAATGAGAGTATTTTTTTATTCTTTCATAGATTTTACTTTGTATTCATTTTGATTCATGAATAAAAGACATATTTTGTTTTATGGTGGTATGTCCCTTTTATAAAATGCATTTTGTAGATAATCTATTTTGATCTCCTTGTAGGATAGCAGTGGCTTAGGAGTCACGTTCAAATCTGCCTCCTAAAGCTTTCCAACTTTATGAGCCGTGAAGGTCTCATAAAGATTTTTCTCCCTACGAGTCGAGAGAATCTCGTAGGTGTATTTTCTCCTTAGGAATCATGAGGATTCCTAAGTGTGTTTTTCTCTTGAGAGTCGTAAGGATCTCCCAAGAGAATTTTCTTCCTTACAAATCGAGAGGACTCGTAAGTGATTGATGAGTTGACCTGCTTCCGAATCAAAGCATTGCTTTGACGGGGAGGTTGAGGGTTGACTTTGGCCATATGGGGTCAAGATTGACTTTAGCCATACGGGGTCAGGATTGACTTTAGCCATACGGGGTCAGTTGATGACGTATTTCCGCGACGGGGTCATTGGATGACGTATTTCCGCGACGGGCTCATTGGATGACGTATTTCTGTGACGGGGTCATTTGCTGACATATTTCCGAGACGGGGTCATTGGATGACGTATTTCCGCGACGGGGTCATTGGATGACGTATTCCCGCGACGGGGTCACTGGATGACGTATTTCCGCGACGAGGTCATTTGCTGACGTTGCGTCTGCTGTAACAAGACGAATATCGAGGTGGTCTCTAGGTTGTCTGTGAACCGTCGAGATTTGGAACTAGGGACTTTGCCGTGGCTCCGCTTTGCTGACGTTGCGTCTGCTGTAACGAGACGAATGTCGAGATGGTCTCTAGGTTGTCTGTGAACCGTCGAGATTTGGAACTAGGGACTTTGCCGTGGCTCCGGTTTGCAGACGTTGCGTCTGCTGTAACGAGACGAATGTCGAAGTGGTCTCTAGGTTGTCTGTGAACCGTCGAGATTTGGAACTAGGGACTTTGCTGTGGCTCCTCTTTGTTGACGTTGCGTCTGCTGTAACGAGACGAATGTCGAGGTGGTCTCTAAGTTGTCTGTGAACCGTCGAGATTTGGAACTAGAGACTTTGCCGTGGCTCCGCTTTGCTGACGTTGCGTCTGCTGTAACGAGACGAATGTTGAGGTGGTCTTTAGGTTGCCTGTGAACCGTCGAGATTTTGAACTAGGGACTTTGCCGTGGCTCCGCTTTGCTGACATTGCGTCTGCTGTAACGAGACGAATGTCGATGTGGTCTCTAGGTTGTCTGTGAACCGTCAAGATTTGGAACTAGGGACTTTTCCATGGCTCCACTTTGCTGACGTTGCGTTTGCTGTAATGAGACGAATGTCGAGGTAGTCTCTAGGTTGTCTGTAAACCGCCGAGATTTGGAACTAGGGACTTTACCGTGGCTCCGCTTTGCTGATGTTGCGTCTGCTGTAACGAGACGAATGTCGAGGTGATCTCTAGGTTGTCTATGAACCGTCGAGATTTGGAACTAGGGACTTTGCCGTGGCTCCTCTTTGCTGACGTTGCGTCTGCTGTAATGAGACGGATGTCGTCTCCAGGTTGTCTGTGAACCTTCGAGATTTTGAACTAGGGACTTTTTCGTGGCTCCGCTTTGCTGACGTTGCATCTGCTGTAACGAGACGAATGTCGAGGTGGTCTCTAGGTTGTCTATGAACCATCGAGATTTGGAACTAGGGACTTTGTCGTGGCTCCGCTTTGCTGACGTTGCGTCTGCTGTAACGAGACAAATATCGAGGTGGTCTCTAGGTTGTATGTGAACCATCGAGATTTGGAACTATGGACTTTGCCGTGGCTCCGCTTTGCTGACGTTGCGTCTGCTGTAACAAGACGAATGTCGAGGTGGTCTCTAGGTTGTCTGTGAACCATCGAGATTTGGAACTAGGGACTTTGCCGTGGCTCCGCTTTGCTGACGTTGCGTCTGCTTCTGGTTGGAACGAGAAGGAACACCGTTGTTGATCTCTTGAGATGCAGATGTTTCCATCAAGACTTGGCTCTCTTTCTGATGAAGCCTGGTGGGATGATATGGCTCCTTCTTTGTTTGTGCCCCTGGATTGTATACAGGGATCGATGTGATCTCATATGTAGGGCAAAAGTTTCATGTTATATGTATTTTTTTTTATTTTCTTTCCGCGATGCTCTATCATTTCAGCCTTTTGTATGGCGAAAGTCGCGATTGCCCAATCATTTCGGCTATTTTTCGCCGTGCCCGATCATTTCGGCTATTTTTCTTTTTCTTTACTGGCTGCTTTTTATTGCGAGTTGCCCAAATATTTCGACTATTTTTATATGCATATATTTTACTCGCTGATTTTCATTGCGTACTGCCCAAACATTTCGGCTATTTCATATGCATTTTTTTAGTACGGAACTCAAGATCCGATATCAATCTTAGCATCAGCATCGCTGCAACTGGAATGTTGCCAGGAGCGAATCATCATTTGCCATGAAAGGACTTAGAGTTTGATATCGATTTAGGCATCAGTATCGCTACAACTGGGATATTGCCATGAGCGAATCATCATCTGCCTTTGTCGGTTCGAACAAAAGTGGCTTAGCAAACAGGGTTAAGATCCTGTCGACTAAGGTTTTTGACTTCATGAGCCGTAAGTGTCTCATAAAGGTGTTTCTCCCTACGAGTCGTGAGGATCCCATAGGTGTCGTTTCTCCTTACGAATCGTGAGGATTCTTAAGTGTATGTTCTCTTGTAAGTCGTAAGGATCTTGCAAGAGTGTTTTCTCCTTGTAAAGCGAGAGGACTTACAAGGGTCGTTCACCATGTGAGCACATCCCTAGTCGCTGGTGGGACTTTGTTAGGGAAATTTTTATTCGTGCCCGTAGATTGTATACAACGGTCAATATTGAAACGCTTGTAGGGAAAAATCGGGGTGTATGACGGCTTAAGAACAGGTTCAGATCCCTGTAGCTTAAGGCTTTTGAATCCTATGAACCGTGAGGGTCTCAAAGGGGAATTCTCCTTACGAGTCGTGAGGATCTCGTAAGTGTGTTTTCTCTTTAGGAATCGTGGGGATTCCTAAGTGTGTTGCTCCCTTGTGAGTCGTAAGGATCCCACGCAGGTATTTTCTCCTTACAGGGTCGAGAGGACCTTGCAAGTGTCTTTTAACGAGATTGCGCCCTTTCGGATTTTCACAAACTCGCCGGTAGTCCTGCTGTTTTTACTCACGGAGCCCTTTTGGGTTTTCATCCGTTCCCATCTCGCTTATGGACGTACCGCTTTTTTGTGTCAGCCTTGGGATGCTGCGGTCCATAGTAGTTTATAGATGTTTCGGTCAGGCGTAGTATTTCTTCAAGAAACGGCCATTTATTGGCCTGAAGGGCCTTTCGCCATGCATATCCATGAGCAAGTAAGCCCCATCCTGGTAGACTTTGTCTATGATGTACGGGCCTTCATAGTTCGGCTCGAATTTCCCTCGTTTGGCACGATTGGGGATCATAGATCTCTTGAACACTAGTACGAGTTCGCCTTGGAGGAATGTTCTCGGCTTAGTCAATCTTTCGTATGAGCGCGTCATTTTTTCTTTGTAAGCTTCCAAGTTTTGCTGCGCCATGAGCCGGGTTTCGTCAAGTGCGTCGAGCTCCTCAAGCCGAAGATGAGCATTGTCTTCGTCCGTATGTTCGTAATGAACCGCCACTCGTAAGGAGGGTAGCACTATCTCCAATGGGAGTACTGCTTCAGTGCCGAATACCAATACATACGGCGTTGTGTTTGTGGTCGTTTTGAACATGGTTCGATACGCCCAGAGAGCTTCATGCAGTCTCTTGTGCCAGTCCTTCCTATTTCGAGACACCGTCTTCTTTATGATCTTCGTCAAGGTCTTGTTGAAAGCCTCGGCTAAACCATTAGCTCGAGGATTATAGACCGAAGAGTATCTCCAGTATATATTATGCTGCTGTGCGAAGCGGCTGATTTTATGACTTCTGTAGGCCGTCCCGTTATCGGAGATAATCCGTCGCGGAGTGCCGAACCGATAGATGACGTGTGTCTTGAAGAAATGGAGGATATTCTCCGTCTTCACTTCTCTTAATGGTACTGCTTCTGCCCACTTGGAGAAGTAATCAGTTGTCGCCAGTATGAACCGATGGCCTCTGGACGATGCTGGTTCAATGGGCCCGATTATGTCGATTCCCCACATTTCGAATGGCCAGCTAACCACCGTTGGATGTAGCGGATTTGGATGCTGGTGGATAAAGTCCCGTGAATCTGGCACGGGTGGCACTACTTTGCGTATTCGAGGCAATCTTGGATCATTGTGGGCCAATAGTAGCCCATCCTTTTGATCTTCAGTTTCATCTTCGGCCCGGCTTGGTGAGAGCCGGTTCAGGATCTGCCCCCAGTTTCTCTGTATCAGGAGCTTCTTCACTATCTACTGACGAGTGAGAGATCACGTGGCAGCTTGCCACATAATTTTCAGGTTTGTCTAACGAGTCTTCTCCCTCATCTTCATCGCCATCTCTATCTTCAAGGATGTGGTTGAGAAACTCTTGGAGTGTAACCGGGGTTCACGCCTTCTGGTTATATTCCTCCAGCGGGTCAATATGTTTTTGCAAGTCCGTACGCTTGTCATCAGGTTGTGCGAGCTTCTTAACCTTCTTCTTCTTCGAAGACTTTGACGACTAGGCCTGAGCATTTTGATTCTCGCTACCCATTCTTGGAGTCAGGCGCGGCTTCAGCATTCCCTCAATGATCTCGGGTTCCAGCGGACTTTTCCACTTGATTGCCGGGCATGTTTGGAGATCCTTCAGCATTCTTTCCGTCTTAGCTGAAAGGGTCACCTCCTATGGGGCTTCCTCTATAAGTGAGCATGATGTCCCTGGCGTGTCCACCTTTTTAGGAGCGTGAGGTTGTGGCGGGTTCACCTTCCAGTTTTCGGATAACGCGAACTTGCCTTGTTGGTACTGATCTTCGATCCAACTTTTGAAGATGTAACAATCTTCGATTGGATGACCCAATATTCGGTGATAAGGGTAGTAATTAGGATTGTTAACGTCGCCTAGTTGCGTTGGGCGTCTTGGCTCCGGCAGAATGATGAGCCTGTTGCGCAGCGCTAGCTCGAATAACCTCTTCGTCTTATCCCGAGGGAACGAGTAAGGGCGTCTCATCTTTTCTCTAAGGGATCGCTGTCTATCACTCTGGCGATCAGCTGGTTTTGGACCACTAGGCTGCTGTTGAGCATTGGCGAAGAAGGTCGCTTTCCCCTACCCCTTTTCGTTTCGAGGAAGACGGTCTATGACCCATCTGATCCATTTGGGCCAGTTTGTCGATCAAGGCCTGTAAGGTAGTCGTCTTGAAAATCATCATGAACTGGGATATGGTCGCCTGCGGATCAAGAATTCCCACAAACATGCCTACCGCAGGCGCTTCATCGATGCGCTGCTCGCACTTCGACCATAGATTCCGCCACCGTATTGCGTACTGCACCTATGTTTTGCCCGGCTTCACCCTGGCATTGATCAATGCCGTGATTGGGGTGCGCTCATTAGCACTTGCGAATCTTTGTGTAAATAGTAACTCCATTTCTGCAAATGTCTTAACGGAGTCGTTCGGGAGCTCGGAGTACCATTCAAACGCTGTTTCCGACAAGCTACCAACAAACTGGCGAAGCAGTAGCTTATCGTCACCTCCGGTGTTGCCGCACAAAGCCCTGAATTGAGCAACGTGCTGGTGTAGATTTCCCGTCCTCTTATATACATGGAATCTAGGGATCATATATCCCGACGGGTACTTTATTTGGTCGTACCAACCCGGATATGGTCGTCCAGTCTTAATAATTTGGCCGGCCGCTTTGTTCGCCTGATGAGCTCGTATCTGTTGAGCGATATAGTCATCCAGGGCGGCTTTGGAAATGGTCTCTTCCTTGGCTTCTGAACAAGCCGGACGAGGGTTCGATGTCTCTCCCTTATCGTCTTCAAAGATAATCGGAGGGTCTTCAGCTGGAGGATCCGGCTGTAACATCATCCCGACCATGTCTTGGAATAAAAGCGCCATTCGTTTTATGTTGGCAGCTTGTTCCGCTGCCTCTTTGTCCTTCTTCTCGAGGATTCTGCGGAGGAACTCAGCATCAGTTTCTTGTTCATAATGCTACTCTGACGACGTTTCCGGGCTTTCTTTTGGCCCAGTGAGTACGGCCATCTGTATTAACATTTCCTGGAGTTTTTGTTGTTGCTCCTAGGCCTTTGTTACAGATCTGGTGAGTGGTCGATGACCCGTAGAGATACGGCTATCCTCTTTCCCTGATGCCATATAGACAGTGTGCACCACCATGCCTCCAGAATTGGGGCGTTTAGATTCAGTGTCCTTGAGATTCGTCGCAGACACAGGAATTTTCTCCGGCCTTCCCCTTTTGTGAGCGGTCGAAGTTGAGGGAACCGTTGCTGCGGGCACCCAAGTAGATGACACCTTATGTTGTACAACAGGGTGGTCTTTCTCTTGCCGAACTTTCATCTTCTTCGGTCAGCAGGAGTAGTCTTGGTTGATCACCGGGTCTTGAACCTGTCGCCAGACCTTGTGAATTTTAGAGGACGGCCGCTGAGAGGGCTGCTCTGGCTTCACCTTTGTAACATTCTCCATAGGTGGAGGAGATCTTTTTAGTACGGCCATCGAAGAGTTCTTGCGCACCCTCCTAAGTGGTTCAAAGTTGTTCCCAGTTGGAACAGCAGCATCGACTTCCACCGTTGGAGCTGGCGGAGTAAGTCCAGAAGGGGAACTGCCCCCAACCTTCCTCACTCGGCCCCGGTGACGACGTCGAGCACGACTTGCAGATGGTATTGGCTCAGTTACGGGGCTGGCTCTCTCATGCCCCCTGTCCTGGTGAAGGGTTGCCGTTGGTGTCAGCCTATTGAAAACTGACGTCCGTTGAGTGGGGATGGCCAACCTGTCGAAGGCAGACTTTCGAGCAGGGGAAGCAGCTTTGGTGACTTCGCCTGAAGCGAGAGTTGGAGCGGACAGTCTAGCGAAAACCGATCTCTTAGCAGGAGAAGTCTCTCTGATGATTTCGTTTGTTGGAACAGGGATGGCTATCCATTTCGGGATAACCCCCTCAGGTATTGTGGGCTTCTTCACGGGCCCATTGGAGTTTTGGCCCAGTCTATTAAAGACTGAAGTGTTGGATTTGGGCGACCCGTTAAGAGGGGCTGCGGTAGCTGTAAGCCGATCAAAGATCGACTTCTTCGGAGCTTCTTACGACGGCAGTGGGCCGTTGAAGCTCATGGGTAGGAGCATGGTCCCAAAGAATAGCCCAGTGGTGGCTTGAGTCACCTGTTCCACTGGCATCGTAAAAAAGGAGGTCGCTTGAGGCCCATAGGTCACTCCTCTAGCAAGGACGGAATAGGAGTTGTTGCAGTTGTTGCAGTTTGTGCAATTGAAAGCCATTGATCTTCTGTTTTCTGCATGAAGCAAGACACCAAATCATAGTAACTTGAATCCAGGGGCAACCATAGCAAACCGCGATTCGTTCGCGAAACACGACAAACGAAGTATGGAGTGGAAAGAGGAAAAGGTCCCACCGGGCGTGCCAAAATCTGTTCTCCGCCGAAAAGACCGGGAAGACAAACGTCTTGCTTGAATTTGGGGGCAGATGCTATTTGGATTTATCCGTCCACCTCTCTAAAGATGCCAAGTTGATATATGGCACCGTGTATCGGAGGTTTAGACGGATGCGGCCGTTGTAGCAGACTTTGTCAGATTCTCCCTCGTTTGAGGGGTTTTTGACTGTGGAGACGCTCTTCCCTGCAGGCACAAGCCCCTGCAGTTAATTACGCTACCGCATCGCGGTAACCACTTTCTCCTTCTCCAGATGGTCACTTCGTGTCGTGTGTGTGTTTGTTTTATTTTTGGGTGCCCATGGATTGTATACGGAGACTAATTTATGTTGTCGCCCGTACATTATTTTCTTAGATTTGGGTTTTGGGTTGGGTTTAAGGATCATTAATCTCATTTGAGACTAAGATCAACATAAACGTTTGTTAAGGATACGTTAGTCTAATTTTTGACTAAGATCTTACTTAACATGATCATTTAGATCCAACAAAAGAGTATTTGGGCTCTATTGTTTTAGTTTAGTGACTTTGTGGTCCATTGGGTTTAAGGACATCGTAGTCCATGGGGTTTAAAGACATCATAGTCTATAAAGTTTTTGGTTGTCGGGACCTACCACCTCTCTGAAGACGTTGAAGAATTACAACGACACATATCAGAGGTGTGAAGAGATGTACCCTTGAACCAATGTCTGTTGAGAGATCTGTATTTGGATTGATTTAAGGATCGTTAATCTCATTTGAGATTAAGATCAACTTAAATGGTTGTTAACGATACGTTAGCCTAATTTTAGACTAAGATCCACTTAACAGGGTTTTTAGGATCATTTAGATCCAGCGAAAGAGCATTTGGGCTCTATCGTTTTAGTTTAAGGACGTTACGGTCCAGTTTAAAGACGTCATAGCCTGTAAAGTTTAAAGACATCATAGTCTATGAGTTTAATGACCTAACAGTCCATGGTAGTTTAGACACATCATAGTCTGTAAAGTTTAAGGACATCATAGTCCATGAGTTTAAGGACCCCACAGTCCGTAAGGTTTAAGGACATCATAGTCCATGAGTTTAAGGACCTCACAGTCCATGGTAGTTTAGAGACATCATAGTCTGTAAAGTTTAAGGACATCATAGTACATGAGTTTAAGGACCCCACAGTCCATGGTAGTTTAGAAACATCATAGTCTGTAAAGTTTAAGGACATCATAGTCCATGAGTTTAAGGACCTCACGGTCCATGGTAGTTTAGAGACATCATAGTCTGTGTGGTTTTAGTTCAACCGTTTGGGGATGCACCAAAAGTTATTGGTTATTGGGACCCTCCACCTCTCTGAAGACGTTGAAGAATTACAACGACATATATCATAGGTATGAAGAGATGTATCCTTGAACCAATGTTGGTTGGAAGGCTCTGGAGATCGCTTTGAATGCCATATGAGATGATCAGTTTTGGAAGATAAGAGTATAATTGGGGTTCAGTTTCAAGGGATCTTGCATCTGGAAGACTTAGCTAATTTGGGCTAAGATTGACTCGAATATAGTGTTAAACACTAAAATACATTCGGCGCTCACGTGCTCCCACGTGAGGCGCTTAAAGTAGTGTTAAACACTAAACCTGAAGCGCTCACGTGGCGTCACGTGAGGCGCCTGAAGATTGGGCCTTACTTCTTTTATTTTACTCTCAAAATGTGCATATAAGTGTTAAACACTTAACCTTTATAACAATCACGTGTGGACACGTGATGGGTATCCATGCGTTTGATATTAAAAGTATTTGTCAGGGGTTATGTGGGAGCACGTGATACACCCTAAAAGAGAAACTGTCTTGGCCTTACTTCCTTTTGTTTTGAGGAGCTTTTTAAGGGTCACCTGGGATCACGTGAGACTTCCAAAATCTGTTCTGCCTTGGCTTCACTCCCTTTTTATTTTGGGAAGCTTATTCAAAGGTCACGTGGGAGCACGTGACCTAAACTTATTCGTTCTCTTTTGATCATTGAGGGGGCTCACGTGGACACACGTGATCATGTTGGGTACTGATCTGTAACGTTTTAGAAATTGTTTTGCGAATTTTTCCTTTTTAGGGTAAATTTGTTGGTATTTTCCGTTTTAACCAGACTGTGATCAAACGTCCATATAGACTTGCCAGCACCTAGTTTAGCTAAAATAAAGCTAGTGCGTGAGCTTTGGGGGTATATGGGACGTTTTGGTTCAAATAGAATTTTTTTCTATTTTAATATTATTTTAATGTGGCATTTACATTTTGGGTTTGGGTAATTACTCCTAAAATTTGAATCTTTTCAAATAAATCAAGGTTAGGTAAAACCAAACCCTACTTATAATATCTAGATATTCTTGTGAGAAAAGGATTAAGTTTTAAAGAAAATAAAAAGGAATGGGAGAGGTGGCATGTGCATGAATGTGCATTAATGTGCATTTATTGCAAAGAATGGGCTAGAAAATTCGACACAATTTCCTCACCTCCCTCAATTGGCCGAGCTCCTTCCTCCTTCATCTACCCTTGACTTTTTCTTTCACCATTTTCATCAATTCAAGCTTAATAAATCTCCAAAATTCCCAAAATAATCTCACAAAACACTTCAAGTCTTGCTTTTGCTTCTTGGATCACTTGGAGCTAGGAAAGCTTGGATCTTGGGAGCAAGTGTTGATAGGTATAATCCCTAAACTGTTAAATAGGAGTTTTTAAGATGTGTAGCTCGTTGGTTATTGTTTAGAACACTTTAAGTATCGATTAGTACAATATCGTGTTTTTAGTGTCTTTTTAGAACCTCTGTGATCTGCTATGACCTGGGATTTTTATTGAGTGACCAAACAAGATAGCAGTGTTGTACTAGTGAACCTAAGATTCCACCTGAGACACGAGACCCACCCCACCGGCTTTGGCCGGCGACCTTTTGGCAAATTCCGGCGACACCGGTTTTTGAGGGGAGTTGGGTGTTGGTTTTTTTGTGGGTAGCTATCTGCTGTGGTTTAGGGGTGTTTGGTACTGTTTAAATTTTTAGTATTTACAGTATGCAAAATCTGGGATCGTTTTTCTATAATCTAGTGTTTTGTGTCCGCGTGTTACGTTATCCGACACGAATCGTGATCTTGTGCAGCTGCTGTACTTGGGTAGGTTTCGTAGTGTCGTCACGCACGTTAGCCACTAGATGGACACTTGTGAGTTAGTTTAGTGTTGGTGCGTCGTTTAAAACGTAGTTTTACGTTATATTGGTCGATTTCTGAGATTTTGCTCTGTTTATGTGTTTGTGAATTTATAGCGTCGCAAGCGGGGACTTCGGACGCTATGAACAAGGGGAAGCAGGTGGTCGGATTTTCATAGCTCGAGACCATGTGAGTAGATTTAACATCTACGGGGAAATCGCCCATATGGCGTTATGCGTCGGGACTGATATGAGATGTTAGCTGCATGTTATTGCATATTAGTTAATTTCATATGAATGTCATTGCATAGTATTATCTGTTATACCTTGACTTGTACCTTTAGATATAACACCTTATTGACGGTTCATGTTGCACGAGCACTAAATTATATGCTACACCCATACCGTCAGTAATTGTCATGACACGCACAAACCACCTACATACGTGATATGGTAGTGGCTAGGGATAGTGGAGGAAATAACTCTTATTCCATTGTGCATATGAAATATTATTGACACATACATACGTGATATTGTATTGGACATGGATAGTTAAGATAGTAACCATTATTCCATCTCACGTATACCTTGCTATGGCTACTTATACATCATGCACACATACTGACATGTACACCTACATATTTTGCTATAGTTGCATATACCCTAAGTGGTATTGTTTTTACATGTGATATTGAGACGTTGACTATTGTGCTTATGAAATACATCATACATATTTGCTTACATGTAGATATTTAAACCTTGCTACAATTACATGTACACCTCATATGATACTGCACTTGTTTTTGGAGGATTTGGGAACCGCATGATATATTTTAAAGCTGGATTCATTTAAAAGAGCGGCTTTCCCTTGATATGCTCATATTGTTGTTTTATGTTGCATATATCAGTTTTTCATGGATTTACGCATTGAGATATGGCTTTCATATGATTTATGGATTTGAGAACCGTGGGGGTATTTCAAGAAAACTATGTATTGTTTGAAAACCCGGTTTCTCTTGACATGATATTTCAGTGCGTCCACCATGTGATTTCTCGGTTCTGAGATTTGGCTTGTGATACCCGATTCGAGGAGCGGGAGGCACCGTCTGTGGGTACATGGTGGACCCGGTATGGTACCCCGGGGCGAGTGGTGATTTCGTGGTGTAGACGATAAGCCTGGCAGAGGGACCACTACCTACCGGTGATTGTATTTGGACTCGGCGGTTATCGTGGGGATACCGACCGGAGTGATATATGACATATCGTCAGGGCCAGTCATGGTGACAACGCCTGAGTTATGAAGATTTACGTGTCGATGCTAGACACGGGTTTCATGATGTTTCGAGTGTCGGTGTTAGACACTCAGGTTTCCATGATTTTTACGTATCGTCGGTGGACATACGGGGTTGATATCCTCATACTTATATATACACATACACACACACACACACACACACACACACACACACACACACACATATACATACAGGGATATGTTTTCATGATTTTCGGGTGTCGATGTTTGACACTCAGGTTTCATGAGACTTACAGGATGTGAGGACCGATCTGAGGATGCGGTGCCTGAGGATTTGGGATTTGATGTGTCAGTGAGGGACACTAGTGTTTTTCCATGCTGATAATTTTGCATGAGATTTTATTATATCATCCCATACACTCAGGATTATTTTTGATATGCATTGTTTCATATAGTTGTAGTACCCTGATGATGTACCTTTACATGATAGTTGCATATTCATATTGTCATACTTATGCTATTGGATTACTTGTGATAGATTAATCGCTATTCGTGCATACTTACGATTACAGTATGATGTTAATTACTATTCACGAGTTGGCAACTCACCCCCGTTGTGCCACAGTGTTTTGCAGGACTTACCCTCTGAGTAGTTGTGGCAGGGCATCTTATCATCTCTACTTTTGCGGATACCGCTACGTTTGCCTGTGAGTGCTTTTAGGTGGGTTTGCGGTTATCTGTTTGTACATTGTATATTTTTTTGTTGGATCTAGTATTCTCCATCTACCACTGCTTGTATATGACTTAGAGACGAGTTGTGAGGATTCGGTGTTGTATTATTATTTTTGGTGACTTTGGATGCCATACTCGTGGGAGCCGGTTTTGTTGAAAAGTTTTACTTCTTTATGCAGTTTTCTTTTATATTTCTTCATTTCGGCGTCGTATATATGTTTGTGGTGGTTGTCTCCACTGTTGGGCATGATTTGCTCCCGTTTGAGATGCTTTATATGTTATCTATGTTGTACCCGTTTTTGGGGCTAGTTTTTACAAATGAGGTGTTGCCGAAATTTTCAAGAAAGAAATCTAGAGTTAGAGATTTTACTCATGATTTTCCGAAGGTTTTAAACTATGTTTTTCTCCGCTTATCCAGTTTTGGGTGGTTTAGATTTCTGGGTTTCGGCTTACTTAAGTTGCGTATGCCTGTAGACGTTATGTAGTTTAAGTGCCGGTTACGAGCCAAATTTTGGGTCGTGAAAAGGTTGGTATCAGAGCGCTAGGTTTTACCTTTCGGAGTGTAGGATGACCTTGGTATGATAGAGTAGGTAGCTTAAGCAGAGTGACGTAGCGTGTGTATGTTCCGCGGCATACTTACGACACGGTACTCCGCCTAAGTGACCTTAGGACTTATTGATTGAAATTTCTTCCGTGATGATATACATCCTTGTGATTCGATTCATGTTTTCTTATCGAATCTTGTTTCAATTTCCAGCCTATATGCCGCCGAATACTATGAGGGCACAGAGAGCGACCGCGAGGGCCGAGGTCAGAGTTGACTCATCTGAGGCGAGGACTGACCAGGGCGGTACGCCTGTTGTACCGGAGCATATTGATATGTTTGGGGCTGGTATGCAGGACCTGCGCCAGATGATGGGGACTTTAGTAGAGGCCATTCGAGCGTAGGGGCAGGCAGTTGTTCCACCCGTTGCAGGGACCACGATGGTACCTATAGTTCTGGAAGTCGCAGTTACAGCTCCGGAGGTTATTACCGTGTCACTAACAGAGTTCATGAAGCTGAGGCCTCCAGTGTTCACTGGCACAGTTGCTACTGAGGATCCGCGGTCGTTTATCGACCGGATGGCCAGGATTTGTCGTTCGCTCCGATGCTCCGACGAGAGATGGGTAGAGTTCACGAGCTTTCGTCTGGAGGGTCTGGCCCAGAAATGGGGCGAGTCGTTGGAGAGGGGCAGAGCCGCGAGTCTTGCTCCTATGACCTGGGCTGAGTTTGTGACTGTGTTTCTCGCCCGTTTTCTTCCACTGAGCGTCAGGGATGCGCGAGCATGCAAATTTGAGTCGTTACGTCAGACTCCGGGGATGACGGTATCTGAGTATGATGTACTGTTTACCGAGCTGTCGGTGTATGCTCCGTACTTGGTGGCGACTGAGGAGATGAGGGTGAAGAGGTTTGTTCGAGGCCTGCTTACCCAGTTGTTCCTAGCCACCAGCATTCAGCATTGTAAGACGTATGCGGCAGCGGTGGATGCAACCTTACTGGTGGAGGAGCGTCTTGCTGAGTCGTCGGTTATTCCGGAACCGAAGAGGACTCGTACGGATGTACCAGCACGGAGACAAAGGTTTGCACACCGAGGCAGAGTTTCTTCAGACTCGGGGAGTAGCAGAGACGTGGGACGGGGCCAGTTATTCAGCTCTTACTCCCAGGAGGGCCAGCGACCATCTTATGGGTGCTTTGGGTGTGGCAGTCTACATCACCTTGTTCGGGATTGTACAATGGTGCGTCAGAGAGGACCAGCAGTACCCCAGGTTACCTTACCACCTTCTTCGCCTCAGAGAGCATTGTCTCTTATTCCTGTGGTTGCGCCGCGTCAGACTCCTGCTCAGAGAGGTCGAGGTCGCGTGGTTTTGTGCCAAGAGGACGAAGTAGCGGAGGCAGAGGACAGCCAGTAGCCGGTAAAGGGCAGGCTCGGGTTTTTGCCTTGACTCACCAGGACGCTCAGGCGTCCAATGCTGTGGTTTCAGGTACCCTTTCTGTATGTTCTTATGATGCACATATTCTTTTTGATCCGGGATCTACGCATTCGTATGTTTCTACGCACTTCGTGTCGAGGTTAGGCCGAGAGTCGTGTTTGCTAGATCATCCTCTTGTTGTGACTACTCCTGTGGGGGAGTCGTTTGTTGTACGACATGTGTTCCGGTCATGTATTGTCCGTATAGGAGACAGAGATTTGTCCATCGACTTGATCCTTCTTGAGATGTTGGACTTCGACGTTCTGCTGGGCATGGACTGGTTACCTACTTGCTACGCGTCCGTGGACTTCCGCGAGAAGACAGTTAGGTTTTGTTTTCCCGGTGAGTCGGTGTTTGTTGTGCAGGGGGACCGTGGTGCCGCCCCTCACAGTTTGATTTCTGTCCTTTGCGCTAGTCGGCTTCTGAGGAGGGGATGTCGGGGATTCTTGGCTTTCATTCATGATACTGGAGCCACAGTGGAGTCTTTGGACCGGGTTCCTACCGTGCGAGAGTTTTCCGACGTCTTTCCCGATGAGTTACCTAGGTTGCCGCCAGAGCGCGATATTAAGTTCTGCATTGATCTGATTCCTGGCACGGAGCCTATTTCTATACCACCTTATCGGATGGCTCCGGCAGAGCTTAGAGAGCTTAAAGATCAATTGCAAGGATTGCTTGATAGGGGACTTATGCGTCCGAGTGTTTCGCCGTGGGGAGCTCCTGTTCTGTTCGTCAAGAAGAAGGACGGCAGTTTGAGACTGTGTGTGGATTATCGTCAATCGAACCGAGTTACGGTGCGGAATAGGTATCCTTTACCTCGCATTGACGATTTATTTGATCAGCTCTAGGGTGCAAAACATTTTTCTAAGATTGATTTGCGTTCGGCTTATCATCAGTTGCGGGTTCGGAATGATGACATTCCGAAGACTGCTTTTTGTACACGCTATGGGCATTATGAGTTTTTGGTGATGTCGTTCGGACACACCAATGCGCCAGCAGCGTTCATGGATCTGATGAACCGGATTTTCAGGCCATTCCTCGACCAGTTTATTATTGTGTTTATTGATGACATACTGGTCTACTCTAGGAGTCGTGAGGAGTATGAGCATCACTTAAGGATTGCTTTGCAGATATTGAGAGAGCACCAGCTGTATGCTAAATTCTCAAAGTGCGTGTTTTGGCTTGATAGTGTGGACTTCCTGGGTCATGTGGTGACTGGTGATGGTATTCTGGTGGACCCGAAGAAGATCGAGGCTGTACAGCTTTGGCCCAGACCTGTATCGGTGACCGAGGTCCGCAGCGTTTTGGGCTTAGCTGGTTATTATCGCCGTTTTGTGCAGGATTTCTTGAGTATCGCTGCACCGCTGACTGGACTGACCCGGAAGGGAGTTCCTTTTCTTTGGACTGATGCGTACGAGCAGAGTTTTCAGCAGTTGAAGACTCGGTTGACGACAGCACTAAATCTATCTTTACCTTCTGGATCGGGCGGCTATATTGTTTACTGTGATGCTTCTCGAGTGGGGCTCGGTTGTGTTTTGATGCAGCACAATAGAGTGATTGCTTACGCTTCTAGGCATCTGAAGAAGCACGAGCAGAATTACCCCACTCACGATCTTGAGATGGCCGCGGTGGTCTTTGTGTTGAAGATTTGAAGACACTACTTGTACGGGGAGTCGTGTCAGATCTTCACGGATCATAAGAGTTTGAAGTATATCTTCCAGCAGCGGGATCTGAATCTGAGACAGCGCCGTTGGATGGAGCTGGTGAAGGATTATAATTGTGATATCCTTTATCACCCGGGCAAGACGAATGTGGTAGCTGATACTTTGAGTCGTAGGCCCAGGGTAGCTTATCCCAGTTGAGCGCAGTTCATTGTCAGTCTTCTGTAGATTGGCAGCTCTTATGTGATGGTAAAGTGCAGTTCGAGTTCACTTCCGCTGCGGGACAATTTGCTCATGTCAGCGCCCGTCCACTCCTATTTGATCGTATCTGTGAGGCGCAACTCAGTGATGCCCGTTTGTATGAGATTCTTGAGCTTGTTCGACAGGGTACAGTTTCGGAGTTCATGATTGATGACCAGGGTATGCTACGATGCGGGACTCACTTGTGTGTACCAGATGCTGATGGGTTGAGACGCGAGATCCTAGAACAGGCACATCATTCGACCTTTAGCGTTCATCCAGGTTCCACCAAGATGTACCGTGACTTGAGAGACTTTTACTGGTGAGAAGGGATGAAGCGCGATATTTCGGACTTCGTTTCGAGGTGCCTGACTTGTCAGCAAGTCAAGGCTGAGCATCAGAGACCGGCTGGAGAGTTGCAGCCTTTACCCATTCCGGAATGGAAATAGGAGCAGATTTCTATGGACTTCATTGTGGGTCTACCCAGGACTAGTTGAGGGTATGACTCCATTTGGGTGATTGTTGACCGGTTGACGAAAGCGGCTCACTTCCTTCCAGTGAAGACCACTTTCGGTTATGCTCGGTATGCTCAGTTGTATATAGATGAGATTGTGCGTTTGCACGGTGTTCCCATATGCATCGTATCCGACAGAGGCACCCATTTTACTAGCCATCTTTGGCAGAAGCTTCAGGAAGCTTTAGGTACCCGGTTGAGTTTTAGCACCGCTTTTCATCCACAGACCGATGGTCAGTCGGAGCAGACTATACAGACTCTGGAGGATATGCTCCGTGCATGTGTGCTTGATTTTGGTGGTAGTTGGGATCGTCATTTGTCGTTGATTGAGTTCTCCTACAATAACAACTTTCAGGAGACTATTCAGATGGCACATTTTGAGGCTTTATATGGTAGGAAGTATCGATCGCCAGTCTGTTAGACCGAACTTAGTGAGAGTCTGGTTTTGGGACCCCAGCTAGTTCAGGAGACTACGGAGAAGATCCAGCTGATTCAGGACAGGATGAGAGCAGCCCAGTGCAGACAGAAGTCTTATGCCGACCGTCGTCGTCGCAGACTTGAGTTCGCAGTGGGGGATCATGTATTCCTGAGGATTTCTCCGATGAAGGGCGTTATGCGATTTGGGAAGAGGGGAAAGCTCAGTCCCAGATTTGTAGGTCCTTTCAAGATCCTTAAGCGAGTGGGTTCTGTTGCTTATCATTTGGCACTCCCGCCTAGTTTTCCGGATGTTCACCCCGTTTTCCATGTGTCGATACTTCGTAGATACCTTCATGACCCTTCTCACATGATTCAGCACGAGACCGTTCAACTTGAACGCGATCTTTCATTCACCGAGCAGCCAGTAGTTATTCTGGATCGGCAGGTGAAGAAATTTCGGTCAAAGGTCTTGCCATCTGTGAAGGTTCTTTGGCGTAGCCCTACTAATGAGGAGATCACTTAGGAGGACGAGAGCGAGATGTGGAAGAAATTCCCTCATCTTTTTGAAGGTACGCTTAGTATGAACTTTTAATTCGGGGACCGAATTTCTATAAGGGAGGATATTGTAACGTTTTAGAAATCGTTTTGCGAATTTTTCCGTTTTAGGGTAAATTTGTCGGTATTTTCCGTTTTAACCCGACTGTGATCAAACGTCCATATAGACTTGCCAGCACCTAGTTTAGCTAAAATAAAGCTAGTGCGCAAGCTTTGGGGGTATATGGGACGTTTTGGTTCAAATAGAATTTTTCCCTATTTTAATATTATTTTAATATGGTATTTACATTTTGGGTTTGGGTAATTACTCCTAAAATTTGTATCTTTTCAAATAAATCAAGGTTAGGTAAAACCAAACCCTACTTATAATATCTAGATATTCTTGTGAGAAAAGGATTAAGTTTAAAAGAAAATAAAAAGGAATGGGAGAGGTGGCATGTGCATGAATGTGCATTAATGTGCATTTATTGCAAAGAATGGGCTAGAAAACTCCACACAATTTCCTCACCTCCCTCAATTGGCCGAGCTCCTTCCTCCTTCATCTGCCCTTGACTTTTTCTTTCACCATTTGCATCAATTCAAGCTTAATAAATCTCCAAAATTCCCAAAATAATCTCACAAAACACTTCAAGTCTTGCTTTTGCTTCTTGGATCACTTGGAGCTAGGAAAGCTTGGATCTTGGGAGCAAGTGTTGATAGGTATAATCCCTAAACTGTTAAATAGGAGTTTTTATGATGTGTAGCTCGTTGGTTATTGTTTAGAACACTTTAAGTATCGATTAGTGCAATATCATGATTTTAGTGTCTTTTTAAAACCTCTGTGATCTGCTATGACCTGGGATTTTTACTGAGTGACCAAACAAGATAGCAGTGTTGTACTAGTGAACCTAAGATTCCACCTGAGACACGAGACCCACCCCATCAGCTTTGGCCGGCGACCTTTTGGCAAATTCTGGTGACACCGGTTTTGGAGGGGAGTTGGGTGTTCGTTTTTTTGTGGGTAGCTATCTGCTGTGGTTTAGGGGTGTTTGGTACTGTTTAAATTTTTAGTATTTACAGTATGCAAAATCTGGGATCATTTTCCTAAAATCTAGTGTTTTGTGTCCGTGTGTTACGTTATCCGACACGAATCGTGATCTTGTGCAGCTGCTGTACTTAGGTAGGTTTCGTAGTGTCGTTACGCACGTTAGCCATTAGATGGACACTTGTGAGTTAGTTTAGT
Source organism: Agapanthus africanus (assembly GCA_030015575.1). Taxonomy (NCBI): domain Eukaryota; kingdom Viridiplantae; phylum Streptophyta; class Magnoliopsida; order Asparagales; family Amaryllidaceae; genus Agapanthus; species Agapanthus africanus. The sequence continues at coordinate 533,103,952 of JASDDO010000010.1, forward strand.
GTTGGTGCGTCATTTAAAACGTAGTTTTAAGTTATATTGGTCGATTTCTGAGATTTTGCTCTGTTTATGTGTTTGTGAATTTATAGCGTCGCAAGCGGGGACTTCGAACGCTGCGAACAAGGGGAAGCAAGTGGTCGGATTTTCATAGCTCGAGACTATGTGAGTAAATTTAACATCTACGGGGAAATCGCCCATATGGCGTTATGCGTCGGGGCTGATATGAGATGTTAGCTGCACGTTATTGCATATTAGTTAATTTTATATGAATGTCATTGCATATTATTATCTGTTGTACCTTGACTTATACCTTTAGATATAACACCTTATTGACGGTTCATGTTGCACGAGCACTAAATTGTATGCTACACCCACACTATCAGTAATTGCCATGACATGCACAAACCACCTGCATACGTGATATGAAAGTGGCTAGGGATAGTGGAGGAAATAACTCTTATTCCATTGTGCATATGAAATATTGTTGACACATACATACGTGATATTGTATTGGACATGGATAGTTAAGATAGTAACCATTATTCCATCTCACGTATACCTTGCTATAGCTACTTGTACATCATGCACACATACTGACATGTACACCTACATATTTTGCTATAGTTGCATATACCCTAAGTGATATTGTTTTTACATGTGATATTGAGACGTTGACTATTGTGGTTATGAAATACATCATACATATTTGCTTACATGTAGATACTTAAATCTTGCTACAATTACATGTACATCTCATATGATGCTGCACTTGTTTTTGGAGGATTTGGGAACCGCATGATATATTTTAAAGATAGATTTATTTAAAAGAGCGGCTTTCCCTTGATATGCTCATATTGTTGTTTTATGTTGCATATATCAGTTTTTCATGGATTTACGCATTGAGATATGGATTTCATATGATTTATGGATTTGATAACTATGGGGGTATTTCAAGAAAACTATGTATTGTTTGAAAACCCGGTTTCTCTTAATATGATATTTCAGTACGTCCACCATGTGATTTCTCGGTTCTGAGATTTGTCTTGTGATACCCGATTCGAGTAGCAGGAGGCACCGTCTGCGGGTACATGGTGGACCCGGTATGGTACCCCGGGGCAAATGGTGATTTCGTGGTGTACACGATAAGCCTGGCAGAGGGACCACTACCTACCAGTGATTGTATTTGGACTCGGCGGTTATCGTAGGGATACCGACCGGAGTGATGTATGACATATCGTCAGGGCCATTCAAGGTGACAGCGCCTGAGTTATGAGGATTTACGTGTCGATGCTAGACACGGGTTTCATGATGTTTCGAGTGTCGGTGTTAGACACTCAGGTTTCCATGATTTTTACGTATCGTCGGTGGACATACGGGATTGATATCCTCATATATACACACACACACACACACGCACACATAAAGGGATATGTTTTCATGATGTTCAGGTGTCGATATTTGACACTCAGGTTCCATGAGACTTACAGGATGTGAGGGTCGATCTGAGAATGCGGTACCTGAGGATTTGGGATTTGATGTGTCAGTGAGGGACACTGGTGTTTCTCCATGGTGATGAATTTGCATGAGATTTTATTATATCATCCCATACACTCAGGATTATTTTTGATATGCATTGCTTCATGTAGTTGTAGTACCCTGATGATGTACCTTTACATGATAGTTGCATATTCATATTGTCATACTTATGCTATCGGATTACTTATGATAGATTAATCGCTATTCGTGCATACTTGCAATTACAGTATGATGTTAATTACTATTCACGAGTTGGAAACTCACCCCCGTTGTGCCACAGTGTTTTGCAGGACTTACCCTCTGAGTAGTCACGACAGGGCGTCTTATCATCTCTACTTTTGCGGATACCGCTACGTTTGGCTGTGAAGCCTTTGCTTTTAGGTGGGTTTGCGGTTATATGTTTGTACATTATATATCTTTTTGTTGGATCTGGTATTCTCCATCTACCACTGCTTGTTTATGACTTAGAGACGAGTTGTGAGGATTCGGTGTTGTATTATTTTTTTTGGTGATTTTAGATGCCGTGTTCGTGGGAGCCGGTTTTGTTGAAAAGTTTTACTTATTTATGCAGTTTTCTTTTATATTTCTTCACTTTGGCGTCGTATATATGTTTGTGGTGGTTGTCTCCGCCGTTGGGCGTGATTTGCTTCCGTTTGGGATGCTTTATATGTTATGTATGTTGTACCCGTTTTCGGGGCTAGTTTTTACAAAGGAGGTGCTGCTGAAATTTTCAAGAAAGAAAACTAGAGTTAGAGATTTTACTTGTGATTTTCCGAAGGTTTTAAACTATGTTTTTCTCCGCTTATCCAGTTTTGGGTGGTTTAGATTTCTGGGTTTCGGCTTACTTAAGTTGCGTATGCCTGTAGACATTACGTAGTTTAAGTGCCGGTTACGGGCCAAATTTTGGGTCATGACATAATCTCTTTTACGTGCATGGAGTGAATCCCTTGTTTAAGAATTAAAATTTTTTATAGGGTTAAACCCTAATTTTATTTTAGAGGAATTAAATTCCTGTGCGTTTGAAAGAATTAAATTCTTTAAACCCAATTCTCCCTCTAAGTTTTGGATCTGCATGGCAGAATCTCCCCGATGAGAATTAAATTCTCAACTTGTGGAGATATCTGCTTCTGCAAATTTTCAACCAGAGAAAGAACTAAGTTCTTTTTCGAAAAGTTAAACTCTTGGTTTGAGAATTAAATTCCCTTTTGTTTTGTGAGAGCTTATAAAATGATCTCCTTCCTTCTCTTACCTATAGTTTTCTTTCTTTTTTTTTCTGAAGAGATCTTCTTTTCTCTCTGGAGAATTAAATTCTCTTTTTTTCCTCTCTTCTGTATTCTCTCTCTGTTGTTGTATCCACTTTTTCCTCTCTTCTGTATTCTCTCTCTGTTGTTGTATCAAAACCTATAGTTCTTTTTCTTTTCTCTGGAGAATTAAATTCTCTGTTGTTGTATCCACTTTTTCTTTCCTCTCTTCTGTATTCAGCCAATCTCTCATTGAGAGATTTTGATTGATTTTATAATAACATAATCTTTTAGATCACTCGGTGAATTTTATTCACTGTTGGATTTTTAATCCAAAAGATATTTTATTTATTGTTCCTCGTAAATTTTAGGAAAATATTTCCTTGTATGGAATATTTCTATAAATTGGTGATTTTTAATCACCATTGGATTTTTAATCCAACGGTGCTCCACTTTACAGAGTGCAATCTTTTTTATTTGGAAAGATCTAGGGAAATATTTTTCAATTAAGGTTTTTGATTCCTTTTAATTAGAATTCAATTCTATTAGTTTAGAGGGTTTAAGAGTCTATCACGTATTGACACGTGACCTTACCAATTAAACATTTAATTAGAATTTAATTCTATTAGTTCAGACTTCAGAGAGATCAGGAACCCGTCACGTGTTAGCATGTGACCCCACTGATTAAGTATTTAATTAGAATTTAATTCTATTAGTTCAAAGGGCTTAAAAACCCATCACGTGTTGGCACGTGACCCCACTGATAAAGTATTTAATTAGAATTTAATTTTATTAGTTCAGAGGGCTCAAGAACCCATCACGTGTCGACACGTGACCCTACTGATAAAGCATTTCCAATTGTTTATTTTATTCAACGCATATAGGCTTTGCCTGTAAAAGGTCACGTGTCTGCACGTGAGACCCAATCACGTGTGGGCACGTGATGCCCTTTTTGGGGGTTTTTCTTGCTGCTTTATTTGTATTTTATTCAGTTCTCATGAGGAAACAGGTGTGCTTGGATATGAGGGGGAGACGACGGTGGTAGTGTTGTGCGGTGGATGATGCTTGACGTTGAAGGAGAAGAAGATGACGTGGGTTGAGGGGGAGGAAGGATGATTGGAGTTTGGGGTTTTTTTTAAGAAAGAAATAAAGAAAGGTGGTGATGATTAGAAAAAATATATAGGGCTATATATAGTATAATATATTGAGAGATCGGTAGAATGTGAGAGAGAGATTCTCTGTTATAAAAAAGGAGAGAGAGATATGGTGTGTGTTCAAAAATTTAACAAGGATTTTAATTATATTCTCATACCAAAAGATAAACTACCATATATTTATAGTTCAACAAACAACAAATAATGTTAGGAAAAAATATTGTATGCATAATAATTAGGATATTGCTAAATTAGCAACCAGATTTAAAATAACAACTATCTTTCATTTAACCAACTAGATAATTATATTCTACCATGACACGTTACTGAACTCGAAAATAAATAAAATAGTTTTATTAAAGGAAAAAATATTCTGATAAATCTAAAAATATTGTATTCAAAATTAGGGTGTTACATTAATTGCCTTGGATATCTATATAATTACAATGTATGTTGACATTCTCAAAGGGAGTGCATTCAATTATACTCTGATATCTATATTAAGATATCGAGGTTGAATATAGAAGGATTACATTGAAAGTATGAGAGACGGACAATTATAATCATCAAACTCAGTGGTGCTATAGGGAGAATCTGAGACAAATGCGCTTAGGTGTTATCTTATTTATCTTTCTAAGGAATCTGTTGGACTGGCCTGGAATTAGCTTTCATATTCAACCAATTTGAATTGGGATTGTCTACAAGAGGTGTCACCCTAATTTCCTTTGTCATCTCTTGTTTTCTGATGAATTCAAACGAATCGAGTTTGGCTGGGGTGAAGAAATTGTTGACACCGAGCTTCCGAATATTGCGCCAGTACGGGCCGAACTCAGAGAAGCCAAAGCCTTTGTACCTGTTGAAAACAAAATAAGACATACGAAATATAGAGACTACATATGTATTGCAGAAACCTAACTTCTGTTGTATTCAGAATAAGAATACAACCACCGGTAAGAATAGGGAGATGAAGAAGAAGAAGAAGAAAGAGGAATCCATTCTAAAGCTATAAGTCAACAACTTCATTGCAGGTTGTTGCATATAATGCTGAATCCATTACACCTTGAAAGGAAATGAGGAAGAAAAGAAGACCATATATCTGTAAGCCTCCATGCTATCTAAATAACTCATGGACCCATGAATTTTTATGACCTGCTATCTGAATATCTTTGTCACGACATTTTGTGTGTTGGCATCTACAATTGTTTATGTCAGTTCTTTAGTTTCAGCCACTTTATTCGACTTTCATTTTTCCATCTCTTTCAAGAAGATAAGCTTAAAAGAATTAAGGGAGATTCGATGAGGTTTAAGGGCTTGACTGTAAGGATGTAGGTCACGGTGTTCCGCTCTCTCTTGAGCCTTATTTGGGTATTTTGGATTAAAATTTGTTGGATCTCATTTTGGATGGGAAGAAAATGTCCCGAAATGCACCTTTCTTCCTTTCAGTCAAACTTCTTACATATTCTAATGTCAAATTCATGTTTTCACAGTTTGGGATAGGATCTTAAATCTATAAAACTGTTAAATTATTGGATTCTTTTTTTAAAAAATAGAAATAGTTTGTATGAAAGTTATGATTAGAAAGAAATATGAGAAATAAAAAGAAAAGGAGATGATGAATCGCCCTAGCTTAGGATCAAAAAAAATATTTGCTCATCCGAAGGAATGAGACATTTTGGGTGAATTTTTTCGTGCGGATTTACTCAAAGAAAACCCATCCGCCAGATTGGTCCAATGCAGAGGAAAAGGGGAATATAGGCTTTCAAACCGGGGGAATGTGTGTTCAAACAAGGCCTTATGAAGGAATGAAGAATGTGGGTTCAGAGCAAGCGGAATTGCTCACCAAGCCCCTCCTTGGTGTGTTGGGTGGGGTGGGTTCTCCCATGTCGTTGTTTGCTTTGGATTTAAAAATAATAATAAAAAGCACTGTATTAGACGTTTATTTATATGCTCTTCTTGTTGGAATTCATGAAAGAGTTGTTTCAAATGATTTTGGAATATTAAGATCATATAAGAGTTATGTATAATTAGTTGTCCTTACTCAGATTAACATTTGTTGTGCCTTATGTGGTAACATGTGTGGACCCGAAAGAGAGGAAGGATATGTCGATGGCGAGTATGAGAGCCTTAGGCAAGGTCTACAAGACGCAGGTCTATCTGTTGCGCTGCCTAAAGATTCTTGAAGTTGGAAATGGACTTGTGATGGAAACTTCTCAGTTAGCTCGGTGTATTCGATACTGAACGATGGGGTTTGATATCCAGAGATTGTTGAGGCCTTGAAGGTTAGTACAAGGGTTTGAGCAATATATATGCCGACTTTGGTGAGGAATATTGCATGAACAAGTACTGGAGACTGAGAGACTAAAGGCAAGATTGAGATGTGAATCTTTTAAGATGGGGTTTGGTGCTCCCTATCCTGATGGGTGCAACGGGTGACTGAGTGAGGAAAGAGAGTTGAGGGAGATTCTGAGGGTTGAGGGTGCAATGAGTGGCGTGGTAACCCTTGTTTGTTTGTGTTCCTTGGGTCCAGGCTTGGTAGAACCACGTAAATCATGTGTGGCGGGCTTCTTTCTGTGAAGATATTATCATTCTGTGACATATTAGTGATCTAATATTACATCGTATAGCAAACGGGGCGGTAGTTTCGAACTTGTATGGATTCTTTAGTACTATGATACGAAGAGAGAAATAATAAATGCAGTTGCACTCTATCAAGCATGCACAAAATACACCGGAATTTTGTAAGAGACATGAACCCAAGTACCTAACCATCCACACCAAAGTTTAATTCATAGAAAGTAATAAGCAAAAGCATAGAGGCTTTTAGCAGCCAAGCAAGTAGTTTCTTTTCATTTTAAAACATAAAGTAGTTTCGAAAAAAATGATCATTAAATCAAAATATAACTAACCCAAAAAAATTTCTCAGACTTATGAACTTAAGAACTGGTCTAATCATCCCAAGGCATGTAATGGCTGTTTGGATCACGAGTTCAAGACATGCAACCAACATATGGAAGAGGTGACCCACTCTATTCATTAAATTGGGGGAGGGGCTCCATATGGGTCGCGTCTTATTAAAAAAATTGTCTAGGCGACAAGCAACTAAGCTATCACAAACCATCAAACATTCTTAAATGATCGAATAAAGGAATGGGGGATACAAAGTAGTAGCAAAAATACAAGGTACCAAACATAACATTATGATGACAAGATATGAGATTTTCAATACAATAAATTGTTGCATGATCTTTTAAAAATAATTGATATAAGATTTCGCTAACAATCTAAAAGGAAATAAGTATCTAGTTTCTAATAAGTTATGAGCAAAAAATGAAGGGGTAAATTAGCTAATGAAAAATACTAATGAAACCGAGATCGATGAGTGAGGATGCTTGATCACAATGCATAGATAAAAAAAAATCACCGCAATTTCCCCCGAAGAAAAAAGGAACCATGGGAGAAGGATCGAAACCTGGATCAAAGAGAATCCGTGCTCGATCGTGATCGTTGATCCAAATAGCTAGAAATCCGCTCGTCAATCCTGAAAATTAGGGTTTTTATCGAAGTAGAGTAAAGGGGGTGAAAGTCGCCGGAGCTGCAACAGGAGAGGTCGCAATATGCTAAAAGTCTTCTTTTTCCTTTATTTTTGCTAAGGGTGACTGATGGAGGCTGAGATCTCCTTCAGATGTTGTCCTCAGTCGATCCTGTGATGGCAGTCTTTGACAGCTGAGATTTATTTTGGAAGTTGTTAAGTGTGGATCTCAATGGGTTGGTATTTGACACTGAGCTACCTGCAAAGAAGTCCCGAGATGGATGACCATCGTAGGACCCTCCGACGATCAAATTAGTGTCGAGGTATAAGTGCAGAGTAACGGCGCATTGGAAATGAGTTCGAGTTACCTGAGTCGTCTGAGAGAGGGATTTATATAGGGGTCGTGTGGAGCGAGCAGGCACGAGACCTTCGCCTTCGGTTACGCCCCAGCGTTATCCTCATCTTGAATGGCGGGATGCATACATTAATGAGGGGATGCGGTAGTGTGGGACGCGGATCGTGGGGAGGTGGATATCTCGTCCTGGCGATGCACGCGGAGCCGTTGCGGGCGCATGGGATCCGCGCCCTTGATTGGTCGGGGGAAACCGAGGAAGCTCGGCATATCAGGAGCTCGGAGACGAGCCGAGTGGCCGAGAAAGCTCGGCATGTCAGACGGCTCAGAGACGAGCAAGGAGACTGAGAAAGCTCGGAGACGAGCTGTTGGTTATTTCCTAGGTGAAGGTGGAATATATTAAGTGAGGTCTCCCGAAAGGTCGGATACGTTCCTTGAGAAGGGGATTCCGAGGAATGTCCCTGATGTAACTCATTTATTCCAACCACGTAGCCTTCGGGATACGTCATCAACCACGTGTCGTAATCTGGGACGATACCACTTGTGAGCATCATCATTAGCCCCGCACTCTCGTTCCGACCTATTCATGGATCGGGTCGAGAGTGACCTTCTTGGTTTTTTCTTTTGCTCATTTTGGCGCCAAGAATCGTAATGCGGATCATCCGGGAATGGCATGACGTTTGGTGGTTACGTCGTTCCGATCTTTGGGCCTACGTGTCGTGTCACGCCCCGCTTTCCAGAGTGCGCTAAGATTGGCACGTGACAGAGCCAACCATGCTACTTGTGGATAGGAAAGATCCTTCCACGGTCACATTATGGCTGTTTAGAGATATCAAGAACAGTAAAATAAACTAAATTATCTAATACATGTCCATAAGCCAGAATAAACGAGTCATGAAATAAAATAATGCGGAAGCAAAAGATCCAAGTACACTAATAATCTGGAATGTACGTCCCATAATGCGGGCTCACGTCAGGAATAAAAATACTGAAAGGAAACTAAACTAAACTAATAACAGGTCTTCACTGTTCAGCATGTTGATCAAAATACTCTTGGACTGCCTGCGACAAGGATAATGGATCTGGGCCATGCAAAACCCAGACGTCAGTGCGTCATAATATCAATAATTTTAAGCAAGAAGGATGTAATGAAATATGCAGGCATGAAGTATAAGCAGTAACAAGTTATCAGGAAATAAATAGTAACATGAATAAAGATCAGTGAACAGGATATATTATAGGTGAGGTGCAGTGAGTAGTCTAAACTGTGCTATAGGGTTATCTACTCTAAAGTTATTTGAAATCAATTAATGTAATCTTCATCGTAACACATCGGTCTATGCCCCGTTCATTCCCCACGGGACCACGGTACAATATATAATAGACTGTGAGTCTATGTCCGTTCATACCCCACGGTACAGGATGTAATAGCCCTTTGAGTTACATTCAGTTACAATCTTGATTTCCCCATACGCCCAAGGTTATGTGTGTAAGTCAGGTATTGATAAATCGGGAGCTAATGCCAACACGGGATCAAGTAGGTACAGGTTTGTCTAAATAGACACAGGATATGTCCGTAGGGACAACAGGTCAAGATTTTTGGCATTAGTAACAAGATCAGGTAATAAATCAAGTAGTAATATATCAGTTCATGTCAGGTAGTGCACATGTATCAAGTCATGTCAAATAGAGTATCAGGTCAAGTTAGGTAGTGCACAGGTAACAAATAGGTAATCATAATCAACTGTACTAAGTATGAATGCACGAAATCAAATATAACAATACAATGAAATAATGTAACATGGTAGGTATAAAATCAATGGATGCACAATTATCGATTAGGGTTTCATTTATAGTTCTAATACTAATTAGGATGCACTTTATTAAATATGGGGTGCTACAACATCAATATTAGGTTATTAATGAGATCTATAGATGCAGCTATATGCATTCTATATGATATGGATGCAAACGGATATCGTATACCCGTAAAATGATAAACTGGTAATTAGGAAAGTACATTTTAAATAATATGAAATGTTATACTAAAATGGATGCAATATATTATAGTATAATAAGTAACAATACAGGTTTTCATGCCCTAGATCTAAAATGATATGAATGGATATATATGGACATCGTAAAACTGTAAAACAAGAACTTGGAATGCACGATTTGAAATCCAAGTATTATATTTGTTAAGATAGATGTATATAAAGTAATGTAGCATGTATTAAGATTGAATTGCATGCCCTAGATCTTGAAATGTATTATATGAATGTAAACGGACATCGAATAAATCGATAAAACTGAAAACAATAATGTGGATTGCAAATTAACCATTTTGAAGTATTATATTTCAAATAGATATAGATTATGGTATTATAGCATGTAGCAAGATTAACTTGCCTAGACGGAACGTGAAACGGATATGTACGGTACGTCCCACGTCGGCGAAATGTCGCGACGCGCACACGGTACACGGAACGGGTCCAAATAACGCACGAGGGTGATCACGCGGGTAAGGTACGTCGTCTGGATCGTCGACGTCGATCCTGGCTCTGGCGAATGGATTGTGCACTGTGGTTTCAGAGAGGTGATAGTGTCAACGGCAGTGAACGGAGCTCCGGCGATCTAGGGTTCTGTGTTGGGTTTCGGTTAAGGTTTGGGGTTGGTTTCTGTTGCTGGGGCGTGCAGGGTTGGTATAGGAGGGAGAACAGAGGAGAAAGGGAAAGAAGAGGAAGGGGATGGCGACGAGATGAGGTGGTCGGCAGTGACGAGGTGAGGTGGTAGTGATGGGTGTTCTCGGGTGCAATGGGTGCAGGCGAGAAGGCAGATGGCGAAGGAGGAAGAGGAGGCTCTGAGGGAGGCTCTGTGAGGTGAGGATGTACTGAGGGTATTAAGGTTAGGGTTTCGAGAGTTGGGATGAAGGAGGAAAGGAGCTCGGGGTTTTTAAAGAGGGGAGGAAGACGAGGATGGGGGAGTTAGTTGAGGGAGGTGAGCATAGTGCTCGGGGGTGAAGGGATCCAGGTTATCCGTGAGAGGAGAGAGAGAGGGCTCGCGAGAGGAGAGAGATGGAGAGAGAGGAGAAAGAAAGTTGGAGTGTAGCGGGGAGAGAGAAAGAGAGGAGAGAGAGAGAGATCTGCGTGGGTGAGAGAGAGAGCTGGGTTTGTTTAAGAAGTTAGGATATAATTTATAAAAATATTTAGTTAGTTTTAAATAAATTTGAACTGTTAAACGAAAATTTAAATATTATATAATTTGAATTTTGGCGAGATACAAAAATATTCTAAAACACGCCCGGGTCGGGTCTAAAATTTAGTTTTAAAATATGAAAAATATATGCGACGACCAAATTTAAAAATGAATTCTCGGGTAACGGAAATTGTAACACCCGAGCCCAATGCTACTATTTTCAGTTACTGTTTGAGCATAATGTGGTACTCATTTCATTTAACTTGCTTGTTTGTTGCTTACTGTAAAATTTACCCGGCAAAGTCATTTCCACATATAACAAATTTTAGCATCTAAAATAAAATTAAAAATATTCATCTTGGCCTGCTTGACACCCCTAACCCTGTTGTAGCGTCCGTGCATCGTGTTCTCGTCCCGTTCAGTGAAACGGGCGAGTTTGGACGGCTAAGTGCACGTACGTGTGTCCGTTTTGGGGGTATGCTTTTTGATCATAAAACACTTAATTTTAAATTTTGGATCCCGCTTAAAATCCTATTATTTCAATTTCAAATTTTTGGACTCGACCCGGGCGCGATTTGGAAATGTTTTATTTGGCGCCAAAATCCCAAATTTTAATATTATTAAAACCATCGCATATATTTTTCTAACTAACCCGATATCATACTGTTCATTACCTATCTTTTAAATCTTTAAATTAACTTATATATATATCCTACTGTTCCTTAAAATGTTTTGAATCTTTAATTAATATTTATCCCTAACTAACGATTCCCCTTTAGCCAATCGCGTTCCTTTTAATTCCGTGGGCCCCCACCTGCAGCTCTCTCTCTCTCTCTCTCCACTTTTCTCTCTCTCTCATATATTCTCTCGTACTTCTCTTTATCATTCTTTCTCTTCTAGCTTCATGTCTCGTTTCTCATTTTTTTTAACTGTTCTTTTGTTGCCGGAATTCCGTCGTGCCGGTGACGCTTCTCGACGTTCCAGCGAGATACCCCGACCCGTGTGGTTCCTTTGTTCGTCGTTTGGGTTCATTCCGTGAACCGTGCGCCCGTCGCGAGTTTTCCCCGCCGACGGTTAACGTTCCGTTTTCCCGATTCGCGACCCATCGAGGCAAGTTAATCTTGCTACATGCTATATAATTCATTTTATATCTATTTAAATAAATACCATACCTATAGTTTAAATCTAGTGCCCCATGTTTAATTTTATAACGTTTCGATGTTCCGTTTGCATCCGTTTATATCATATTAAATCTAGATCATGAAAACTTATCTTGTGACATACTAGATTATATTATACTGCAACCATATCAATTAAAATATACATCATCGTAATATTTCTTATTATTATCTTTAATTAGTTTATAATCTGCATTTTTATGATATTTTATATATAAAATATTATAGTTTACACATGAAACGTCGTTGAAAAGCGGATACGACAAATCTGAAATTTACTGTACACCTTACCGTATAAAATTCATTATAAATCATAGAAAAATCATTAGTATACGTTCTTTAGTTCGTTACGAAGATAACTCAGAATACTATAACTTTATGAAATATTTAATTGCAAAATAAATTGTTTAAATAACGTAAAATGCAAATGAAAATGTCTCCAAACTGCTATCCAGGGAAATTCCAGCAGCAAACTTTCAATTTCGAATGTTCATAACTTTTTGTAGGGACAACCTGAGATGCTTATACTTATAAAACTGAAAACATTATTGAATTATCTTTGTTTTGGTATAAGACACGTCCCTTTTGGAGAACGTTTGTTATTTTTAAGCTATTTTACAAATTAGGGTGACGCTGAATTTCTGAACGGAACTTTCTTGTGCATGGTTAATCAATACCACTTTTATAGTTATTAATCGCTTTGAATATGCTATCCATATTAATATTATTATATCAATATTTATATCACATATTGCTTAGTTGTACATCCCACATTACCATTTTATAGTTTTATAATTTTTCGGATACCCGTTTGCATCCATCGCATTTAAGATACATATAATTGCATCCATAGATCACATTACTACATAATAATGTGATATTAACACTCCATGTTTAATAAATTGCATCCTAATTAATATTGGAACTATAAATGTAACCCTAATCGATAACTGTGCATCCATATCCTTGAAATTATATCTATTTGCATATCATGTTACATGTTCCAGTTTATTGTTCTGATAGTACGCATGCTTGTTTATTTATACACATGCTTATGTTAGTTTGATTATGAGCACCCACATGACATCTTGTGCTTCCTGACATGACCTGTTACACTTCCTACTTGACATGACAAGGTACCGTACACTCTTGACATGACATGACACCTTTATACATTACCTGGCTTGACCTGATGTACTATGGCTTTACCTGTTACCTGATCTTGTGTCTAATGCCAACAAACATAACATGTAGTCCTCATGGACCGTTCCTGTTGTCTATCCAGACAAACCTGTTTACCTGATCCTGTGTTGGCATTAGTTTCTTGATTACTGGATACCTGACTTGACATACACATATAACTTGGGGGTATGGGGAAATCAAAGGTGAAATCTGACTTGTAACTCGACAGTTCACTACCTGTATTGAGTGTACACATTCCTGTTTTGTGCCTAGCGGCATGTCTCGGTTTCAGCCGAGAATATTGTGGCCGTGGTCCCGGGTATGTACGGGATACTATCGAGTGTACATATTCCTGTTTTGTGCCTAGCGGCATGTCTCGGCTGCAGCCGAGAATATTGTGGCCGTGGTCCCGGGTATGTATGGGATACTATTGAGTTACATCGATGATTCATCAATTTGGTTTCAAAGACTTTAGAACAGAGAACCTGATAGAACAATCCAGTTTACCCACTGCACACTACCCTGTACTGCTCTGATTTATATTATTGTTACCCTTGCTTTATTCATGTTTATATTCGCATTGCCTGTTTACTATGTTATTACTTGATGACTTGACGCGCTGACGTCTGGGTTTTGCATGGCCCAGATTCTTCTACCTTGCTGCAGACTGATTAGGAGTTTTGCCGCTGTTAGACGAGCGGTGAGGTTCCTGTCGGTACGTAGTTTCACTCCAGGTGTTTCATTTATTGTATCTTTTGGCTTCCGCATATTGTTATCTCTTGATTCTTTTACTTTGGCTTATGGACATGTACTAGGTAGTTAGTTTACTTTCCTGTTCTTGATATCTCCACAGCCGTAATGTGACTATGGAAGGATTTTTCCTATCCACAGGTAGCATGGTTGGCTATGTTACGTGCCTACTTTAGCGTACTTTGGGAAGCGGGGCGTGACATGGTTCTTTTGGTATCAGAGCCATAGGATAGTTGGGTTGATTCTTTTGTAGTTGGGTATTGTACCCAATACACGAATCAGAATACCCGTGTTTAGGAAACATGTCCTGCCACCTTGACCGTTTTACCATTCTTGAATCACATTTTTCCTGATTATATCTTTTACGATGTGCAAACTTCCTTTGCATATCGATTCGAAAACCTGATTCCTTGTTATCTCTAGGACTTAGACGACTTGGATGGAGTTATGTAATTGTGGCTATGATACCGCGGCATAGTTACAATGCGGTACTCTATTTAAGTATCTTGGAGTTCTAGCCTTGATCTATATTCAAAATCTATCATCATGCTAATGTTGGGTATTTTGAGTTCAGGATTATGGCCGGTAAGAAATTGAAGACATACCAGAGGCGTGTGGACGAAGCCGCCATGCTTGGAGTGATAAGAGGAATGCTGGAGAATCAAAGAGGCAGACCGAGCTGATCCAGCAGCAAGCAGACTCGTTTCAGGAAGGTTTGCAGATCGTTCAGCGGTCTGTAAACAATGTTGGAGCTAAACCAGTCGACCGAGTAGGGACCGTGGCAGATTTCAGGCGCTTGGGTCCGTCTACATCTACTGGTTTGGAGGAGCCGTTGCCAGTGGAGCAGTGGCTAGTTGACACAGAGAACTTGCTTTTTGCGGCGCAGATTCCAGATGACAAAAAAGTTGTTGTGGTACGCATTCAGCTAGTGGACTACGCCCGAAAATGGTGGCTTGTTGAGGAGACCCGCTTGCCCAAGCCGATCAAGTGGGCGGATTTTTCTAAGAGTTTCCTAGAGAAGTTCTTCCCGCGGACTGCACGGGAGGAAATGGAAGAGAAGTTCATCGGACTAAAGCAGAAGGGAGCACCCGTAGATGTGCATGTAGCAGAATGGACGAGACTCAGTAGTTTCGCTGGACCTTTAGTTGCCAACGATGCAGACAGGGCACGGAGGTTCATACGCAGACTGGACGTGGACATCCAGAGGCAGATTGTCTCCCTGGGTTTGACCAATTTCTTACAAGTACTTGCGGCAGCCGAGAGCAGCAGAGTTTATCTGGGATGAAGGGGAGTTTTTCTGTCGGGCCAGTCGAGTTTAGGGCTAGGCCGACAAATAATATTCTTGCATCAATGGAAGTGACGAAAGTGAAGAGCCGGCTGTTGTTCGTGATTTTTATGGACGTGTTTGAAGATATATCGGGTTTACCGCCGAAGAGAGACGTGGAGTTCGCAATTGATCTTATTCCTGGGGCAGCGCCTGTATCCGAAGCGTATTATCGAATGGCGCCAGTAGAGTTGGAAGAAGTCAAGAAACAGGTTGCTGAATTGCTTGAGAAAGGTTGGTTTCGAAGCAGTAACTCGCCTTGGGGAGCTCCAGTTCTTCTAGTAAAGAAGAAGGATGGCACAAGAAGGATGTGCATCGACTATCGAGAATTAAACCGGGTGACTATTAAGAACAAGTACCCTATCCCTCGCATTGGAGAACTTTTAAGCAGCTTAGTGGCGCGAGGGTATTCTCGAAGCTGGATTTGCGATCCGGATATCATCAGGTCCGAGTGAAAGCAGAAGATATTTGCAAAACGGCGTTCTGAACTCGGTGTGGACATTACGAGTACTTAGTGATGCCCTTCGGAGTAACGAATGCGCCGGCAGTATTCATGGACTTGATGAACCGAATCTTTCCACCGTTCTTGGATCAGTTCATTATGGTATTCATTGACGATATTCTGGTTTACTCGAAGAGTTTTGAAGAGCATGCTGAGCATTTGAAGATCGCACTGCAGACGTTGAGACAGGAGAAATTGTATGCGAAGATGAGTAAGTGCGAGTTTTGGCTGGAGGAAGTAAGGTTTTTGGGGCATGTTGTGTCTGGCGATGGCATTGCCGTCGATCCAGAAAAGATTGCAGCAGTTCGAGATTGGCCGATTCCAAAGAATGTTGCGGAGATAAGAAGCTTTCTTGGACTCGCCGGGTATTACAGAAGATTTGTGGAGAACTTTGCTCATCTGGCGGAGCCGTTAACCAAGCTTACGCGCAAGGAGGTACCTTTTGTACGGATGGATAAGTGTGCGTTAGCTTTCGAGACGTTGAAGCAGAAGTTGATAACCGCCCCTATTCTGACCGTGCCAGACAATTCCGGAGGATTGGTGATTCATAGCGACGCATCTGGAAAAGGATTGGGATGTGTTTTGATGCAGCATGGGAAGGTTGTAGCATGCACATCGAGACAGTTGAAGACCCATGAAAAGAATTACCCAACTCATGACTTGGAACTTGTGGCTGTGACTTTCGCTTTGAAGGTTTGGAGACACTACCTTTTGGGCGAAAGAGTCAAAGTTTTTACAGATCATAAGAGCTTGAAGTATGTGTTCACACAGAAGGAGCTTAACATGAGGCAGTGTAGATGGTTGGAGCTGATGGCTGACTACGATCTTGATCTTAAGTACCATCTGGGGAAGGTTAATGTTGTGCCGGATGCGCTTAGTCGGTTACCAGTAATTCAGGTGTTAACTACGCAGAAGGAGATCGTCGCAGATTTTCGAAGATTTGACTTGGAGGTTGTGCTACCGCGTTCTACGGGACAGTTGTTGCAGCTGCAAGTACATTCGTCTTTGATCGAGAATATTAAAGCAGCTCAATCGCAGGATCCTAGACTGCAAAAGTTTCGAGAGCAGGTTGAAGCCGGGCTACGAACAGATTTATTGATCCACGAAGATGGTTCGTTGAGGTATGGTAGCCGTTTGTGTGTGCCAAAGGGTGATATTCGTGAAGAGCTTATGAAGGAGGCACACAGTTCAGCTTATTCTGTACATCCAGGAGGCATAAAGATGTACCGAGATATTCGACAGCATTTCTGGTGGGAGGGCATGAAGCGGGAGATTGCTCGCTTTGTGGCGAAGTGCTTGGTGTGTCAGCAAATTAAGGCTGAACATCAAAGGGTTGCTGGTTTATTGCAACCACTTCCGATTCCTCAGTGGAAGTGGGAACATATAACCATGGATTTCGTGACGGCTTTACCGCGGAGTCCAAAAGGCAACAATGCAGTATGGGTAATTGTTGACCGATTGACCAAGACAGCTCACTTTATTCCTTTTCGGGTTGGTCAATCAACAGAGACTTTGGCAGAGCGGTACATGCAGGAGATTGTAAGATTGCATGGAGTACCGGTGAGCATCGTGTCCGATCGGGACACTCGGTTCTTATCACACTTCTGGAGGAGTTTACAGGAAAGTTTGGGGACTCGATTGAAGTTTAGCACAGCTTATCATCCTCAAACTGATGGTCAGTCGGAGAGAACGATCCAAACTCTTGAGGATATGTTGAGAGCATGAATGTTGGACTTCAAGGGGTCTTGGGAGGATCATCTACTTTTGGTGGAGTTGTCTTACAACAACAGTTTTCAGGCAACTATTCAGATGGCTCCATTTGAAGCTTTGTATGGTCGTAAATGCCGTTCACCTGTTTGTTGGGACGATGTCGGTGAACGAAGATTATTGGGACCAGATTTGGTTGTGCAAACAGTTGAGAAGGTTAACCCTATCAGAAATTATATGAAGGCAGCACAGGACCGACAGAAGAGTTGGGCAGATACGTCAAGAAGACCTCTAGAGTTCACCGTGGGTGATTTGGTATTCTTGAAGATATCACCGACTAGAGGGGTGATTCGTTTTGGAAGTCGAGGAAAGCTTAGTCCTCGATTCGTTGGACCCTTGAGATCGTGGAGCGTGTTGGTGAGGTAGCGTATCGTTTGGTGTTACCGCAGTCCTTGGCAAATGTGCACGATGTGTTTCACGTATCTCAATTCCGTAAGTATGTTCGAGATGAAACACATGTTTTGGATCATTCGGAGCTAACAGTACGAGAAGACTTGACTTTTGAGGAGCGACCGATTGAAATCGTGGATCGAAGGGAAAGGGTTCTTAAGAACAAGGTTATCCCCTTGTGCTTGTTTCTTAGGGTAATCGCTCGCATGGAGAGTCCACTTGGAAACGAGAAGATGACATCTGGCAGAAGTTTCCTCACCTTTTCTTGTAGTTATCTATCTTTGTATTCTTGGAATTTCGAGGACGAAATTCTTTTTGTAGTTGGGTATAATGTAACACCCGAGCCCAATGCTACTATTTTCAGTTACTGTTTGAGCATAATGTGGTACTCATTTCATTTAACTTGCTTGTTTGTTGCTTACTGTAAAATTTACCCGGCAAAGTCATTTCCACATATAACAAATTTTAGCATCTAAAATAAAATTAAAAATATTCATCTTGGCCTGCTTGACACCCCTAACCCTGTTGTAGCGTCCGTGCATCGTGTTCTCGTCCCGTTCAGTGAAACGGGCGAGTTTGGACGGCTACGTGCACGTACGTGTGTCCGTTTTGGGGGTATGCTTTTTGATCATAAAACACTTAATTTTAAAATTTGGATCCCGCTTAAAATCCTATTATTTCAATTTCAAATTTTTGGACTCGACCCGGGCGCGATTTGGAAATGTTTTATTTGGCGCCAAAATCCCAAATTTTAATATTATTAAAACCATCGCATATAATTTTCTAACTAACCCGATATCATACTGTTCATTACCTATCTTTTAAATCTTTAAATTAACCTATATATATATCCTACTGTTCCTTAAAATGTTTTGAATCTTTAATTAATATTTATCCCTAACTAACGATTCCCCTTTAGCCAATCGCGTTCCTTTGAATTCCGTGGGCCCCCACCTGCAGCTCTCTCTCTCTCTCTCTCCACTTTTCTCTCTCTCTCTCTCATATATTCTCTCGTACTTCTCTTTATCATTCTTTCTCTTCTTGCTTCATGTCTCGTTTCTCATTTTTTTTAACTGTTCTTTTGTTGCCGGAATTCCGTCGTGCCGGTGACGCTTCTCGACATTCCAGCGAGTTACCCCGACCCGTGTGGTTCCTTTGTTCGTCGTTTGGGTTCATTCCGTGAACCGTGCACCCGTCGCGAGTTTTCCCCGCCGACGGTTAACGTTCCGTTTTCCCGATTCGCGACCTATCGAGGCAAGTTAATCTTGCTACATGCTATATAATTCATTTTATACCTATTTATATAAATACCATACCTATAGTTTAAATCTAGTTCCCCATGTTTAATTTTATAACGTTTCGATGTTCCGTTTGCATCCGTTTATATCATATTAAATCTAGATCATGAAAACTTATCTTGTGACATACTAGATTATATTATACTGCAACCATATCAATTAAAATATACATCGTCGTAATATTTCTTATTATTATCTTTAATTAGTTTATAATCTGCATTTTTATGATATTTTATATATAAAATATTATAGTTTACACATGAAACGTCGTTGAAAAGCGGATACGACAAATCTGAAATTTACTGTACACCTTACCGTATAAAATTCATTATAAATCATAGAAAAATCATTAGTATACGTTCTTTAGTTCGTTACGAAGATAACTCAGAATACTATAACTCTATGAAATATTTACTTGCAAAATAAATTGTTTAAATAACGTAAAATGCAAATGAAAATGTCTCCAAACTGCTGTCCAGGGAAATTCCAGCAGCAAACTTTCAACTTCGAATGTTCATAACTTTTTGTAGGGACAACCTGAGATGCTTATACTTATAAAACTGAAAATATTATTGAATTATCTTTGTTTTGGTATAAGACACGTCCCTTTTGGAGAACGTTTGTTATTTTTAAGCTATTTTACAAATTAGGGTGACGCTGAATTTCTGAACGGAACTTTCTTGTGCATGGTTAATCAATACCACTTTTATAGTTATTAATCGCTTTGAATATGCTATCCATATTAATATTATTATATCAATATTTATATCACATATTGCTTAGTTGTACATCCCACATTACCATTTTATAGTTTTATAATTTTTCGGATACCCGTTTGCATCCATCGCATTTAAGATACATATAATTGCATCCATAGATCACATTACTACATAATAATGTGATATTAACACTCCATGTTTAATAAATTGCATCCTAATTAATATTGGAACTATAAATGTAACCCTAATCGATAACTGTGCATCCATATCCTTGAAATTATATCTATTTGCATATCATATTATATGTTCCAGTTTATTGTTCTGATAGTACTCATGCTTGTTTATTTATACACATGCTTATGTTAGTTTGATTATGAGCACCCACATGACATCTTGTGCTTCCTGACATGACCTGTTACACTTCCTACTTGACATGACATGGTACCGTACACTCTTGACATGACATGACACCTTTATACATTACCTGGCTTGACCTGATGTACCATGGCTTTACCTGTTACCTGATCTTGTGTCTAATGCCAACAAACATAACATGTAGTCCTCATGGACCGTTCCTGTTGTCTATCCAGACAAATCTGTTTACCTGATCCTGTGTTGGCATTAGTTTCTTGATTACTGGATACCTGACTTGACATACACATATAACTTGGGGGTATGGGGAAATCAAAGGTGAAATCTGACTTGTAACTCGACAGTTCACTACCTGTATTGAGTGTACACATTCCTGTTTTGTGCCTAGCGGCATGTCTCGGTTTCAGCCGAGAATATTGTGGCCGTGGTCCCGGGTATGTACGGGATACTATCGAGTGTACATATTCCTGTTTTGTGCCTAGCGGCATGTCTCGGCTGCAGCCGAGAATATTGTGGCCGTGGTCCCGGGTATGTATGGGATACTATTGAGTTACATCGATGATTCATCAATTTGGTTTCAAAGACTTTAGAACAGAGAACCTGATAGAACAATCCAGTTTACCCACTGCACACTACCCTGTACTGCTCTGATTTATATTATTGTTACCCTTGCTTTATTCATGTTTATATTCGCATTGCCTGTTTACTATGTTATTACGTGATGACTTGACGCGCTGACGTCTGGGTTTTGCATAGCCCAGATTCTTCTACCTTGCTGCAGACTGATTAGGAGTTTTGCCGCTGTTAGACGAGCGGTGAGGTTCCTGTCGGTACGTAGTTTCACTCCAGGTGTTTCATTTATTGTATCTTTTGGCTTCCGCATATTGTTATCTCTTGATTCTTTTACTCTGGCTTATGGACATGTACTAGGTAGTTAGTTTACTTTCCTGTTCTTGATATCTCCACAGCCGTAATGTGACTGTGGAAGGATTTTTCCTATCCACAGGTAGCATGGTTGGCTATGTTATGTGCCCACTTTAGCGTACTTTGGGAAGCGGGGCGTGACAGAAATGTATACCCCCAAGAATGGATGCACGCACGTGCGCGTAGCCATCCAAACAAGTCTGTTTCACTGAACGGGACAAGAACAAGATGCGCGGATGCTACGACAGGGTTAAGGGTATCATGCAGGCCATGCAATGTATTTTTAAAATATTTTACGTGACTTAAAATATTATATGGTAAAAGATGCAATGCCAGGTAAAATGCCAGTATGAAGTATTTATGAAAGTGCACATGTCTATGTAACAAGTCAAGATAATTCATAAATATGAATCGAACAAGTTTCAAGCAAGCGGGTCGGGTCGGATGCAATACTAATGTGAAATACCATTCGCACCCAAAACACGATAAATCAAGAAAAATACCAAAAATAAGCAAATACGAGAACTAGAACTGGTATGAATGAACTAGGGTGTTACATGTCGTCTCGTCGTTCACCTGAATTTTCGTACGTATCCCCGATGGCATCAGTGGATCAGTGAAATGATTGCGCTTTAAAGAGGGCGCACCGTTTTATTCGATTCGTCGGTTGAGGTACATGCCACATGTCAGCCGTTGGTTGGCAGAGGTGAAGTCTGTCTTTGACTCCTGCAGTCGAAGAGACGTCCATAATGGCCGATCACCACGTGGAGCCCCGCCGGTCGCGGGGCGCGACGTTTCGTTTTGGCGGGAATCAATCTAGGCCGTAGGATGTTCTCTTCTGGGGTGTATAAATAGGAGGGGACCATCCTAGGGCTGACACTTTGCTCAAATTCTCTTTCATTGCTGAAGATTGCCCGGCACTCCTTCCTTTAGATCGGATCCTTTATTGATTTTTCCTCGATGAGTCCCTTCCTTTGAATCAGGTTTCATATCTTCATTTGAGGAGTCCGTAGAGCTAGTAAGGGTAGAGTCGGACGATGAGGCACCCATTGTTGGGGCCGAGTCCAGTGGGTCTTCCTCTTCTTCGGCTTCAGATAGTCAAGAGGGTTCTTCTTCTTCGTCCTCTGTGTCAGGTTCGACCCTAGAGTCAGGGCTGCCCCTGTCGTTCGCCGTCGGGCGGCGACAAGGGCCCCTAAGGTGCGCATCGGGAACACCCGTGATACACCCTCCGTTTTGAAGAGTCTGGACGAGCTTTCCAAAATTCGGGCTCGATTCCACATCTCCTCTAACTATTCACTTCGCTTGGCTAGAGAGGGTGAGCGGACGGATCAGGTGCGGGGCAAGAAGATTGCCCTGTATCTGGAAGCGTTAGAAGCAGGAATGCGTCTGCCCTTCCCCACCAAGGTTTGTGGGGTGCTTCGTTGTTTCCACCTTGCCCCGGGCAAGCTAGCGCCGAACTCGTGGAGAATCCTCCTCGGGTTTCTGGTCCGGTTAAAACTTGAAAATATCCCCTTCAGTTTGATTCTCCTTGTCTCTTTCCTTTGCTATAAGAATCACCCCGACACTAGTAAGGATGAGTCGAGCTAGGTGTATTTCTCATATAAGAAGCGTAAGGGTGTGGCGGCCGGGTTAGAGATAGTAGTCGTCCCTTTTTTCATCCACGAGTGGAAGGAGGACT
Organism: Agapanthus africanus; assembly: GCA_030015575.1. NCBI lineage: Eukaryota > Viridiplantae > Streptophyta > Magnoliopsida > Asparagales > Amaryllidaceae > Agapanthus > Agapanthus africanus. Next base: position 533,127,040 of record JASDDO010000010.1, read on the forward strand.
TTGTATTCGTCGGGCCGCCTGAGGGTGAGGATTGGCCTGTGCCTACACAGTGGCACAGGGACGACTGCTCGAGGGCAAAGTAATCGACTTCCCCCGAAAAGAGGGTGGTGTCCCAGTGGGATCCGATCCAACGGGCGGATGTCCTACTATTCGAGCAGGCACTGAGCTGGGCTGGACTCAGTCCTGTGCGTTTCTTGGGTAAGTTAGGGCTTTCGACGATCTATTTAGACTTTACCAAATTTCTTTTGGTGTTTCAGTGTCGCTAACCCCCCTTTGTTCGTGTGTCCCTTTTTTTTGCAGAGCACATAGACCGAGAAAAAATCCCAGCTACCCTGGCCGCCAAGACTCAAGGAAAGAAGGTCGGGGGCGCAAGCTCGTCCCGACCCGGTCCGAACTCAGCTCCGAGGCCAACTCCACCACCCAAGCCTTCCGTCGCTCCCCGAGTTCCAAAAGAACGCCGTAGGGGGCGTAAGCACTCGCGGGACCTGGCGACTCGGGCGCGAGAGGAGGAGGATGAGGCTGGGCCCGCCGAAGTCCCTCTCAAAAGGCAGAAGCGGACGGTTTCCCGGCCACTTCCTTCCGGGACCCCAGTGCAGGAGGGTGACTTCTGTATTGAGGTTCCCTCGAGGCTCTCCGTCGCCGACAGCCTGCTTTCCGACATGGAGCAGGCGACCAGGGTTAAAATACCCTGGGGACCATGAAGGCCCAGGTGGCCACCATAGCATAAGAGGTGGTTCAGGTCGGTTCCTGACTTTTCTCAAAATATTTCTTAAGTCTTATTTTCTCGGTTTGAACTTTCTAACCCGTTTGCTACTTTCTACAGATCCTCCACCGCTGCGCACTCTTCGTCGCCATAGAATCTGACAAGGTAGCCCCAGCCATGAAAAATACGGGTGAGTCCTCCAAGTTGGAGGAGGAGCTCCACCTCCAACTGCGGCAAGCGGAGGAGAAGTTGGCTCTCCTCGACACTCGTCTGGTCGTCGAGGGGCTGACGAACTTCAGGCTAAAAGTGTCGCATCAGCTTCTGGACGAGTCCAACTGAGCTATTCAAGCCCAGTTGGATGAGGTGAACGACTTCTACCACACGGTGAAGAAGTTGAGGGACGCCCTCAAGAGAGATGTCCGGGTGGCTTTGGACGCGGTGAAGCTCGCCGAGTGCCGGGCGGCGAAGGCCGTGAAGGCGTATAAAACATCAGATTAATTCTACGTCGATCTTGCTGAATCCACGGCTGTCGTATGGCACAGCGCCCTCGACGCCGTCAAGGAGTCTGCGCCAGGGTTCTATATCAGCGAGCTTCGTGCTAAGTATCCCTTGGCCGAGGAGGTGCCGCAGGGGGAAGTCGCCGAGGCGACCATTGGGGGTGAGGCTGCCGGTGGAAGCCCTGACCCCGAGGTCGCAGTTTTGGTCACCGGGGCTGGTATTGAGCTGGGCGAGATCCTTCCAGAGCGGGCGAACTGAGGTTTCCTTCCTTGGGGATTTTTCTCTTTTTCAAAATTTTTGTAAGCCTTCGGGCATTTTTGTAAGGTTGAGGAGCCCAGAATACCATATATTTATTTTTGATTATAAATAAAGTACACCTTTTCTTTGCCCAAATGTCTGCTCACTGTGCAAGTACTTTTAGCTCGTATACTTTTGTTCAAATCTTCATTCTGCAAGTATTTTTAGCTCATAGGTCTTTTCATCTTGTAAGTGTTAGGCCGGTATCCACCCCTCCACACTTGTTGACCGTTCATCGAGTAACGACGAACGATGGCACCAAGTATAGGAAAGTCGGTGTCCTCCTCGATCCCAAGGCGAGGTGGTGATCGTGCATCGAGTATGAGTCGATTGGTGGTTAAGTGTAGGAAGGTCGGTATCTTCCTTTCTACTCAGTTGCCTCATGGTGAGGGTTTTGATCCACCGTGTTGTTGAGCAGGAAGCTACCCGCTGTGGATGGACCAAGCAGGAAACTACTCGGTGGCCTCGCGAGGAGGGCTTTGATCCACAACATTGATGGGCAGGAAGCTACCCGCTGTAGATGGACCGAGTAGGAAGCTACTCAGGGGCCTCTTGAGGAGGACTTTTGATCCATAGCGTTGACGGGCAGGAAACTACCCACTGTGGATGGACCGAGCAGGAAGCTGCTCAGTTTCCTCATGAGGAGGGCTTTAGATCCTTAGTGTTGTTAGGTAGGAAGCTACCCATTAGGGATGGACTGAGCATGAGGCTGCTCGGTGGCCTCGCGAGGAGGACTTTAGATCCTTAGCATTGTTGGGTAGGAAGCTACCCGTTAGGGATGGACCGAGCATAAGACTGCTCGGTGGCCTCGCGAGGAGAGCTTTAGATCCTTAGCGTTGTTGGGTTGGAAGTTACCCGCTAGGAATGGACCGGGCAGGATGCTTTCCGGTGGCCTCGTGAGGAGAGCTTTTGATCCACAGCATTGTTGGACAGGAAGCTACCCGCTGTGGATGAACCTAATAGGAATCTACTCGGTGGCATCATGAGGAGGGCTTTTGATCCACAGCGTTGACGGGCAGGAAGCTACCCGCTGCGGATGGACCGAGCAGGAAGCTACTCGGTGGCCTCATGAGGAAGGCTTTAGTTGACTCTCTAGTGTCTTCTTGAGGCGTCGTTCAATCTTCCTTGACCCGTGAAGGACGCGAATGGTGACTGTCGCGGGCGACACGTGGTAGTGCCATATTGGGAAAGTGCGATATTCTGTGATTTGCGTCGTTGCGCGAATAAATCTCGGCCGTTGGAAAAATTTTGGTGAGGCTATAAATAGCGAAGGCATGTTGATTTCTTTCTATTCTCGCATTTCCTGAAAATGGTCGGCCGCGTGTATACTATCAGGGAGATCGTTTCTCGTGATGACGTATACCTTTACAACCTTGATCGTTCCGAGGAAACGTACGAGGCGGTGAAAAGCCGCTTGGAGGCCCACTGTGGGCGCTTACTCCCCCGGAGATCTCCTCTTCTTCATGCGTTGATCTATGCGATATGGAGGACTTCACCAGGTCTGCACAATACACTATCTCCGCGGTTTATGGACGAAGCATTCGACAAAATGCACACGGTCCATGGTCTCGATATGATCTCAAAGAGTAAGCGGGACCGCTCGATGGACCTACTTCTTGAGAGTTTCCAACAAAAGTTGGTTATCGCTTCATGCTCGGCGGAAGGGGATCCCGAGGAATCTGTGGCTTCTAAGGTCCGCAAGTACCGTTGGTGGGAGCGGGTCGAAGCCGCTCGGGATCGGCTAAAGGAGCTTTCTTCGGTGTACCACCGACAATGTCTCCTTAACCCCCGCCCCCTCTGTTGTAATTTTTTTTGTAAGGCTAGGGAGCCCACAATACCTCTTAACAAATAAAGTTATCTTTCGCCAAAGTGTGTTGTCTCTTTTTATCTCTTCTGTACATTTTATATTTTTTCTTAGTACAAATCTTGGAGTCTCGGGACCGAGAAAAAAGACAAAGGGCTGGAGCCCTATGGTGGACCTAGCCCGAAAGACTTTAGTTAAATACAGAAAGGAATTACATTATTTTAAAAAGAGGATACATATTTACTTATACAATTTGAGCTTTTCTGCATTATATGGCCGGGGAAAATTATGCCCTCTGACGTGTTGCAGGCGGTACGCTCTACCGAGCAATATTTCCGTTATGAGGAATGGTCCGTCCCATTCTGCACCTCTTGTGTGGCATACCACTTGTACCCTCGATTGGGAGAATGTGGCGGTTCCCCTTGCTTTCTCGAGCTAGATCCGAGATAACGACCATGATCTGCCCGATCGTTAATTCCCCGGGAGGGGTTTGGTCATTTTGCTCCCGCTCCGCCTGCCGCTTGTCCCGCAGGTACTTCGCCAGGTGGCCTAAGCAGATTAATTCCTCGATGTAGTCACGGAGTTTTTGCAGTTCTCTGTCGGGTAACCCTACGACCAGTGGAAGGCATAGGATGGGCCGCGGAGTCGCTTGCCTGCCCTTTGGGTGACATGCGGTAGCTTGAAGAACCTCTCACCCTTAGCTTTCTCCAACAGCTCGGTTTGAGAGATGTTCAGGGGAGTCTTCTTCTCCTCCCTGTCCATTTTCTTTCAGTCTGCTTGATCGGCTCAGGGCAGGTTTGAGTTTACCTCGAACTTGATTTGGATTTCGCGCTCGGACCAGGCTTTTACTTCGGCCATGGTCTCAGGTTGCGCTAATGCAAAAGAGCGGAGCCACTCTTTGTGCCTAAAACCCAACCTTAGTGCGGTGATGACTGTTTCATTGCGGTGATCGGGGACCTCGAGGAGGGCGTTGTAGAAGCGGGTGACATATCCTTTGGAGGATTCTTTGTCTCCGCTCTTGATGGTGAACAGGTAGTCGACCGTCTGTTTTTGTCGTCGATTCCCGACGAAGAGATCGAGGAATTGTGTGGCCAGTTTATCGAAGGTCGTGATGGAGCGTGGCGTAAATCCTTGGAACTAGTCCCAGCCGGTCCGGATGAGGGTGGTGGGGAAGCTCGACACTGAGCCGCGTCAGAGTTATCCTGGAAGCTCATGTCAGCCGTAAATGCGTCTAGGTGGTCATTCGGGTCGGATTCCCGTCGAAGATGGCCATTTTTGGCGACTTGTTTCTGGACGAGACATGCTCGGCAAGCAGCTCTTCTGTGAATGGCTTCGTTAGCGAGTCGGCGGAGTACCTGTCCTCTTCGCCAGACGTGTGGCCATCCCTTTATATTCCTTCGATCTTCTTCTCGAGGGCTTCAAACCGGTGGTGGTACCTCGAGAATTATGCATAGTCGGAGTGGTGGCTACCCCCGCTCCGAGTCTGCGCGATGATGCGGCTTCGATTTTGCTCTATCAAGTGTCTCAAATCCTCGGGCGAGACCCTTCTCGAGTAGTCCCTGCGCTCGTCGTTCGCGCGACCCCGGCGAGAGTGGGGGCATCGGTCATGTTTGGAAGCAGGCAAGCTGACCGACACCTACTCTAGGGGAGAGAGCGCACGGTCGGCATTGGAGCGACGGCCCAATCTTCCCTGGAATCGTAGCGTGGAGCTGTCCGGCGCCCAGCTGGTCATGGAATCAATCGCCGCATGCGGGTCAAGGTGGCCGGAGTCGGACCGCCGATGTTCGGTGGCGCTGAGATGAGAATGAGTGAGCTCGAGGGCTTGAGCGTGCCCATCATCCTCCTACAGACGTCGTTATTCTGAGGAGGGGGAGCCACGGTCTGGTGGGTGGGGATCGCCGCTTGAACGCGAACGAGGGAATCCATCGGTGATGTGAGCCTGTCTATCCGGGCGGATAAGACGTTGATGGCGTTGGGAGGGGGAGACGAGCCGCTCCCACCTCCGTTGTGGCGGTTCGTGTTTAGACCGTCGAGGCTGTCGCTCGTCCTCAGGTCGAGGGTGGAAGATCAACTTATGGGTAGAAGCTTCTCAAGTGCTTCCATATATGGCGCCAACTGATGGAGGCTGAGATCTTCTTCAGATGTTGTCCTCCGTCTATCCTGTGATGGCAGTCGCTGAAGGCTGAGATTTATTTTGGAAGAAGTTAAGTGTGGATCTTAATGGGTTGGTATTTGACACCGAGCTACTTGCAAAGAAGTCCCGGGGTGGGTGACCACCGTAGGACCCTCCGACAATCAAGTTAGTGCCGAGGTATAAGTGCAGAGTAGCGGCGTATTGGAAATGAGTTCGAGTTACCCGAATCGTCTGAGAGAGGGGTTTATATAGGGGTCGCGTGGAGCGAGCAGGCGCGAGATCTTTGCCATCGATTACGCCCCAGAGTTATCCTCGACTTGAATGGCGAGATGCACCCATTAATGGGGGGATGTGCTAGCGTGGGACGCGGATCGTAGGGAGGCAGATATCTCGCCCTAGCGATATACGTGAAGCCGTTGCGGGACGCATGGGATCCGCGCTCTTGATTGGTCGGGGGAAAATCGAGGAAGCTCGGCGTGTTAGGTGCTCAGAGACGAGCCGGATGCCCGAGGAAGCTCGGTATGTCAGACGATTTGGAAATGAGCAAAGAGACTGAGGAAGCTCGAAGACGGGCTGTTGAGTTTTCTAGGTGAAAGTGAAATGTATTCAAGAAGGTCTTCCGAAAGGTTGGATACGTTCCTCGAGAAGGGGAACCCGAGGAATGTCCCTGATGCAACTCATTTATTCCACCCCCGCAGCCTTTGGGACACGTCATCCGCCACGTGTCTTAATCTGGGGAGATACCACCTGTGAGCATCATCATTGCCCGACAATCATGTGTTTAGTCATTGTTCTATCTGAGCCCGGCCTTTCCCATCTCGGATGGATCCAAAGTGGCTGCTATTAGAGTCATAATAGCACCCATGCTATTAGATCCAACGGTCCAGATTCATCCAAGATAGAAATGAACGGTCGAGATTTGTGTGAAACAGAAGGCTTTTGGTATTGGTTTATCTTGCATACTTTGCACGTAAGATGTGTAGCTGAGATTGCTCGAGAGCACCCATGCTATTTTTTGGCACTGTTGTTTGTAGCTTGGTACAGAAGTGGCCAGTGTATACGAGAAGAGTCTCAGTAGACCAGAGGCTAAGGGAGAAGTATAATAGACAGAGAGAGAGTGTAGCTTTTAAAGTTGTATTATATTGTTATAATATTGTATTTAGTGTTAACACTGTTGTTTGTAGCTTGGTACAGAAGAGGCCAGTGTATACGAGAAGAGTCTCAGCAGACCAGAGACTAAGGTGGATGGAAAGTACAAGGAACCGTTTATCCACGGTACAACGACAATTGAATTCAGGTTAGGTGTCTTAATAGTTGCAGTCCCATGCCACTTCTAACACCTTCCGTACCAATCTACCCCTTAAACCCCGTGATGTCTTGATTGTATTGTTTGTATTGTATTGTAAATTGTATTGTCTTATATTATAGATTGTATAGATGGATGACTTGCTGAAACCATGATATCAGTAAATGGATGTAACTGGTGAATCAAGTAGATGGATGTATATCCATGGTTCGGTTCGGTCAAGTTGTATAGATTGATAGATTGAACATATTGAATATATGGATTCATATTGAATTGTTATTTATACTTGAATCTCATTCAAGTCAGATTGATTATATTAAGACTCAGTCTGAGTCAGACAATTAGAAAAGAAATTGAATACTGAATTAGGTTTTGGTGTTATCAGTAACCACTGCACATGGGCAGCAGGATTTGTGTCCTTTTCAAAAACGATTACCGTGTTGATAACACCGTTTGTTAAGTTGTCTACCTTAAATAGGCAAGCACCCATATCTCTGGCTCCCTGAGACTCAAGAGACTGGTCCCGCTTAAACCTATGTTTACTAGGGTCCTTATTATAATTTATATAACTTGAGAGTGTTTTATGTAAAAATAATTTTGTATAATTTTTAAAATACACCTCAAGTATTTTATTATCGTCTTTAAAGTTTTTATTGATGTATATTTTATCATTATGACATTTCTAGTGAATAAAACTTATTTTCATAATATAGGGTATTTATTTGTAATATTGGAATTGTTTGGTATTTTCTTGTAACTGGAATGTTTTTCTTGAATTTTGGAAATGTGGAATATTATAAATATTAATAATAGATATTTTGATATTAATTATATATATATATATATATTTATTAAAAATATAAAATTTATTTATAATAGAAATCACATTTTCTAAAGAAAATTATATTTTTTAAATCTTTCGAGACCGTATGCTCCTTACGGAGGTCTGCATCTCGCACTACTAAGCCCGGGGATGTGTGATAATCCGAACCATCCCGAACGGGTTCCCCAAAATGGGTTGTAGCGGTACTTTGCATAGACTTGTTAAAAATACATAATCTTGTAAAAAAATGGTTTTTTATAAGTTAAAGGTAGTTTTGTGTAAAATCGTATTTTCCCAAAACTATATTCCCAAAGATCATCGTGCTATATTACATATGAGTGTTGTGAGGAGGTAGGTCATTATCTCATGAACTATCTAAAGGTATAGTAAGGAATTATAAGATTTATGTCGAAACTAAACTATATGGTATTTTTCTGTAAAATTGCGATAAAAAGTAAAATAGGAATTGTTTTGATATGAAACTTCTCAATATGTTTTGTTAATGTTTAATGATCATGATGTGATGGTTTGGTATTTTTGTATTTAAGAAAATTGGAACTTTTTAAATAAAACCGAATCAGAAGTCGGATTAACTCCACTTCCGTCAGGTTTTAGAAATACAAGTTTATAGATTTGAAAAGAGAAGAGAGAGGAGGGACTTACTGGATTTTAGATTAGAGAAGAGAAAAAAGGGAGTGGTAGGAGGTGCCGGTGCGTCGTTTCATTGCCGGGAGCTCCTAGGGTCGTCGTCGGAAGTTCGTCGGAGTTTCGCCCTTCGCTAACTCCACTTGTACACAAAAGTTCTTGGGATTTTTCTTAAGAGTTTGGATAGAGTTTGTGAGTGAGGGGGTGTGAAATGGGTGTGGTATTTATAGGAAAATCTAGGGTTTAGGGATGTGGAAAGATGTATTAAAAGTTGTATTTAAAATAGAGTAAATAGGTGTTTTTATTGGCTCTAAAAATGTGCAGGTAAAATAAACTGTACAGGGGTTATGGGGAGGCAAAAAGGCACAGGAGTCAAGAAGGATAAAATCCGATTTGAGGTGAGTCGGCCAGCGGCGCCGGCCGATCCAAGCTCCCCGCCGGCCGATTCAGGTCGAGTCGGCCTTCATCTCGCCGCCATGTGTCCCTCGTCGTTTGGTCTACCTCCTGAACTCGTTTGTTTTTAGTGTGACCTTTGGGTTTACGGGTTATGCACGTGTAGACTCTTGGGCTTCTAAAAAGATTTAAAAGAAATCAATATAAAAATAATGTGGCTGATGGGATTTGAACTCTGGTGCTTTGGTTCAGCAGTGCAAGGTTTTACCAATGAGCTACAAGCTCCTTCTTACTATTAAAAAGCAAAACAAATATCTATAGTACTCACAGGAAATGTAAATACCCCAAGTATACATTAATTTTAAATGAATTTATGTACACTAAAATTGGAGTTGTTACAACAGCTATCTCTGGATCTAATCCCGGCATCTCGGAATAGTTTCATGCGAAATAGTATTTATACTGCATAAGCAATGTCCTTTAACGTGGCTACCTGTTTCTCAGACAGCAACTCACTGACGATCGTTGGCCTTGGCTCATTTGCCGTCCCCAAGTCGATTTTTCTCAGTTTGTCTGCTGTGGTGTGTATTCCATCTTCCAGCTCTTTTGGCGCCGGTGGAAATTCTGAAATCAGCTCGTTCTCATCTTCATTTACGAAGCATTGAGAGAGATCGTCCATATTCTTGTGCTCTCCCTCCTTTGAGAATGTTATCATATGGCAGGTACGAGCTCGTTTCCAAGCTCAATGTTGATCTAGACTTTCCCTAGCAGTGTAGGTTGTTCTCGGCTCATGCTTTCATGGCGGGGCTATCCTCCAACTGTCAGATAGAGCAAACCTGCCTTACTGATACTGATCTTCAACCCAGTCTTTGAAGGTGAAGCAGTCTTCAAGAGGATGTCCCACTACTCGGTGGTAGGAGCAATAATCCGGGTGATGGACCTTGTTTATTTGTTCGGGGTATCGAGACTCTGGGAGTGTCATCATTTGATACTTCATGACAAGGTTGAATATTTTCCTTGTCTTGTCTTGAGGGAAAGAGTACTCCCGACCCATATTCTTCATAAAAGACGGGTGCCAGCTGACTTTTCCTCGCTCGCGTGGCTTCTTGGATCCGCTTCGCTGTCTTTGAACGCTGCCCTTGTTCTTGATCTTATCATTGCTTCTGTGTCGGACTTTTCCCTTGCCGCGAGAGCGCACAGCAGGCCAAGGGTGAAGGGCATCGTCGTCTTCTCCTTCCGTAGCCTGCCGAATGATACGCTGCGTCCTGGCTTTCTCGTAAATGGCTATTTTGCGGCTATGGTCATTCCGAATCTTTTGACCCGCTTTTCTTATCAGCTTGTCAATCTGTTCTTCGAATGACGGGCTTAGTATTCTCACGGCGGGATCTCGCTCTGGTTCGACATCAACGCTATTTGGAAACGCATTCTCTTTTCCACCAGAACCATTTATAACATAGCAATCATGGACTCGCTCCCGTTTCTTGGACCAAACGTATCCAAGGCCGGTCGTCTTCATTCTCCCGTTGGGCATCTTTCGCTGAGCCCAGGAACGTTCCAAATCTTCTTATAGAACTGGGCTTGTCGAGCAGTCTATTTGAAGGGTACGCCTTGACGTCTCAATAGCCTTTTCAATCCCTCCTTGCCAAAGAGGTGTCATACTTCTTTCTCCACTTTAGTCTCCGTGGATTGGTAGAAAAGGATCGCCTTCTCACCTTTTTGGCGAGGATGGACGTAGAAGGTCTGCAGCTCTTGCACGTTGTACGTATCAAGTGCATCAAGTTCTTTGTAATGCCGCTGCGGAACCAGGATAATCTGTAAACTCTGGTCAGCTCCGGAAAAGGTCTGTATTGACGGGCGGACGGAGAACACTGCGTTGGCCTCGTCTTCATAGTCACTGCTAAAGACCAAAATAGGAGTGGATGGTTTTGGTATGTTACCTTGGGGTTGTCCCAAGTTGACCATCTCTTCATCCTCTTCGGTATCGCTCCCAAATATCGGGATAGTGGCGATGGCTTTTTGCTTGTTCTCTGGTTTGCGACATCTTTCCTTGTCTTTGAAGTCTGGTAAGAAATACTTGGCGTCTTCATTTTTGCGGACTTCATTTACGGAGAATGGGTTCAGCTCCCCTGTAACTGTGTACTCGAGGCCATCCTTGAATTACTTCATACACTGATGTTGTGTAGAAGGGATGATGTTGTACTTATGTAACCAAGGCCGGCCGAGCAAAACGTTATAGCAATTTTTGGCGTCAATAACATGGAACTTTATGTCAGTAATGAGCAGCCCGAATTGTAACGTCAGTATTACGGATCCAAGCATCCGTGATGACTACAAGTTGAACCCAGAGATATTAATTTTGTCCCGAGCCAAGTGCTGAACGTTCATGCAAATCTCCTTCAACACTCTTACATTAAGAAGGTTGACGGAGGACCCGTTGTCGACTAGAATCTTCCCTATTTTGATGTCGTGACAATACCCGGTTACATACTGCAGACGGTTGTGCTCGCACGTTTCGAGAAGGAGGTCTTCATCACTGAAGGTGATATCAACCATGTTGACTTCTTCCAGCTCGTTTTTCATCTTTTCTTCCACCAGGAAGGCTTGAAACTGGTCGGGTTCTTGTAACTCCTTGATCAGAGAATTTCGTGCTTCTTTAGATAGGAGAAGGGTATCCAAAATACTCAAGTGTGAGGGTATCTTCCTCAGATGTGCCAGGACATTGTAATCCACCTTGTTCTTCTTGGGCGGGTCCTTGGCTGTGAGCTCTTCAACGACTCTATCATCGAGGGCAATCTCCTCATGGACTTTTTCCTTCCCTTTGTCCCTTTTACCCGAACTTTTGTCTGAAGGTCCGAGATTCTTTTCAGGCAACGTACGGTTACGCAGTTGAATGTTCTCACAGTTCTTCATTTCCTCTTCTTTTTCAGAGGTAGATTCCTTGAAGAGAGGGCCGAGGGCTATTTCTTCGTTAGAATCGCTCCCGAAGGTAAGAACTTGAGGTTTTGCTTTTGTCGGGATGGCATTAACCATATGACAGTTACCGGCTGTTCCTTCACGCTCGTCTGTCGTGCTTCTCTGCTCCCAACGGGCTTTGCGCTTTACCCGCTTAAAGTGTTGTCGGTGGGCAACGTATCCCTGCCACCACTTCTTGAAGGAATTGCACTCTTTGGTAGGGTGTGTGACCCTCCGATGATACAAGCAGTATTTTGGATGGACATCCGGTTCGTCGGGGCACGTATTCCCGGAAGTATTTTCTTTGGAAGGTGGCAGCTTCATTCCCATTAACGGAGCTTTGGCGAACTGCTTCCTTATCTTGATTCTGCTCCTGCTGGTGGCAAGGGCACTTTGATCCGGTTGAGGTACTTTATGGCTTCTCATCACCGGAGCCTTTTCGGCCTGACACCGGCGCTTGGCCTTTTCGTAAATGGCCACTTCACGTTCTCGATCAGCTTTGCCCTTTTGAAGAGCTTCGTTCAGCAGCTTATCGATGAGGTCATTTGACGGTTCTATGGGTTTTGGTTCTAGATCTGTCCCCAGTTTCTCTACGTCAGGAGCTTCTTTGCTATTTATCGACGAGTGAGAGATCATGTGGCAGCTCACCACATACCCCTCAGGTTCTTCTGACGAGTCGTCTCCTTCATCAATGTCATTGTCTCTGTTCTCAAGAATATGCTTGAGGAATTCTTCCAGTGTGACTGGGGTCTGCGCTTTTTAGTTGTATTACTCCAGTGCGTCGATGTACTTTTGCAGACCCGTACTATTGTCGTCGAGCTGCTCGGGATTCTTGGCCTTCTTCTTTTTCTTTAAAGATTTCTGAGGGTTGGCCAGGAGGTTTTGCCCATTGTTACCAACTTTCAGCGTTGGACGCGGCTTCAGCATTCCGTTAATGATCTCAGGCTCCAGCGGGCTCTTCCACCTAATTTCCGGACATGCTTGAAGATCCTTCAGCATTCTTTTAGTTTTAGTTGAAAGGACCACTTCCCACGGAGCTTCTTCTATAAATGAGCATGATGCCCCCAGCGTGTCCATCTTCTTAGGAGCGTGCTGCTGCGGCGGGTTTACCTTCCAGTTTTCGGACAGCACGAACTTGCCCTACTGGTACTGGTCTTCGACCCAGTTTTTAAAGACGTAGCAATCTTCGATTGGATGGCCCACTATTCGGTGGTAGGGGAAGTAATTGGGATTGTTGACGTCGCCCAATTGCAGTGGGCGTCTCGGATCCGGCAGAGTGATGAGCCTGTTGCGCACCGCTAGTTCGAATAGTCTCCTTGTTTTATCCCGGGGAAACGAGTAAGGACATCTCAACTTCTCTTCGAGGGCTCGCGGTCTCCTGTTTTGGCGAATAACCGGTTTCGGGTCACTTGGTTGTTGTTGAGCATTGGCGACGACGGTCGCTTTCCCTTTACCCTTTTCATTCCGAAGATCTGTCTTTGAAGAGAACGGCCTATGACTCATCTGGTCCATTTCGGCCAGTTTGTCAATCAAGGCCTGGAAGGTGGTCAGCTTGAAGAACATCATAAACTAGGATATAGTTGCCTTAGGATCAAGGGTCCCCACGAACATGCCCACAGCAGGAGCTTCTTCTATGCGTTGTTCATACTTTGATCATAGGTTACGCCACCGAATTGCGTATTGAACCCAGGTCTCTCCTGGTTTCACCCTGGTGTTGATTAATGTCGTAATCAGGGTGCGCTCGCTAGCGTTCACGAACTTTTGTGTAAACAGTAGCTCCATTTCTGCAAATGTCTTGATAGAATCATTCGGAAGCTCCGAATACCATTCAAATGCTGTCTCCGCCAAGCTGCCAATAAATTGGCGAAGCAATAATTTGTCATCACCCCCGGTGTTACCGCACAAAGCTCTGAATTGAGCAACGTGTTGGTGCGGATTGCCCGTCCCCTTATACACATGGAATTTGGGGATCGTATTTCCTGGCGGGTACTTAATTTGGTCGTACCAGCCTGGGTAAGGTTGCCCAGTTCTAACGACCTGACCTGCCGCTTCGTTTGCTTGATGAGCTCGTATTTGTTGAACTATGTAGTCATCAAGGGTAGCTTTGGAGATCGTCTCGTCCCTGGCTTCCGATAAAGCCGAAGGAGGGTTCGATGTCTCCTCTCTGTCGTCTTCAATGATTATTGAAGGGTCTTCAGCTGGAGGATCCAGCTGTATCATCATCCCAACCATGTCTTAGAATAGAAGCGTCATCTATTTTATATTAGCCGCTTGTTTCGCGACCTCTTTATCTTTCTTTTTAAGCACCCTCCGTAGGAATTCGGTGTCGGTCTCTTGTTCCTAACGTTGTTCCGACGATCCTTCCGGGCTTTCTTTCTACCCAATAAGTGCGGCTATTCTTGTCAACATTTCCTGGAGCTTTTGTTGTTGCTCCTGATCTTTCGTTACAGACCGTGTAAGTGGTCGATGACCCGTGGAAGTACGGCTTTCCTCTTTGCTGGAAGCCATGTACACCGTGTACACAGCCATGCCCCCAGACTTGGGGCGTTTGGGTCTACTGCCTTTGAAATTTGCCACGGGCAGGGGGATCTTCTCCGGCCTTCTCCTCTTATGGGAGGTCGAAGTTGAGGGGGCCGTTGCGGCAGGCATCCATGCAGACGATACCTTTCGTGGTATGGCAGAGGGATGGTCCTCCTCTTGCCGAGCCTTCGTCTTCTTCAGCCGGCGAGAGTAATCTTTGTCAATTACAGAGTCTTGGACTTTCCGCCAAACTCTATGGATCTTGGAGGACAACCGCTGAGGAGGCTGTTCCGGCTTCACCTGTGTTGTGTTTTCAACAGGCAGAGGAGACTTCTTCAGTATAGCGGTTGGAGAGTTCTTGCGCATCCTTCTGAGCAGCTCAAAACTGTTCCCAGTTAGAACAACAGTATCAATTTCAACCATTGGAGCTGGTGGGGTAAGTCCAGAGGGGGAACTGCCCTCCGCCTTCCTTACTTGGCGCCAGTGGCGACGTCGAGCATGTTGTGCAGATGGGAATGGTTCAGTTACGGGAGTGGCTTCATCATGCCCCCTACTCTGATGGGGTGTTGTTGTGTCAGCCTGTCGAAGACCGACGCCCGCTGAGAGGGAATGGTCAATCTTGCAAAGGCCGACTTTTTGGCAGGGGAAGCCCCTTTGACGACTTCTTCTACTGGAGATGGAATGGCTATCCGCTTCGGGATAACGCCTTCAAGTATTGCAGGTCTCTTCACGGGCCCACTTGAGCTTTGGCTTAGCCTGTCGAAAACTGAGATGGCAGACTTGGACGACCCGTTGAGAAAGGCCGTGGTAGTTGCAAGCCGATCGAAGACCGACTTCTTTGGGGCTTCTTTTGATAGTATTGAAGCTCATTGGCGGGAGCATGATTCCGAAGAACAGTCCAGTGGTAGCCTCAGTCACTTGTTCCACTGGCATTATGAAGATGGAGGCCGCTTGGGGCCTATAAGTCACTCCTCCAGCAGAGATAGAGTGGGAGTTGCTGTTGCAATTGGTGCAGTTGGAAGCCATCGATGACATCTTCTCTTCTGCACGGAGCAAGACACCAAATCTTATTACCTCGAATCCAAGGGCAACCATATTAAACCGCGATTCGTTCGCGAATATGACACACGAAGTGTGGAGTGGAAAGAGAAAAAGGTCCCACCGGGCATGCCAGAATCTGTTTACCGCCGAAAACAGAGATGAAACCGCGTAGGTCGTCTTACCTGAATTTGGGGGCAGATGGTATTTGGTTTTATCCGTCCACCTCTCCGAAGATGCCAAGATGATTTATGGCACCGTGTATCGAAGGTTTGGATAGATGCGGCCGTTGTAGAAGACTTCGTCAGATTCCCCCTCGTTGTGAGGGGTTTTATATTGTGGGGATACTCTTCCCTGTAGGCGCAAGCTCCTGCAGTTAATTAAGTTACCGCGTAGCGATAACCAATTTCTCCTGCTCCAAAAGGTCACTTCATATCATGTGTGTTTGTTTTATTTTTGATTGCCCGTGGATTGTATACGGAGACTAATTTGTGTTGTCGCCCGTAGGGCGTGGATTAGTCCAAATCCGTATTTTCTTAGATTTGGGTTTGGTTTGATTTAAGGATCGTTAACCTTATTTGAGATTAAGATCGACTTAAATATTTGTTAAGGATACGTTAATCCGATGTTGGACTAAGATCTACTTAACGGAGGTTCAGGATCATTTTTGATCCAACAAAAGAGAATTGGGCTCTATCGTTTTAGTTTAAGAACGTTACGTTCCACAGCTAGTTTAAGGACGTTACGGTCCACAGCTAGTTTAAGGATATTACGGTCTGTATTGGGATGTGTCCGTCCATTTGAGAGTACACTAAAGGGTTGTTGGTTATCGAGACCCACCACCTCTCTGAAGATGCTGAAGAATTACAACGACATTTATCAAAGGTGTGGGGAGATGTACCATTGAACCGATGTCCGTTGGAAGATCAATAGTCGTGTTTGGGATTAAGACCAATTTGGAAAAATTGTGTGCACATGGGCTCGGTTGATCTAAATTAGGGACTTTTGGTCAACTTGGACTCAGCCCACTCAGTCTTTGAATAAAGTGTTAAACACTTGTTTGGGCTCGGTCCCTTTTATGTGCAAACAGTGCTGAGCATTGATATGGGCTCTGACGCTCACCCTCTTTTTTTGTTTTTTATGGAGTGTTAAACACTCTTTATGGCGCCCACGTGAGGCGCTTGGCGCTGAGCGCCAACCACTGAGTGCTAGGCACTACTTGTTGAGCAGCACCCACGTGAGAGGTACATGGGGCGCTTGGCGCTGGGCGCCAACCACTGTGTGCTAAGCACTCTTTATTAAGCAGCGCCCACGTGAGGGGCACGTGGGGCGCTTGGCGGTATTTCTTTCTTTGTGGATTTTTCTAAAGAGTTCGATTCTTTGTTCTCCATGGATCTTCAATCCCCAAGAACAAATTCATCCCTACGAGAATTAAATTCTCATTTATGGAAGACTTGTCCCATGGATCTCAGATCCAGGGAAAGAACTATGTTCTTTTATTAGATTAAACCCTTAGATATGCAGATGAGATGCTCTGATCTCTATTATCTTTATTTACCTTGAAGAAAGTTCTTCTTCCTTCTTCTCTCTTAAAGCATTTTTTTTGCTTGCTTTTCTTTTTGAACTTAAAGTTTATGGGGGGTTCTTCTATACAAGACTTGAAGTCTTGGGTCTTTTATATAGTAGAGGCAAATTTGTTGATTTAGTTAAGGAAATCTCTCGTTGAGAGATTTTTTAATTGATTTGGGGATTTTATCCATCGTTGGATCTTTGATCCAAGGACTTTTGTTTTACAGAAAACATTTTTCTTGTTTTTAACAAGATTGGGAACATATTTTCCATACAGAGCTTATTCTGTAGCTTGGTGATTATTAATCACCATTTGATCTTTAATCCAACGGTGCTCTGTTTTACAGAGCGTAATCTTTATTGTTTAGAAAGATTGGGGAGATATTTTCCTATACAGAGCTTATTCTGTAGCTTGGTGATTTTTTAATCACCATTGGATGTTTAATACAACGGTGCTCTGTTTTACAGAGCGTAATCTTTCTTATTTAGAAAGATTGGGGAAATATTTTCCCATACAGAGCTTATTCTGTAGCTTGATGATTTTTAATCACCATTAGATTTTTAATCCAACGGTGCTCTGTTTTACAGAGAGTAATCTTTCTTGTTTAGAAAAATTTGAGGAATATTTCCTCAACATAATTTAATTCTGTATTTTGATAATTTATCATCTCCGTTGGATCTTTGATCCAATGGCAGAGAACTTTTAGTTCTGGCGCCGGCGCCCTCGTGCAAAGCACGTGAGGCACTGCCTCAGAGTTTTTAACTCTTTGGCATTGGCGCCCTCTTGTAAGGCACGTGAGGCGCTGCCTCAGAGTTTTTAACTCCGGGCGCTGGCGCCCTCGTGCAAGGCATGTGAGGCGCTGCCTCCTAAGAGTTTAACTCTTATTTAATAGATTTCTTTTTGTGCTTTGTACAGTGGCGCCCGCGTGAGGAGCACGTGAGGCGCCATCATAGGATTTAATTCTATCTGAGGCAGTACCTACATGCTTTGCATGTGGAGTTTTTCCTTTATTTTTATTTTTATTTTATTGTTATTATTTTTTAAGGGAGCAAGTTTTGAGCCAAAATTTTGGCGGGAACATCTACCTTAGATAGGCAAGCACCTATATTCTCCGGCTCTCTGAGGCTCAAGAGAACTGGTCCCGCTTAAAGCTATATTTACTAGGGTCCTTATTATAAATTATTATAACTTGAGGGAGTTTTATGAAAAATAGTTTTGATATATTTTCAAAATAAATCTCAAGTATTTAATTATCATCTTTAGGGTTTTCATAGTTTTAATTTTTATAAAATGAAATATTCTAGTGGATATAATCCTAACTTTGAATAGTATATGGTATTTTCTAGTAATTTGACTTGTATTGAATGTGATGGTAATTTCATGATCTTTTGTGATTCTTTTCTTTTGATTAGAAAACATGGAATATATTATATTTAAAATAGATATTTTGATAATATTTATATATATGTAATTATACAAAAAATATAATTTATTTATTAAATAGAAATCACGTTTTCTTAAAAATTGTAATAAGAATTCCATCGAGATCGAATGCTCCCGTGAGAAGGTCTTCATCTCGCTCTACTAGTCCCGAGAAAGTGCGATAACCCACACCATCCCGATCGGGTTTTCCAAAATGGGTTGTAGAGTCTTATTTGCAAGAAATTAATTAAAACAATTTAAAGAATACGGGTTTTGATTGTTTAAGGTATTTTAATGTAAACTGTGTTTTGTCCCACAAAAATTGTTACAAAAGCCATCGTGCTATGTCAAGATAAGTGTTTTGATGAGATAGGTCATTACCTCGTGCAATTTCTAAAGGTAATATGAGCAAAACGATAAAGTAATATCGTATGTAAACTTGATGGTATTTTACCGTAAAAATGAAATAGAATTTTTTTAACATTAAATTTTTAATTGAAACTTGGTCAAAATTTTGTTTTATGGTTGCTAAACAAGATATAAAGATATGGTTATTATGTGGTTAAGAAAATTGGGTTTTTAAAGAAATTAGAATCGGAAGTCGGATTAACTCCGCTTCCAACGAGTTTTGAAAAGAGAAGTCTTTTTAATAGAAAGAGAGGAGGGGAGAGGGGACTTACTGATTGAAAGAAGAGGGAAGAAGTAGAGGAAACTTTCGAAAGCGTCGTGGAGTCGTTTTCGTCGCCGAATTTTCCCGAAACGTTGCCGGAACTTTGCCTTGAGCTAACTCCACTTGAACAACTTTTGGACTTAGAAATTTTTTGAGAGTTTTGGCAATGAATTTCTTAATGAGGAGGGCTTAAGTGTAGGGTTGTATTTATAGGATAAATTAGGGTTTAGGGTAATGAAGAAGGAATTTAAAATATGCTTTAAAATGGATTAAAGAGGGGATTTATCATTCTCTGGATAAATGCAGAGAAATCAAACAATATAGGGGTAGTCGAGTAGGCCAAGGGGTGCTAAGGAAAAAAGTTGGGGGCATTACCTACGGAGAAAACCGGCGGTGCCGGTCTGGGGCATCATCTCGCTAGTCAAGTGAAGGGGGATGGGTCTTGGATCTTGGCCACGTGTCAAGGTCTGCTTAAATAATATTTTCCACATGTTTGTTTTATGAGACTTTTCATTTTTACGTGTATTGCACGTGTAAACTTTTGAGCTTCCAAAAGTTTAAAAGAAAAATCAATTAAAAATAATATGTGGCTGAGGGATTTGAACACAGGGGCTATGTCACACCAGTGCAAGACTTTACCAATGAGCTACAAGTGCTTTCTTGTTGTTCTAAAGCAATTTAATTTTATAACTTGTGCTCAGTTTTAGGTACTCCTTTCTGTACTTTACAAAAAAAATGTACAGAAGTTTTAGTGTTGTTACAAGATATTTTCTCAAAACAAATACGCTAAGCGCATATAATCAATATAAAATGACACAAGAATACACATGATATTAAAATTTCCAACAATTACTTTATTTACGTTCAAATTCAACAAGTTTAATACATGAATATGATGTCTGAAACAAAAGTATGATAATAAGAAAAGTGTCTAAACGGTGGCATACCGAAAAGAAGAGCTGAAAAGAAAAGAAAAAACTAAAGATCGGCCTGTGAAACTAGTTGGTCGTAATCCTCTGCAGTTGGTTCCATCTCTTCAGTTTCTAGATCATCCGACGAACATTCCAAAAAAACAAAGATGAGTGAAATGCCCGTCAGCGAACTTTCGTTCGGTAAGTCCTCCAAAAGAGGTGTGATGTATATAATGTAAGGTAACATGTGATATAGATGAAACATGAACATGCATAACATGGCGATGTTAATGGCAACTATGTAAGCATGGTAATGTGATATGAGTATAGCAATAAAGTATAGCATGGCCGTGGAGTGTGAGTATATGGTACATGAAGTGCATGTAAGTGTCCTAAAAGGTTTATACAAGGTAATCAAATTAACATAAGTTTAAATGTGAATGACAACCAATCTCAAGAGTATTAGGAATGTCGGGACCCCAAGCGGTGGAGGAGTCGACTCGAATCAAGGATATAGTATCGGGACTCCAAGCCGTGGAGCAGTCGACCCAGTCAAGAGTATGGCTTCGTGACCCTAAGCTGTGGAGGAGTCGACCCAATCCAAGAGTTTATGTACTAGCGAGACTCCTAAGATTTCGTTAGATTCATACTTAAACTACCCAACACCATGTGTATATGAGTCTATGATTAGTGTTACGAGTCTTGATCGAATTTATGAATACAAAAGGTGATATATAATATCAAGTTTCAAGATTAAGTTCATGTAGTCATGTCAAGTGCAAGTCATGCATTTGTATTCATTGTTCGAGTCAAGTTGGTTTCAAATATAATTATTGAGTTCATGTATTCATGTTAAATTTCAAGTATATAGTTCAGGTTGAATTCAAATTCGAATTCAAGTTCAGATTTAGGTTTAAGTCAAGTTCAAGTTCAAGTTTAATTTCAAGTTCGAGTTTGGGTTTAAATTCAAGTTCAAGTTCAATGTGATTTGATTTCCCTGAACTTACGGTCCACATCTAGAGAGAGGCAAGTGGTGCATCATTATCTCTGACGACCCCGAGGCCTGACGAGAGAAAACGCCACCCAAACCAATCTGCAATCTAAATACGTAACATAGAATGGTCTTATGATTTCTAAGATATTTGCGTTAAGAATGTCAATTAAAATTTCTCGAGGGGTTTTAACTCATCCTAAAATCTTGAGGGCATTTTTAATAAAAAAAAATATGTTGATTAAAATGTCAGGATATTTCACAAAAACGTATTTTATATTTTGTGATATTTTAGCGACAAAAAACTTGCTTTTAAGATTGTTTGGTATTTTAGTGAAAAACTATATGTTCACCGCCGAAAATAGAGACGAACTGGAATAGATCGTCTTGCTTGAATTTGGGGGCAGATGCTATTTGGACTTATTCATCCACCTCTCCGAAAATACCAAGCCGATTTATGGCACCATATATCGGAGGTTTGGATAGATGCGACCATTGTAACAGACTTCATCAGATTCCCCCTATTTTATGAGGGGTTTTTGATTGTGGGGATGCTCTTCCCTGCAAACGCAAGCCCCTGCAGTTAATTATGTTATCGCATTGCGATAACCACTTTCTTCTGCTCCGACAGTTCACTTCGTGTCGTGTGTGTTTATTTTATTTTGGTTGCCCATGGATTGTATACGGAGACTATTTTATGTCGTGGCCCGTAGGGCACCGATTAGTCCGAATCTGTTTATTTTAGGTTTGGGTTTATTTAAGGACCGTTAATCTAGTTTGAGATTAACGTTGACTTAAAACATATGAGCATTTAGGCCCAATTATTTTAGTTTAAGGACATCATGGTCCATTATCGCTATGTTTGTAGCGAAAATTAGTTTAGGGACATTTCGGTCCAACATTCCCGTTTTGGGGACGAATATTAGTTTAAGGACATTTCGGTCCAACATTCCCGTTTTGGGGACGAATATTAGTTTAAGGAAATTTCGTTCCATCATTCATCTTGCATGCACATGTATTTGTTACGCGGCAGAATGGACGATGTGACATGAAATGCGCCCAATTTGGGACGCGATACGATTTGCAGTATGCACGTCAATTTGGAAGTGCATCAATGTATGACAAAAGGAGTTGTTTGTTGTCGGGACCCACCACCTCTCTGAAAACGTTGAGGAATTACAACGACATATATCAGAGGTCTGGAAAGATGTACCCTTGAACCAAATTCCATATTCGAGGGAAAAAAGGGTTGTGGTGGTCATAAGAATCGTTAGTTATATTTGAGACTAAGATTACTTTAGGAGATATGAGATGGATATCATTTTGGATATCATCAATGGGAGATTATTATTCATGTTTGAAATTAAGATTAGTTTGGGAAATCATGAGCAATATGAGCTCGGTTGATTAAAATCAAAGAGATTTAATCTCAGGAAATTTAGGCCATTTGGGCTGAGATTGGGTTTCTATACTACCCAGTAGTGTTAAACACTAATATATGTAGCGCTCACGTGTATTTCACGTAGGGTGCTGGAATAGTGTTGAGCACTAATCTTTTCTGGCACTCACGTGTTTTTCACGTGAGGCACTACTATAGTGCTATGCACTAATCTTTTTGGCGCTCACATGTGAAACATGTGAGGCGCTCAGATATGGGTGCTGCCCAATCTAAGCACTTTAGTCATTTTGACTGAATATAGAGTGTTAAGCACTTTGCATGGCACTCATGTGGGAAGCACGAGAGTGCTGAGCATTGATTTCAGGTTTTGTTTGCTCACCCCTCATTTTTCTCTGTATAAAAGTGCTAAGCACTTGTTTAGAACTCTGGTGCTCACGTGTGAAGCACATGAGGCATTCAGCCTCTCCCCCTTTTTTGTTTCACATGTATTTCACGTGATTGCTTTATTTTTAGGGTGTTGGGTTGCTTTATTTGGTGGCAGCCCAATCCACATATATGAGTTTTCTTTGTTTTAGGACGCTCACCTGGAAAACACATGAGGCGTTTTAGCTCTTCTTTTGTTTGTTTTAAGCACTCACACGGGAAACACGTGAGGCACTATAATAGTGTTAAGCATTAATTTACTCACGTGTGTTTCACTTGAGACGCCAAGTTCTTCTTGTTTTTAGAGATATTAATCTCTGTTAATGAGATTTTAGTCATCGATCATCATCAAGATTTCTGTTTTTAAAATCTTGAATCATCATCATTGTTTTTATTGGAGAACTAAGTTCTTTTTTATTTTTATAAGAACTAAGTTCTTTATGTAGGGTTAAACCCTAATTTCAGGGGAATTAAATTCCCAGAACATATGTTCTTTTTCTTTCTTTTTCTTTTTAACCTACTTCTTTTCCCTAAGTTTTGAGTCTAAAGAACAGAATCTTCCCGATAAGAATTAAATTCTCAACATGTGGGGAGATTTGCTTTTGCAAATCTCAAAACCAGAGGAAGAGCTAAGTTCCTAAATGAAGGGTTAAACCCTTATATCCATTATACTACGTAAGAGGGATACTTTTAATCTCTCCTTTTTTATTTACCCAGAGTGTTTTGAGAGGGAAGGTCTTCTTTCTTTGAGAATTAAATTCTCTGTTCTCTTAAGAGCTCACTGTATTTTGGCAGGAGCTTATAGGAAGTTTTCTCTATATGAGACTTGAAGTCTCGGGTCCTTTATATAGTGGAGGCAAGTTTGTTAATTAATTTTAAGAAAATCTCTCAAAGATATTTCAATTAATTTAATTGGACTCAAAATTGATTTGGGGAATTTTATCCACCATTGGATCTTTGATCCAAGTGTTTCTTTTTTACAGAATATGTTTTCTTGTTTTAACAAGATTGAAGGAATATTCTCCCATATATAGAATAAAATTCTATTGAACGGTGATATTTTTATCACCATTGGATTTTTAACCCAAGGGTGCTCGGTTTAACAGAGCATAATCTTTCTTTGTTTACAAAGATATGGGAAATATTTTCCATCCCATTAGATCTTTGATCCACCAACTTTCTGTTTAACAGAAAATATCATTCCCAATAGAATTTAATTCTATGCTTAATCACCATTGAATTTATTATCCAACATTTCCTTGTTTAACAGAGAGGATCTTTCTCGAGTAGAATTTAATTCTACGTAAGGAGGTGCCCTCACGTGTTTAACACGTGGTGCTTATTTAGCTTCTCTGATTTGGCACCCATATGCAAGGCATATGGGCGTCACGTGTTTAACATGTGAGGCCAATTGGACCTTTAGTTGTTTGACTGCAGCGTCTATATGCTTTGCATATTAGTTGTTTGATTGCAGCGTCTATATGCTCTGCATATATAGGCGCTCACGTGTTTAACACGTGAGGCTTATTTAGCTTATTAGTTGTTTGATTGCAGCACTTAAATACTCTGCATATAGGCGCTCACGTGTTTAACACGTGAGGTTTGAGTTGTGGGGAATTTTCTCCCCATTTTCTTCTTTTTTTTTATGAGGGAACACTATCCTTTCGAAAACTTAAGGGTATTTTTATAGAACTTGCATCTTTTCAAAATATGGGAATTTTATTTAAAAACAAGTTTCCAAAGTTTTATTTTTCTTTAATTTACAATTTGAGTTGTTTCATTAAATTGTTCAGTTTTGGGAACAACCGTATTCTTTTGTAAATTCGTATTTTCTTTATTTTCCTTCTAGAACGCGCTCCATGAAGAACTCTGATCTCACCTACTAGACCCAAGATTTACGATAATCCACACTATCTTTTAATAGGGCTCCCTTAATGAGGGTTGTGAGAATTGCCAAGGGAAAAAAGTTATCGATCATATTTTTGAATTTGAGGGTATTTTATTGAAATATAATTCTTCTGACAACGTATGATCGTGATGTGATTCCATAGTGTGCGTGAGTGAGGTATGTCATTATCCCGTGCATTATCTAGATTAACATTTTATAGAAACTAATATTTTAACAAGAACTAAGTTTGGTATTTTTAAGTTAATTTTCTAATATTGATTAACATGTCAATTCTTTTATAAACCGCATATGAAATTATAAGGGACATGGATTTACGAGAATGATAGCCTGAAATTTATACTGTTCTAGAAAACATTTTAGAATGAACAAGTCATGTTGTAATGATTTAATATTTTAGCTTATTTTGTTTAATTTTTAAGATGTTGTAGTGTGTTGTTGATGGGGAAGAACAAAGAGAGGGGGGAGACTTACGTGTTACGCTTGAAACAAAAAGGAAAGGAGAAGTCTCGATTGAAAGAACCGAGACCTACGAAGCGCAGAGGAACGATCTTGAAATTAACTACGCGCGGAGGAATGAACTTGAGAACTCCGTCGCAAGGAACGAGCTTGACTTAGCTTAAAAAGGTCTTGAGTGATGAAACTTTTTAGAGTATTTTGAGTGATGAAACTTTTCAGAATATCTTAAAGGGAAGAACTAGAAAATGGACTCGGTATTTATAGGTGATGGAGAAAGAGTGTGAGGTGTAAAAAAATGAACTAATGAGAGGCAAAGAGACGCATGGACAAAAGACAGAGACAAATGGGGTAAGTGGGGCTGCCGGTTTTAGAAATGTAGCGGCCAAGTCATGGGAAAATGCCTCGGGGTTCATGCCAATTACCCCTCTGGGTTTAAATAACTTATTTATCTACTTATTTTCTGTTGCAACTTCTCGAAACCCCATGCAATGCTCATGCAAACGCTTGAGCTTCCAAAACATCCACAATAAAAATAAAATTAAATGTTGGTGATATTGAGATTCGAACATGTGGGCTGTGGGATATTAGTGGAGAATATTAACTAATAGGCTTGATGATGCTCGATAACGGTAATTCCTTGGATCATGACACATGGCAGATGACGTGTCCCAGAGCATGCAAGGAAGGACCTACAGTGGCCGACCAGACCATTCCTATACCTGTCCTACCGACCAATGCTGGCTCACTTCCGAGCCCCCTACACAACTGGCCTCCATGGCCTATCAGCTCGTCTCCGGGGTACACAGAACCAAGATACCTCGGCTCTCCCGCTCGTCCGCGAGCTCTCCCGCCGAGGTCATCTTCCTCGGTCTCATCGACCGACCAACGGCACCGCTTACAGGCGTAACCGCCATCCCACGAATCTCGCTATGCGCGAGATATCCGCCGGCCACATCCCACGTTCCACGCCATCACAATCCCCCATTAACGAGCCTGTCTCGCCATTAATAGGAGATCCCGCTCATCACGCGGGCGTGACGTCGGGAGCGCAGCTGCCGGCGTGATTCTCACGCCTACCCTGCCTGCTGCCACCGCTATATAAACCCCTTCTTCAGACAGTTCAAGTAAGTCATTTTTACTCCACTAAGCCGTTACTCTGCTCGCATTTCCTCTCTAACTTGACTGTCGGAGAGTCCTCGGTGGTACAACCATCCTGGGACTTCCTTGCAGGTAGCTCGGCAACCACAACCTCAAACCCATTGAGATCCATACGCTTCAGGAGCAACAGCCTCCAGATCCAATCTCAGCCACCCATCGCCGCTATCAGCAGATCAACGGGAAGCAACATCTGAAGGAGATTCACGCCTCCATCAGCTGGCGCCGTCTGTGGGAACACCTTGATTCCACAAAAACAAAGTTTACTTTTCGATCTCAATCCAATGGCGAGCGATCATCACGAAGATCCAAGCACTAGCCGCCGCCTCCTCATCAATGGAGGCACGGACGAACCTCCTCCGCCGAACGCCATTAGCGCCCTCGCCGAACGCCAACGGAGGCGCGGACGCGTCCTTCGTGGAGGCGCTCATCCGCGTCCAAACGGCGGGGCAAGATCCCCAGGTCGCCACTCCCCAGCCTCGGGACCGGGACCCCTACAGGGGAAAAGAAGACTCCGTCTGTGTCGGCACGGCCGACCACCGCGTCGCTACCTCCCACAGCCGC
This sequence comes from Agapanthus africanus, assembly GCA_030015575.1. Classification (NCBI taxonomy): domain Eukaryota; kingdom Viridiplantae; phylum Streptophyta; class Magnoliopsida; order Asparagales; family Amaryllidaceae; genus Agapanthus; species Agapanthus africanus. Next base: position 533,153,623 of record JASDDO010000010.1, read on the forward strand.
AGATCTCCCGGGCCGATATGTTCTGAGGCCCGCGGGGCGCCTCACAGTTCAACGCCGAGGTCTGTCGCCAGAGCGCCTTGTCCCGAGATCCTTCGCGCACCTGTTCCTCCCGAGGAGATGTCTGTCAGCTCGCCTATAACCAAGCCTGACCGACGCCCCCTCCATCGACGGGGTTGCACGGACGAGACTCACCGCGGCGGCTCGAAGACCACCTCGCCGGGGGATCTAAGGAACCTCATTGAGAGGAACCGGGGCCGAGGCCAGACGCAGGCCTCCAACAGCAGAGGCCTGGGATCAGAATGCGCCGAGTCATCAGGGTACCACGGCCGACTCGATGCCCTCAAGAAGAAGATCGAGGGTCTGCATTGGGAAGGTCACCGTTCGAGCGACGGGGCTAAGTACGCCGCCGACTCGCTCACCAAACCATTCACCGAGGAGCTGCTCGCTATCCACATCTCCTCTCACAACAAGCCCCTCCATATTCAATTCACTGCTTGGTTCATCCTTGGCAGGCCTCCCACGGCCCTTCCAGCGCCAAGGATCGAAGCCCTCACGAAGAGGCGGCCCTACAGCTACCCTGCTCGGCTATCCCTGGCTGGTAGCTTCCCTACCCCACAACGCCAGGGATCTAAGCCCTCACTAAGAGGCAACCGAGCAGCTCCACTGCTTGGTTAATCCTTGGCAGGCGTTCCACGGCCCCCACAATGCCAAGGATCAAAGCCCTCACTAAGAGGCAGCCGAGCAGCTCCACTGCTTGGTTCATCCTTGGCAGGCCTCCCGAGGCCCCTCCAGCGCCAAGGATCGAAGCCCTCATGAAGAGGCAGCCGAGCGGCTACCCTGCTCGGCTATCCCTGGCTGGTATCTTCCCTACCCCACAACGCTAGGGATCAAAGCCCTCGCCAAGCGGCAACTAAGCAGCTTCATTGCTCGGTCAATCCTTAGCAGGCCTCCCATGGCCCCTCCAGCGCTAAGGATCAAAGCCCTCCCCAAGAGGCAGTCGAGCGGCTACCCTGCTCGGCTATCGCTGGCTGGTAGCTCCCTACCCCACAACGCCAGGGATCAAAGCCCTCGCCAAGAGGCAACTGAGCAGTTTCACTGCTCGGTCAATCCTTAGCAGGCCTCCCATGGCCCCTCCGGCGATAAGGATCTAAGACCTCACCAAGAGGCAGCCGAGCGGCTACCCTGCTCGGCTATCCCTGGCTGGTAGCTCCCTACCCCACAACGCCAGGGATCAAAGCCCTCACCAAGAGACAGCCGAGCGGCTAGCCTGCTCGGCTATCCTTGGCTGGTAGCTTCCCTACCCCACAATGCCAGGGATCAAAGCCCTCACCAAGAGGCAGCCCTGTAGCTACCCTGCTCGGCTATCCCTGACGGGTAGCTTCCCTACCCCCACAACGCCAGGGATCGAAGCCCTCACGAAGAGGCAGCCCTGCAGCTACCCTGCTCAGCTATCCCTGGCTGGTAGCTTCCCTACCCCACAATACCAGAGATCAAATCCCTCGCCAAGAGGCACCGGACAGCAACCCTGCTCGGCCATCCTTAAGGACAAAAAGCCCTTGCCAAGAGGCACCGGGCAGTAACCTTGCTCGGCCATCCTTAGTAGGCCACTTACGGCCCCTCTCGCGCTAAGGATGAAAAGCCCTCGAAAAGTGGCAACCGGGCCTGCCCTTGCTCGGTTATCCCTGGCTGGTAGCTCCCTACCCCAACAAACCAGGGATCAAAGCCCTCGCCAAGAGGCAACCGGGCCCGCCCTTGCTCGGTTATCCATGGCTGGTAGCTCCCTACCAAACCAGGGATCAAAGCCCTCGCCAAGAGGCACTGGGCAGTTACCCTGCTCGGCCAATCCTTAAGGATCAAAGCCCTCGCCAAGAGGCACCAGGCAGTAACCCTGCTCGGCTGTCCTTAGTAGACCCCTTACGGCCCCTCCCGCGCTAAGGATCAAAGCCCTCATCAAGAGGCAGCCGAGCGGCTACCCTGCTCGGCTATCCCCGGCTGGTAGCTCCCTACCTCACGACGCCAAGGATCAAAATCCCTCGCCAAGAGGTACCGGGAAGTAACCCTTCTCTGCCCGTCCTTAGTAGGCCTCTTACGGCCCCTCCCGCCCTAAGGATCAAAGCCCTCGCCAGGAGGCTACCGAGCAGCTACCCTGCTCGGCGCATCCCCAGCAGGCAACCTCCTGCCCATCCAACGCTGAGGATCTGAAGCCCTCATCGTGAGGCCGCCGAGTCCCTTCCTGCTCGGTGCATCCCCAGCGGGCATCCTCCTGCCCATCAGACGCTGAGGATCTGAAGCCCTCATCGTGAGGCCGCCGAGTCCCTTCCTGCTCGGCGCATCCCCAGCGGGCATCCTCCTGCCTATTAGACGCTGAGGACTCTCATTGTGAGCCTGCCGAGTCCCTTCCTGCTCGGCGCATCCCCAGCGGGCATCCTCCTGCCCATCAGACGCTGAGGATCTGAAGCCCTCATCATGAGGCCACTGAGTCCCTTCCTGCTCGGCGCATCCCCAGCGGGAAACCTCCTGCCCATCCGACGCTGAGGATCTGAAGCCCTCATCGCGAGGCCGCCGAGTCCCTTCCTGCTCGGTGCATCCCCAGCGGGCATCCTCCTGCCCATCAGACGCTGAGGATCTGAAGCCCTCATCGTAAGACCTCCGAATCCCTTCCTGCTCGGCGCATCCCCAGCGGGTATCCTCCTGCCCATCAGACGCTGAGGACCTGAAGCCCTCATCGTGAGGACGCCGAGTCCCTTCCTGCTCGGCGCATCCCCAGCGAGCATCCTCCTGCCCATCAGATGCTCAGGATCTTAAACCCTCATCGTGAGGCCGCCGAGTCCCTTCCTGCTCGGCGCATCCCCAACGGGCAACCTCCTGCCCATCCGACGCTGAGGATCTGAAGCCCTCATCGTGAGTCCACCGAGTCCCTTTCTGCTCGGCGCATCCCCAGCGGGCATCCTTCTGCCCATCAGACGCTGAGGATCTGAAGCCCTCATCGCGAGGCCGCCGAGTCCCTTCCTGCTCGCCGCATCCCCAGCGGGCATCCTCCTGCCCATCATACGCTGAGGATCTGAAGCCTTCATCGTGAGGCCGCCGAGTTCCTTCCTGCTCAACGAATCCCTGGCGGGCATCCTTCTGCCCATCAACGCGGTGGGTCCAAAGCCCTCCTCGTGAGGCCACTGAGTAGCTTCCTGCTTGGCGCATTCACAGCGGGTAGCTTTCTACCCTACAAAGACACGGATCTAAGACCCGCCGAATAAATTCATACTCAACGCACGATCAGCACCTCAACTCCGGCAAAGGGAGGATACCGACTTTCCCACACTCGTCCTTCGTTCGACTTATACTCGTTGCGCGACAACAAGAACGCCATGTCGTCCCCGAACAATCCACCATGAGGAATTACCAGCGCCAAGCCGCACAGAAAGAACCAAGTAGTCCACTCTCGACCCAACCCATGAATAGATCTGAACGAGAGTGGGGGGCTAATGATGATGCTCGATAACAGTAATTCCTTGGATCATGACACGTGGCAGATGACGTGTCCCAGAGCATGCAAGGAAGGACCTACAGTGGCCAACCAGATCACTCCTATACCCGTCCTACCGACCAACGCTGGCTCACTTCCGAGCCCCCTACACAACTGGCCTCCATGGCCTACCAGCTCGTCTCCGGGCTACCATAGAACCAAGATACCTCGGCTCTCCCGCTCGTCTGTGAGCTCTCCCGCGGAGGTCATCTTCCTCGGTCTCATCAACTGACCGACGACACCGCTCACAGGCGCTACCGACATCCCGCGAATCTCGCCATGCGCGAGATATCCGCCGGCCACATCCCACGTTCCACGCTATCACGATCCCCCATTAACGAGCATGTCTCGCCATTAATGGGAGATCCCGCTCATCACACGGGCGTGACGTCGGGAGCGCAACTGCCGGTGTGATTCTCGCGCCTGCCCTGCCTGCTGCCACTGCTATATAAACCCCTTCTTCAGACGGTTCAAGTAAGCCATTTTTACTCTACTAAGCCGTTACTCTGCTCGGATTTCCTCTCTAACTTGACCGTCGGAGGGTCCTCGGTGGTACAACCACCCCGGGGCTACCTTGCAGGTAGCTCGACAACCACAACCTCAAACCCATTGAGATCCACACGCTTCAGGAGCGACGGCCTCCAGATCCAATCTCAGCCATCCATTGCCGCCATCAGCAGATCAACGGGAAGCAACATCTGAAGGAGATTCACGCCTCCATCAAGGCTATAAGAAGTTTTTTGCTTTTATTTAATAAGAAATACTTATAACCCATAACCAGAGCTGAAATACACCTTTATATTAACATTGGGTAAATAAAGTGTTTAGGAATGCACTGCGAGTGATCTTCAAATTGATCACTATATACAAATCATGGACCACCTACAGCAAAGTTGCACCCCAAATCCCACCGGGGGAGCAATGCTCCCTAAATATTCGTTGCCTATGGCCGGTTACCAAATTGATTACCGTATACAATCCATAAGCTACTCGGAACAAAGTTGCATCTAAAACGTCCTCCATTGATAAACCAAGCTACCGATGAGGAAAGACTCACTCATGTCGTAACGAATCTAAATTCCATATACCATCCCTTTTGTTTTAATTAATAAAAGATATTGTTTTCTGATTTTGAATTGAGTTATAAGTAATTCTTGTGAAATAAATGCAAAAAAAACAACTTGTAGCTCACTAGTTAAACCTCTACACTACTGTTTTATAGCCCACGTGTTCGAATCCCATCAGCCCTAGTTATTTTAATCTTTTTTTCTTTTTAACGTTTTGGAATCCCAAGAGTTGCACGGGCATTACACGGAGATACGAAAAGTTTCAAATGAAAAGAGGTATGTAACTGCGACCTTTAAACCTATTAGAACACATGGCATGAACCCCGAGGAAACTACCCTCACCATGGCCGAGTTTTGTCCGAGTTCGGCGGCCCCACATGCCCTATTCACCTCCGTTCTTTACACGTGCGATCTTTGAACCCCTCTTAACCCTGTTCAATACACTAAAACTCATAATTCAATATAGAAACTTTCGGACTCTTCATTTCACCCCTTTAATCCTTTTTAATTCTTTTAATTTCACTATTAATCTTTTTAATTAACCACACCCCTCTTCTTTTCACCTATAAATACCCACTTAGTTCTAACCTCCTACCCCTAGACATACTACTCTCAAATACACTCCCTCAAAGAAAGTTTAACTCTCGGGTATTCTCAATTTCATCTCTCTCAAGTCCAAGGTGAAGACAATCTCTCGAACTCGAAATACTCAAGAATCCTTCCAAGCTTCCCTCCAGTGTTACACAACTCGTGTAAGGGAAGTCAGCAGATCAAGTCTACTCTCTTAGTCGCAATCACGGTTTCGGTTCTTCAAATCGAGACTATTTCTCTTCTTTTTCCTGCTCGTACGAGTACGAGTGGTACGGATAAGTTCCTACCTTCCGTCTTCATCTCATGAGACACCCCTCTCTCTTCCTTCTCTTTTGAATCCACCCTCTTGAATTTTTGTTCAATTTTATCAACAACCTTTAACATGAATTTAATAGATAAGGATATTTATATAATCCTTTTCACTAAATTTTGAAGTAATACTTTGCAAATCCATGCCGCTAAATAGATAAAAAAAATCCATGCTATGGTATGAGTAACCATAACTATTCCCTCCATGATATCGCTTGATATTTTATAGAATTTTAGTTGCGTAATAGCAAACTTTCAATCGATGTATACCAATTAACGTTTTAGTACCATAAACTTTATGCTTACTCGATACCTTCTTAGGACATATTAAAGTTATTAGCGTACGGGGTAACGACCTACCCTACTCATGTACACTATGGAATCATAACACGATCATGTTGTCACAAAAGATCCGAATTTACACTAAAATACCATCAAGTTTAAAATACGATATTTTCCTTTGCAATTACGCCTCTGCAACTCTCTTTAGGGGACCCGTTTATGGATAGTGCGGATTATCGTACATTCTGAAAATAGTAGAGTGAGATGCAGAACTCTTCACGGAGAATTCGGTTTTGAAAGGAATAAAATACGATTTTAAAGAAATATGACTTTTAAAACAAATTAAATTGTTGGAAAATTATATAAATCATAAATCCGTATTTTTTAAGGAAACCAAATTATAAAAACTATATTTTTAAATGAAAGATTAAAATTACACAAAAATACCACCCAGTTTCCAAAAGTAGTATTTTTCATAAAAATATCATAAACTTTTAAAACTAAGTTTTATCACTAAAATACCACAAAATACAAAATACATTTTTATACAAAAATCTTGATATTTTAATCAACTTATTTTTATTAAAAACATATTCGAGACTTTAAGACGAATTAAAAACCTTCGAGAATTTTAAATGACTTTTTATAAAAATGTCGTAGAAATCAAAATACTAGTTTAGGTTACGTGTTTAGGTTGCACATTGGTTTGAATGGCATCTTCTCTTGTCAGTTGCCTTGGGGTTGCCGGAAACAATGATGCACCATTTGCATCTCCCTAAATATAAATCGTAACCTTATGGTGGAATTTATTAAATGACAATCATTTTTGAAAAAGACACAAATTCTGCTGTCCATGTGCAGCGTTTGTCGATATTTCCCAAACTTAAGAATTTCAAAAGTTAAATATATTAATAAGATATGACTATAATATGAATATAGACTCAAACTTGATTTAAACTTGAACTCGAATTCAAACTCGAACCTAATCTTGAACTTGAACACTTGAACTTGAACTTGAACACTTGACTTGACTTGAACGAATCATGAATATAACTTTACACGAACTTGACATGAATACACGAATCCAATATGAATACCTGAACCTGATATATACTCTTGAATCGACTTGACTCAAACCATGAATACAACTTGACATGAATATATGAACACTTGATCTTGACATGAACTCAATCTTGCAACTTGATGTATTCATGGATTCGAGCAAGACCGGTAACTTTAACTGTAATCTAGAATACGCGGGTGTTGGGGTAGTTTAAGTATGAATTCGATGGAATCTCATGAGTCTCATACTTACATCACGAAATCATGAATTCACAAATTTACGAATGAGGGCATGTGGTTCCTTGCCCCTGAATTACAGTATGTTGAGTTCAAGAACACTCCTGAGATACGTTGGCATTCACTTAAATTCACGTTAGTTAAATTACCTTTTAGTGACCTCCTCTGTAGAACACATTGACAATATACTTCATGTTTACGATACCTTCACTATACGGCCATGCTATACTTATTTGCTACGCTCATGTTATATTTCCATACTTACATAGTTTCTTTTAATATTGTCATGTTATAATTGTTTCATTTCATCCATATTATATCATATTACACCTTGCATTTCATTTATATATCACCCATCCTTTTTGGAGACTTACTGAGCGAAAGTTCGCTGACGGGCATTCCACCCATCTTTTTTTCTTGGAATGTTTGTCAGATTATCTAGAGAATAAGGAGTGGAACCGACTTCAGAGGACTACTCGCAGTTTGAAGCCCAAGCTGACTACTAGTTTTTCAGCAGTTATTTCTTTTCATTCCAGTATGATACTGTTTAGGCACTTTCATTGTAATTTTTTTAAATGATCTTGTATCAGTATAAACTTTGTAAAGTTGGAAATATATATATATATATAGAGAGAGAGAGAGAGAGAGAGAGAATAATGGACAAAAGAGGCCATAAGAGGAAATTTCCTCCTATGGCGTGGAAAAAATACAACCTCCACCAATTTTTTCGACGATCGGCCCCCATCATCTTCATCGTTATCATCTAAGATGTGGGTATACCAAATTTCATTTGATTCTACAACTTTTTCACCGTTGATTTAGCAATGTAAAAAGTTCTATTGTCGGTAAACCGTTAATTTGAACCCACTAAATCAACGGTGAAAAAGTTGTGGAATCACATGAAATTTGGTGTACGCACATCTTAGATGATAACGATGATGATGATGAGTGCCGATCGTCGGAAAAAATTGTGGAGGTTGTATTTTTTCCACGCCATAGGAGGAAATCCCCTCCTATGGCCTCTTTCCTCCATTAATCTCATATATATATATATATATATATATATATATATATAAAGTGTTGGATTTTATTATCACTTGTCTATTCTTATCAATGTTATACTGTTTATTTTACGCTTAGCGTATTTGTTGGGAGAAAGGACCTTTTCGGAATAAATACGTCGCGGGTCTCGTCATATTTCCTGCTCCCTTCTTTTGGGAAGCGGAGCATAACACATGTATTCCCACGATACATGAGGAGAAATCCACTCACAAGATCCTCTCGACTCGTGAGGAGAAAATACTTTTGTGAGATCCTTACGTTTCACAAGGAAAAAAGACATTTAGAAGTCTACACGACTCCTAAGAAGAAAATACACTTACAAGCTCCTCTCGACTCGTAAAGAGAATATTTTTATGAGATCCATATGTCTCATAAAAATTGGCAAAAAATCCTAGACGACATGGACCTAAACCTGTTTTCTTAGCCATCGCTCTTCAATAGACAATGGCAAATGATGAATTGCTCTTGGTACCGCGCTTCAGTGTTAGTGGTGCAATGCCATCCAAAAAAAAATGCAAATTCCAAATTTTCCCAAGCAAATGATGAATTGCTCCTGGCATACGTGATCCAGTGTTAGCAACGTTGATGACAACCTAAAGTCCAAAATCCCGACCCCTAAGTAGTTAAACCGGCAGATAAAAAAAGAAGAAAAGAAATAGCCGAAATGATGGGGCAATTCGCAATAAAAATCAGCGGGTAAAAATAAAAATCATTAGATTGTTACTATTTGTTTGTGCAGAGACAGGTCCAGGAATTCTTGAAGAAACAACCAATTCCTGCTTTACAAACGAGGCTTGCAAAAGCATTGCATTCTCTCACGAGTTCAAACCAGCTCACTTCTACACTTACGAATCAAACCGTGCTCGATTCAGAAAGAACTTCGATGAATTCTTGACCGAGATCTCAGGTCTGAGGTTAAAATGAAAAGATGTATCATTTTATTCCAACACCTCGAACAGTGGAACTTCAGCACTCTTAAATGGCCGTGGAACGAAAATGATCATTATGGCTGCTGCACTTGTAAACAGCTTCAGAATCTTTGTAAAAGCTTGGAAATATAAAAGGAAAATATGGATGAAGATGGAAAGGAGATGTATGCTTCAAGAAAAAAGCTTACAGTGAAATCTCGATCGAAGCTTAGGTTAAAGTGAAAGGAGTGAGGATTGGTTTTCTTCAAGAATTTCAAAATCATGGAATTACTGCACTTGTGAAAAGTTGGAGCTAATGGACAGTGATGACAAATGATTTTGTAAAGGCCTAGATTTGAAAAGTTAGTGAAAGAAATGCGCGCTTATACTGTGACGTTCTTTAATCTTTGCTTTCGGATAGAGGATAGAAAATGTGAGAATTTCATGTTGAATTTGCAGCAACTGCATCATTACCTTTGGTAAGAGGGAAGATTTATAATAAGTGATATTCTTTTTTGATAGCACTTGGTTAGATATATGTGTTGTGAGGAAATCAATTTGGATCTATCGGTCTGGCTGTGTCTATTAGATAACAAAGTAAAATCTATGGCGGATTAAAATTCACTTAAACTGTCACAGCTTTCAGTAAAACACATATTTATTAAATCATTTTATTTTAGGCCAGATTGAAAGAATGTTTGTTGAGAGGTATGCTCGTGCTTGAAATATTATTTCTCTTCATTTATTTCCTTTTGCTTTCTGGATCTGTACACCAGTAAGTCCCTTATTTCTTGGTCTATGTATGTATTAATTTAAGGTTGAAACAAATTTCATACTACTAATAACATTGTTAAAACACAAGAAATTAAGTTATGATTTAATTCATTGGTAAAGAATTTTAGATTTGAATCCAATAATTTTGGCTAAATTTCACAAAACCCCTCTAATATTAAAAAAAATGGTGTTTTTGATAGGGCAAATTTCAACTTGATGCCATAAACTTCGGTTAGTTTCCTTCAAAACTAACACGAACTTCTGAAATGATGTAAAACAACCGTAAACTTTTCAAACTCCCTAATGAAGTTAACATTTAATTAACAAAAAAGATAAAATGACTAAAATATACAACATATATCAATTTAAAAAACTAATTTCTTTCTAAGAATTATATACGTTGGATATTAATTCAATCATTTCTCTTTTTTGCTAATCACATCTTAACTCCAACATAGATATTAATTCAATCATTTCTCTTTTTGGCTAATCATATCTTAACTCCCACATAGAGTTTTTTAGTACGAAAAAAGTTCGTGGTAGCTTTGCATCATCGTACACACGTTTATGATAGTTTGGAGGAAGTGATTAAAATTCATGGTATCAACTTGAAATTTATTCTTTTTAATATACAAAACCCTACAAAAAAAGGCAAGCAGGAAAACAACCCTCCAGTATCAAAAAATTTAGAACCACCCTTCAAGTCCCGTTGAACAACCATTTGTCACAATAACCCATCTTTGACCCTGGTTTGGAACTACCATGTTTAGTTGGGTGCTATTTTGTGGATGCTATGAAGTATGGTTTAGGGCCTTCGAACAGTTTAGTTAGGTCTAGTTGGAACCCCGTGCGGTTCCAACCATACCAAAATCTAAAAATACAAGTTTCGTTTTAGCTTTCAAATAGTTGTTGTTCCAATCAAGATGAACGAATTTGCAACCACATATGCTGGAAAATGAGATATAATAAGAAATGTCAGCTGACAGATATGTTGCAACTACATATAAACAAACAAACAAATATTTTATAGAAATATAGTTAGAACTCCATTTTAACCAAACAAAGAAATGGTATTGCGGCTATAATAGTCGGAGCTAGTAATTACAAATAAGTTGTTTTTCTAGCTACAAGTAATCAGACACATCCTTTAAAAAAATCCAGTATATTGCACGTGCAATGCGCGCGAGATAGATTATTAAATATTGGATGATTATTACTTGTGGGTTGTTATTGTGTGAGAAAAATATGGGGTAGATATTATTTATAGCCAGTGTTTATTAGTGGGCATTTGTAATAGATTAATGTTTATTTAATCTGGTGATGAGCAATTTTTCTCTCCCCTAAATACTTAGACCTATTTTTGTTGGGCTTATAAAACTAAAGAATTAGAAGTTGGGTCATTTTTTGGGTTTGAATTTGAAATAAAAAAATTTAGTATGATTGGAGTGAAGTCAATCTTTATTCTTATTTTGTCTTAATATAGTGACGTGGAACACTCTAATGTTTGCTTTTAGCAAAGGCTATTTCTCTGGCTCTCTCTTTTAAATTGTTTTTATTGCAAATGATGCCATAATGACATCAATACCCAAAGGGTTTTGGATTATAATAGTAAGGACTTGGAGCTGTTGGAGGATAAAAATGTCTTTTTACCCTCCCAACGGCCTGCTCTAACACGGTTCATAGCAAAAGTCAACTACACGGTTTCTTCTAGTTACCTACAAGTTATTTCTCTCACCCGGCCCACTTGGCCCAGACCCAAACCAATCCCCAAGTCTCTCTCTCTCTCCCCTCCCTCCCCCTCTCCCTCTCCCTCTCCGCAAGCGATCTCACCTCCGCCGACTTGAGACTCGCCTCCCGCCTCCGGCAACTTCGAGACGAGACCTCCTCCTCCTCCTCCTCGCAGCCTCGAGGCCCTCGACGATAACCGATCATCCAATCATCCAAGGTTAGAGTTTTATCTATTAAATCTTTTTCTTGTAAAATTTATAATCAAATCATGCAATGCAATTATCTTAGGGTTTCGCTTTCATCTCTGAATCTCTTTGGGTTGATGTGTTTTTAAATAATTAAATGTTTAATCTTAGGCTTGTAGTTCTAAGATACAAGGGTTTATTAAGGGTTTCTCTTTAAGCAATAGGCAATTAGGCATCCCCATTTTTTAAATTTTTTTTTGGGAATTGGGATTGAGTGTGATTTTCAAATATGTACGTTTCTTTTCTTAATGTATGTTCGATTGCTCTCTCCTGAAGTTCTGTGCTTGTACTCCACTCATCAGGCATTTTCTTTGTATTTGTAATCTTACTAAATAGCATAATTAACCATATTAGACATGTATCTCCTAAATACTTCCAAATTTCGATAGAAATATCATCGGGTCCCACTGCTTTTCCTATTTTAATTTTTTAATGCATCCTTTATTTCGTTAAGCCTAATCTTACAACAATACAAAAATACCTTTGTTATTACCTAAATTCCTTGTTTCTACCTTAAGTTCATGATTATTATTTTCGTTAAACAATTAATGACTTTAATTTCTTCGTCTTTTACTAAAACTCTTTCATATCACTCTTAATACATTTGAAGTTAACTAGGTCTCTACACTCTCTTTTTATCTTAGTTTTAGTAAAGGCTGGTTTGTTGAAATGAAGGAGTGCAACATGGATTTTGTGTGATCGTAACTTTCCGTTAAAGTTGAAAGAGAAGTTTTATTGGAGCGCTATTCGGCCTGCCTTATTATATGGTACAGAATGTGGGGCTCCTAAGAAGCATCATACATAGAAGATGCACGTAGCGGAAATGCACATGCTTCGTTGGATGTGTAGTAACACTAGAAAAGATAAGGTGCGAAATGAGAATATTCGTACAAAAGTTGGTGTAGCACCTGTGGAGGAGAAGATGCGGGAAAACCGACTAAGATGGTTTGGTCATGTGCGATGCAGATCTTTGGAAGCACTGGTTCGACGAATGAATACTTTCGATATAGGCAATGTCAAAAGGGCGAAAGGAAGACCGAAGAAAATATGGATGGAGGTGATACGAAAAGATATGGTTGCCAAAGGCCTCGATGAAAGTATATTGTTCGATAGAATTGAGTGGAGGCCGAGGATTCATGTGCTGGACCCGGCGTGATTCTCATGTTGGTTCATGTAGCCTATCCCATATGCTTGGGATAAAAGGCTCAGTTGTTGTTGTATTCTTTTTCTTTCTAATTTTCCATAAATTATCAAAAGTTTTAGTTTTAGCTTCAAGACCCGCCTTTTTAGCTTCTCTATTTGACAATTTATACTTATTAAATTTTTCTTCATTTTTATATTTTTACCAATTTTTATATGATTCAATTTTCACTTTAATTATCTTTTAAATCTCTTCATTCCACCACCAGCTCTCTTTATTATGTATCACATTACCTTTATATTCATCTAGAAAATCTTTAGCTACTTTTTGATGCAACTAGTCATATTTTTCCACATCACGTTTGTTTCATCTTAGAATTCAAGTTGTCTTTTATGTTCTCGTTTTTTTAAACTCCATCTTCTGGTTCTTGATCTACTATTTATTTTAGCATATCTTTTTAATCTTATAATACAAATATCTAATACCAGCAATCTATGCTGACTGATCAAACTCTCACCTGGAATAATTTTGCAATATTTACAAATTTATTTGTCAATATTTTTAGTAAGGAAAAAATCTATCTTGGTATATATAATCCACTTTAAAATAATATCAAATGCTCATCACTCGTCGTAAAAAATGTATTTGCTATAATAAGATTGCACGACACGGCAAAATTCTATATCATATCCCCTATATCGTTCTTGGTGTTGTTGTCTATCCAAATTCCCCCACTAATCACAATACACACTAAATTCCATGCCTTTCTATATACCATTGGCGTGGTTGATTAAAATATTGAAAAAATATGATAATATGAGTGATAAGGAACTCGAGATAATGTCTTGTCAATTTTATTCAACACAAATGACAGAAAGTGGGAGGGAAGCAAGAGATTGAGCGTTAGAAGAGATGCAAACTATTTCATTTTAAATGCTCAAATGAAGACAATTTGATCACTAGCGTGCATAAACTACTAAATATTTTAGGTAGTATATTTGTTTTTTTTTGTTATTAGGTAGTGTTTTTGGTGGTTGTATGGAAAAATTGGTGAAATCTCCTTTTCTAAAAATATGGAACCTTATGTCTTCATCCTTGGCACAGGCTATCAAAACAACATCTAGAGCCATATCATGTCATATAATGTTGAGATAAGCTGATATTTTAACCAGGAAAGATCCATTTCATGATTATAATACCTAGAAATAGCGAATTTGAAATTAGCTGATATTACAACATGCGCGACATGTTATGCTACTCTCCTTATGCTAATAGTTGAGAATATTCTATATGCTATCGGTGTTTTTCCTATCGCAGGTGATGGTAGATGATACTGTCATAAATGAGAAATTGGATGAAGGAAGTAACACAATTGCCATGAATAATGTTGTTTGTCCGGATGAATGCCAAAATGAGGACGGTCTGAATCTCAGAACAACCATAGAAGACGGTGAAGCCTCACAGGTGGGAATACCATTGACGTGTTGTTATGTAGGGTCAATAAAGCCCTAGCCTAATAAAACGTTTCATTGAAATTATGAAATGAGATTAGTTACTAATTCAACCTAAAGAGACGAATCATAAGCATATTCTAAAAATTCCACCTGTAAAAAAGGAACAAAAAAAGTTATGTAGCAATTTTGAAAACAACCATTGCTCTTCGTTTGTCAATAACAACTTTAGTATATCATGTTGAAGAAATAATTTTCCTTCTTAAAGCACTCGACCAAAAAATCCAACAAAATATTAATCTTATGTAGTTCTATAAAGAAGAAGATTTATAGTTTTTTTTAATCATGAAGACACTGGTTTTTCTTTCCCCAATGCACCAGCATATTGCCATGGCAAACACATCCCAACCATCCCTAATTCTCTTCTTGACTTTTTTTTGATAATCATAACTCCTTTTTTTTTAATTTCAAAGTTTTTTTTTTTTAATTTATCAATATTTTCCCATTTCCAGAATATTCCAATGGATTTTATCAACAAAGAGCTAATCAATGAAGATACAGAATTGACTACAGCGGAGGGAAGAGAGAACGAGGATGAAGAAAAAGGCAAGTTTGAGCTAGAGAGTGACGGGACATTAACTGTTGGTGATAATAAAACACCTCAAATAGGGATGATTTTTAAGTCATATGAAGAGGTTGTCAACTTTTATAAACGATATGCATTGCGAATAGGGTTTGGTGTGGCTGTGAAGAAATCGTCTTTTAACACATACGGGCTCTGCAGAAGGCTTGTACTTGTATGTAGCAGAGGGGGTAAAGGACGAGCTAATGAATGCTACCAATCTCGACCAACAGCGAAAACTAATTGCCCCGCAACAATTGTTGCAAAATTATGGGGTGATGGGATGTTGCATTTGATGGAAGCAAATCTTGAACACAATCATACGGTTAGTCCCTCGGCAGCCCGGTTCTTGAAATGTTATAAAAGGTTGCCTAGCGGAATGGCAAAAGATCTTGTTGTGCGAGCAAGAAGGCATGAAAACTTATCATCTGACGATAAAGAAATTCTAAATTATGTTGAAGGAGGGCGTTTAAAGCTTGGAGAAGGAGATGCTGAAGCTATTTATCAGTTTTTCGCACAGATGCAGGCAAAGAGTCCAAATTTCTTTTACTTGTTGGATCTTGATGTCGAAGGGCATTTGAGGAATGTGTTTTGGGCTGATGCGAGATCTAGGGCAGCCTATAAATTCTTTAATGATGTTGTATCATTCGATACGTCCTATATAAAAGATAAGTATGACATGCCCCTTGCGTTATTCTTTGGGGTGAACCATCATGGTCAGTTAGTGTTGTTGGGCTGTGGCTTACTTTCTGAGGAATCGACCGAAAATTATTTTTGGGTCTTAAAGACTTTTTTGACATGTATGCTAAATATCCATCCAAATGCAGTAATTGCCAATGAATGTAAAGCTGTTCAAGGTGTGAATGAGGTTTTTTCAAGATCTTGTCACCGTATTTGCCTATGGCATGTGATGAAAGATATTCACGATAAATTGAGAGGGGTTGCAGAATATTCATTGGCCATAAAAGCACTAGAGAATCTTATATTTAACTCTTGTACTGTTGATGAGTTTGAAGAAGAGTGGGGAAAGATTTTAAATAGCTATGGGTTCGAAGGTAATGAATGGTTTAATTCTCTCTATGACATTCGGCATTTGTGGGTCCCTATTTTTCTTAAAAACACATTTTGGGCAGGAATGTCCATTTACCAACGTGAAGAGAGCATAAATACATTTTTCGAAGGGATTGTAGGCCCAGAAACTACTATTAGGGACTTTCTTAATAAATATGAGGCGGTTTTACAAAGCAAGTACGAAACAGAGGCAAAAGCTGATTTTGAGTCATTTCATACGAGCCGATTCACTCTATCGAAGTTTCATATGGATGAGCAGGTCTCCAAATTGTATACTCTTAACATGTTCAGAAAGTTTCAGGAGGAGCTTAAGGCAATTGTTTATTGTCATGTCACTCTCATTAAGATAGATGGTTCAGTCTCTATCTTTGAAGTAAAAGAATGTGCATATGTAGATGATGGTGAAAAAAACGAGGATAAAGGTCATGAAGTTGTATATAATGTCGATGGATTCCAAATGCAGTGTGATTGCAATTTTTTCCAATTTAAAGGTATATTATGCAGACATGCCCTTTCCGTCTTTAAAGTGAATGAAGTGTATGAGATCCCGTCACAATACATTCTTGATCGTTGGAGGAAAGACTTCAAACAATTGCATACCTCGTCTCGGAAGCCTAAAGATGCGATGGGTAATAATATATTGGAACGCTATGATAATCTCTCGCTTCGGTACCTTCATTTTGTTGAGATTGGTGGTTTATCCGATGAGAAGTATCGACTCGCCTTGAGATTAATTAAGGAACTGGAGATGTCTCTTCTAGATGAGAACACATTCCGTGATCTTAAAACTAGGCTTTTAGTTCCTGAAAATAGGTCAAATGAATCTGATGAGTTATCTCAGTTGGGATTCTTTGAGAGTACCAAGACCCCTTTGGTTCCGGCAAAGCGAAGAGGCCGGCCTCCAAAAAAACCAAAAGAATCCAACATGGAGACGGGCCCAAGTTCAATTAATAACAAGGTACTTATATATACAGAAATTCTCTAATTTCAATTTGACCTTTTTTTTAATGCCTTGTAAATGTTGAACTTTTAGGATACTTCAGCTACATTGTTGGGTGGGGCCCAAAACGACGCGCTTCAAGCTGTATCAACTACTTCTCATCTTGGTTCTCATGTTAGGATGCCTGGTGGCGTTGATTTGATGGTCTTTATCGTTTTATTATTTCATCTAGTTTTAAAAATGAGAATCTTATTGCAGGAAATATCCCTCACCATTGCCTACTTATCCTCCTCACTCTTTTAAAAGCTGCACTTGAACTTTCCTATATATCAACCATTTACTTTTCATCAACACAATTTTTTTTTGCAATTTAATACTAACAGTGCTTATTTAATAATTCACCGTAAGGTAATTTGGGGATAAAGAATTGCAGAGAAAATAAACAAATGCTGGTTAAAGTAGGGGACAAAGTGCAGCTTTTGAAAAGAGATGGCAATGTCCTACTATAAGGGCAAAACGATGGGTTTCAAGGTCTAATTGATTAATGCAACTTTTTTCCCCATGTTTATACTGATTAGGAAGAAGTAAATCCAAATGAATTATCCTTTGGCAACCAATTTGGACTCCATGCTAATCACCAGCATCATGTCGGCAACCCATCAGTGATGCAGCCAGGCTCCACGATACAGGTTACTTTTTCCAAAAATTATACTATATTCAATTCTTTTTTTTTCTATTTCTGTTCCCTTCCATATATGAGACTTGCATTTTTTATGTGTTATTTTGCTCTCAAATGTGACCAGTTTGGCCAACAGCCTGTTGGAAATCAGTCGAGGATGCAATGGTATTATCAAGAGATGTTACAGGTGACTCTTTACTTGCTCTCTGTTTATCTTGTTCTCATATAATTTCAATCTTATAGTTTCCTTGTGAGGAAGCCATCTGAATAGTTTTGTCAAATATATCCATTTAAAGCACGTGTTTGATGCATCTAACGTGCAGGAAGACCAGAACCCTTATGGACGTAGGACTGGATAGCAGAAAGGGGCTTTGAAGTTGCATAATGAAGACTGGTATGTTTCAGAAAGCCATGCGTTCATTTTTGTCAATTCTTTGATCTGAAATAAGCTACAGTATCATAACTCGCCTTTATCCCAAACTTTTGGGTAGGATACAGCTACAAGAATCGTTTTCTTCCGTTCAACTCCATTGAAGCTATCTTCTCAATTTAATTGACAGCTACCATATCCTTTTTAATTGTCGCATCCGATTTCCTTTAGTCCTACCTCCAAGTTTCGTTGCTCCATTAACTATAAGTTTGTCATTCCCTTTTATTAACACATGTATTCTAATCATCTTAATTTGGCATCCCTAATTTTCTTATCGACATGGGTACCTCCAATCTCTCATCTTGTCTCTTATATGGTGTCATCACTTATCGGTCTTAACATTTTCAGTTCAGATGCTTATTTGGTGCACATGTTATTTTTTAGTTGTAACATTCTGTTCAATATAACAGTGCTATTCCTATACCTGTCTTACAGGATTTCTGTTCAATTTCATAGCTAATCGACAACCAACAGCAGCAGCAGCAACAAAGCCTTATCCCAACTTTTTGTGGTCAGCTACATGAATCTGTTTCTTCTATTATGCTCTATAAGGGTTGTCCTTTAAGTTAAATTTGGAATTGACATACCATTATCAATCTCCTCTACGCTCGTTTAGGTCTACTCGAGCCCTAGTTGTGAAATAATTGGCACTTATTGTGCCAGGAGCTGTTGTATATGTCCAAATCAAGGTTGTAAAAAACGCTAGGCGGAGCTGAGCGTTTGGGATAGCGCCTAGCTTCCTAGGAGCTGCTTAGGCGGTATTTTTAATTTTAGGTAAAATTATATATATGTGTATATATATATATATGTATATATATGTATATATATATAATTTCGGCAATATATTGACACTTCGACATAGAAAATAGCAATATATTGAAATTTCAGCAGTAGAAACGTAAATATATTGATAATTTAACATGATAACCCGTAACATATTGATGTTTTAACCATCAAAGTCAGCAAAAAATAAATTTTGAGCTATATAATTCAAAAATTATTCAGAAAAATAGAACAAAATTCATTAACTTTTATTTCATCAAGTATGGGTTTGTATGGGTTTGTGTATGGTGAAAAGAGAACAAACCCGACCGATGATGCTTCAAAAAGGACTAATTTTTATTTCATTAAGTGGGCTGGGTCCGTAATTAAACCGTCTAGGGCTGAACCAGAGCGGCTTCGCACCGGCGCACCACTTCCACCCTCCTCGACTGCCTTTTAGAACACTGGTCCAAACTATCTCTTGGTTTTCTCACATATTATCCTCTATGTGAGCGACAACTTGTTACAGATACTGTCACGTCCCGCTTCCCAAAATACGGAAAACGAGGGATAACTAGGCCAGCCATGCTCCTACAGTCAGGGAATAATCCCACCGTAGCCATACTTCGGCTTCTAGCATTACATGGTAATCAGTAAACAAAGCACAGAAGTAAAGAAAATACATCACTAAAATATAACATCAAAGTTCATTGTCCACAATTTACAAATAAACAAGAAAAAAACTACTAACCGGGTTTGAATACAAGGTCTCTTTAGGAAAAGCAGAAAAGAAGAAAGATGTACTCTCAACTAGATCTCCGCAAGCTCGAAAGGTAAATCCGACTCCTACGCTGGTTCTTCCTCGAGATCTGAGCATGCATACTCAGGTCGTCAGAGCGACGTAATAGCAATATTATGATAATGGCATGAAACATGCAAATAAGGTAATAACAGCGAAAGTAAAATGCGGATAATCACTATGTCACTAAATGATGCAAAGTATGATCTGTGTCCCTATCAGTCTCTAAGTCATGTTTGAAATCGAATTGTGGAAAGGAGGGTCATGTTTAGCGAGGGTCTCGTACATACCCGAGACAACGGTCCACACGTCCAGGACATAACCCTGTCAGCCGGATCGCTAGATCCTACCTAATATATATAAGAGTCGTTGTTCGAATGATCATCCTCTAAATCACGGTCCTCGCTAAATACGATGCTCTTTCCACTTCGATTTCCCCTTTTTTCCCAGATTTACACTATTGATGATTATGATTTAGTCGTGTACAAGTATGCACCAATAACACGGTTTTGTCACTGTTCACTGTATTAGTCACTGTCACGAATCATTCACTTTTCCATTGGCGTACTTGACACTCCTAAACCAATTTCATTCACGCACGATAATGCATTGTACACTGAATAATAACGCGCACTATCACTATGTGTATGGCCGTTGGGTAAGTTATGTACATTTATGCAGTTAACAAGTCATGTGTAATATGAACTATTATGCACCTTATAAGCTTACAAAAATTGCAGTAAATCATGCGTTCAGAATTCAGCGAAACGATACAAATACGGTAACAAGTAGACTTAGTCGTCAGTTCAACAAAATTTGTTTCAGTGCAATCGGATTTTTGGTATTCAAGTTACAGCCATTTCAATTTAAGTGCTCGCTGCAGGAAATTCAGTTTCTGAACTGAACGTCCATTTCGCGGCACAACTTTCACCCAGTTGGGATCAGAATTTAGCGACGCTACAGTTGAATGAAGTTTAGGGTTTTCAGTAGGGTTTCCAACGCACCAGACGGATTCTCAATCGCGTCTCTATGTCAAAAGTTATGCACTGTTCAACGCTAGGGTATCAATTCTGTTTCTGTTTGGGACTGCTAGACGTCCTGTTCTTTTAAATTGCAGTTTAAATAGTAAACGACGATAAAAAGGGATGAAATCACTTGCGTTATTTAGCTAACAGTTTCATCTTTACAACAGCACAGGGTTCCGCAACATACAAGTTCAGGCAGCAAAGTAGTAAACATTACGAGATAGAAATCAACAGTCGGAGCTGCTCTGGACTGCAGTCCAGAGTCGCTCTCCGAACCGGTTCTCGTCATATTTTCAGTACAGAAACAATTAAAAACTTTTATAGGGTTCCAGGTCGTCGAGTCGGCTTCGATTTGAGCCCTCGAACGCATCATTTCAATGTGTACACAATTAATTATGATTTTAACGAGTTTCAGACGCGGGAAATATTCAGTTTTACGGGTGTAATTGGGGGTGATCGTTCAAGCCAGTAACGATTAAATTTTCCAGTCAAATTTCACCACAATGTTCATTGCCACACGGGCCAGCATATATAATCAAGTTCCGTCAGTTTAATGGAAGGTTTTCATTCGGGTCTTGCATCAAACACTTATGTCTTATAAGTTTCACGAATTATAACCACGGAATTAATGGTATTTTGGATTGTAACGGAAATAATCTAGCATGTAGCAAGTAGGGTACTTGTCTGGAGACGCTTTGGCGACGCACGGCAGCAGCAACGATACCAACGCGCGACGAACGGCACGGTTTGGATTCACGGCCTCGGCTCGCGTTCGGGTCCGTCGTCGGAGTTGCCCGGGGATGGCTCGCGATCACTGGAAGCGGAGTGTGGTGTTGTGGATCTTCTGGGGCGTGCTGGGGTCGGCGATGGTCGGCGGTGGTCGCTCCGGCGATGGGCACAGCGAGGAGTTTGGTGTGGGTTTGGAGCTTGGTGGTTTTGGAGAGAGAGGGAGCAGTGGGGGCTCGGGTTTGGTGGTGATGCAGAGGAGTCGACGATATGGCCGACGGCGCGATGGGAGCTCGTCGGCGAGGAGGGTGCAGGGGCTCGAGCTCGGCGGTTTGGAGATGGTGGATGGGTCTAGGATGCTAGGTAGAGAGAGGAGATGGGGTCGGCTGCGAGGTGAGGAGTCGACTGAGGTGATAGTCGTTATCGTCGTCGTCGTCGGTTCAGTGGGGTGCAGAGATGGAGCAGGGGTTTTCTGTTTTTTTGAGTGAGGAGAGGAGAGCGGAGATCGAGAGTGAGGAGGGAGAGCTAGAGACGAGGTGAGGTTGAGGAGCTTGTGGGGCGCGCGGTCGTGGGCGACGAGCGGGGGCGTTGGCGAGGTGGGCGACGACGTGGACGCAACGGAAAGAAAAAGAAGCGGGAAAGTTTAGTGGAGAAGAAAGGATAGGGCACGGGCCGGGTCGGGTTGGCGCGGGCAGGGCTTGGGCCGGTGGGGGAAGATAAATTCATTTCTTTTTCCTCTGTTGGGCTGGCCTTGGAGAAAGGGATTTGTTTAATTAATACTTTGGTTTGGGCCAGGGATTATTTATATATAGTTTTGGTTTTAGACTTTGATTCTAAAAAGGTTAGAAAAAAATACCAAGTCTTAAGCAACCAATCTTCACACAAAATAATACGAGAAAAAATAGGGTAGCACTCGGGGAACTAGGAAATTATATGAAGATTTTATTAAAGGAAACGGGGATTTACATCATACCCCCCTTACAAAAATTTCGTCCTCGAAATTTAAAAGGGAGACAACGAAACAAAGTACTAAACAAAGAGATGTGGAAAACGTGCATGGATATCTTCCTCCCGCTCCCAGGTAGATTCTCCTGGGGAACGACCGTCCCAAGACATTCGGACTAACAGAATGACCTTGTTCTTCAGCACATTCTCTTTGCGGTCGAGAATGGTGGTGGGCTGCTCCTCGTAAGATAGGTCGGTACCCAAAGCTAACTTCGAATAGTCCAGAACATGGCTCTCATCTCGAACATAACACCGCAACTGAGACATGTTGAAGGTATTGTGCACACCAGCTAGTGATGGAGGCAAGGTAAGTCGATTGGCCATCTCTCCTACTCGCACTAGCACCTCAAAAGGTCCGATGTAACGGGGACTAGTTTGCCGCAACCTCCGAACCTGCTAACTCTGCGGGTAGGGGAAATCTACAGGAATACGTGATCTCCGACTTCAAATTCCAGTGCTCTCCTGCTGGTATCTGTCCAACTCTTCTGTCGATCCTGAGCCGTCTTAATACGCTGTCTGATTATTTGAACCTTGTCGACTGTCTGAACAATAAGCTCGGGACCCAGTAATCTTCATTCTCCCACATCATCCGAACAAACTGGGGATCGACACTTCCGTCCGTAAAGTGCTTCGAAAGGAGCCATTTGAATGCTAGCCTGATAACTGTTATAAGAAAACTCGACTAGATGCAGATGGTCTTCCCAGGAACCCTGAAAATCCAACATGCAGGCTCTCAACATGTCCTCGAGCGTCTGAATCGTACGCTCGGATTGTCCGTCTGTCTGCAGGTGATAAGCTGTACTGAACTTGAGGCGGGTACCCAAACTCTCCTGTAAGCTCCTCCAAAAGTGCAAAACAAATCTGATGTCTCGATCTGACACAATGCTGACCGGGACTCCGTGAAGTCGCACTATCTCCTGCATGTATCTCTCTGTCAGTGACTCTGTCGACTGTCCCACTCGGAATGGTAAGAAGTGCAGCTTTTGTGAGGCGGTCGACGATAACCCAAATGACGTTATTGCCCCTAGGGCTCCGTGGTAAGGCCGTCACGAAATCCATGGTAATGTGCTCCCACTTCCATTCTGGTATCGGAAGCAGTTGTAACAATCCTGCTGTCCTCTGATGTTCCGCCTTCACCTGCTGGCATACCAAGCATCTGGATACGAACCGCGCAATTTCTCGCTTCATCCCGTTCCACCAAAAATGCTGCTTTAGATCTTAATACATCTTTGTACCTCCCGGATGCATAGAATAAGCTGAGCTATGTGCCTCAGCCAGTACCTCTTCTCGAACATTCCCCTTGGGTATGCAGAGCCTGCCACCGACCGTCTTCATGTATGATTAAGTCCGTTCTCAGCCCGGCTTCTACTTGCTCTATGAACTTTTGCAATTGAGGATCATCCGCTTGTGCAGCCTTGATGTGATCCACAAAGGAAGACTGCACCTGCAGTTGCCAAAATTGACTGAGTGCGCTCGGTGTGACGACCTCAAGCTCGAGTCTCTGAAAATCCTCAATAATGCTCCTCTGATTTGTCAACATCATGACCGCTGGCTTGCGACTGAGAGCATCTGATACAACATTTACTTTCCCAGGATGATACTGAAGGTCCAAGTCGTAATCTGCCATCAGTTCTAGCCATCGGCGCTGCCTCATGTTTAGTTCTTTCTGAGTGAAGACGTATTTCAGACTTTTATGATCTGTGTACACCTCCACCTTCTCGCCCAATGGATAGTGCCTCCAAATCTTCAACGCAAAAACCACTGCGGCTAACTCTAAGTCATGCGTAGGATAGTTCCTTTCGTGAGTTCTCGGCTGTCGAATGGCGTAACCAACCACCCGATCGTGCTGCATCAGAACACAGTCTAATCCCTTCCCTGAGGCATCACTATGTATCACCAAACCACCGGAATCATCTGGTACTGTAAGAATAGGCGCCGTGGTTAACTTCTGCTTCAGTGTGTCAAATGCCTGAGTACACTCCTCTGTCCATGCAAACGGTACATCCTTCCGTGTCAGCCTCGTCAACGGTTCAGCGATTCTTGAAAAGTCCTGGACGAACCGCCGATAATATCCTGCCAGTCCCAGAAAGCTTTTGATCTCGGCCACAGACTTCGGCATTGGCCAATCTCTGACAGATTCTATCTTTTCCGGGTCCACTGAGATGCCTTCGCCCGAAACAATGTGTCCCAAGAACTGAACCTTGTCGAGCCAGAATTCACACTTGCTCAATTTCGCATACAGCTTCTTTTCCCGAAGAATTTGTAGAACCGTGCGCAAATGCTCAACATGCTCCTCCCGGGTCTTCGAGTAGACAAGTATGTCGTCGATAAATACAACGACAAACGTGTCCAAGTACTTTTCAAACACCCTGTTCATCAAGTCCATGAATATTGCTGGAGCATTAGTAACACTGAATGGCATCATAAGGAACTCATAATGTCCGTATCGGGTCCTGAAAGCCGTCTTGCATACATCCTCGGCAGCCACTCTGATATGATGATATCCAGAACGGAGATCCAACTTCGAGAATATCTTGGCCCCACTTAACTGATCGAATAAGTCGTCGATGCGCGGAATTGGGTACTTGTTCTTTATTGTGACTTTGTTCAGCTCCCGGTAATCTATACACATCCGCAGCGATCCATCCTTCTTCTTCACTAACAGAACTGGTGCACCCCACGGTGAAACGCTCGGTCGGATAAATCCCTTATTCAGGAGTTCTTCAATCTGCTTCTTCAATTCTGCCAACTCAACCGGTGCCATTCTGTACGGGGCCTTGGAAACTGGTGCTGTACCTGGAGTCAAATCGATCGAGAATTCCAAGATGCGTGGAGGTGGTAGACCTGGTAAATCTTCAGGAAACATATCCAGGAAATCCCGAACAATCTCTGGGGCTGGGCTCTCATCAATCTCCATAGCTGTCGGCTCTTTTGACTTGGCTCTATACTTGGCTGGTTCCAAAGATTTGCTTCCGCCTTCGAAAATAAACTTCGGGTGATTGGGAGTGCAGAAGATCACATTCCTTGCTCGGCAATCAATAACTGCATGGAAGGTACTCATCCAATCCATCCCGAGAATTGTGTCATAGCTGCCTGTCCCGATCAAAAGGAAATTCGCATAGAATTCCCTGCCACACACTACAACCGGACATGATCTACATTCTCGACTAGATACTATCACACCATTACCAGTGTGTATTTCCCAGCCATTGGTTAAAATGAAATTCATTATTTAAAGTATATGCGTGATTCATGTGGTATGGAGTACGAAATGCTCAGATATGAAACAGTGCGATGCTCCAGAATCAAATAGTATTCTAGCTGGCATGGAATGTACGAGTAGAATACCTGTGACAACTTCGCCTGAAGCCTCTGCCTGCTCGGCGGTCAAGGTGAAAGCCCGTCCCTGACCGCGGCTTGTGTAGGGTTGCCTCTGCTCCTGTGATCTCTGCTGCTGTGGTCCAGACCCTCCCTGTATCTCTGCTCGCTCGGGACAACCGCTAACTCTGTGCTGACTGGATCCGCAAATCAGACACTGTCCATTGGCGCGGCGACAATCCTTCTGGGTATGCCCATCTTTGTTGCAGTAGCCGCAAACTACGTTCTTGCTCTGGGGGCGATGCTGGGCATGAATGGGCTCTTCATCTGTGTCGTTCCAGGCTTGTGAACTGGTATGACTCCTCGAGAAGGTGTGTGGGTGCGTGCTGGAACGACTGGGGGCTTCCTGAATTTGTTGATCAGTTTCTCTTGAATTCTCGCCGCGTTGAGTACCTGTGCAAAAGTCTGCAACTCGAGTGACGCGATCAACTGCTGCAGCTCGAAATCAAGTCCCTGCAAGAAGCGTCTGGCCCTGGTGGCCTCTGAAGCGACCATGTACGGAGCAAATCAGCTCAGACGGTTGAACTCTGCCGCATATACGTCCACTGGACGGCCGTTCTGCTTCAGTAGGATGAATCTTTCTTCCATCTCCGCCTTGGCGGTGGAAGGGAAATAATGGTCCAGGAAGCACTCCTTGAATTTGCTCCATTAGATTGGCTTGTCTAGTCTGCTTTCTTCCACTGACCACCATGTACGGGTTTCATCTTCCAACTGGATCTTTATCACGTTCACTTTATCTTCCTCTGATACCCTGGCGGCCGTCAGTAAGTTCTCCATATTAACCAGCCATTGCTCGGCCTCTAATGGTTCGGCTTGCCCTGTGAATGCAGCTAGATGCAACCTCCGGAAATCTGATACGGTGCCAGCCCTGGCAAAAAAAGCTGGTGGAGCAGTGCCTTCAGGGGCGGTAATGAGTGCGGAGGGTCCCCCTGCAGCGGCAATAGCCTGAGTCCCTCGGTGAGTAGGTCCGTCTTTCTCTCCTGAGCTTCTGCGAGAAAGGTCAGTGCACTAAGTATCCTCTCCGTGCGATCCTGAGAACTTGAGTCCGAGGAGTGGTCGTTTGGGGACGTCATATCGCTGGAAAATATTCAAAAGGATATGATTAGATACAAGGATGAAAATCAGAAATAGTGAAGCGAAAATAATGTAATACAGTATAGTTAACGTTATCCCTTACTACTAAACACGTCTCTAATACCAACAAAACCATGTCACGCCCCGCTTCCCAAAATACGGAAAACGAGGGATGACTAGGCCAGCCATGCTCCTACGGTCAGGGAATAATCCCGCCGTAGTCACACTTCGGCTTCTAGCATTACATGGTAATCAGTAAACAAAGCACAGAAGTAAAGGAAATACATCATTAAAATATTACATCAAAGTTCATTGTCCACAATTTACAAATAAACAAGAAAAAAACTACTAACCGAGTTCGAATACAAGGTCTCTTTAGGGAAAGCAGAAAAGAAGAAAGAGGTACTCTCAACTAGATCTCCGTAAGCTCGAAGGGTAAATCCGACTCCTGCGCTGGTTCTTTCTCGAGGTCTGAGCATGCATACTCAGGTCGCCAGAGCGACGTAATAGCAATATTATGATAATGGCATGAAACATGCAAATAAGATAATAACAGCGAAAGTAAAATGCGGATAATCACTATGTCACTAAATGATGCAAAGTATGATCTGTGTTCCTATCAGTCTCTAAGTCATGTTTGAAATCGAATTGTGGAAAGGAGGATTATGTTTAACGAGGGTCTCGTACATACCCGAGACAACGGCCCACACACCCAGGACATAACCCTGTCAGCCGGATCGCTAGATCCTACCTAATATATATAAGAGTTGATGTTCGAATGATCATCCTCTAAATCACGGTCCTCGTAAAATATGATGCTCTTTCCACTTCGATTTCTCCTTTTTCCCCAGGTTTACACTATTGATGATTATGATTTAGTCGTGTACAAGTATGCACCAATAACACGGTTTTGTCATTGTTCACTGTATTAATCACTGTCACGAATCATTCACTTTTCTATTGGTGCACTTGACACTCCTAAACCAATATCATTCACGCACGATAATGCATTGTACACTGAATAATAACGCGCACTATCACTATGTGTATGGCCGTTGGGTAAGTTATGTACATTTATGCAGTTAACAAGTCATGTGTAATATGAACTATTATGCACCTTATAAGTTTACAAAAATTGCAGTAAATCATGCGTTCAGAATTCAGCGAAACTATACAAATACGGTAACAAGTAGACTTAGTCGTCAGTTCAGCAAAATTTGTTTCAGTGCAATCGGATTTCTGGTATTCAAGTTACAGCCATTTCAATTTAAGTGCTCGCTGCAGGAAATTCAGTTTCTGAACTGAACGTCCATTTCGCGGCACAACTTTCACCCAGTTGGGATCAGAATTTAGCGACGCTACAGTTGAATGAAGTTTAGGGTTTTCAGTAGGGTTTCCAACGCACCAGACGGATTCTCAATCGCGTCTCTACGTCAGAAGTTATGCACTGTTCAACGCTAGGGTATCAATTCTGTTTCTGTTTGGGACTGCTAGACGTCCTGTTCTTTTAAATTGCAGTTTAAATAATAAACGACGATAAAAAGGGGTGAAATCACTTGCGTTATTTAGCTAACAGTTTCATTTTTACAACAGCACAGGGTTCCGCAACATACAAGCTCAGGCAACAAAGTAGTAAGTATTACGAAATAGAAATCAACGGCCGGAGCTGCTCTGGACTGCAGTCCAGAGTCGCTCTCCGAACCAGTTCTCATCATATTTTCAGTACAGAAACAATTAAAAACTTTTATAGGGTTCCAGGTCGTCGAGTCGGCTTCGATTTGAGCCCTCGAACGCATCATTTCAATGTGTACACAATTAATTATGATTTTAACGAGTTTCAGACGCGGGCAATATTCAGTTTTACGGGTGTAATTGGGGGTGATCGTTCAAGCCAGTAATGATTAAATTTTCCAGTCAAATTTCACCACAATGTTCATTGCCACACGAGCCAGCATATATAATCAAGTTCCGTCAGTTTAATGGAAGGTTTTCATTCGGGTCATGCATCAAACATTTGTGTCTTGTAAGTTTCACAGAATTAATGGTATTTTGGATTGTAACGGAAATAATCTAGCATGTAACAAGTAGGGTACTTGCCTGGAGACGCTTTGGCTACGCACGGCAGCAGCAACGACACAAACGCGCGACAAACGGCACGGTTTGGATTTACGGCCTCGGCTCGTATTCGGGTTCGTCGTCGGAGTTGCCCGGGGATGGCTCGCGATCACTGGAAGCGGAGTGTGGTGCTGTGGATCTCCTGGGGCGTGCTGAGGTCGGCGATGGTCGCTCCGGCGATGGGCACAGCGAGGAGTTTGGTGGTTTTGGAGAGAGAGGGAGCAGTGGGGGCTCGGGTTTGGTGGTGATGGTGATGCAGGGTATGCAGAAGAGTCGACGATGTGGCCGGCGGCGCGATGGGAGCTCGTCGGTGAGGAGGGTGCAGGGGCTCGAGCTCGACGGTTTGGAGATGGTGGATGGGTCTAGGATGCTAGGTAGAGAGAGGAGATGGGGTCGGCTGCGAGGTGAGGAGTCGACTGAGGTGATATTCGTTATCGTCGTCGTCGGTTCAGTGGGGTGCAGAGATGGAGCAGGGGTTTTTTGTTTTTTTTGAGTGATGAGAGAAGAGCGGAGATCGAGAGTGAGGAGGGAGAGCTAGAGACGAGGTGAGGTTGAGGAGCTCGTGGGGCGCGCGGTCGTGGGCGACGAGCGGGGGCGTTGGCGAGGTGGGCGGCGACGTGGGGAACGTTGGCGACGACGTGGGCGCAACGGAAAGAAAAAGAAGCGGGAAAGTTTAGTGGAGAAGAAAGGATAGGGCACGGGCCGGGTCAGGTTGGCGCAGGCAGGGCTTAGGCCGATGGGGGAAGATAAATTCATTTCTTTTTCCTATGTTGGGCTGGCCTTGGAGAAAGGGATTTGTTTAATTAATACTTTGGTTTGGGCCGGGGATTATTTATATATAGTTTTGGTTTTAGACTTTGATTCTAAAAAGGTTAGGAAAAAAATACTAAGTCTTAAGCAACCAATCTTCACACAAAATAATACGAGAAAAAATAGGGTAGCACTTGGGGAACTAGGAAATTATAGGAAGATTTTATTAAAGGAAACGGGAATTTACAGATACACTCACAAGCTTCTTATACACATCATTAATCAACAAACTGAAATATCCTCTGGAAACACTTTTTAAACAGAAGCTAAATTTACTAATACACGCATAAACTTCTGTTGCTTGAATCTAATTGTTTAATGATGACATACTATTTCTTATTTTGTAACTTGCAGCACTTAATATGCCCAGCTATGTGTACCGGAGTCAGAATCCGAAGTGCGGAATTGAGATGGAAGATATTTAAGAATCGTTGCCTGGGACCATCAGCAGTCCAGATTTTTGAAGGAGACATCTCAACCAAACTCTAAAAAACTTGCCTTAAACTCAAAAGCTTGCTTGCCATCTCAGCTTCATGACATGTTCAAACTTGAGTTATTGTTTATCCTTGGCGAAGTGCATTTATGGCAAGCCTTGCTTGTAGCCGGCAATGAAAGGATCCGATCTGGAGTTGAAAAGCTTAGAATCAACCTCCAAGGTACATAGCAATAAAATTTTGTTCAATTTAGTAACAATTTACCGGATGCACTTTTCAGCATACATCGATAGATTCAATACAATAGAAAGCTCTTTTCGAGCTTGTTGTTGGACATTGCCAATTTTTATTATTTAAGGCATCAAGTCAGAATTTTGTTTATAGTATGGTGGTCTTGTGTCTGTGCAGTATAAATCATGTTAAGTGCCAATGAGAGTTTTTGAGCTCCCTCATATTGTAACCCATTGATTAGATTTTTGAGTAATGAAGGAAAATAGTGAAGTTCAACTTATTAATATCTCAGGGATGAATATTTTCCTTAAACCAACATTCTTGACTTGAGCAGGATCCTTGATGCCTTCACATAGAATTTTGGCTGCCATGGAATTTATTTAAGTGAAACAGGAAGCTTCAGCTGTAGCCAGGACAAAATTTTAGAACGGTCACCTGAACCATTCATTTTCTTATGTAAATTACACTAAAATACCCTTAACTACTACATGTTTTTTATACTGAAAAACCTTAAAGTTTTCTTACTGCGGTTAAGTACCTTTAGTTCTACTTTTGAAGGCATTTTAGTAAAATGCACCCTGGAAACCATAGTCTTAAGGTATTTTAGTCACTGTCTATTTTTATGCAACGCATATGCGGTATGTACACTCATAGCGCATATAATTGAGCCGCATGGCCCGTTATGTTGGCATATCTCATTTTTAAAGCTAAAAAGCTCTATGCGAGCATTGTTTGATGCAACAAGGTTGCCTTGTCGAACACGTACTACTTTTGACCTACTTTACAGACAATTCCTCGTTTATTTAGTAACTTATCTTCTTTTTCTTTCTACTCTCCGCTTTTTTGGTTTAATATTATTATTTTCATATATCTCAATTTTCGTTTGTTCATACAACAAAGTTTTGAGGCTTTCTTTAAATATTTTAGCAGTTTCTTCTTTCCTCTATGCCCCTAACCATATCGCATATGCAATTATGCGGTATGCAACATTCAACCGCATAGTGGCGCATACCGCATCCCATAACTTTGATTTTATTATAATAAAAAACTTTTGAAGGTATTTTAGTGGGAAAAAACATGATAGTTAAGGGTATTTTAGTGTAATTTACCCTATTTACTGTTATGGGGGTTGTGAAAGCAATGAGACCTTTGTTGATATTGCCCGAGTGACCTCTCCAATTCAATTGCGTATGAAATTAAGTGATGTTTGGTTGTGTTTGGCTCTGAACACTGGGGTGCTCATACTTCCTTATCTGATTTATTTCAGCCTCCCTTCTGCTTTACTTTTCTAAGCTCTCAGTTTCAGCTAAAGATCCGACAGAGTTTTATGGCCACCAATCAACTGGATAGGGCAGCAGCAGGACTTGTTAAATTGGACATCATGGTTATGGTCAAGTCCTATTAACTTTCTGTCCATTCCAAGTTAGTTGATGTCAACTATAACCGTCAGTGGGCTTAAAAAAGACAAAATTACACCTGCAAATTCATTCATTCAACAAATCAGAGAGCAGTTTTGAACGGCATTCATCACCCAAATTCACCAAGTTAATTCACACACATCAACAAACACCTCAAGGGCAAGAAAAGTTTTGGTCTTGGACCCCATTTCACTAAGCCAGCCAAAGCAAAACAAGCTCAGAAAGATTATAGAACAAATTAACGATCAATTAAACATGAAGTCCCATGTCATGCTTCCAAAGGCAAAGACATGTGATGGTGGAAGTAGTAGGGTGATGACGGTGACCAAGTAGCAGGCTGCCTTCATGCTTCCAAAGGCAAAGACAGGCGATGGTGCAAGTAGTAGGGCGGCGGGTGACCAAGTAGCAGGCTGCCTTCGAGCTGAAGCAACGTGACGTTCTCTACCTCAACAAGCTCACCGATCGAGACACCTACCACAAGATGGCCCAAGGCCTGACCCCCAGAGGGATGCATGCGTCCACACTGTTGGTGCTTTGGCAGCAAGTGTAAGGAGCTCGAGTGGTGGCAACGGCGGCGGTGAGGCCCCATCTTCTTGGTGTTTTGACAGCAAATGTAAAAGAGTTCCAGCAGTGGCAAAAGGACGAAGGGGCGGTTGCGGGAGAACTGTAGTTTGGGGAATGAGGGTAGGATGAGGGGTTGAGAGATTGGGGAGGAGGCATTGATGAGTTGGGTTGGGGTTTGAGAGAGGAGAGATTTGAGTAGAGAAATTTGGGAAAGCAGGGGATGAAAGAAAATGAATAAATCCTTCCAAAGTTCATTAACCCAAGCCACAGTTATATTAACTCACCTCATAACTTATCACATTAACCATGAAGACTTAACAAACGTGTTCAATTTAGATAACGGTGAAAAAAAGTTGGTGTTGTTTTTAAAATTGGAAAGAATTTGGTATGGTTTTTAAAAACAATAACAACCACCACTGAGCCTTTTATCCCGAGCATTGAGGGTAGGCTTAAGGTTTTTAAAAACATGGAAGAATATGATAGGCAAAATTTAAATAAAAGAAAAATCCCCTTTTCCGAAGAAAGATAGGAACGGGAAAGTGTACTTTCATTCTTCAAAATTGGGTGAGCATTAATTTTTTGTTCAATTTGAAATTTATAAAAAAAAATGGCTGTCCTAGATGGCTTCCATCTTTGAAAACTCAAAATGACCTCTACAGAGGTATAAAGGTAAGTTATAGGCCGACTGCGAGAACTAGAAGCAGGTCTAAACCAAAATTGTTAAGATGGTTTATTTGAAGAGATCTATCTTATTAGCTAGAACTGAATGCAAGAAAATGATTCAAATAGTAAACCATACAATGACAATAAGCTACTTTCTTATGTATTGGAACATAAGGATAGATTCATATGTGGTAATATTCTTTTCCAAAATGAGAGGTCACTAATTGAATTCCTAAACGGGACACATCTGGAAAAAAACGTAAAGACGTAGAAGACAAATTCTAGAGTAAACCGAGTAAAATCCACCAGCCTTGTGCCATTAAGCAAACCATCCGCATCGGAAAACTTAATTTCCAAGCAGAATCTTTCAAAAATACATCAGGAATTTCTAAGGTAAGATATTTTGCGCTAATTTAATATATTTCATTTTGATCATAAATTTAAGAGCATTTGGAATGAAAACATAGTGACGACGATCCCAATAATTGTTAACCCATCACATGTCAATTATTTTAGGTCAGTTAGTCTCTATAATACTTCATATAAAATTTTAGCGAGACTAACAGTAGAAAGGTGGCCGAAAATCAACAATTGGGTTTTGTTCCAGTCCCGGAAAGAGAGATAGTGGATAGGATGATGGCGGTCCAAGAAATATGACACTCACCCGTGCAAGGATTCTCGTAGAAAAATAAAACATTTTACCATGAAATTAGATATGGAAAAGCATATGATAAAGTGGATTGAGAACTTTTCATGAAAATTAAAATTACGAGGAAGGCGGGAGGAAGGCGGGTGATGATGCTCAATAACGGTAATTCCTTAGATCATGACATGTGGCGGATGACGTGTCACATGCGTAAACTAGTTAGGCCCCTGAGGACCACGGAGGGGGAACTAGTCTGCTACAGCGGGGGCTTCCCTCAAACCTTGTCTCCGAGGTTGCACCCCACTCCTTGCCCCCAAGCACTTCAGCAGCCAAGCCAACTGTCCCTTTGCCTTACTCCGAGCTATCACAGGCTCGAGCTTCCTCGACCATTGGGCTTGCCTTCGAGCCTTCCTGTGCATCTGGCCTCCTCGGCCTTCTCAGCTCGTCTCCGAACTACCGCAGAACCAAGATATCTCGGCTCTCCCGCTCGTCCACGAGCTCTCCCGCCGAGGTCATCTTTCTCGGTCTCATTGACCGACCAACGGCACCACTTACAGGCGCAACCGACATCTCGTGAATCTCGCCATGCGCGAGATATCCGCCGGCCACATCCCACGTTCCACGCCATCACGATCCCCCATTAACGAGCCTGTCTCGCCATTAATGGGAGATCCCGCTCATCACACGGGCGTGACGTCGGGAGGGTAATGGCCGGCGTGATTCTCGTACCTGCCCTGCCTGCTGCCACTGCTATATAAACCCTTTCTTCAGACGGTTCAAGTAAGCTATTTTTACTCCACTAAGCCGTTACTCTTCTCGGATTACCTCTCTAACTTGACCGTCGGAGGGTCCTCGACGGTACAACCACCCCGGGACTTCCTTGCAGATAGCTCGGCGCAAACAATCTCAAACCCATTGAGATCCACACGCTCCAGCAGCGACAACCTCCAGATCCAATCTCAGCCGCCCATCGCCGGCATCAGCAGATCAACGGAAGGTAACATCTTGGCGTGATCCAGGTCACGTCAGCTGGCGCCGTCTTTAGGAAGTCTTGATTCCACAAAAATAAAAGTTCGTCTTCCGATCTCAACCAAATGGCAAGCGGTCACCGCGACAATCCAAGCACCGTGGGCTGGTAGTTCACTACCCACGACGTCGAGGATCTGAAGCCCTCCTCGCTAGGCCGCCCAGTTTCTTCCCGCTCGGCGCATCCCCAGCGGGCAGCCTCCTGCCCATCAGACGCTGAGGATCTGAAGCCCTCCTCGCGAGGCCGCCGAGTTTCTTCCAGCTCGGCGCATCCCCAGTGGGCAGCCTCTTGTCCATCAGACGCTGAGGATCTGAAACCCTCCTCACGAGGCCGCTGAGTTTCTTCCTGCTCGGCGCATCCCCAGCGGGCAGCCTCTTGCCCATCAGACGCTGAGGATCTGAAGCCCTCCTTGCGAGGCCGCTGAGTTTCTTCCCGCTCGGCGCATCCCTAGCCGGCATCCTCCTGCCCATCAACACGGTGGGTCCAAAACCCTCACCAAGAGGCAGCCGAGCGGCTAGCCTGCGCGGCTATCCTTGGCTGGTAGTTCCCTACCCCACAACGCCAGGGATCAAACCCCTCATCAAGAGGCAGCCGAGCAGCTACCCTACTTGGTTATCCCTGGATGGTAGTTCCCTACCCCACAACGCCAAGGATCTAAACCCTCACCATGAGGCACCGGGCAGCTACCCTGCTCGGCCCGTCCTTAGTAGGCCTCTGACGGCCCCTCCAGCACTAAGGAGAAAAGCCCTCACCAAGAGGCAGCCGAGCGGCTACCCTGCTCGGCTTTCCCTGGCTGGTAGTTCCCTACCTCGCAGCGCCAGGGATCGAAGGCCTCATCGAGAGGCAGCCGAGTAGCTACCCTGCTTGGCTATCACTGGCTGGTAGTTCCCTATCCCGCAACGCCAGGGATCAAAGCCCTCACCAAGAGGCAGCCGAACGGCTACCCTGCTCGGCCATCCCTGGCCGGTAGCTCCCTACTTAGCAGCGCTAGGGATCAAAGCCCTCATGAAGAGGCAGCCGAACGGCTACCCTGCTCGGCTATCCTTAGCCGGTAGCTCCTTACCGCACAACGCCAGGGATCAAAAGCCCTCACCAAGAGGCAGCCGAGCGGCTACCCTGCTCGGCTATCCCTGGCTGGTAGTTCCCTACCCCGCAGCGCCAGGGATCAAAGCCCTCGCCAAGAGGCATCCGAGCGGCTACCCTGCTCGGCTATCCCTGGCTGGTAGTTCCCTACCCCACAATGCCAGGGATCAAAGCCCTCACCAAGAGGCACCGGGCAGCGACCATGCCCGGCCCGTCCTTAAGGATCAAAGCTCTCGCCAAGAGGCACCGGACAGTAACCCTGCTCGGCCCGTCCTTAGTAGGCCTCTTACGGCCCCTCCCGCGCTAAGGATCAAAAGCCTTCGAAAGAGGCAACCGGGCCCGCCCTTGCTTGGTTATCCCTGGCTGGTAGCTCCCTACCCCAACACACCAGGGATCAAAGCCATCGCCAAGAGGCACCGGGCAGCAACCCTGCCCGGCCCGTCCTTAAGGATCAAAAGCCCTCGAAAGAGGCAACCGGGCCCGCCCTTGCTCGGTTATCCCTGGTTGGTAGCTCCCTATCCCAACACACCAGGGATCAAAGCCCTCGTCAAGAGGCACCGGGAAACAGCCCTTTCGGCCTGTCCTTAATAGGCCTCTCACGGCCCCTTCTATGCTAAGGATCAGAAGCCCTCGCCAAGAGGCAACCGGGCCCGCCCTTGCTCGGTTATCCCTTGCTGGTAGTTCCCTACCGCAAAGCGCCAGTGATCTAAACCCTCACCAAGAGGCAGCCGAGCGGCTACCCTGCTCGGCTATCCCTGGCTGGTAGTTCCCTACCACATAGCGCCAGAGATCTAAGCTCTCGCCAAGAGGCAGCCGAGCGGCTACCCTGCTCAGCTATCCCTGGCCGGTAGCTCCCTACCCCCAAAAAGCCAGAGATCAAAGCCCTCAACAAGAGGAATCCGAGCGGCTACCCTACTCAGCTATCCCTGGCTGGTAGCTCCCTACTCCACAACGCCAGGGATCTAAGCCCTCGCCAAGAGGCAACTGAGCAGCTTTACTTCTCGGTCTATCCCCAGCAGGCCTTGTACGGCCCCTCCAGCGCTAAGGATCGAAGCCCTCACCGCGAGGCCGCCGAGTTTCTTCCTGTTCGGCGCATTCCCAGCGGGTAGCCTCCTGCCCATCAGACGCTGAGGATCTGAAGCCCTCACCATGAGGCCGCCGAGTTTCTTCCTGCTCAGCGCATCCCCAGCGGGCAGCCTCCTGCCCATCGACGCTGAGGATCTGAAGCCCTCACTGCGAGGCCGTTGAGTTTCTTTCTGCTCGGCGCATTCCCAGTGGGCAGCCACCTTCCCATCAGACGCTGAGGATCTAAAGCCCTCACCGCGAGGCCGCCGAGTTTCTTCCTGTTCGGCGCATCCCCAGCGGGCAGCCTCCTTCCCATCAGACGCTGAGGATCCGAACCCCTCCATACGAGGCCGCCGAGTTTCTTCCTGCTCGGCGCATCCCTAGCGGGCATCCTTCTGCCCATCAGACGCTGAGGATCTGAAGCCCTTATTGCGAGGCCGCTGAGTTTCTTCCTGCTCGGCGCATCCCCAGCGAGCAGCCGCCTGCCCATCAGACGCTGAGGATCTGAAGCCCTCATCGTGAGGCCTCCGAGTTTCTTCTTGCTCAGCGCATCCCCAGCGGGTAGCTTCCTACCCTACAAAGACACGGATCCAAGACCTGCCGAATAAACTTATACTCGATGCGTGACAACAAGAACGCCGGGTCGTCCCCGAACAATCCGCCACGAGGAATTACCAGCGCCAAGCCGCACAGAAAGAACCAAGCAGTCCACTCTCGACCCGACCCACAAATAGATCGGAACGAGAGTGGGGGGCTAATGATGATGCTCAATAACGGTTATTCCTTAGATCATGACAAGTGGCGGATGACGTGTCACATGCGTAAGCCAGTTAGGCCCCTGAGGGCCACAGAGGGGGAACCAGTGTGCTACAGTGGGGGCTTCCCTCAAACTTTGTCTCTGAGGTTGCACCCCACTCCTTGCCCCCGAGCACTTCAGCAGCCAAGCCAACTGCCCCTTTGCCCTACCCCGAGCTATCACAGGCCCGAGCTTCCTCGACCATCCGGCTCGCCTCCGAGCCTTCCTGCGCATCTGGCCTCCTTGGCCTTCTCAACTCGTCTCCGAGCTACCGCAGAACCAAGATACATCGGCTCTCCCGCTTGTCTGCGAGCTCTGCCGCCGAGGTCATCTTCCTCGATCTCATTGACCGACCAACGGCACCACTCACAAGCGCAACCGCCATCCCGCGAATCTCGCCATGCGCGAGATATCCGCCAGCCACATCCCACGTTCCACGCCATCACGATCCCCCATTAACGAGCCTGTCTCACCATTAATGGGAGATCCTGCTCATCACGCGGGCGTGACGTCGGGAGCGTAACGGCCGGCGTGATTCTCGCGTCTGCCCTGCCTGCTGCCACCGCTATATAAACCCCTTCTTCAGACGGTTCAAGTAAGCCATTTTTACTCCACTAAGCCGTTACTCTGCTCGGATTACCTCTCTAACTTGACCATCGGAGGGTCCTCGGTGGTACAACCACCCCGGGACTTCCTTGCAGGTAGCTCGGCGCAAACAACCTCAAACCCATTGAGATCCACACGCTTCAGCAGCGACAGCCTCCAGATCCAATCTCAGCCGCCCATTGCCGCCATCGGCAGATCGACGGAAGGTAACATCTTGGCATGATTCAGGTCATGTCAGTGGGTTATAGTGAGAAACGGGTCTTATGGATTACACGGTGCATTAAGACCATTTCGATGCAAATTATGATCAATGGCAGAACTTCAAATATGGTTAGAGAAATAAGGTCCAATGCTCTAGAGGCATTTGTGAGAGAGACCCTTTATCTCCATGTATACATCGACCACGTCGTTTTAAAAATAAAAATATATTTTGTTTAAATTCAAATATTTTTAACATTTTGCTTTGAGAATATTCCAGTAAAACTTTGGTTTAGAAACAAGATTAATTTTAAAAACTATTATTTTCAAAAAAGGAAGATTTTAT
This sequence comes from Agapanthus africanus, assembly GCA_030015575.1. Classification (NCBI taxonomy): domain Eukaryota; kingdom Viridiplantae; phylum Streptophyta; class Magnoliopsida; order Asparagales; family Amaryllidaceae; genus Agapanthus; species Agapanthus africanus. The sequence goes on from JASDDO010000010.1 coordinate 533,192,513, forward strand.
TATAAATGAGTTTTTTTAGGGAAAGGAATTTTTAAGTGAATAAAGTTGGCGATTTATATTTTTTGAACGATAGAGGAAGTTTTTACAAATTTTTAGAAATTTATTTGAGAATTTTTGGAGTTAAAATGAATTTTCTAGAATTATTAGAAAATGGATTTTCTAAATTCGAATTTTTTACCAAAACCTAAACCCGAGCCCAGACCTGAACCTATACGACTGAGCCTATGAGGCCCGGCCCGGCCCCTCATGCAGCAGCAGCTGTAATGACTCTAAAACGCTATACAAAATTAACTTGTTTAATATATAGAAAGAGTATTTCAACCTGATTAGGAGTTGTAGGTTATTTTTGTTCAGTAAAAACAAGAAATAATTTGTAGCTCACTGGTAAAATCTCTACACTGCTGAGGTTTTAATTACGAGTTGTACACATGGCACAAATCTCGAGGCAGATGGCCCCCATCCGACAGCTCGTTTTCCTCTCTGGGCCGCTACCGGCGGTTGGATCGACTCCAAATCGATCCATGCTTCCCCTGTGCAACACTTCAACTCTCCTCTTCTCTACTGTATTGTTTAATTACTCTACAATTAACCAGGGACCTTTCATTTCCTCCATTAACCTTATTTTAATTCTTTTTAATGCAAATTCTTTTACTCACACACCCTCATTTCTACACTATAAATACATCACATCCCCTAGCTCTCTCCATTCTGAAAATCTCTATCAAAATTCTTTAAGTTTAAGAAGAGTTAAGGCTAGTCAAGCGGAGTTAGCGATCGACTTCATTCCGTTGAAGACCGGAGTATTTTCCCGACGATACCACGATCCCTGAAAGCTTCCCCTCCCTCTTTTCCTACCTTGTTAACGCTTCGAAACCGTAAGTCCCTTTTCTCTCTCTTTCTTTTCATCTCAAAATAATTTTTAAAACGATATCGACAAAGTGGAGTTGGCGTTAATTTCACTTCTTTTAAACACTTCTATAGTCTTTGACATGCCTAATATGTCACACAAATACTATAATTTCACTTTACGATCTTTTCATATCATTTACCTTTTAATGAAATTAAAATTTTATGCGAAATAAACACATATCGAACACTTTTCATATAAATACCATGAACTTTAAAAGTGCCCTTTATTCGATAACTAGCATATATACCTCTAGAAAACTCATGGGGTAATGATCTATCCCATCACATACACTATGGTTTTATAACACGAAGTTTTTAGAGGTATGGTTAATTTAAAGAATACGATTTTTTAATAAGATACCATCGCTTTTACAAATAAATGTTTTTAATCGATATTTTTGGATCCTTTGCAATTGCGTCTCTACAACCCTTTTAGGGGAACCCATCTACGGATGATGCGGATTATCACACGTCCTTCAGATAGTAGAATGAGATACAGAACTCCTCACGGAGAATTCGGTCTCGAAAGGAAATGAAAATACGATATAAAAGAAATACGACTTTTAAAACAAAATTAAATCTTTGAAAACATTATATAAAATTATGAATCCGTATTTTTCAATAAAAAAAAATTGTGAAAAAAATATATTTTTAAATTAAAAAATTAAATTTTAATAAAATACCACCAAGTTTACAAAATGAGTAGTTTTTATTAAAATATCATAAACTTTTAAAAGTTAGTTTTCATCGCTAAAATACCACTAAAATTAAAATACATGTTCATAAAAAACTCTAAATATTATAAATCACTCTTGAGGTTTATTTTTAAACAATGTTCAAATATTTTTCATAAAACCTCCTCGAGAAATGCAAACAATATAAACAACTAGAATAAATTTTTAAGGACTCTAAATTAATATAGGTTTAAACGGTATCATTTTTCTTGAGTCTCATGGAACCGGAGAAAGTGGGTGCTTGTCTATTCAGGTTAGACAACACTGCAAATTAACATAGTTATCAATGACAATTGTCTTGAAAAAAACATAAATTCTGTCGTCCATGTGTAGCGGTTATCCGATTACTCCCGAACTTACGAATTTCAACAGTTAAATCCATTTACAAGAATGTCTATAACTCGAATCCAAAACCCGAACTCTAATCCAACTCGAACCCAAACTTGAACGTGAACTTGAAATCAATCTACTCAATTAACTTGACTCAACCCAGAATTGTAATTGACATGACTCACATTCTACTTGACTTACTCGACTTCATTCTTCAACTTTTGCAATTTATGGTTTCGATCAAGACGTGTTACAATCAACCAATCAAATTAACTAAAGATATCTTACAGTTATAATATATATTATACTCGGGGTGTTTGGGATAGTTTCTTGTGTGAATCCAACGGAGCTTTAGGAGTCCTGTATTAACCAATTTTTCTATTTACTCGAATCTTAGTGGGGTTGACTCCTCCACAGTTTGATATCTTGATGCTAAAACATAAAATGGGTCCGTGTTTCCTTGCTCCTGAAGGCCCACTCTTGAGCTCGTGAATGTTTCTACGGTTGCGTTGACGTTCACACTTAGAACTTGACGTTAATATAATGACCATATAGAGACCTATAGTATATATAATCATGTTCATTTACATATACTCTTACTCGACTTATACATTACTCATGATTATTTTATAATTATCACTTTCACTTTTACTCTATCTTTGGGACTTATCGAGCGTTAGTTCGTTGACGGGCATTCTACCCACATTTTTTTTCTTAGAATGTTTGTCAGATACCGAGAAGGTGAATACTACAGAAGAGGAGTACAACTAGATCGCAGCTCAGACTATAGTGTCACGCTCCACCCCCAATACTCGGGGTGTTTGGGATAGTTTTTTGTGTGAATCCAACGGAGCTTCAGGAGTCCTGCATTAACCAATTTTTCTATTTACTCGAATCTTAGTGGGGTTGACTCCTCCACAGTTTGATATCTCGATGCTAAAACATAAAATGGGTCCGTGTTTCCTTGCTCCTGAAGGCCCACTCTTGAGCTCGTGAATGTTTCTACTATTGCGTTGACATTCACACTTAGAACTTAACGTTAATATAATGACCATATAGAGACCTATAGTATATATAATCATGTTCATTTACATATACTCTTACTCGACATATATATTACTCATGATTATTTTATAATTATCACTTTCACTTTTACTCTATCTTTGGAACATACAGAGCGTTAGGTCGTTGACGAGCATTCCACCCACATTTGTTTTCTTGGAATGTTTGTCAGATACCGAGAAGGTGAATACTACAGAAGAGGAGTACAACTAGATCGCAGCTCAGACTATAGTGTCACGCCCCACCCCCAATACAGAGAGTATTGTCCACTCAGGCCGAAGCCGCACGGTTTTGTCCTTCGGGATGAACCAGACCCGGCTAGGGGCCACTTCTCAGGAGGTCACCCATCCCAGAACTTCCTTGGCTCGAGCACGCTTTAACTACGGAGTTCTTAAGCTTCTGTAGTGCCGGTTTACTTAAAAGGCGTCTCTGTATTGAAGAGTGGTATCATTCTATTTATAGTACAGATCCACCCTTTTTCGGAATGTATTCCGAAGAGTCCCTATTGTTCTAAAGTGGGTCCAACGGACTCAAGAGGTGGCCCCCACGGATTCAAGAGGTGGCCCCTGCCTCCTTGGCATGACACTTGGCGTGACACTTTGTTCCGTGTGGCACTTTATCCTGTGAGAAAGAACCGGGTCCCGACATCCTCCCCACTTTTGAACAATGGTTCTTCCTCGAACCACAGACCTACTATTAAGGGACCGGCTCTGTTACCATTCTGTCATGCCCTACCCCCAATACAGAGAGTATTGTCTGCTCTGGCCTAAGCCGCACGGTTTTGTCCTTCGGGGTGAACCGGACCCGACCAGGGGCCACTTTCCAGGAGGTCACCCATCCAAGAACTTCCATGGCTCGAGCACGCTTAACTACGGAGTTCTCAAGCTCCTGTAGTGCCGGTTCACTTAAAATGCGCCTCTGTATTGAAGAGTGGTATCATTCCATTTATAATACAGATCCACCCTTTTTCGGAATGTATTCCGAAGAGTCCCCATTGTTCTAAAGTGGGTCCCACGGACTCAAGAGGTGGCCCCCACAGATTCAAAAGGTAGCCTCCGCCCCCTTGGCATGACACTTGGCGTGGCACTTTGTTTTGTGTGGCACTTTATTCTGTGAGCAAGAACCGGGTCCCGACATCTAGACTAGCTACTTTTTTCAGCATATGTATGCCACCTGTTTAGGCATTTCTTTTATTGTATTTACTTTTTCAGCTGAACTCATGTATCTGTAAAAAATTCAAGTTTGAATGTAAATAAAGACGTTTGTTGAAAATTGTACAGTCTCCATTTATTCTTATATTGTGATTATTGTTTCAATACGCTTAGTATATTTATTTAAGAAATGATCTTTTCTGAATAAATATGCCGTTGGCTTGCCACGTCATCTTTTTCTGTCTACTGGGAAGTGGGGCGTGGCAGGTTTTATTGGTGGCCCATGCAGGTCCGTTCTGCATGAACATCTTAAGCAATATATTACAAGAATTAATGAAATTCAACAACTTCTACATTCCTTACATTTCAATTCCTTTGAATCTCATCTTATTGCTTGAATTCATATGCACTTTTTACTTCTTTGAGTTCACTCTCTCGACTTTTGAATTCTTAACTCTAGTTCACCCTTCTACTTGTATCTCTTAGGCTTATTGGCTCAGTTGGTTAGATCATCGATCGACAAAACTTGAAGATGCCATTTTTAGCGTTCCCCGTACCTTTGCGATGCATCTCTCTCTCGAATTTCGCGGACGAAATTATTTTAAGGAGGGTAGACTGTAACGACTCACGAAACATGAATTTATTTCACTTCCTTCATTTGATTTTCTTGAAGATCACTTCTTGATCTCTTGAAATTCATTTCCGTGTCTCTTTGTATCTCTTTGACCATGTTTTACATTCAATGTTACTCTCTTGTCAATTAGAATACCGACTTGTGGAGCGACGACGAAATGCGACTACATTATCCTAACCTAGTTTTCTTGTTTTGTTACCATATCTTTCTTCAGTAATTTCGAGGATGAAATTATTTTAAGGAGGGTAGAATGTAACGACCTTAAAATTTCTATACATTCACGTATCATTTCTTTAATAAAATGTTGCAATTATTTATTTTTGGTATATTTTGTTTTCTAGTAAATATATGATTTTATCACTTTATCTATTTTATCCATTCTATAATTTTTCAAAGCCCAAAATCCAAGCATAGACAATTCCATTCAATTTCTTTCTTTTCTTTTTCTAAGCCCACTTTCTTTTCAAGGTATGACATATATTTAATTCTTGTTAAATTTGTGCATAAACAATCATGTAGCTCATTGGTTATAAGTTCTTGCATTGTTATTCCATAAGTCACATGTTCAAATTCTTATTCTTGTAATTATTTTTTTATCAATTTTTATCCTTCTCATAACCTACAAATGTGACATTTCATTCCCAAAATGAATGGCGACCTTTTATTCTATTTTAATTCCCATGTTGAATGCATATATTATTAGAGATAATTCACCATTACACCATTTTTATTTGTCCTTCTCTTTCTTTTTCTTCCTCATATTTTCCTACCTCTTCCTTCTCCCTCTTCACCTAGAGTCCTAGAAGAAGAATACAAAGAAACTTTCAAGAAGACCTCGTTAGTAATGTATGACTATCGTCGGATAGATTTGCTCGGTGATGATACCGGCTTGTGCATGTAAATCCCCTCTCCTCCTCCTTTTCTCTATTTGAAATTCATCCCCTTACCATACCTCTGTCATACCGAATCTTGAGATAAGTAGTTAGTTCCATCATAAAGTTTTTTTTTAAATTAAAAAATGGTTGGAATAAAGCATGTATATTTAGTTATAATATCTTGCATGCAATGGTTGATAATATGTTAAGTATTGTTATTTTAGACGGTTAATCATGACTGGATCATATGTTTGCTTCACATATGTTAATTTATGTTATTTATCGCTGAAATTTTAATTATTTATATTTACTTTTGCATACAAGAAAATAAAGTTAAAAATAAATACAATAGATTTATCATTTTCAAATACGATCTTACAAAACTTTTATCCTTAAAATAATTTTTATAAATTAATTCCCACTTCTGGAAATTTCAGAAAATTTACATATGATAGAATATATATTTTTGTATATGCTATAAAAATTTCAGATCAAACTACATAATGGTTTAAGAATTACATCATTTTTATTCACTGTTCGTAAAATAGAAAACTGCAGTTATCGATCAACTTTTAGGACACATAACTTGTAATACCGATATCCAAATTAAGTGTTTTAAGATGTTTTGAATATCTACATCTAAATATATAGATTTTCTTAGTTTTAAATTTTTACTGAAAACCGACGTAAAATATAGAAAATTGCATTGCAATATTAAGCGATGAATCTGGACAGAATCTGTCCTGATTCGCACATTGTTTTTAAATAGGATATAACTCGAACCCGATATCCGTTCGCGACAAAATTTAGATGTATAGATGTTCAATTAATAGAACTATAATTTCTTGTATATTGGATTACTTATAAATGCATGAAATAACCCGATATAGACTTTGCAACATAACATATCGTTGCTGTCCAAAAATCTGAATTTCTGTTTTAAACGCTGATATTAAAATGACCATAACTAGAGCATCAGTAATCCAAATCGCACGAAACTTAGTTATTTGGATAAGTACTTCGAAAGACCTACAATTTTCTAATAATTTTTTTAACCTGAAACCCGATGGAAATTAACTCAAATTGCATTTTAAAAATATATGACAGCGCTGAACAAATTCTGATATATTTTTCTTGACGATACGAAAACGGGTATATCTCCTAAACCGGTACTCATATTTAGGCGAGACTGGAACTCACGCGTGCACAACACTTAGATCTATATTTTCGTTTATATTCCGAAATTGATTGACTTGATTGATTAGTCGTACACAATACTTCTTTACAGCATTGTTTATGGTCGTTACTTAAATAATATACTTGACTCATTTAATTCTATTCGAACATGTATACCTTGTTTATCTTGATCTTTAAATTGTTGTATGTACATGAACACATTATACATAATTAGATATTATATGTTTGACATAATCCAATTAAATGCTATACCTGACCTGACCCGAATCATGAATACAACATGACATGAATACTTGAAACGTGATATGAATACTTGATCTTGATATGAACTCAATCTTGAAAACTTGATGGATTCGGACAAGACTTGTGAGTTTAAATACAATCTAGTATACGCGGGGTGTTGGGGTAGTTTAAGTATGAATCCGATGGAATCTCATGAGTCCCATTATTATAAATAACGTCGTTGTAATACCGGGCTGAAACGGTACAAATAACGTTGCTGTGGTACCGGGTTGAAACGGTACATCACGAATTCATGAATGAGGGCCCGTGTTTCCAAGCCCGTGGATGATAGCCTATTGGATTTGGAATATTTCAATAACAATTGAAGTCCCGCTATTTTGGGCTCGTGATTCCTTACCCATGGACGATAGCCTTGGGTTCGAGAATACTCTTGAGATTTGGTTGATATTCACACTTGAACTCATGTTAGTTACCTCTACTCTTTTAAAAACATTTTAGGACACTTACATTCATTTCATGTTCACTATACCTACACCCCACGGCCATGCTATACTTATTTGCCATGCTGATATAGTTGACATACATATAACCATGCACGCTACTATACATATTTACATGTTCATGATTTATATTCATATTATACTATATATCACATTACACCTTACATTTCATTTATATATATCACACCATTCTTTTGGGGACTTACCGAGCGTAAGTTCGCTGACGGACATTCCACCCATCTTTCTTTCTTTAATGAAATGTTCGTCAGGTGACATTGAGACAGAGGAGATAGAAGCGGTCGCAAAGAAGTACAACCAGTTCGCATTACAACCGGACGTTTAGTTTCATTCAGCTTTTTATTTCATTTCAGCTTATTTATGTATGCCTCCTTGTTAAGGCTTATCATGTCATTATACCTTGTATTCATATATTTTGTCAATTGTGAATCTTGAATGTAATAAATCAAAGTTGGATTTCATTCTTTGTTTATTCTTGTTATTTTGTATTGCTTATAAACGCTTAGCGTATTTATTTCGAGAAACGACCTTCTCAGAATAAATACGTCGCGGGCCTCGTCGCGGGTCGTTACCACTCTTTTCGGAAGCGGGGCGTGACAGTAGTTGCTGCTGCAGCCGACACATGGGTACCACGCGCCTGCATGTGCAGGCGCGTAGGAACACCCGGGCGGCTCACGGCCACGTAGGAATTCCTGGACCGTCCAATCACAAGATCGGACGGTGGAGGTGAGCACGCGGCGGCGGCGACGCGGATTTGGCGCAGATGTCGGCTGATTCTCCGGCTCGAGCTAGGTTTTTAAAACCTATAAATCCCCTTAACATTTCTCTCTTTTCTCGCACTTCTGGCGTCCAAATAATTCTAGAAAAAATTACTGTGTGATTGTCTCTCGACGATCTACTCATAAGTACTGGTAACAGGTGCCAAAAAATCCGAGGTGGGAGTACGATTCGTTGTGAGTCATTGGTTCGTGTCGGCAAATCTTCTTCACAAGGTAAGTATCTACTTGGTATAGTTACGTTGTAGGCCTCGTCACGTCTCTGCTCCTGTATCTTGGGAAGCAGGGCATGACAGGTTTTAGTGACGGCCCATGCAGGTCCGAGTATTCAAATGCAAGGACATTAACCAATACTTATTATATACCTTGAATCTCATCCCTTTTATCCATCCTTGATACTTACTCGTTTTTCTTTTATAGAACATACTTCCTATCTCCACATTTACTATTCCTTTTGAATCTATTTTGAATCCGATTTGATCCTTTCTTGTTTCTCTTGAAGGCGATGGCCGGACGCAACGGAAACCGGAGCAGGCGTGGTGTAATGACCCCAAAATCTTTATACATTTGTATTATCCCTCTTCAATAATATACCGTATTTATTTGTACTTGGTATTTTCCTTTTTCTATTAAATTTATTAGTATTTTATTCCTCAATCTATTATGTATTTTTTTTCTAGGTACAATTTCTTTTTCTTATATTTAAGTTTTTAACTTCTCATTCTTATTTTTCCTTTCATAAATATTTAACCCAAATCCATTATTCTTATTCTCCACAGCCCATCTAAAAAGCCCATTTTCTTTTTAAGCAACATCATATATTTAATTCTAATTAAATATATGCATGAACAACCTTATAGCTCATTGGTTAAGTCCTTGCATTGTTATTCCATAAGTCGCATGTTCAAATCCCCATTCTTGCAATTATTTTTATCATTTTTTATCCTTCTCATAACCTACAAACGAGACCTTTCATTTCCAAATTGAATGGTGACCTTTCATTTCTCTTTTAATTCTCATATTGAATGCATATATTATTATACATAATTCACCATTACACCACCTTTATTGTCCTCCTATATCTTTTCCTTCCTCACATTTTTCTATCTCTCACTTCTTCCTCTTCACCTAGAGTCCAAGAAGAAGAACATGAAGAAGTATTCAAGAAGGTCTCGCTACTAACGCGAGGCTATCGGCGGATAGACAAGCCCGGTGACAATACCGGCTTGTGCATGTAAGTCCCTTCACTTTTTCCTTCCTCCATCTCTTTCTTTTTCTCTTTATATTTCTCCTATTTTATATTACCATGAAAAACTTCACTTGACATATCATAGTTCCTAAATAATTAATTAAATGGATACATATATAAATAATGAACACACAAACATACACACATATATAGTTTGTAAAGTCTTTTTCATTACTCTCAATTCACATGTTAAGATTTCATAGTGACCAATTAGGATTGTATGTTTGTTGTTTTATTTTAAATCACTTTATTTAATGTTTGTAAAAAAAAAAAAATGAAGTTACGAATAAATACCTTAGTTTTCTCATTTCTCACATATGACATATCAATACCTTTAGTTTTAAAATAAATTTTATAAATAAATTTTAATTCTGAAAATTTCATGAAATTTATATATAATAGAATATATTATTTTATACACTCTGTAGAAATTTTAGATCGATCTGCATAACGGTTTATGAATTACATCGTATTTATTCACTGATCGTAAAACAGAAAACTGCAGTTATCGGTCAACTTTTAGGACACATAACTTGGTATACCGGTATCCAAATTGAGCAAACTCAGGTGTTTTTGATATCTACATCGAATGATATAGATTTTATTAGTTTTATAGTTTTACTAAAAACCCATCTAAGATAAAGAAAACTGCGTTACAATATTAAGTGACGGATTTGGACAGAATCTGTTCCGATTCGCACACTGTTTTTAAATTGGACATAACTCGAACAACCGATGTCCGTTTGTGACAAAATTTAGATGCGTAGATGAACCATTGATAGAACTATAATTTTTTGTATATTATATTACTTAGTAATGCATGAAACAAGCTATTATAGGCTTTGCAATACAATATATAGTTGCTGTCCAGAAATCTGAATTTCTGTTTTAAATGCTGATATTAAAATGATCATAACTAGAGCTTCAGAAATCCAAATCATGTGAATCTTGGTGTTTTGGATAAGTACATCGAAATACCTACAATTTTATAATAAGCTTCGTAACCTGAAACCCGATAGAAATTAACTCAAACTGCGTTTTAAAAATATGTGACGGTGCCGAATAGATTCTGATCCGTTTTGCGCGACGATACGAAAACATATATATCTCTCAAACCGGTAGTCGTATTTAGGTGAAACTGGAACTTACGCATACAAAACATTTAGAGACATATCTCTATTTATATTCCGCATTCGTTCAACTTGATTAATTAGTCGTACATAATATTTCTTTACAGCATTGTTTATGGTAGTTACTCGAATAATATACTTGACTCATTTCATGTTATTCGAACATGTATACATATTTATCTTGATTATTAAATTTTTGTATGTACATAAAGACGATAATTAAATACTTGAGTTGTATTTTGAAAAATATACAATAGTATTTTTACAATAAACCCCCTCAAGTTTTATAAATTACAATAAGGCCCCTAACAATTATTGAACTTCAACTCACTTTCTTTTAGTCTGACTCGGGTTAGAGTCTGACTATTTCTGACTTGAAAATGATTCAAGTCAATCTATATTCTTTATATTTCAACTCAAGATGAATACATGAATTCCAGAATCCAGTTAACAATCTACTTGACCGAACCGAACCATGGATATTCCTTTTACATGTTTCCCAGTATTCCATTTACATGACTCTACGGTTATAACCGTTTCCTGATATCATGGTTTCGGTCAGTCAGTTAATCAATCTTACAATCAATACAATTTTACAAGATAACAATACAAACAAGACATCGCGGGGTTTAAGGGGTAGATTGGTACGGAAGGTGTTAAAGGTGGCACGAGGTGGTCAGATTAATACACCTAACCTGAATCCTATTGTTGTTGTACCATGGCATAACGGTTCCTTGTACTACACGTGCCCTAGTCTCTGGCAAGTGAGACTCCCCTCGTATACACTGGCATTCTTCTGTACCAAGCTACAAATAACAGCGTTAACATAACATTACAACAATAGTTTACACTTTAAAAATGTATCTTCTTATTCTGTCTTCTCTACTTCCCTCTTACCTTTGGGACTTACCGAGCGATCTGTTCGCTGACGACATTCTATTCTCTCTTCTTTGAATGTCGTCAGATGACTTGGACCCGGCAGAAGTTGAGCCAACCCAGGAAGACTTGGAGCAATTTGCCGAAGACCCAACAGTATAATTTCATTGTACACTTTTCTTTTCAGTATTTTTCTTTTCCTGTTATGCCACTGTTTAGGCATCTTTATTTCAGTTGTATTTTCCTTTCCATGTATTGTACAAAGAATGTTATTAATAAAAGTTGCTGTTCTGATATATTTTGTCTCTTGTGCATTTTATTTATATTGCTTAGACACGCTTAGCGTATTTACTTCAGAGTGAATACGTAGCGGGCCTCGTCGCGTCCACTTCGCCGTACACTGGGAAGCGAGGCGTGACAGGTTTTGTTGGTGGCCCATGCAGGTCAGAGCTGTATAAAACCCTATCATGCAGTTCTGTTCTGCGTGAACAACCTAAGCAATATAAAACACAAGAAACAGCAACTGAAAACATTCTTTACATTACATATTCCTTGAATCCATCTTGAACTCCACCTTCGATTTCCTTGAAGTCCATCTCTCCACTTTTGAATCTTTAATTCTTATTCATCCTTTCTATTTGTATCTTGTAGACTTATTTGCTCAATTGGTTAGAGTATCAATCGACGGAGCTCGAAGAAGACAAAAACAATGCTGTAAAGAAATATTATGTACGACTAATTAATCAAGTCAAACGAATACGAGAACATAAACAAAAATATGGCTCTAAGTGTTTTGCATGCATGAGTTCCAGTTTCACCTAAATACGACTACCGGTTTGAGAGATATATATATGTTTTCGTATCGTCGCGCAAAACGGATCAGAATCTGTTCGGCACCGTCACATATTTTTAAAACGCAGTTTGAGTTAATTTCTATCGGGTTTCAGGTTACGAAGCTTGTTATAAAATTGTAGGTATTTCGATGTACTTATCCAAAACACCAAGATTCACATGATTTGGATTTCTGAAGCTCTAGTTATGATCATTTTAATATCAGCATTTAAAACAGAAATTCAGATTTCTGGACAGCAACTATATATTGTATTGCAAAGCCTATAATAGCTTGTTTCATGCATTACTAAGTAATATAATATACATAAAATTATAGTTCTATCAATGGTGCATCTACGCATCTAAATTTTGTCACAAACGGACATCGGTTGTTCGAGTTATGTCCAATTTAAAAACAGTGTGCGAATCGGAACAGATTCTGTCCAGATCCGTCACTTAATATTGTAACGCAGTTTCTTTATCTTAGATGGGTTTTTAGTAAAACTATAAAACTAAGAAAATCTAGATCATTCGATGTAGATATCAAAAACACCTGAGTTTGCTCAATTTGGATACCGGTATACCAAGTTATGTGTCCTAGAAGTTGACCGATAACTGCAGTTTTCTGTTTTACGTTCAGTGAATAAATACGATGTAATTCATAAACCGTTATGCGGATCGATCTAAAATTTCTACAGAGTGTATAAAATAATATATTCTATTATATGTAAATTTCATGAAATTTTCAGAATTAAAATTAATTTATAAAATTTATTTTAAAACTAAAAGTATTGATATGTCATATGTGAGAAATGAGAAAACTAAGGTATTTATTCGTAACTTCATTTTTTTTTTTACAAACATTAAATAAAGTGATTTAAAATAAAACAACAAACATACAATCCTAATTGGTCACTATGAAATCTTAACATGTGAATTGAGAGTAATGAAAAAGACTTTACAAACTATATATGTGTGTATGTTTGTGTGTTCATTATTTATATATGTATCCATTTAATTAATTATTTAGGAACTATGATATGTCAAGTGAAGTTTTTCATGGCAATATAAAATAAGAGAAATATAAAGAGAAAAAGAAAGAGATGGAGGAAGGAAAAAGTGAAGGGACTTACATGCACAAGCCGGTATTGTCACCGGGCTTGTCTATCCGCCGATAGCCTCGCGTTAGTAGCGAGACCTTCTTGAATACTTCTTCATGTTCTTCTTCTTGGACTCTAGGTGAAGAGGAAGAAGTGAGAGATAGAAAAATGTGAGGAAGGAAAAGATATAGGAGGACAATAAAGGTGGTGTAATGGTGAATTCTGTATAATAATATATGCATTCAATATGAGAATTAAAAGAGAAATGAAAGGTCACCATTCAATTTGGAAATGAATTATAACGCCCCAACGCCTTAATACAGATGGTATTGTCCGCTCTGGCCGAAACCGCACGGTTTTTCCCTTTAGAGTGAACCGGACCCGACCAGGGGCCACTTCCCAGGAGGTCACCCATCCCAGAACTTCCCTGGCTCGAGCACGCTTAACTACAGAGTTTTCAAGCTCCTGTAGTGCCGGTTCACTTAAAAGGCGCCTCTGTATTGAAGAGTGGTATCATTCCATTTATAGTACAGATCTGCCCCCTTTCGGAATGTATTCCGAAAAGTCCCCATTGTTCTACAGTGGGTCCCACGGACTCAAGAGGTGGCCCCCACGGATTCAAGAGGTGGCCCCCGCCCACTTAACACGACACTTGGCTTGGCACTTTGTTCCGTGTGGCACTTTGCTCCGTGAGCAAGAACCGGGTCCCGACATTCTCCCCACCTTTGAACAATGGTTCGTCCTCGAACCACAGACCTACTATTGAGGGACCGGCTCTGATACCATTCTGTCATGTCCCACCCCTAATACAGAACCGTGGCATAACGGTTCCTTGTACTACACGTGCCCTAGTCTCTGGCAAGTGAGACTCCCCTCGTATACACTGGCATTCTTCTGTACCAAGCTACAAATAACAGCGTTAACATAACATTACAACAATAGTTTACACTTTAAAAATGTATCTTCTTATTCTGTCTTCTCTACTTCCCTCTTACCTTTGGGACTTACCGAGCGATCTGTTCGCTGACGACATTCTATTCTCTCTTCTTTGAATGTCGTCAGGTGACTTGGACCCGGCAGAAGTTGAGCCAACCCAGGAAGACTTGGAGCAATTTGCCGAAGACCCAACAGTATAATTTCATAGTACACTTTTCTTTTCAGTATTTTCCTTTTCCTGTTATGCCACTGTTTAGGCATCTTTATTTCAGTTGTATTTTCCTTTCCATGTATTGTACAAAGAATGTTATTAATAAAAGTTGTTGTTCTGATATATTTTGTCTCTTGTGCATTTTATTTATATTGCTTAGACACGCTTAGCGTATTTACTTCAGAGTGAATACGTAGCGGGCCTCGTCGCGTCCACTTCGCCGTACACTGGGAAGCGAGGCGTGACACATGGGAATAGGAAAAGTGATGGAAATCAAGCTGCGTTAATCCAGATGATGCAATGACTGCTCGAGAACCTGTAGCAGCAAACCACTGCCCTACAGAAGGAATTTCTCGAGAGTCGCTAGCAACAGGCCGCTTTCATTGAGCGAGCTTTGGCCCCTAACAATCAAAGGACGGCCAGGGTCAAGCAGTTCCGATCACTGTACCCTAAGTCTTTCACGGGGAAAGGGACGCCACTCGAAACTGAAGAGTGGATCCAGAGCACCGTCGATGACCTCGGCGCTACCTAGGTTCCAATTGAAGCATGGGTGGACATTGCAAAGCTCCAGCTAACTGAGAACGCCAGAATCTGGTGGCAGGCTAAGGAAGGTCGGCTAGTGAAACCAATTATCTGAGAGACTTTTAAGGAACATTTTGACGCTCAGTTCTTCCCAGCGGTGACATATCTTAAGATGGAAAGGAGGTCCGTCTATCTCCAGCAGGGGTCTGTATGGGAAAGAATAGTTGACAAGCATGCCGCCGAGTTTGCGATGCTGAGTCATTTTGCACCATATCTTGTGGCCACTCCAGACCTACGTGCTAAACGGTTCCATCAGAGTTTGGACTTGAAACCCAGTCCGCAATGTCCGCTTCCACCTACCGCAATTATGACGAAGTCCTCAACGTTGCCCGTAATTTCGAGGACTCGTAGAGGCGAATAAAGCAAAAAGCTCAGCCAATCGGGAACAAGCGATTGATCGGTCAAATTTCAGGAGGGGCGTTCCCAAGACCGGCCAGTGTTTCCTAGCCAGGAGACATGATGAGTCATTTTCTAATCCTTTTTCAGTCATCTGCAACTTCTGCAATAAGCGGGGGCATCTCAAGAGAGACTGTCGTATGCTCAATGGTCACTGTTTGATATGCGGGTCGTCGGATCATAGGGCAAATGGTTGTCCTCGACAGGAACCCAGGGCCACTCCAACATCCGGCTGGCAGTCTACAGAGCATCACAGCGAGGACCACCCTTACCGCCTCAGCGGTGAGTATCCTATCACGCATAGAAGAGCGCGCCTAAGCATCAAGTTTTCACTTTGTCAGCCATAGAGGCTGAAGCCACAGAACGCTCTGGTAACTTTCTTATTCCTTAAATTCTGGTCTGTTATTCTTTTTACCTATCTTCTTAAAACTTTTCCTACATGCACCCATGATACCTTTCTCACTGGCTTAAAAATCCCTATAACCTTGTTTCGGCTTCCAAGCCTTTTCTATCCGGAAACATCTCCTGATTTTACGTCTTCCCAATTCTTTATATCGCAATCTTTCCTAGAATTTTTCCTTCCAGAGGACGGTACATCAACACTCGGGAGCCACACTTGGGAGTCAAGAAGACGAAACACGACTGTGTTATCCTTACCTTTTCTTGCCCAGTTACAACACCCATCTTTTTGAAAATTTCAAGGACGAAATTTTTTAAGAAGAGTAGATTGTAACGATCACACCCTTTTTTAAACAAATAAAATTTTGTTTGAATTTAATCTTGCTTGTTTTGTTTCATAGATTATAAAGGAGATTTTTTTTTTGTTGGGAAAGGAAATGGAAATGGAAAACTATTTGTAAGAAAAGAATTTATTGGTTTTAGAAAAGAAAAGAGAACCAAAGTTTTGGTTTTAAGACAAAAGAAATTTGGAATGTTATGTATATTTTTGTTGGAGAAAGGAAGTTTTTAGAATTTCGAGGACGAAATTGTTTTAAGAAGGGTAGATTGTAACGACCACATTGTTTTAAAATTAAAAATATATTTTGTTCAAATTCAAATACTTTTATCATTTTATTTTGAGAATATTCCAGTAAAACTTTGGTTTAGAAACAAGATTAATTTTAAAAACTTTTATTTTCAAGAAAGGAAGATTTTATTATAAATGAGTTTTTGAGGGGAAGGATTTTAAAGTGCATAAAATTGGTGATTTAAAATTTTTAATCGATAAAGAGGGAGTTTTTAGAAATTTATTTGAGAATTTTTGGAGTTAAAATGAATTTTCTAGAATTATTTGAAAATAGATTTTCTAAATTCGAATTTTTTAACCAAAACCCAAACCCGAGCCCAGGCCCAGGCCTATAGGACTAAGTCCATGAGGCCCGGCCCAAGAGGCCCGACCTGGCCCTTCGTACAGCAGCAGTAGCCGCCGCCGCCGACATATGACCCCATGCGCCTGCACGTGCAGGCGTGTGGGAACACATGGGCGGCTCTCACCCACATGAATTCCTGGGATGTCCGATCACGAGATCGGACGGAGGAAGCGAGTGCGCAGCGGCGGCGGCGTGGATTTGGCGCGGCTGTGAGGTGATTCTCTGGCTCGAGCTAGGTTTTTAAAACTTATAACCCTCACCATTTCTCTTTTTCTCACACTTCTAGTGTCCAACTGATCCAGAAAAAATCATGTGCGATCGTCTCTCGAAAATCTACATCTAGGTACTGGTAACGGGTGCTAGAAAAATCCGAGGCGGGAGTATGATTCGTTGTGAGTCGTTGGTTCGTTTCTGCAAATCTTCTTCACATGGTAGGATTCCGTCTCTCTCCTTTTAATTTTATCACGTCTTCTTCTAAAAAATTTTCTATACATTTCTCAGCGTTCTCATCAAACTTTAATATGGAAAACCCCGCATGCTTTTATTTATTTTAGATGTTAAATTAGATATCGAAATGCAGCCAAATTTGGTAACTTTATAGTATTTAGTTTTAACTTAGAAATTCATGCTCACTGAGCGTCGTGGTAATGACCTACCACGACTTATAACCAAATATATCCCTTGCATGCTAACCAAGTCGTTATTCTGACCAAACCTGTATTGATATGACGCCGGTTTGAAGCCGAAATGCTGCCTATTTTTAGAAAGACCTTATTATTAATAAATTGCGACCGTTTTTCACATGAAAAATACCCTATGGTTTCTAAATCTGTGTCTTCAAATAAATACCCTAAAGTTTCCAAAATCCTGTGTTTCACTTAAATATCTCGAACTATTCTAGAATTGTTAATTTACTAAAATACTTTGAACTTTTATGAAACCCTTTCTACATTAAAATACGCCGACTTTACCGAATTCCTTATTTTTGCAATAAAATGCCGTATACCTTCTTTTCAACTAGAATTTGTGAAACCTCGTTACTCATGTTGTGGCTTACATAGCCAAATTTGACTCGAAATTATCATACCTTGTTTTGCCTGAACGGTTATGCGTTAGCGCATGGATGCTAGACATAGGATGAATGAGAAATGACCCAATTTGGAAAGAGAACGTGTTTTTCACGTCTTGTTGGATTTGTGAGCTAGCTGATAACTGATAACTCAATTTAAACATATTGATACGAGGTTTAAGGTAGTTCGGAGATAGAAATCGAGATCGCGTATATCGAGAGTGCCTTCATATTGACTTGTCAACTTAACTGTTTAATGTCTGCGTTTAATGATCGTGTTTAATGATCATGTTAAATGACCATGTCTCCGTTATTCCGGGTATATACGAAATGCTACCTACTGTGTTTCCGTTATTCCAGGCATATACAGAATGCTAATTGTTCAATGACCGTATTTCCGTGATTCCGGACATATACGGAATACTCTCCGATACACGAAGCTCTCTTTTATTACCTGAATTCTTAAACCAAAACTTTGCAAATCATCTTAATAATATGAAACCATGATTCCTGGTATTTACGGAATGCTCTCAAAATACGTGTACCCTTACGAAACCAAACTAAAACAAGCTAAGTCACTATTAATAGTTATTGAATGACACCTTGCCTATACTTCATATATACACTTGCGACATTAAGTAGTTGCTAAACGACCTTTTACCTATACTTTACCTGCATGATTATGCAACACTATACTTATTGTTCTAATTGCCTCATTACCATACTTTAGTTCACCCTTGTTTCCATTTAAACCCCCTTGAGAATCCTACCCGAGTTTAACTTGCTGACGAATATTTCTCTCTTTTCCCCCGAAATGTCCGTTAAGGTTAGGAGAAGAGCAGGACGGGATGACGGAGATCGAAACTACAGTAGAAGACTACACACATTTCTCAGCTACCCTTTAGGTCTAAATTTATCATTTAACTTCTTCGCCAACCTATTTAGGGCTTGCTCCTTGCTTTTTTGATGTAATAAAACTTTGGAGTATCGTTGTAATAAATGTTGGTTAGTGAAATAAAGATGTTTTTATTTTACTTGCTTTTGTATACTCCTACATACTATAAGCTTAGCGTAACTGTATCGGGGAGAGTTTACTTCTCTGTAAAGTTACATCGCGGGCCTCATCGCATCTCCGCTCTCGTATCTTGGAAAGCTGGGACGTGACACACACACACACACACACGCACACACATATAGAGAAGGGATATGAGGTGGCGGCCCCCTTTTCAAAAAGGGCCCCCCGCCTTAGACACACATCCTCAATGTTTTTCACCGATCCAAACCGGCTATTTTGATATACGTATGATAAAACCTTTATATACAAGAAATCTCTAGATTTAAAGAGCTCTAACGCATTCATTAAGCGAATAAAAAAATTAACGACTTATCGATATAGAAAAAATACGGCTGCTTGATGGACGCGTTAAAGCTCTTTAAATCTCAAGATTTTTTTGTATATACAGGTTTAATATTACATAGAACAAAATGACCGGTTTGGATTGATGAAATACATAGGGATATGTGTGTTTTGAGATGGGGCCACCTTTAGAAAATAGACCGTCATCTCATATCCCTTTTTTTAATGTGTTTATATATATATTGGAGAACACTCGATTGCAAACCGGGCAATTATATATATATATATATATATATATATATATAATGAAGAGGCTCTATGAGGATTTTTCGTTAGGCGGCGTAAAAAATCTATACCCTCCATCATTTTTTTCGACGATCGGTATTCATCATCTTCATCTTTACCATCTAAGATGTGGATATATCAAATTTCACGTGATTCTACCACTTTTTAACCGTTGAATTAGCAATGTAAAAAGTTGTATTGTCGGTAAATCGTTAATTTTGCACCCACTAATTCAACGGTTAAAAATTGATAGAAGCACATAAAATTTGGTGTATCCACATGTGATAAACACGGAGGTGATGGATGCCGATCGTCAAAAAAAAATAGAAGGTGTATTTTTTCAACGCCATAAAAAGAATTTCCCTCCCAGCTATGGCATTTTTCCTCCATTATCCCCTCTCTCTCTTTATATATATATATAGAGAGAGAGAGATAGAGAGAGAGAGAGAGTAATGATTCAGTGAGACGCTTTCTTATATGAGACAAATGAGACACACTTTATAATACCCTACCCCCTATATATTTCATCGATCAAGACCGTTCACCGGTTTTGATAGATTTAGTGACTGCATATATCACTACCTGTGCATTGATTCCTGATTACCACGTAATGCTAGAAACCGAAGTGTGACTACGGCAGGATATTTTCTCGACCGTAGGAGCATGGCTGGTTTTGTCACCCCTCGTATTCCGTATTTTGGAAAGCGGGGCGTGACAGATCTGCATGTCACGCATACCCTACGTATCAATTTTTATGAGATTCCTCATCGATCAAGTGAATGAAAAATGAACGTCTCTCGGTAGTCTGAAAAATGATATCATCGATCGTGCATGCTAGAGGTGTAGGAATCCCAGGAAAATTGATACGTAGGGTATGAGTGACATGCAGATCACGGTGAATGGTCTTGATCAGTGAAATACACGGGGGTAAGATGTTATAGAGTGCGTATCATTTGTCTCACATATGATAAGAAAGCGTCTCACTGGATCATTACTCTCTCTCTCTCTCTCTCTCTCTCTATATATATATATATATATATATATATAGGGTGCAGATCTGTTAGGACGGATTCGTGTTTTTTAAATCACAAACTTTTTCATGCAGCGTTCTATGAACTATGTGTTCTGTTCAAGTTATTCTACACATCTTAGATAATATATGGATGAAAAATCGTATCAATCAGAAGTGTTTTGCATGTGTCAAATATAGTTTTAAAATTTTAAAATTCGTTCGGCTGAAATAAATACACATATTTCTACATATGCAAAACACTTCCGATTGATAAGATTTTTCATCTATACACTATCTAAGACGTGTAGAACAATTTAAACGAAACGGGTCGTTCATAGGACGCCGCTCGAAAATGTTTGTGAATTTGAAAAAAACACGAATCCGCCCTAATAAATCCGCATCCCCCCCTCTATATATATGGGGGTAATGATCTGATGAGACACAATATTTAGATAAGACGCGCATTATAGACTATTAGATGTCTAAAGTGTTGGACGCACGGTCCTGATTTAATATAAGCAATCGATTGATTTTTCCCTTATTTTGAAGAAGCTAAGAACTTTCTCTTATTTTGCTATTTTTATGCATCACATATTCACATCAATACATGGTAGTTAACTGCTTCCAAGTAAATACTATCGCAATTACAGGAAATATCATTTTCACTGCCCCACATGCAGCTTAATTTCCGAGGGATCCATAAAACCTGGGAAAACAACCAGCTGATCTAAAAATGAAAACTTCTCATCCTCGAGGCTCTTCGCTTCACCTTCAGCCTTGATCAGTTCAATACCCAAGGGCAAGCTTTCTTACTCTAACATCAAATACTTGTGCCATTGAGCTCAACATCGATCACCTGAAATAGAGGAAGCTGACATCGAATCTGGAGTCGAGCTTCAAAATTCGGAATTTTCCATGAGACGTTTCAGAATTTTCTCTTGAGGGTGATTGCGGGTCTCTTTGCCTTTGCGAATCCCATCTGTCTTTTGAATCACAAAGAAAACTTTTTTTTACTGGTTTCTTCTTTTGCCGCTTCGGGCTAGTGATTTCTTCTTCTGCAGCAACTATTTGAGGTGGTTGAACTTCTATTATCTGATTTTGACACGAAATTAAAGAGTGAAAAATAATCCATAAAGTGATAATTAATTGAAGCCAAACCGTTATTTTCTTCATAAATTATCATAAAGTTTGTAACCAAAAGTGAAAAATAAACCACAAAATGATTAATGAAAATAAAGCCAACATTTTCCTAACCGCCCATCTCTTTTCAATCAAGTAACACAAAATTAAGACGGAATTCAACTGAATTTAGGCATTCCTTTCAAATTTGCAGAATTTGCTGAAAATCAAAAGTAAACACTGGCTGCGATGTGGAATAAGAGAAACCCAAAGTAGATTAATCGACAAACAATCGAATCCAATCGCAGAATCCTGAATATACTTGATCACTGAACATAACTACACGCGAGAAAGAGAGAGAGAGAGAGGGTGATGGAGGCAGAAATCCCCCTCAGATGTTGTTCTCCGTCGATCTGGCTGTAAGCGGTTCTGAATGATTGTGATTGAGAGTGAAAATTGGACGTGTGGATCTCAATGGGTTGTTGGATGCTGTTGACGCCGGGCTAGCTACAAGGGAAGTCCCGGATGGGAAACCACCCTAGAACCCTTCAACGATCAAGTAAGTACCGGGGGATAAAGGCAGCATAACGGCGTATTGGAATTAATTCTGCTTACCTGGATCATCTGGTGGAGGGGGTTTATATAGTGGTCGCATGAAGTGGACTAGCGCGAGATTCTCGCCGTCCGTTACGTCTCTGCATCACGTTCGCGCTGATGGCGGGATGTGCCCATTAATGGCAGGATGCACTCGTTAATGGCGAGATACGCTAGCGTGAGATGCGGGTCATGGAGCGGCGGAGATCTCATCGTGGCGAGATACACGGAACCGTTATGGGGGTGCTTGGGCTCCGTGCTCGAACAGGGAACCCGAGAAAGCTTAGCTTGGTGGATAGCTCGGTGGCCGAGGAAGCTCGGCTGTAGGATTGCTCGGAGGAGAGCCGTCGGATGGTCGTTTAGGCGAAATTGAGAAAGTACTTCGGAGAAGTCCCCGAAAGGTCGGATGCAACCTCGGAGGCGATGCTCCGAAGAATGTCCCTGATGCATCATACTTGTTCCGGCTCCGTAGCCCCTAGGAGTATAGTGAGCTTAGCAGATGATACGTCATCCGCCACGTGTCGTGATCTAGGAAATACTCGTTTATGAGCCTCATCAGAGAGGTAACCGATTTGTTCGTTTCCATGGTCGCTTAGGGGGAGCGCCTGAAGGGAGCAAAGAGATTAGGGTTTTGGGGATGTAGCGAGGAGGAGAAACGCAGAAATCAACATAGAAAAAAATTCGTTTTCAAATATAGCAAGAAAACCAATCAATTAGTTATATTAAATCAGGACCGTGGATCCAACACTTTAGCCATCTAATAGTCTATAATACGCGTCTCATCGTTTCATCTACATATTGCGTCTCTCCGGGTCATTACTCTATATAGGGAAAGACTAATTTACTTTCAGGACATAAGCAGCATAGTTATGCTCTATGAAGAATTACATCATGTGCCGCTCATGGATGCATAAAAGAGAGATGTTTTTTGTCATTTTCAAAGAAAGAGAATGTATAAAATCTTGTAAAGATCCTATAAGATTTTCTCTCCGTGATGAGGCCCGGGCCATCTCCATCGACCTAAGGGCGCTGGGATGAACATCCGGGTCACCCTTGATGATGGATCTGCTCCGATCCTAATTCACATCAATGCAATCGACCATAGATTGGCCGTACGTCGGCGCTGGGGCCGAAGATCGCCCTATCTAGTATTGCCAATGGTAGATCTGGGATGAAAGAGGTATTACCTGTCGGGGAGGGCAGGACTTCTCGATCCCGAGCAGGGCCTCGATGGCGACGGCGGTTATGGATCAACCACTGGCTAATTCTACGGCCATAGCAGCCAGAGAAGAACTAGGTCTATGCTAGAAGTTAGGGCTAATTCACTACTACAAATAAGGGTTGCCCCTACGGATTTATCTGTAGGGGCAACCCACTGCCCCTACGGATATATACGTAGGGGCGAAAAAATACCCCGTGGGTGCAAAAGCCGCAGGTGCAAGTTGAGGCCCTGAACTTGCCCCTACGGGTAATTTCTTGCCACTACGGATTACTGTGTAGGTCCAATTGCCCCTACGGACTAAGCCGTAGGGTACAAAAATTTATATTATTTACGGTTTTTTTAATATATTAAGTGTACCTACAGATATGTCCGTAGGTCCAAGTTATACCCCCTACGAATATATACGTAGGTACTTATCCGTAGAGGCAAAATATCAGGAATCCTGACATTTTGCCCCTACGGATAGCTCCGTAGGGGAGAGGCAGTGGCCCCTACGGATATGTCTGTAGGGGCACTCCCAACACCCTGGTACTGAGATCAGGGGGGAAATATCAGTTACTGCTGATATTTTGCCCCTACGGATATCTCTGTAGGGGTAACATGTGTACCTACGGATTAATCCGTAGGTACATATTATCTCTATTTTTTTTTAAAAATGGGCTGCTTGATTTTTTCCCGCCCTGTGCACAATAATATATACATCAATCAAATATAAAAATAATCATCACACAACATATATCGCAGTATTCATAATCACATCTCACGCATATAATATACAAAAGAAATCCAAAAACTGAATATGATATAAATATAAACCAATATCGATATCGTTTCAAAATGTAGTACAATGTGTATGATATAAATAAATACATGTTTCAAAAAATAAGAACCAAAAAGCTACCCTAGTTTGGTCCAGCTCCACCTCTGAATAATGATAGAATAACACGCGCCTGCTCCTTGGTCAATAAACTCTGTAATTCGGCGCGAGCGGGAGTCTGAGCGGCTTGTGGAGCTGGCGATGTGGTCTGCGCAGCCGCCGTCGAGATAGTCACTTGCGGAGCCGCGGCTGCGGGAGTCTGAGTGGGCGGTGGAGCTACAGGAGCTGTCTGCGGAAGCGCAGCCGATGTAGTGGCTTGCGGAGCCGTAGCCGAAGGAGATGCATGTGGAGGCTCGGCCGATATACCCTGTCGCTTCTGGACCTAACGTGTGTAATAAGCGTGTAAGAACTGTGTATTATTCGAATTCGTATCATTATTAAGTTATTTCGAAACCCCGTTTGGATATCTAGTTTGTTGTTTATTTTAATTACATCTGTATGTATGATTAATCAAACTTAAGTCTAAAATCAAATAAGCTCAAGCTACGTACTAATTATGGATATGTTGATATCTATATAATATGACATGATATTTTACTATAAAGCAGTATACATACCGGTATCTCTTTCAACTCCTGAACGGTGGCCCTCAAGCTCTCCAGTTCCTGATGGACACGTCGGTCACCGGAGACGGAGGAAGTAACCGCCGGGGTGGAGTCCAACCTCATATGGGCTCTGCTAGGGCCCAGTCCCCGGCCTCTCCCCCAACCTCCGTGGTGCCCTCAGTGTGCGGCGTCCAGAACTGGGGTCAGCAGCCTCGGATCGCTCTGTCCGGTAAAATCGATCCCTGAGGCCTGGGCCTGCTCAACTACCCGCTCCTACACCCACATTAAGCAGTAAAGTATAAGTATAAGATTTAAACTTGAACCTTCCAAAACTAAAATTTCAAATTTGGGTAGAAAAAATATTAACACTTACGCAGTACTCCTGGGTAGCGACGTCGGGATATCGAACCTCGCCCGTGGCGGGATCTGTCGAGGTGCCGTGGACGGCAAGATATGCGGACAGCACGCTCGGTGTACCACCTGACGCCACGGTCCGAGATGTCTGCAATATTAGAAAGTAACTCTTAATATTAGAAATATTAGAAAATAACTCTTAATATTGCAGAATATCACAAACGTCGGTCTATTGTAATTTACCGATAACTCCATGGCTCGAGTAATGTTCCTCGAGCCACCTGTGTAAGTGGAGCGACCCCTCTTCGCCGACTTCCTGTTCTCTGTATTCTGAGCGGCCTGTTTCTGCACAGCGCATTAACATTTAGTTTTCTAATTAAGAAACACAAAGAAATAAATTATATCATAAATAATGAATTACATTTAAAATACATACCTGTTTGCGTTAAGAGTCAAAATAAGCGCACAACAGAGGCCATCTCTCTACGTCGACTCTCGCAAACGCCGGAGTAGATAGGAGGGCCGCTCTCTCTGCCTCGGGGGTCGCCATCCACAGGGAGTAGCAGTCGGCCTTCAGCTCATTCCTGTTGTATCGGATCTTGGCCTGCATGTTCTTCATCAGGCCATTGTACAGAGCATGAAGGTCGAGCACCCTCCCCGGGTGATCAGGGTCGGCTACAGGCTGAAAATCGTAATCCAACTGAAAATACAAAAAAATATTGTTATTAGATTGCAAGTGTTAATAATAAATATATTGGATAGATCAAATGAAAATATATATTAATACATACCCGAGCCTGATCAAAGAAGAGGGCGAATGAGCGCTGGTGCTGCTCGCCCCACTCAACGTGAAGTGGATAGTTCTTCACGAGCCGGCTCTCGTCCCCCAAATACCGGCCGAACCTCTCGGCATGAGGACCGGTATAGCGATAGTCAAGGGTAAAAAAAAGGGGGAATGCTGCCTCCCCCCTAGCTCTGTCAGGCCTCAGCCTATGGAACTGATTCGGGCCTCGAGTCCCCCTCTGGGGATGGGAAGGCCCTGCGTCTGCACGAAATATCAAGACAATCAATAATAAGGCAAAGTTGTATTAAGAAATCAAGGTTAAACGAAAATTCAAGTGTGATATATACCTCCGGTGACTATCGCACAAGCCTGGGCCCGGGCAGCAGCACGAGCGGGACGATAGTTCCTCCGGTGAGGAACAACCGGGGCCCCGGATACGGACGCATCCCCTCCAACTAGAAAATAAATATCGACGCTAAATTTCCATGAAGTTCATATTTATTCTATAGAGCATATGTAAAATGAGTAAATATTTTAAATTTATTCATACTAACCTGCAGACGATGCGGAGGGTATGGAAGCGGCAGGAGTGGCCCCTGCGGAAGGTGTGGACGCACCACCTATAATTAGACAATTAAAAATAAATTATATAAGTAATTGCAAAAAGAATGTGTAGATCAATAATACAACGTTCTAAATCAATATGCATGTACTATAGGATATATAAACATACCCGCAGGTGCTGTGGTGTCACCACCTACAGCCAGACAATAATAAAAATTGCTAAGTAAGAGCAAAAGGAATGTGTGTATTTATGATATAGCATTCTAAATCAATATACATACACTATATGATATATAAACATACCTGGAGGAGCGGGGGTGGCCTCTGTCCCAGATGTGGAGCATCACCAACAACTAGACAATCAAACATTGACAATATAAGTAATTTTGACATAAACAGTCATGAATATCTGTAATATTACATTCAAAATGGATATGCGTGTAGTATACCTGGAGATGTGGCAAAATCCACACGGAAGGAGGCATCCGAAGGGGCCTCCGATCTGGGTGCAAGACCGGCCCTCTGAAGCTCCCTACGGAGCTCTCCGGGCGGCAGAACCGCTCTGCCTCTGTCTCTGCCTCTGCCTCTGCCTCTGCCGCGGCTGGAGCTCCTGCCGCCCCTCGCTGCTCCCGACATCGTCATCAAATCTAGATAAACGGTTCGTGGACGCATTAGACAATCATTAAAAGTATTGACTATATATGTATAGAGCGTAAAATGTGAAGTAATAATATAACATTACTGATAACCTTTTTCGTTTCGTGGGCGCATCATACATATCTACTTGGATTTCATCGTCGATGTCATTTCTAACCCACGTAACTTCATGATCGGTCGAAGACAACCCGTCCTTCGAAACAGACGGTCGGAGCACTTTAAGCCTTCTCTCTTCTTCGTCCTCATCGCTGTCCTCGTATTCTGGGACATCGTAGATATCTCTGGGTTTCCATCGGCATACAACACTCCACCCCGGATGCTTCAAACACTGTGAATAGTATACTTGGAACGCTTGGTTCGGAAAGATAAACGGATCGTCCTGACCGTAAAATCGAAGTGTGTTCACACTGGTCAATCCATATTCATCTTTCCAAGTCCCAAGACTGCTTCTCCACCTGTCCGTATCGGTTTGCGGATCGTACCAAGTATACTGGAATATATAAAAGGGTTCTGATCGTCCGGGATAGTGGATGCCGAGTATACAATTTAAGTACCCATAGTAAATCACACCGTCCGATCCTACCGTCGCAATCCCACTATTCTGAGTGGTTCTAGATGTTTCTATGTCTTGTTGCTTTCGGGCACATTATTTCCCGGAGGCATAGAATCTTTCAAGAACGAAAGAAGCATTGTGAATGACTTGTTGCTCCATCCATTTAGGCACTTAATCTGGAAAAGTTGGACGAACCATGAGAGGGTGGAATACTTCGCATTCTCATAAATTGGTTTCCTAGCATCATTCATGAAATTTTCATATTTATCCGCACGCGGTCCTTGACCGGAAGGAATGTCATCTTCGGTACGAATAGATTCACTTAGGGCAGCCTCTACCATATCCTCCATTTCTTCTGATGGAAATAAATTTCCGTCTCCTGCCGTATTACCGAATTCTTCTTCTTCTCCTACCGCATTATCGTGTTCTCCTTCTTCTTCTACCGCAGTACTGCATTCTTCTCCTTCCCCGTGATATTTCCAAGTTGAATAAAGTCTAGTAAACCCATGTTTTACAATATGAAGCTCTGCCAATTCTACCTTCTGCCAGTACTTATTGCCACATCTATCGCACGGACAGAGAATCTTCTCTATTATGATCTTATTATGTGCGCGTGCAAATTCAAGGAAAGCAGCAACTCCTGCGACAAACTTAGGTTGCATACGTTGTTTCCAATCCACATACATCCAGTCCTTAACTCTGACGTACTCATGGGCCATGTTAGACCGAATAACATATAAATTGTAGGTTATGCTGACTATATTGAGAAATATAAGAACGGGATAGTTACTGACAAAGGAGAAAATCCGTGTATATGCATTGTGTGTGCGTTTGTCGTTGAAAAGAATAAATTATCGCACGTATGTTAACCGATAGACGGGAACTAAGTGGCGCTTTTAGTTTCATATATGAGTATCGATGGGAATATGAAGGTTTCATATTATCATATATTGGTTTTAACCCGAACATCTCGAATCGCTCTATAATTATGCGTTTGTATGTGTGTGTTCCGGCTGTCGGGGGTAGGCTTCTATCCCATTAAGAATGTATAGAGCGAACGCCCATCACTTGTGCTTTCAACCGTTTCGAGTAAATTTCGGCAGCACCTCCCCGCTGTTCTCCGAGTACACTGTAATAGAATAGATAATCATTTCAAAGCTGTGAAACAACGTTGAAATGAACATCTAATCTATCTTTGTACACGGAGAACCAGCGGAAAGGTACCGACGAAATATCTCGAAACGGATGAAAACACAAGTGAATGAAGGCGTTTGCTTTATACATTCTTAACTTGTCCACACGGGACAAATCTATGGGTTACCATACGATTGAATTTTCTCGTCGCGTAGACTATACGACGGTTGTTAGTATCGAGCTATACTGTCCGATATTTAACAACCTTCGTATAGTTCTAGGTCACGACGAGCATCGCACGTATGTTAACCGATAGACGGGGACTAAGTGGCGCTTTTAGTTTCATATATGAGTATCGATGGGAATATGAAGGTTTCATATTATCATCGAGTATCATATATTGGTTTTAACCCGAACATCTCGAATCGCTCTCTAATTATGCGTTTGTTGTGTATTCTTCTTGTATGTGTGTGTTCCGGCTGTCGGGGGTAGGCTTCTATCCCATTAAGAATGTATAGAGCGAACGCCCATCACTTGTGCTTTCAACCGTTTCAAGTAAATTTCGGCAGCACCTCCCCGCTGTTCTCCGAGTACACTGTAATAGAATAGATAATCATTTCAAAGCTGTGAAACAACGTTGAAATGAACATCTAATCTATCTTTGTACACGGAGAACCAGCGGAAAGGTACAGACGAAATATCTCGAAACGGATGAAAACACAAGTGAATGAAGGCGTTTGCTTTATACATTCTTAACTTGTCCACACGGGACAAATCTATGGGTTACCATACGATTGAATTTTCTCGTCGCGTAGACTATACGACGGTTGTTAGTATCGAGCTATACTGTCTGATATTTAACAACCTTCGTATAGTTCTAGGTCACGACGAGTATCGCACGTATGTTAACCGATAGACAATGGAAGTGTGGCTTTGGCCCGGGAACCCCGGTCCCATCAGCGATCCAGACATATTCTAAGGCAGTATCACCTGATCATGGAGATGGTTGATCTCCAGGGATATCGAGGTTAGGAGAGTAGACTCAGAGGACAACACAGCGGATCCACTCACAAAGGCCTGTTCCCAGAGAGAGACTTTTATGGGATGGTTGAGTATGAGATACTACAACCACTGCTACAGATGGCCCTAGTGCAAGTGGGAGATTGTTAGTTATATGTATGCCCTAGAGGCCATTACTATACATAGGATGTATATTGTAGTGGATGCTGGGACATATATAGGGAGGACTTTCTTGCTCGACATGATAGTATGCTATCTGGTTGATCTTTACCTTAACGTGTACACTGTTTGTCTCTCTGTTACATGTTGGTAAAGCCCTTAGGATGTGTACTAGACTACCTGGACTATGATGCGGATCATACTAGTGGGGACATGGTAGTCCATAAGTACATCCTTCACAGTCCCTAGTCGTGGGTGTATCGAGACGGGGCATCGATATACCAGAGTAGACTAGCGTGTACCTTCTCGACCCATACAGATAGGCGATGGATGATCCCATATCCATTGGTGTTTGACATCAGAGATGATATACGGGTGCTCAGTAGAGACTGGGTACACTGGACGGACTCGCCGAGAACTCCCAGATGGTATTATACCTCACGTCAGATGGCAGTTCTCTGGTGACACTGGTACAGAGTAGTCTGTTGACCCGAGATCGTCATAGAGTCTTGTGTGGTTCCCACTGTGCTTTGATTTCCATCTTACCACGTCCAAGAGGGCGTGCAAAACGGTGGTTTTTGGGTACAGTCCCGAGTCACATGGAGGCAATGAGCGATAGGAGGGGATTCGTCTCTCCCGGTATAGGGAGTTGATGTTGCGCTGTGTTCGATTGGCTATAACAGGAAATCCCTGGCCAGGGTTGCTGAGATTTACTGGTAAGTGTTACCAGTAGTTTCTCGAACAGTTATAGACCTCATATCGACACGACTTATTGAGCTATTGGGGTCTGACGTTTACCACCCCTAGGCGAGATATGCGACATATCAGACGATCAGACCGGACTGTACGGTAGTGTTACTGGTTGGATTCACAGGAGTGTGAGCGGGCTTGCTCGTCGATCTTCTGATCGCTCAATACCCGGGTGGCCGTTACGTTTAGCAGACCGCTTGCGGCTTGTGGGTGTTTGATATGATCATCACCTGCTGCCGGCGTATTGACGAGTCTTTAGTGTCCTACACAGAGGTTTCCTGGCTCAAGCAAAACGAAATAGGAGCGCATATGAGATATGTGCGGGACCGAGAATGATACCAGTATGTGATACTGTATTCGATTCTCGCGATATGTGACATTGATCGGTTATATGCGATATAGCCGGGTTATCGGATCAAGTGTTGATTCGATAAGTTGTTACTGTTGATATTAGTCGGTTATATGCGATATGACCGGATCATTAAATCAAGTGTTGATTTAATGATTTAATGCATAATTATATATTTGATATATTACTTTGCATTAACTAGTATCGGTTCACTTTAAATGGATTTTCTCACTCGGGTGTGCACATTTCATATGCGATATGATTTGTGCACTTGCTTGTATCATGTTTGATGGTGCATGCCCTTTTTGTTAAGTGTATAGAATTAAACCTTGGTTAATGGAATGGTTAGGGTTTACTATTTGATTATTCATTTTATTCATTTGTTTATTTCTTTTTGGAAAAGAAAAAAAATTGCATGATAAAATGGTGGCATTTTTTGTTTCATTCATGAAGCTTCATGAATACTTTGACCATTGCAACCATTTTGTCATCTTGTAAAAACCTAACCATTCACTAACCATGATCAATTCTCTACATTAAACCATGGTTACTATTATGATAAGGATGGTTTTTCTTTTCTTATGAAATATAATTCTTATCATAATATTCTTCTTCTTCTTCCTTCAACTCAAGAAGAAAACCTAAGGTCCATCAATGGTGATTGATGATTAAGAGTGAGAAATCCAATTCTAAAGTTTACCCAACTCCTATTTCTTCATTCTCTACCTCTTGCCAAGTAGTAGAGTGTGTTTACTTCACAAGTTTCTTGACTTGGTGAAGTCGGAGCTTGATTTAGCGATGCCTCGACGTAGATCATCTTCGGCACGTCGTCGATGACCTAGCCTGCTTCTTCTCCGATGAAGCCGACGCAAGAGCCCGGATTTCGGATTTGTACAGCGGAGATGACTTCTTCATGGAGCTATGGAGGTGGACAAACGGATCTACAAAGGTTGTATATCCGTATCCCTTAGTTAAGTGTTAACTAGTTAGCTTTTTCGCCTAGTTTTCTAGCAAACGATCCGTAGTCGGGTCTCTCGGCACCTAGATTTTTTGAAATTGGCATGGATGATGCCTTGTGAGACCTCATTAGGGTGTCTAGGAACCCTACAAACCCAGCCCCAGCCGAACCCCAACCCAACACCAAACCCTAACCCGGCCTAACCCTAACCCCAACCCAGCCCCAGCCGAACCCCAACCCCAACACCAAACCCCAACCGAACCCCAACCCTAACCCTAACCCCAACACCAGTCGTCGAACCCCAACCGCCGATCGAACCCATACCCTAACCCTAATCCTAACCCTAACCACAACCGATACCTAATCCTAACCCTCATCGATCGCTACCCTAACATCATTATAATAATGTTTAACTAATTACCTGTAGGCGACGACGGAGACGCAATCGGCGACGACGAGGGCGGTGGCGACAACGAGAACGGAGCACGGTGGCGACCACGAAATCACTGCGCAGGCGCGGCGACGACGATTCGGCTTGGATTCGGCTTGGGGCACTTCCAGGTTGCGGAAGTTGTCACCCTTTGTATATTATTTACTTTTCCGCACTAGGATAGACCCAAGGAGGGGAGCACAAGTAACCGGGTTCTAGGGTCCAGTGGGAGACCAACTCGAGGAGTCGAGTCCGGGTCTCCTAACTCTAGAATTGGTAGGGTTGCTTGCCGCTCTCGTAGGGGTCTAGGGGTGTGGGTTTGGCTATTCATCGCGACCGTGGAATCCGTGTTTTATACTGGCTCGTATTGAAAACACGGACGTCCTAGTATATCCAATATTTCATATGTTTCTTCTGCTGCGATATCTGTGATGTGATCATGTGATGTTCTGTGATAGATACAGTATATAGTATATATGATATATTATATAGGCGTTACTTATGTTTTACACCCGCGCTAGCCCTTCCCCGCTCTGCCGTTAGTTACCTAACCTAACGGTGCACGAGGGGACATCGAGGCGAATGCGGATGGCATAAGTATACGTCGTATTTATCTGTGATGTTTAGGTACTTAAATGATGAGACTTCATTAATGTGATTAATGAAAATAAAAGAAACCTAAGATGTTGTAGAATCGAATTTCAAAATAAAATAGGTAGCTACAGTTCTTGCTTTGCACAGAGGTATATGTGATATATCCTGCACCTTATTCGATAAGGAAAGGACCGAGATCCCTTCACCGGAAGTGACTCCTTTAGCAATAACTGGCAGATGCTACACACTCGGTTTGTCTTTTGATTGCTTTTAAGAGTTTTTGCTTTGCACAGTGATATATATGATATATCCCGCACCTCATTCGACGAGGAAAGGACCGACGATCCCTTCACCGGGAGTGACTCCTTTAGCAAAACTAGAAAAGCCTCAAAAACACTCCATTTTTAAAATCATTTGATTCTACAACGATATCAAGTTCATTACGCAATAGGTTTTCAGAAAAACCTGTCGTAGCCCTCCGTCATTTCAGATAAGTTGTATATAGTATTCGTGCTGCATTTGTTGGCTTTCGTCAAGGTGCAGTGTGCGGTAGCTATATGCTGCTTATCTGCTGCATATGATGCAGATTGGGTTAGGGTAGTCGTGCGGCCTTGTTGACCTTGTCAAGGGTCGTGCGGATGGGTTTGATTCAATCAAGAAATAACGGGTTGAACTTGACGGTCTATGGTTTGTTGACCTTGTCAAGGTCATAGATCGTTCGGGGCAAAATATTATCGGGAATTTCAAGTGTTGAAATTTGCAATGAGGTTGCATACCTTCTATGAGATAGTTGGATCCTGATACCCGCTGCGAGTAAGAGTTGCTCCTGGGAGAGTTTTATACATTACAATTAGCCGATCAAGTAGGTGTCTAGAAAGGTGTTAACGAGGTTACGCCTCTGGGAAAACGAGGTTTACATTAATTAGGTTCGTGCGAAAGCACGGGGGACCTCCCTCAAAGTACCGACACTGGCCTGGCTGAAAGATTGGCGAACTTGTAGTGTGTAATTAATCCCGGCTAGTCTTTCCTTTTAGGGTTTGAAGGAAGATTTGATAAAAAGCAGTGGGAGCCATCCTGATTAGATAAAATAATAACCAATCTATTCTTGCAAGAGCGCACGCTGAGTGTTTTCTTCTCTCTCTCTCCAGGTAGCGACCATATCACGCCTTAATCAAGATAATAATACGGAATATTGACCGAACCCGCTTGTTATACTGAGCTGGGGAACGTTGGTCCCGCTCCAACTTATAATTGTTATAAGACAGAGCAGGAAATAGGGGATTACCAGAATTCCCGTGCCACCCAAACGAAGAGAGTGCATGCTGATGCATCATCTTCGGGTGTGTTCATTACAAAGAACTGTTTTTCTTATCCTCTACGTCCTGGGTATGTGATACCAGATCAGGATCCCAGATATGTAATCTGTTACATAGGGCTACAAAAGGGTAGAGAACTGAGAACGGGTGATAAGTTTCATGAGGCAGAAAACGGGGCAAGAGTTGCAGCCAAGTCTGTTGGTCACTGTCACCCTGTATTACCAATACATTGATTCTGAACGAATGTTGTTAGATACCGAACCTGATATACAAAATCATATCAGTCTCTTTATTAGTAAAGAAATGATAAAATTTTGTATTATTGGATAATGTTTTGAACATTTCCTATATCAAAAGTTGATCGGTTCAGGCACGTTATCTAAAAGCATTGATGTTCTAAATCAAACTACAGTTCTTTAATATACGGAACACACACAAGAGGAAGAGTTCAGAAATGAACGAATCCTTCTTGAGGTATTGTAGACTAGGTCATATCAATGCGACCCAACTAGCTGAAGTTACATAAAGATGCATATTTAAATGAGTTTGAATTTACATCTTGTGAAACTCGCCAGTCATGTCACAAAGATAAGATGACCACAGCTCCGTTTATTGGAAACAGAGAAAGAGTTAGTAAACTCTTGGGATGATACATGTTGATGTATGTAAGGTCCCATGTCTACACATGCCAAGACCGGTTCTTTGTACTTCATTACATTCTCTGATGATCTTTCGAGATTCAGACCTATGTTCCTGTAGAAACACAAGTCCGAACCTTTTGAGATATTCACAGAATATAAGTTCGAAGTAGAGAACCAAATACGGGTAAAAGTATTATGTTCTATGATGAGATCAAGGAGGAGAATACTTGAGCACGGAATTCCTGGACTATTCTAAAGGAGAATGAGATTCTTTCTCAGTATTACTCCTCCGTATACACCATGGCACGATGGTATATCGGGGCGGAGCAATCACACCCTATATGATATGGTGTGCTCTATGATGAGTACTACTGAGTTATCTATTTCCTTTTGGGAGTTATGCGCTTGAGAAGCTGCATACCTATTGAATCGG
Organism: Agapanthus africanus; assembly: GCA_030015575.1. Taxonomy (NCBI): domain Eukaryota; kingdom Viridiplantae; phylum Streptophyta; class Magnoliopsida; order Asparagales; family Amaryllidaceae; genus Agapanthus; species Agapanthus africanus. The sequence goes on from JASDDO010000010.1 coordinate 533,228,399, forward strand.
GTTCGAATCAAATCAGTGCCTACAACTTCATATGTGATATGGAAAGGGAAGAGCCCATTTCTTAAGTTAGTTAAGATTTGGGGTTGTCCGGCCTATGTCTAAAAGCAAAATCCGGACAAGCTCGAGGCAAGGTCTGTTATGTAGAACTGGAAGTGTTCCAGCTATACAAACTACAGCAGATGATTTGATAGAACTAAAGGATTCAATAGTTACCAACGAACCTCAGCCTCTCCGCCGATCTAGTAGGGTTCCTCACCCACCTAAGAGATACTTCGGTTTCTCTATGACAGTGGGAGTGAGGATTGCATCATGAGATGATGACCCAACTAGCTTCGAGCTGGCCATCTAGAGTAAGACTCTGTAAGAATGGCTGGATGCTTATCGATCTGAGATGGAATCCTTATACACCAACAAAGTATGGACTTTGGTTGCTATATCTGAAGGGTTAAATCCCCATCAGGAGCAAGTATATCTTGAGAAGATTACTTGGTGTACTTGGAAAAGTTGAGACTTTCAAAGCTAGACTTGTTAAAAGTTTGCATCATTGACCAGGCATGGATTATGATGAAACCTTTTTCAAGTGACTATGCTTAAGTCCATCCAGATCCTACTTGTCACGGCCACATACCATGACTGCGATATCTGGTGGTTGGGTGTCTTGACTGCTTTTCTAAATGATGATTTAGAAGAGAGCATCTATAAGTACACAGCCAGAGGGCTTCGTAGACAGTGGGAGCAGCGGAAACGTGTGTAAGATGCTTTATTTGATAAAGCAGGCATCGCGGAGTTGGAACATCTGTTTTGATGAAGTAGTCAAAGAGTTTGACATCATCAAAATGGTAGATGAACCTTGTATAAACAAAAAGGTAGTAGGGAGTATGGTGGTGATCCTCGTAGAGTACGTGGATGACATACTCTTGATAAGAAAGGAGTTTCTTATGCTACGCTCGATCAATCTCCGCTTATCACAATGATTCTCCATATAGGATCAAAGTGATACCTCCTAAATCCTGGGTTTTGGACCTATGAGATAGATCTAACTGGATGTTAGGACTCTCACTAGTTGTAGTGAGACGGTATCAACTGATCCTGGGGAGAATCACTGGAAGGGTTCCAGGGTGATAAAGACGACTGAATGTCAGTCACAGGCATTGTCTTTACCCTCAGTAAAGGGACGGTATGTTGGAAGAGTTCCAAGCTAGATACCGTGACACACTAGACGATAAAGGCAGGATACATCGCTACTTAACATGCTACCAAAGAGGCTGTTTGGGTGTATATTGGTTCATGAGATGAACTAGGTTCTTACCATTGTGTGACAATGGAAGTGTGGCTTTGGCCCGGGAACCCCGGTCCCATCAGCGATCCAGACATATTCTAAGGCAGTATCACCTGATCATGGAGATGGTTGATCTCCAGGGAGATCGAGATTAGGAGAGTAGACTCAGAGGACAACACAGCGGATCCACTCACAAAGGCCTGTTCCCAGAGAGAGACTTTTATGGGATGGTTGAGTATGAGATACTACAACCACTGCTACAGATGGCCCTAGTGCAAGTGGGAGATTGTTAGTTATATGTATGCCCTAGAGGCCATTACTATACATAGGATGTATATTGTAGTGGATGCTGGGACATATATAGGGAGGACTTTCTTGCTCGACATGATAGTATGCTATCTGGTTGATCTTTACCTTAACGTGTACACTGTTTGTCTCTCTGTTACATGTTGGTAAAGCCCTTAGGATGTGTACTAGACTACCTGGACTATGATGCGGATCATACTAGTGGGGACATGGTAGTCCATAAGTACATCCTTCACAGTCCCTAGTCGTGGGTGTATCGAGACGGGGCATCGATATACCAGAGTAGACTAGCGTGTACCTTCTCGACCCATACAGATGGGCGATGGATGATCCCATATCCATTGGTGTTTGACATCAGAGATGATATACGGGTGCTCAGTAGAGACTGGGTACACTGGACGGACTCGCCGAGAACTCCCAGATGGTATTATACCTCACGTCAGATGGCAGTTCTCTGGTGACACTGGTACAGAGTAGTCTGTTGACCCGAGATCGTCATAGAGTCTTGTGTGGTTCCCACTGTGCTTTGATTTCCATCTTACCACGTCCAAGAGGGCGTGCAAAACGGTGGTTTTTGGGTACAGTCCCGAGTCACATGGAGGCAATGAGCGATAGGAGGGGATTCGTCTCTCCCGGTATAAGGAGTTGATGTTGCGCTGTGTTCGATTGGCTATAACAGGAAATCCCTGGCCAGGGTTGCTGAGATTTACTGGTAAGTGTTACCAGTAGTTTCTCGAACAGTTATAGACCTCATATCGACATGACTTATTGAGCTATTGGGGTCTGACGTTTACCACCCCTAGGCGAGATATGCGACATATCAGACGATCAGACCGGACTGTACGGTAGTGTTACTGGTTGGATTCACAGGAGTGTGAGCGGGCTTGCTCGTCGATCTTCTGATCGCTCAATACCCGGGTGGCCGTTACGTTTAGCAGACCGCTTGCGGCTTGTGGGTGTTTGATATGATCATCACCTGCTGCCGGCGTATTGACGAGTCTTTAGAGTCCTACACAGAGGTTTCCTGGCTCAAGCAAAACGAAATAGGAGCGCATATGAGATATGTGCGGGACCGAGAATGATACCAGTATGTGATACTGTATTCGATTCTCGCGATATGTGACATTGATCGGTTATATGCGATATAGCCGGGTTATCGGATCAAGTGTTGATTCGATAAGTTGTTACTGTTGATATTAGTCGGTTATATGCGATATGACCGGATCATTAAATCAAGTGTTGATTTAATGATTTAATGCATAATTATATATTTGATATATTACTTTGCATTAACTAGTATCGGTTCACTTTAAATGGATTTTCTCACTCGAGTGTGCACATTTCATATGCGATATGATTTGTGCACTTGCTTGTATCATGTTTGATGGTGCATGCCCTTTTTGTTAAGTGTATAGAATTAAACCTTGGTTAATGGAATGGTTAGGGTTTACTATTTGATTATTCATTTTATTCATTTGTTTATTTCTTTTTGGAAAAGAAAAAAACTTGCATGATAAAATGGTGGCATTTTTTGTTTCATTCATGAAGCTTCATGAATACTTTGACCATTGCAACCATTTTGTCATCTTGTAAAAACCTAACCATTCACTAACCATGATCAATTCTCTACATTAAACCATGGTTACTATTATGATAAGGATGGTTTTTCTTTTCTTATGAAATATAATTCTTATCATAATATTCTTCTTCTTCTTCCTTCAACTCAAGAAGAAAACCTAAGGTCCATCAATGGTGATTGATGATTAAGAGTGAGAAATCCAATTCTAAAGTTTACCCAACTCCTATTTCTTCATTCTCTACCTCTTGCCAAGTAGTAGAGTGTGTTTACTTCACAAGTTTCTTGACTTGGTGAAGTCGGAGCTTGATTTAGCGATGCCTCGACGTAGATCATCTTCGGCACGTCGTCGATGACCTAGCCTGCTTCTTCTCCGATGAAGCCGACGCAAGAGCCCGGATTTCGGATTTGTACAGCGGAGATGACTTCTTCATGGAGCTATGGAGGTGGACAAACGGATCTACAAAGGTTGTATATCCGTATCCCTTAGTTAAGTGTTAACTAGTTAGCTTTTTCGCCTAGTTTTCTAGCAAACGATCCGTAGTCGGGTCTCTCGGCACCTAGATTTTTTGAAATTGGCATGGATGATGCCTTGTGAGACCTCATTAGGGTGTCTAGGAACCCTACAAACCCAGCCCCAGCCGAACCCCAACCCAACACCAAACCCTAACCCGGCCTAACCCTAACCCCAACCCAGCCCCAGCCGAACCCTAACCCCAACACCAAACCCCAACCGAACCCTAACCCTAACCCTAAACCCAACACCAGTCGTCGAACCCCAACCGCCGATCGAACCCATACCCTAACCCTAATCCTAACCCTAACCACAACCGACACCTAATCCTAACCCTCATCGATCGCTACCCTAACATCATTATAATAATGTTTAACTAATTACCTGTAGGCGACGACGGAGACGCAATCGGCGACGACGAGGGCGGTGGCGACAACGAGAACGGAGCACGGTGGCGACCACGAAATCACTGCGCAGGCGCGGCGACGACGATTCGGCTTGGATTCGGCTTGGGGCACTTCCAGGTTGCGGAAGTTGTCACCCTTTGTATATTATTTACTTTTCCGCACTAGGATAGACCCAAGGAGGGGAGCACAAGTAACCGGGTTCTAGGGTCCAGTGGGAGACCAACTCGAGGAGTCGAGTCCGGGTCTCCTAACTCTAGAATTGGTAGGGTTGCTTGCCGCTCTCGTAGGGGTCTAGGGGTGTGGGTTTGGCTATTCATCGCGACCGTGGAATCCGTGTTTTATACTGGCTCGTATTGAAAACACGGACGTCCTAGTATATCCAATATTTCATATGTTTCTTCTGCTGCGATATCTGTGATGTGATCATGTGATGTTCTGTGATAGATACAGTATATAGTATATATGATATATTATATAGGCGTTACTTATGTTTTACACCCGCGCTAGCCCTTCCCCGCTCTGCCGTTAGTTACCTAACCTAACGGTGCACGAGGGGACATCGAGGCGAATGCGGATGGCATAAGTATACGTCGTATTTATCTGTGATGTTTAGGTACTTAAATGATGAGACTTCATTAATGTGATTAATGAAAATAAAAGAAACCTAAGATGTTGTAGAATCGAATTTCAAAATAAAATAGGTAGCTACAGTTCTTGCTTTGCACAGAGGTATATGTGATATATCCTGCACCTTATTCGATGAGGAAAGGACCGAGATCCCTTCACCGGAAGTGACTCCTTTAGCAATAACTGGCAGATGCTACACACTCGGTTTGTCTTTTGATTGCTTTTAAGAGTTTTTGCTTTGCACAGTGATATATATGATATATCCCGCACCTCATTCGACGAGGAAAGGACCGACGATCCCTTCACCGGGAGTGACTCCTTTAGCAAAACTAGAAAAGCCTCAAAAACACTCCATTTTTAAAATCATTTGATTCTACAACGATATCAAGTTCATTACGCAATAGGTTTTCAGAAAAACCTGTCGTAGCCCTCCGTCATTTCAGATAAGTTGTATATAGTATTCGTGCTGCATTTGTTGGCTTTCGTCAAGGTGCAGTGTGCGGTAGCTATATGCTGCTTATCTGCTGCATATGATGCAGATTGGGTTAGGGTAGTCGTGCGGCCTTGTTGACCTTGTCAAGGGTCGTGCGGGTGGGTTTGATTCAATCAAGAAATAACGGGTTGAACTTGACTTGCGGTCTATGGTTTGTTGACCTTGTCAAGGTCATAGATCGTTCGGGGCAAAATATTATCGGGAATTTCAAGTGTTGAAATTTGCAATGAGGTTGCATACCTTCTATGAGATAGTTGGATCCTGATACCCGCTGCGAGTAAGAGTTGCTCCTGGGAGAGTTTTATACATTACAATTAGCCGATCAAGTAGGTGTCTAGAAAGGTGTTAACGAGGTTACGCCTCTGGGAAAACGAGGTTTACATTAATTAGGTTCGTGCGAAAGCACGGGGGACCTCCCTCAAAGTACCGACACTGGCCTGGCTGAAAGATTGGCGAACTTGTAGTGTGTAATTAATCCCGGCTAGTCTTTCCTTTTAGGGTTTGAAGGAAGATTTGATAAAAAGCAGTGGGAGCCATCCTGATTAGATAAAATAATAACCAATCTATTCTTGCAAGAGCGCACGCTGAGTGTTTTCTTCTCTCTCTCTCCAGGTAGCGACCATATCACGCCTTAATCAAGATAATAATACGGAATATTGACCGAACCCGCTTGTTATACTGAGCTGGGGAACGTTGGTCCCGCTCCAACTTATAATTGTTATAAGACAGAGCAGGAAATAGGGGATTACCAGAATTCCCGTGCCACCCAAACGAAGAGAGTGCATGCTGATGCATCATCTTCGGGTGTGTTCATTACAAAGAACTGTTTTTCTTATCCTCTACGTCCTGGGTATGTGATACCAGATCAGGATCCCAGATATGTAATCTGTTACATAGGGCTACAAAAGGGTAGAGAACTGAGAACGGGTGATAAGTTTCATGAGGCAGAAAACGGGGCAAGAGTTGCAGCCAAGTCTGTTGGTCACTGTCACCCTGTATTACCAATACATTGATTCTGAACGAATGTTGTTAGATACCGAACCTGATATACAAAATCATATCAGTCTCTTTATTAGTAAAGAAATGATAAAATTTTGTATTATTGGATAATGTTTTGAACATTTCCTATATCAAAAGTTGATCGGTTCAGGCACGTTATCTAAAAGCATTGATGTTCTAAATCAAACTACAGTTCTTTAATATACGGAACACACACAAGAGGAAGAGTTCAGAAATGAACGAATCCTTCTTGAGGTATTGTAGACTAGGTCATATCAATGCGACCCAACTAGCTGAAGTTACATAAAGATGCATATTTAAATGAGTTTGAATTTACATCTTGTGAAACTCGCCAGTCATGTCACAAAGATAAGATGACCACAGCTCCGTTTATTGGAAACAGAGAAAGAGTTAGTAAACTCTTGGGATGATACATGTTGATGTATGTAAGGTCCCATGTCTACACATGCCAAGACCGGTTCTTTGTACTTCATTACATTCTCTGATGATCTTTCGAGATTCAGACCTATGTTCCTGTAGAAACACAAGTCCGAACCTTTTGAGATATTCACAGAATATAAGTTCGAAGTAGAGAACCAAATACGGGTAAAAGTATTATGTTCTATGATGAGATCAAGGAGGAGAATACTTGAGCACGGAATTCCTGGACTATTCTAAAGGAGAATGAGATTCTTTCTCAGTATTACTCCTCCGTATACACCATGGCACGATGGTATATCGGGGCGGAGCAATCACACCCTATATGATATGGTGTGCTCTATGATGAGTACTACTGAGTTATCTATTTCCTTTTGGGAGTTATGCGCTTGAGAAGCTGCATACCTATTGAATCGGGTTCGAATCAAATCAGTGCCTACAACTTCATATGTGATATGGAAAGGGAAGAGCCCATTTCTTAAGTTAGTTAAGATTTGGGGTTGTCCGGCCTATGTCTAAAAGCAAAATCCGGACAAGCTCGAGGCAAGGTCTGTTATGTAGAACTGGAAGTGTTCCAGCTATACAAACTACAGCAGATGATTTGATAGAACTAAAGGATTCAATAGTTACCAACGAACCTCAGCCTCTCCGCCGATCTAGTAGGGTTCCTCACCCACCTAAGAGATACTTCGGTTTCTCTATGACAGTGGGAGTGAGGATTGCATCATGAGATGATGACCCAACTAGCTTCGAGCTGGCCATCTAGAGTAAGACTCTGTAAGAATGGCTGGATGCTTATCGATCTGAGATGGAATCCTTATACACCAACAAAGTATGGACTTTGGTTGCTATATCTGAAGGGTTAAATCCCCATCAGGAGCAAGTATATCTTGAGAAGATTACTTGGTGTACTTGGAAAAGTTGAGACTTTCAAAGCTAGACTTGTTAAAAGTTTGCATCATTGACCAGGCATGGATTATGATGAAACCTTTTTCAAGTGACTATGCTTAAGTCCATCCAGATCCTACTTGTCACGGCTACATACCATGACTGCGATATCTGGTGGTTGGGTGTCTTGACTGCTTTTCTAAATGATGATTTAGAAGAGAGCATCTATAAGTACACAGCCAGAGGGCTTCGTAGACAGTGGGAGCAGCGGAAACGTGTGTAAGATGCTTTATTTGATAAAGCAGGCATCGTGGAGTTGGAACATCTGTTTTGATGAAGTAGTCAAAGAGTTTGACATCATCAAAATGGTAGATGAACCTTGTATAAACAAAAAGGTAGTAGGGAGTATGGTGGTGATCCTCGTAGAGTACGTGGATGACATACTCTTGATAAGAAAGGAGTTTCTTATGCTACGCTCGATCAATCTCCGCTTATCACAATGATTCTCCATATAGGATCAAAGTGATACCTCCTAAATCCTGGGTTTTGGACCTATGAGATAGATCTAACTGGATGTTAGGACTCTCACTAGTTGTAGTGAGACGGTATCAACTGATCCTGGGGAGAATCACTGGAAGGGTTCCAGGGTGATAAAGACGACTGAATGTCAGTCACAGGCATTGTCTTTACCCTCAGTAAAGGGACGGTATGTTGGAAGAGTTCCAAGCTAGATACCGTGACACACTAGACGATAAAGGCAGGATACATCGCTACTTAACATGCTACCAAAGAGGCTGTTTGGGTGTATATTGGTTCATGAGATGAACTAGGTTCTTACCATTGTGTGACAATGGAAGTGTGGCTTTGGCCCGGGAACCCCGGTCCCATCAGCGATCCAGACATATTCTAAGGCAGTATCACCTGATCATGGAGATGGTTGATCTCCAGGGAGATCGAGGTTAGGAGAGTAGACTCAGAGGACAACACAGCGGATCCACTCACAAAGGCCTGTTCCCAGAGAGAGACTTTTATGGGATGGTTGAGTATGAGATACTACAACCACTGCTACAGATGGCCCTAGTGCAAGTGGGAGATTGTTAGTTATATGTATGCCCTAGAGGCCATTACTATACATAGGATGTATATTGTAGTGGATGCTGGGACATATATAGGGAGGACTTTCTTGCTCGACATGATAGTATGCTATCTGGTTGATCTTTACCTTAACGTGTACACTGTTTGTCTCTCTGTTACATGTTGGTAAAGCCCTTAGGATGTGTACTAGACTACCTGGACTATGATGCGGATCATACTAGTGGGGACATGGTAGTCCATAAGTACATCCTTCACAGTCCCTAGTCGTGGGTGTATCGAGACGGGGCATCGATATACCAGAGTAGACTAGCGTGTACCTTCTCGACCCATACAGATGGGCGATGGATGATCCCATATCCATTGGTGTTTGACATCAGAGATGATATACGGGTGCTCAGTAGAGACTGGGTACACTGGACGGACTCGCCGAGAACTCCCAGATGGTATTATACCTCACGTCAGATGGCAGTTCTCTGGTGACACTGGTACAGAGTAGTCTGTTGACCCGAGATCGTCATAGAGTCTTGTGTGGTTCCCACTGTGCTTTGATTTCCATCTTACCACGTCCAAGAGGGCGTGCAAAACGGTGGTTTTTGGGTACAGTCCCGAGTCACATGGAGGCAATGAGCGATAGGAGGGGATTCGTCTCTCCCGGTATAAGGAGTTGATGTTGCGCTGTGTTCGATTGGCTATAACAGGAAATCCCTGGCCAGGGTTGCTGAGATTTACTGGTAAGTGTTACCAGTAGTTTCTCGAACAGTTATAGACCTCATATCGACACGACTTATTGAGCTATTGGGGTCTGACGTTTACCACCCCTAGGCGAGATATGCGACATATCAGACGATCAGACCGGACTGTACGGTAGTGTTACTGGTTGGATTCACAGGAGTGTGAGCGGGCTTGCTCGTCGATCTTCTGATCGCTCAATACCCGGGTGGCCGTTACGTTTAGCAGACCGCTTGCGGCTTGTGGGTGTTTGATATGATCATCACCTGTTGCCGGCGTATTGACGAGTCTTTAGAGTCCTACACAGAGGTTTCATGGCTCAAGCGAAACGAAATAGGAGCGCATATGAGATATGTGCGGGACCGAGAATGATACCAGTATGTGATACTGTATTCGATTCTCGCGATATATGACATTGATCGGTTATATGCGATATAGCCGGGTTATCGGATCAAGTGTTGATTCGATAAGTTGTTACTGTTGATATTAGTCGGTTATATGCGATATGACCGGATCATTAAATCAAGTGTTGATTTAATGATTTAATGCATAATTATATATTTGATATATTACTTTGCATTAACTAGTATCGGTTCACTTTAAATGGATTTTCTCACTCGGGTGTGCACATTTCATATGCGATATGATTTATGCACTTGCTTGTATCATGTTTGATGGTGCATGCCCTTTTTGTTAAGTGTATAGAATTAAACCTTGGTTAATGGAATGGTTAGGGTTTACTATTTGATTATTCATTTTATTCATTTGTTTATTTCTTTTTGGAAAAGAAAAAAAATTGCATGATAAAATGGTGGCATTTTTTGTTTCATTCATGAAGCTTCATGAATACTTTGACCATTGCAACCATTTTGTCATCTTGTAAAAACCTAACCATTCACTAACCATGATCAATTCTCTACATTAAACCATGGTTACTATTATGATAAGGATGGTTTTTCTTTTCTTATGAAATATAATTCTTATCATAATATTCTTCTTCTTCTTCCTTCAACTCAAGAAGAAAACCTAAGGTCCATCAATGGTGATTGATGATTAAGAGTGAGAAATCCAATTCTAAAGTTTACCCAACTCCTATTTCTTCATTCTCTATCTCTTGCCAAGTAGTAGAGTGTGTTTACTTCACAAGTTTCTTGACTTGGTGAAGTCGGAGCTTGATTTAGCGATGCCTCGACGTAGATCATCTTCGGCACGTCGTCGATGACCTAGCCCGCTTCTTCTCCGATGAAGCCAACGCAAGAGCCCGGATTTCGGATTTGTACAGCGGAGATGACTTCTTCATGGAGCTATGGAGGTGGACAAACGGATCTACAAAGGTTGTATATCCGTATCCCTTAGTTAAGTGTTAACTAGTTAGCTTTTTCGCCTAGTTTTCTAGCAAACGATCCGTAGTCGGGTCTCTCGGCACCTAGATTTTTTGAAATTGGCATGGATGATACCTTGTGAGACCTCATTAGGGTGCCTAGGAACCCTACAAACCCAGCCCCAGCCGAACCCCTACCCAACACCAAACCCTAACCCGGCCTAACCCTAACCCCAACCCAGCCCCAGCCGAACCCCAACCCCAACACCAAACCCCAACCGAACCCTAACCCTAACCCTAACCCCAACACCAGTCGTCGAACCCCAACCGCCGATCGAACCATACCCTAACCCTAATCCTAACCCTAACCACAACCGATACCTAATCCTAACCCTCATCGATCGCTACCCTAACATCATTATAATAATGTTTAACTAATTACCTGTAGGCGACGACGGAGACGCAATCGGCGACGACGAGGGCGGTGGCGACAACGAGAACGGAGCACGGTGGCGACCACGAGATCACTGCGCAGGCGCGGCGACGACGATTCGGCTTAGATTCGGCGACGACGAGATCACTGCAGCGCGGCGGCGACGACGATCTCGATTTGGGAAAATTTGGTTTCGCGCGAGAATAAGAAAAAGAAATAATCAGCGTAGGGATCGATCTCTTAAATTCCTATTTATATGCCCCTACGGATATACCCGCAGGTGCTTGGTTTGCAGCTCCGTAAGGGCAAACAACACTTTAAGATTTAATAAATTTTAAATAAATATTGAAGGACCGCAGGAGCAACCGTTTTGCCCTACGGATTAATCCGTAGGGCCAAACTTTAACTGCCCCTACGGATGTTATTATCCATAGGGGCAACCCCTTATTTTACTAGTGATTGAATGTAGGGTTTTTGTGAGATTGTTTGTTCAGGCCGTCCCCTATTGCTCTTAAGTACTCTTCTATAATACCTAGCTTACGTGGGGCTCAAGTTCTAATCTAACGGGCCAAATCTGTGGTCTCTATCCGACCCGCTCCGTTGAGGCCTAGGTATGATCAATGTTTGTTGGGCCAGCCTATCTCCCCATGGGCCTTTAGTTCAAGATATTTGATGACACATGCAAACACATACACCCATGTTGCAATCTTGTTTGACAAGTCAGTATTTTTATCGGTATATTATTGTCTAATGGAACCTGCAGGCATATATTCTTGTCTCCTAGATCTTAATGCGGCCATGTTCTTTATGTGCTACAATCATAAGCAGTCTTGATTTAGCTTCCATGTTGATTATGCGGGTTTGCTCTAGGGATAAATTTCTGAAACATTGGAAGGTGCTGCATATATGTTTTTTTTGAGATAATAGGTGTAATAGTGCCGGATGCATATATGTTTTCTTTTTTTTGGGCTGGAGGGTGGTTCAAGTGTTCTTGACCGAGATATCGATCTGGGGGTAAAGTGAAGAGGGAGCAAAACTGGATTTTATTGTAACACCTCGATTCATGAAACTGCTGCACTTGCAAGTACCTGCGGAAATAAAAGGTCATGATAGGCTGCTGCACTTGTATGTAGCTTCAGAATATGTGTAAATGCCTACAAAATTTACGAGGAAAATACGGATAAAAGGTAGAAAAGGAAGATACATGCTTATAGATAAAAACTTATAGAGAACTCTCCATCGATCTTAGGTTTTCTTTAAGCATTTTGAAATCATGGAATTACTTCATTTGTGAATAGCTGAAGCAAAAGAATCGTGATGACAAATGTTTTTGTTGTGAAGGCCTAAATCTGAAAACAGCTAAAAGAACTGCTATGTGTGCCCATAGCGTGAAATTCCTTTTTTTTAATATTATTTTTTGTTTCACCCTTTTCTCTCAGAGAGAGAACAGAAAATTTGAGAAGTTTCATGTTGAATTTGTTGCCGCTGCATCATTAGCTTTGGTGGGAGAGAAGATTTATTATTTGGGGTTTTAATAATCTGTAAATGTCACGCCCCGCTTCCCAAAATACGTAAATATGGTACGTGACAAAACCAACCATGCTGCATATGGCAAGAAAATATCCTTCTATAGTCACATTACGGCTGTCAATCCGATATCAAGAACAATAAATAAATATCTAACCATCACATGTCCAACTGACACAATAAATAATAACGAGAGATAGCGGAAACAAATAAAAATCCAATAAGAAATAATATCCTAATCCAGTCCCTTATGGGATCACAACGTTAAAGCTGTAACTAGAAAAAAAATCTAAAATATCACTAAACTAAATCAGCAACGCTCATCACTGCTCAGTTTGCCTGACAAAGTACTCTCGATCTTCCAAGTTAAAGGAACCGGGCCATACAAAACCCAGACGTTAGTGAGCCATAAATATCATAATAATAATAACAAACTGAACATTATGCTATATAGGATGTCATGTGCAAAATAAGAGTAAAACAATCATAGGTGTTATACGACAGGCTATACGTATGTCACGTGTATCCTAAAATCTGTGTTTCTAGGTTAACTATTTTATAGATATTTGAAACAAATGAATGTACTTCTTATATTACGTTGCCCCCGGGATCACGGATCAAAATGTATAAACCAAGAATGATTTTGTTCCGTTAACCCCCGGAACCACGGATCAAGTAATATGAATCACGAATGATTCTGTTCCGTTACCTCCCAGAACCACGGATCAAGTAATATCCTTTTAAGTTACGCTTCAGTTACACTTTTGGTTTTCCTATTTCCCCAGGTTTCGTTTTCCAAGTCAAGTATGAACAATATCTATCTAATGCGAACACAGGAACATACAGGTACATATTATGTCTACCTAGACAACATATCATGTCCATCAGGACAGCAAATCAGGATTGTTGGTATCAGTAAATATTACAGATAACTGGGTACAAGCAAGATAACAGGTTATAAGCAAGTCGATATAGTATATTAATTTATATAAAGTGTTTATTTGTAACCACATCATGCAAACGGTTCGTAATGAAATATGGCTGTCTATGTGTAATAAATCATGTAACGAAACAAATAAGTATATTAATTCCTACATTCGATTTATCAATTGACCAGCTAGAATAGTTCGTATATTTCTAGTTATAGATATAGTTTTGTATAAACTTTATAAACTGTAATTATAAATACGTAATGTTAACTAACTAATAAAATACGGAATATATAAAGCAGTATATTAATAATTAATTACGACAACACATATATATATAAGTAAACTAGCATGCAGCAAGTTGTAAACATACCTTGGTTGTGACAAATACGGATACGAACACGACGAACACCGCACGACGGAAAATACGAAGCAAATCCGTCTTGCTAGGCTCAGAGATGAGATCTCGGTTACATGAAGAGGGCTGCCGATGATTGCGAACAAGAAGAAGATAACGTCGACGCTGAAGTTGGCTGGGTGCTCGGCCAGAGGGTGCTCGGTGGAGGTTTGAGGCCAGAGATGGGGTTCTCGGGTTTGATGGTTGGGTCGAGTGAAGGCGAGGGGATAATGATGGATCGATGTGGTGATGGAATCGACGACCGTGACTGTAGTTAAGGTGTCGACAAAGAGGTGATAGAGGCGAGGGCACAGACCGGAGGTGGCATTGGGTTATGATCAGGTTTCGGAGTCTGAGATGAGAAGATGAAGGCGATGGAATCGATGATGATGAAGGAGATGGCGATGAGGGTTAGGGGCGCCGGTGATGAAGTCGGGATCACGAGTTGAAGACGATGAGGTAGGGGCGACGGTGGAGACGAGGAAGAGAGATCGTTGATAGTGGTCGGAGGTTGAGGATGCCGGCGATGGTGTTGGTAATGGGTGACGGGAAATGGCGACAACGTGAGTGATAGAGTCGAAGACTGGGTTCGGGATCGAGGACGAGAGAGAAGGAGATGGAGGTGGAGGCGACGAGGGGTACGAGAGGAGGAAGAAGGGTGAGCGGAAGAGAGATGCGAGAGGAAGAAAGAGAGAGGTTGAACAGAGGGAGAGAATTTTCTTTTTTTCAAATAGATTTTAAAAAAAAATATAAATAGTATATATAGAGTATATTTATAATATATATTTAGTTTAGTATAAAACTAATAGTATATAAAAGATAATACAAATCTCCAATCCGTCTTACAAAATCTCACTGAAAATATATATAGGAAAATAATATATACACACGTAGACCATTTGACCATAATCTAAAGGTTAAAAATAATATATTCTAATATAATATATATATCGAGTATCTAAGATGTTTAAAATTTAAGCGTAATAGATAAATGTCAATATAAAAACATGAGATAATATGATGATAATATATATATATATATATATATATAATATATATATATATATACCTAACGTATGGCTACCAGGAAAATATATGTATATATTTTAAATATTATAAATCTGTTATTTAAGATTCATATGGATTTTGTTTACGGATAGATATTAATAAAAGATAATCTAGCACCATACGGGTTTCACGCAAGCGGGTCGGATCGGATAAATACATTTACTATCAAACCAATCACAACCCAAATAAATAATTTTTTTAAAATACTAATTAATATCGTACGATCGCGCTAGGGTGTTATATTGTACTCAACTACAAAAAGAATTTCGTCCTCGAAATTCGCAAAACAGGAAAAGAGAAGAACAAGGAAGATGCGGATCTAAGAAAAGAGGTGTAGAAACTTTTGTCGAATTTTTCCTAAGTAGATTCTCTATACGAACGATTTCTCCATGAAACAAGCATTAAAAGGACCACTCTATTCTTGAGAAACTTTTCTCGTCGATCCACAATAGCCATTGATTGTTCTTCATAAGTCAAATCTTCCCTCACTGTCAATTTTAAGTGGTCTGGGACATGCGTTTCATCTCAAACATACTTGTGGAGTTGAGATACATGAAACACATTATGAACATCCGCCAAGGATGGTGGTAAAACTAATCGATAAGCTACATCTCCTATACGCTCAATGATGCCGAAAGGCCCCATGAATCGATGACCAAGTTTGTCCCGACTACTAAACCAGATTACTTCCCTAATCGGTGATATCTTCAAGAACACATGATCACCAACAACAAACTCTAATAGTCTTCTTCTAGTATCTACCCATTTTTTCTATTGATCTTGTGCCACTTTCATATGATCACGAATCAAGTTAACTTTCTCCACAGTTTCCACAATCAGTTCCGGTCACAACAATCTTCTTTCTCCAATATCATCCCAACATGCTGGTGAGCGACACTTACGACCGTATAATATTTCAAATGGAGCCATCTGTATAGTCGCCTGAAAACTGTTATTGTACAAGAACTCCATTAAATGTAAATGATCCTCACATAAACCCTTAAAGTCTAACATGCAAACTCTCAATATATCTTGAAGAATTTGGATCGTTCTCTCGGATTGTCCATCTGTCTAGGACGTACTAAATTTCAAGCGAGTTCCCAAAATTTCTTGTAGACTCCTCCAAAAATGTGATTGGAACCGGGTATCACGATCAGAAACAATACTCACTGGTACTCCATGCAATCTCACAATCTGCTGCATGTGCCTCTCTCATAAAGCCTCTGTTGATTGACCAACTCGAAATGGTATGAAATGAGCTGTCTTGGACAATCGATCGACAATCACCCAAACTGCATTATTGCCCTTTGGATTCCGTGTTAAGGCTGCCACGAAATCATGGTTATATATTTCCACTTCCATTGAGAAATCTGAAGTGGTTGCAACAAACCGGCTACCCTTTATGTAAGTCGATGTCGCGCACCCCACGTGTTCGCAGGGAGGCGGAATTTTCAAAAAATGATTTTTACGGGCTTCGCAACACCGACTAGAACCAAGGATCGAACATAAACCCTAGCTAGCAAACAACATGAGATTTAACTACTCGGAAAGAATGTTATACCTCATGATACAAGTCCTCGGGTCTTCTCCACTGTCCTCCTCGCCATCGTAGGCTCCAAGGATCGATCCGGATCGTGGCTTCTTCGTCGGCTTCCTCGAGTCAAAGACGATCCACCCGAGAGTCTATAGTCCGAGCTCCACCTCAAAACCGAGGTAACTAGGGCAACAAGTTTGCTAAATTTGATGGCCTATGTGATGTAGAGTATGAAGATGGATTTATTTGTCTCTTGAAACCCTAGTTTACTTAACTCATGAGACCTTAAGGGTTTTTGATGTGAGGAAGAAGAAGAGAGCTAACATGAGGAAAGAGAAATGATTTTTAATAATGATAATGATAAAATGAGATGGCTCCCTTGACTTGACTACAAGCATGTCATGAAAAATATCTTATCCAAAATATCTAGTGCCACAAAATATCTCATAAGAAATATTTAGTCAAAGAGTCAAACCAAGCCAAGTGGTCATACCAAGTCAAATGGTTAAACCAAGTCAAGTAGTCAAAACAAGTAGCCATACCTCAATTATCATTTACAAAAATTACAAATACTTTCCTCCACCTCATAATTGTTTTAATCAAGTAAATGGTCAAAACCCTAATGAGGTGTCTCTTTCTATGCCCCTCTCATCCGAATATACATACCCGCATTCGTGTTCCGAGAAACACGAATACAAAGAGACGAAACTGATCCATCAATATAATACTAGGATCTGGATTAAACCAAAGCCCACTAGTATTATCCGTTCGAACATCATACACGTACAAGTGCACGTACGTAATCGAAGCCCTGCTGTAAAATTATACGGACTCTACACCTTTTGCCCGGTATAGGGAAACTCTCTATGTGGGACTCTAAAGACTCGACACTACGCTGGCAGTGGGTTTAACCACAGGCCACAAGTGGTACTAGCTTCACGTAACGCTCCCCAGGTAGATGTCGATAAGAAGGCCGATGAGAAAAACCCATCCGAACTCCTATTGAGCCTGAATGTGACAATCTCTATACAGTCCGATCTGTTCGTCTAAGAGTATTGCATATCGGGCCTAGGGGGCAGTAATCGTCAGACCTCTAATAGCGCAATAAGTCGTGTCGGAGAGTAGCCCAATACACCCTGAGAAACTACTGGAATACCTACCAGTAAATCTCGCTTGCCTTGGCCAAGGACTTTGTGTAATGGCCTTCCGAACACAGCGTAATATCAACCCCCAATACCGAGAGAGACGAATCCTATCTAACTGCCACTGCCTCCAAGTGCTTTGGGACTGCACCCAACTACTACATGTTTGCACGAATCCTTTGAGCCGTGGTAGGGTAGTAATCAAAGTACAGTAGGAACACACTTGAGGCAAAGCAGCAGTGTCAAGTCGACGGACTAAGCTGTACTCATGTCACCTGGGAACTGCTACCCGATGACAGGTATAATACCCACCAACAGTTCCCGACAAGTCCTGTCCAGTGTACTCATAACCTAATGAACACATACTATCTCCAGTACGATATACTAATAGCTGTGGGACAGACCATCTCCCCTGCTGGGATGAGAAGCATATACACTAGTCCACTGTAGAGTATCGATACCCCGTCTCGATAATCCTGCGACTAGGGACCTGTATAGGATGTGCTTATAGACTATCCAGCCCCCACTAATGTGACTGCCATCACAACGCTGGTAATCAAGCAAAGATCCTAAAGGCTCTACCAATATGTATAAGCAATATGCTAAGAAAACACATGCACATATTGAGGTAGAGACAAACCAGGTAGCATACTACCATTTTGAGCAAGACTGTTACTATATCCGTGTATATCTCATGCTCCCATTAAGTAATATACAATCCAGTATGATACAATAATGGCTTCTAGGGCATATATCACTAACACT
Source organism: Agapanthus africanus (assembly GCA_030015575.1). Classification (NCBI taxonomy): domain Eukaryota; kingdom Viridiplantae; phylum Streptophyta; class Magnoliopsida; order Asparagales; family Amaryllidaceae; genus Agapanthus; species Agapanthus africanus. Next base: position 533,246,866 of record JASDDO010000010.1, read on the forward strand.
TTATGTTTAGCCTTGACTTGCTGACACATCAAGCACCTCGACACATAACGAGCGATCTCTCTTTTCATGCCTTCCCACCTAAAGTGTTGTCGCAAATTTCTATACATTTTCGTGACTCCTGGATGTACTGAATATGCGGAACTATGAGCCACCTTCATGACTGTAGGGTGTTTTTTGTCACCCCATTTAGATGGGAATATGCGTCGCTTGTCTGGCGTATTACAGATTCTCCCTGCATAGGGTAAGTGGGGGTTTATTGATTATGGGAATCCAAATCTCCGGCAGCCGTGGACTAAGCTGTCGTTAATTACCCCTCGCCTTTGGAGCGAAAGAACCTCCGATTGACGGGTCAAACTGGTCATGCGAAATCAATGTGCAGTGTGCGTGTGTTGTGTTTTGAGAGGTCTTGGGCAAATCGGGGGCCACACAGAGTTTACGAGGGTCCCGCTACCCGGATAGCGGGTTGGGGGTCAAGTGGGCTAGCAAACCCTTGCGAGGTGCGGGGCAGCGTCCCGTTAGAAATTTTTTTCTAATGACGACAGTGTTATGGAGTGTATGCATATAAAAAAAAGGGAAATAGCGTCCAAAGAACGCGTGGGGTCAAGCGTGCTTGGCATGCGGACGCAGGGCGCCAGCGCCTCGCGTGCTTGGCATGCGGACGCAGGGCGCCAGCGCCTCGCGTACTTAGTACGCGGGCGCTAGGCGCAGGACGCCAGCAAGAAAAAGAGGGGGCTTAGCCCCTATAGTGGAAGTTGTACTCCCAATTGACATTTGGATTTAAACTCCTAAAAAAAGGACAAAGAGGGAGGGGCTTAGCCCCTGCACTTGGAGTTGTACTCCCAATTGACTTTTGAAGTTAAACTCCTAAAAAAAGAATTTATTATTTTTTTTTTTTTTGTGGAGTTAAACTCCTAAGAGATTTTTAGAGCTGATGAAAGTGGACCCCTTTCTTCTCCCTTGAGCCATGGATCTTCCCAAAGTGGGATTCTTGGAGATGAGTCTCCTTCTTCCTCCTCTCTGTTGGTCGGACCTTGAGGAAAAGAGGGGTGAGACTTAAAATTCCCCCTTTTAGAGATCTGATGGGAGATCTGAGCTCCTCATTGTGGGTTTCATGGTGAAAAACCATTCTTTTTTGGGAAAAAAGAGCGAAACTCTTGATTTAATTTAAGAAAAAGGAAGAAAATTTAGAGCCTTGAGGAAGGAGAAGGAGGCAGAGAACCCTAATTTTCTGAGAGAGAGAAAAAGTTGGCTTTGATTTTTTTATCATGTTGCCTTTATAGGATACACACTTACATATAATCTCTTGGGCTTTGACAAATGGCACTTGTGCCACCCCATGCCTTATGCACTTATTTCTTTTTGCACATAAGCCATGGGGTTTACAAAATTTTAGCTTTTTGCCCATTTTACGTACATTTATTTCTAAAAATTACATTTAGACCAATTTATTGCATCCTTTTGGGCATGGAGCCGGCCTCTTCCATGCTTGGTCTTGACTTGAGCTTGGACCCACTTAGCTTAGGCTCGGACCCACTTGACTTGGGGTTGACCTTGTTTTGGACTTGGTCGATCGGGGTGAAACTTTTAACCCTAACAAAGTGCCCCCCATCAATACATGCACACCACATATATGGTTCGTGTGCATGAAATTGATGGATCTTCTTTCGCGTGGAGGTTGACTTGATTTGGCTCCCGTTTTGAAGATGTGGAGGTCGATGCTGCCCTTTTCGTGACATGGACGGTCGGTGCTGCCATTTATGCGACTTGGACTGCGGTGCTGCCCTTTTTGCGGCTTGGACGGTCGGTGCTGCCCTTTTTGCGACTTGGACGGTCGGTGCTGCCCTTTTTGCGACTTGGACGGTTGGTGCTGCTATTTTAGCGACTTGGATGGCCGTTCCTGCCATTTTAGCGACGTGGACGGTCGGTACTACCATTTTAGCGACTTGGAGGATCATTGCTGCCATTTTTGCGACTTTAACGGTTGATGCTGCCATTTTAGCGACTTGGACGGCCGTAGCTGCCATTTTGGCGACTTGGACGGTCAGTGCTACCCCTTTTGCGACTTGGACGGTTAGTGCTGCCATTTTAGCGACGTGGACGGTCAGTGCTGCCATTTTAGCGACTTGGACGATCGGTACTGCCATTTTAGCGACTTGGACGGTCTTTGCCGCCATTTTATCGACATGGACGGTCGGTGCTGGCATTTTTGCGACTTGGACGGTCGGTGCTGCCATTTTTGCGACTTGGACGGTCGGTGCTGCCATTTTAGCGACTTGGACGGTCGTTGCTGCCATTTTTGCGACTTGGAGGGTCGGTGCTGCCTTTTTTGCTACTTGGACGGTCGGTGCTACCATTTTAGAGACGTGGACGGTCGGTGCTGCCATTTTAGCGACTTGGACGGTCGGTGCTGCCATTTTTGCGACTTGAACGGTCGGTGCTGCCCTTTTTACGACTTGGACGGTCGGTGCTGCCATTTTAGCGACTTGGACGGTCGGTGCTGGCATTTTAGCTACTTGGACGGTCGGTGCTGCCATTTTTGCGATTTGGACGGTCGGTGTTGCCCTTTTTGCGACTTGGATGGTCGGTGCTACCATTTTAGCGACTTGGATGGTCGTTGCAGCCATTTTTGCGACTTGGACGGTCGGTGCTGCCCTTTTTGCGATTTGGACAGTCGGTGCTGCCCTTTTTGCGACTTGGACGGTCGGTGCTGCCCTTTTTGCGACTTGGACGGTCGGTGCTGCCCTTTTTGTGACTTGGACGGTCAGTGATTTGATTTGACTTGCTCCGCTTTCTGTGGTGTCAAGGTTAAAGTTGACTTGCTCCGCTTTTTACGGTGTCAGGGTTGATTTGTTTGATTTGATTTATTTTAGGAGTTCCCTACCCGTCTAGCGGGACTTTTGAGCTTGGAAGCGCTACCGGGTGGGACATTAATTTAATTTGTTTGATTTCTGCCTTGTTTGGCGGGATCTTTGAATTTGAGAAGAACTTGGAATTTGGATTTTATTTGGCATCAGCATTGCTGCACTGGAATAATGCTAGGAGCAACTCATCATTTGCCGCGGGAGGATTTGGGATTTGGTTTTTGGGTCGGCATCAGCACCGCTAACACTGAAGCGTAGTGCCAGGAGCGACTCATCATTTACCGCGGGAGGACTTGGGATTTGGTTTTTGGGTCGGCATCAGCACCGCTAACACTGAACCGTAGTACCAGGAGCGACTCATCATTTGCCCTGGGAAGACTTGGGTTTTGGGTCGTGATTGATATGAATTTGTGTGTATATAGTAATTAACCGCAATCAATAACGGTGTCGCGTGTAGCTAGACCGAGATGAGTACGGGTCGTCCTCTGGGAAACGTTGAACCTTTTATTCTTACTTTAGGCGTATTGAGAAAGAAGGAGGAAGAATAAAGAATGGTGAAGAATGGTTATAGGATCTACATCTACGTTAAACACGAATGCAAAATATAGATCTCGATTAACTACGGATGTAAATTTAATATTAAAAGGGGGCTTGTAGGGTTCATTAGGATTTAGTAGTTATGGATGATTAATTAAAAATTACCCTTTTTATCCTTTAATAGATTTAAAACTAGAATGACAGTGATGCATGTAGATTAGGGTTTTGGAGGGAAAAGGGTTCCCACTCTTAACCCCTATCTCGACATGGAACTCCGTTCATATCTAGCCTTTACCAAAACAATCATTAATCTAATCTCTAATCGCGGTCGAAACTAACAATGAATTGGTAGCGCGCCCGATTAGGATGTTAATGATTCTTTTGATAAAGTTTATAAACTTTATAGGACGTAAAAAGAGTTTAAGGATTTTCATCATCCATTAATCTACCCTAATCCTACGAACCCTAACAAGCGGAGAATTACTCGCGCATGTTGGGAGAAGAAGAGATGGAGAGGGAAATCATAATGAAACTACAAAGAAATAGAATAAGAAAAAGAACTACCTTTATTAATCAACAAAATTCATTTACACTTTATTCCCTTAGAAAATGATTACAAATGCTAGTTTGCTTCTCGATCTCTTCTAAGGAGATAGACGAACAGTTGATGATCAGCCTGGATGCGTGAGCCGTCTTGGACTTCGTGATCTCTTCAGCTTGATGCTTTTTCCAAGAGGCTCTCGGTCTTTATTTATAGTCCCAAATCCAGAACCCTAGCTTCCTAAATTGGAAACCATCAATTGAGATCTAACAGAAGAAATCCCAGCTCATAACTCTTCTGGCACGCGGTGGATCCGCGGCCAACAGGTGGTTTTCGCCGCGGATCCGCGGCCAAACAGTGCGATCTTCTGTTCTTTTTTATCTGGGCTTCATCTATATTGCTACGTGGCGATCTTTTGAATCTCAGGAACTGAAAATCTTCTCGTAGTTACTGCCAGACTTGATTTCTTAGTTTGCTTTCTTAATTAGGCAGGTTTGCACTAACAACTTTGATTCCCTTGATTTTAGCCCTGAAAATTCTGCACAATCTCAACAAATAATATTAGTAGAGTTTTGTTTTATTGAGATATTAATTTCACCATTAAGATTTGGTCAATGGTATTTATGCTTATTTTTTTACTAAATGTTAATTATAATACATAAACACATGAAAATAGTATTTTTACAGATAAGCCCTCATATGTATCATATATTATAATAAACACCTTTTCTAATATAGAAATAGTAGGAAAAATGTCATATTAAATATGCAGTTTTATCAACTGAACAGGTCGGCATCAGCACCACTAACATTGAAGAGTATTGCTAGGAGCGACTCATCATTTGCCGTGCCCGTTAAGGAACGATGGCTTCGGAGACAAGTTTAGATCCCTATCACCTAAGGCTTTTCAATTTTATGAGCCGTAAGGGTCTCATAAAAGCATTTTCTCTCTACGAGTCGAGAGGATCTCGCAGGTGTATTTCTCCCTAGGAATCGTGGGGATTCCTAAGTGTGTTGCTCCTTTGTGAGTCGTAAGGATCTCATGCGAGGATTTTCTCCCTACAAGGTCGAGAGGACTTTGCGGGTATATTTCATCTTTTTTCACGAGTTTGTGCCCTTTCGGGTTTTCACAAACTCGCCGGCAGTCCTGCTGTTTTTACTCACGGAGCCCTTTCGGGTTTTCATCCGTGCCTGTTTCGCTTGTGGACATACCCTTTTTTTCTTTTTTTTTCGCCGGTGGGACTTTAAATGTAGTCTCGCCGGTAGGACTTGGGAGAGATATGGGTTATTTGCGCCCGTTGATTGTGTACGGTTTTACATGATGTATGATCCAAACTGTAGGGCCGGTGTGCTCAATTCTCCTGCGACTTGGAGTATTCACGCGTAGTATTTCTTGAGGTATCGGCCATTGATGGGTGGCATGGGCCTTTCTCTCTCGGCATTTATCAGCTGATAGGATCCCCCATCAAACACTTTCTCGATGATGTATGGTCCTTCCCAGTTTGGCTCGAATTTTCCCTTGGCATGTCGATTGGGGATGATCGATCTTTTAAGGACCAACACCAATTCTCCTTTTTTAAAAGCGCGGAGACGGGTCATCTTATCATAGGCACATGATATTTGGGCTCGATACAGCTCCATATTTTGCTGTACCGCGAGCTTCTTTTCTTCGAGAGTGTCAAGCTCTTCAAGCCGAATAAGGACGTTTTCCTCCTCCGTCAACTCGTGTTGGACGACCATTCTCAGGCTTGGAACTTCGACTTCGAGCGGGAGGATTGCTTCCACTCCGAAGAGTAGTGAGTATGGAGTGGACCGAGTTAGAGTACGGTGCGTGGTATGATATACCCACAACACCTCGTGAAGTTTGAGATTCCAGTCTCTCTTGTTGGCTGAAGCATTTTTCCTCAGGAGGTTGAATAGAGTTTTATTGAAGGCTTCGGCTAGCCCATTGGCCCTTAGATTATAGATGGAGAAATATCTCTGTCTATCTTGTATTGAATAGCGAACCATGAGATTTTAAAGCTCTTGAAAGAAGGCCTATTGTCAGAAATGATTCTTCTAGGTGTACCGAAGCGGTATATGATATTATGTCGGAAGAACGCCAGAATATCTTCTGTCTTGATTTCTTTTAGCAGGATAGCTTCATCCTATCTGGAGAAGTAGTCAGTGGCGGCCAATATGAATCGATGGCCTTTAGATGATGGAGGATCAATTGGACCAACTATGTCGGTGCCTCAAACTTTGAAGGGCCATGACGTCACCGTAGGATGCAGCGGATTGGGATGCTTGTGAATGAAGTCACCGTGAATTTGGCAGAGATGACACTTCTTTGCTTGCTCTTCACAATCCCTTATCATGGTAGGCCAGTAATATGCAAGCCATTTGATTTGAAGCAGCATTTTGGGTCCGGATTGGTGAGCTCCACAGACGCCTGAGTGAACTTCTTTCATGACTTTTTGGGCTTCCGCCGATGACAGACATTTGAGCCAAAGTTGGTTATATGATTTGCAGTATAGCGTATTATTTACAAACACGTATCGAAGAGCTCTCTTCTTCAGCCGAATCCTTGCAGATTTTCCTTCGGGCAGCTTGTCGTATCGGAGGTACTCTATAAAGGGTTCTTTCCAATCGGGCTCATCTTGGATGATTAGAGCTTCTTCGGTAGGATTGTTCTCTTATTCTACGCTTCCCTCTTCACGCAAAGAGACCGGAGGTAGAATTTACCGGCTTCTGACTGTTATCAGAATTTCATCCACATCGGGATTGTTCCCTCGTGGGAACTGAATAAAAAATGAATAAAGTAATGAGGAAACACCCAAGAGGAGCATCACGTGTCCACATGTGATCGGGCATCATGTGTCCACACATGATCGGGCATCACGTGAGGACACGTGACCTTCTATGAACAAGGTTTATAGGCGCTGAAATAAACAATTGAAGATACTTAACCAATGAGGTCACGTGCCAGCACGTGATGGGTTCCTGAGCCCTTTGAACTAACAGAATTAAATTTTAATCAGTGGGGTCACGTGCTAACACGTGATGAGCTCTTAAACCCTCTGAACAATAGAATTAAATTCTAATTAAAGGGAATCAAAAACCTTAATCGGAAAAATATTTCCCTAGATCTTTCCAAACAAAAGATTGCACTCTGTAAAATGGAGCACCGTTGGATTAAAAATCCAATGGTGATTAAAAAATCACTAATTTATAGAAAGATTCTGCACAAGGAAATATTTTCCTAAAATTTTCCAGGAACAACAAATAAAATATTTTATGGTGAATAAAATTCACCAAATGATCTAAAAGATCACGTTAGTTATAAAAAAAATCAATCAAAATCTTTCAATGAGAGATTGGCTGAACAAACTGATTCTTTTCTTTCTCCTATAAATAAGAGCCAAAAAGAGAAGAAGAGGGAAGACAACAACAGAGAGAGAATATAGAAAAAAAAGAGAAGAGAATTTAATTCTCTAAAGAGAAAAGAAGATCTCTTCAGAAAAGAAAGAAACCCTAGGTAAGAGAGGGAAATAGATCATTCTATAAGCTCCCACAAAACAAAAATAGAATTTAATTCTCAAATTAAGATTTTAACTCTTCTAAATAAGAACTTAGTTCTTCCTCTGGTTAAAGATCTGCAGAAGCAAATCTCCCCATAAGTTGAGAATTTAATTCTCATCGGGGAGATTCTGTCATGCAGATCTAAAACTTGAGGGAGGACTTAAGTTCAGAGAATTCTATTCTCCAACAAAGCATATAGGAATTTAATTCCTCCAAAAAAGATAGGGTTTAACCCTTAATACAAGAACTTAGTTCTTCTTCATGGTAATAGATCTACAGAAGCAGATCTCAGGGAGATTCTGCCATGCAGATTTAAAGGTTAGAAGGAAAATTGGGTTTAAAGAAATTAATTCTTTTAAACACATAGGTATTTAATTCCTCTAAATAAGATTAGGATTTAACCCTATAAGAGAATTTAATTCTTATACAAGGGATTTATCTCTCTATGCACGTAAAAGGATCAACTACCCAACATGGTCACGTGGTAACACGTGACCCTCCCTCTGACCAAAAGAGAACGAATAAGACTAGGTCGCGTGCTCCCACGTGACCCTTGAACAGACTTCTCAAAATAAAAAGGGCAGAATCGATTTTGGGTGCCTCACGTGTTCCCACGTGACCCCTGACAAACACCTCTTTAAAAAAGAGAAAATGAGGTAAAACTGAGGGATTAATACCCAATGCATGGGCACCATCATGTTTCCACACGTGATGGTCATAAAGATTAAGTGTTTAACACTTACTTGCATATTCTGATAATAAAATAAAGAAACTCTGGCCCAACACTCAAGCGCCTCACGTTACCCCACGTTAGCATTTCTTTCTTTTAGTGTTTAACACTATTTTTTGCGCTTCATCCTTAGTGTTTAACACTATTTTAAGCGCATCATATGGAAGCACGTGATAGACGAGTGTACTCTAGTGTTTAACATTATATTCGAGCCAATCTTAGCCTAAATTAGCTAAGACTTCCAGAGGCAGGATCCCCCCTTTTTGACTGAACCTCAAATACACTCTTGTCTTCCAAAATTGATCATCTCATATAACATTCAAAGCAAAACCCAGAGCCTTTCAACCAACATTGGTTCAAGGGTACATCTCTTCACTCCTCTGATATTTGTCGTTGTAATCCTTCAGCGTCTTCAGAGAGGTGACAGGTCCCGATAACCAGACATTCCACGGACTGTGGGGTCCTTAAACTCATGGACTATCATGTCCTTAAACTTTATGGACTGTGGGGTCCTTAAACTCATGGACTACGATGTCCTTAAACTTTACAGACTATGATGTCTTTAAACTGCCATGGACTGTGGGGTCCTTAAACTCATAGACTATGATGTCTTTAAACTTTACAGACTATGACATCTTTAAACTATGGACTATGATGCCCTTAAATTCCATAGACTATGATGTTCTTAAAATCCATGGACTATGATGTCCTTGAACCCAATGGACCGCAAAGTCCCTAAACTAAAATAATAGATTCCAAATGCTCTTTTGTTGGATCTAAATGATCCTGTTAAGTTGATCTTAGTCTAAAATTAGACTAACGTGTCCTTAACAAACGTTAAGTTGATCTTAGTCTAAAATTAGACTAATGTATCCTTAACAAACGTTTAAGTTGATCTTAGTCTCAAATGAGGCTAACGCATCCTTAAACCCAACCCCAAACCCAAATCTAAGAAAATACGGATTTGGACTAATCCACGCCCTACGGGCGACAACACAAATTAGTCTCCGTATACAATCCACGGGTAACCAAAAATAAAATAAATATACATAACACGAAGTGACCATCTAGAGAAGGAGAAAGTTGTTACCGCGATGCGGTAGCGTAATTAACTGTAGGGGCTTGCGCCTGCACGGAAAAGCATCCCCACAATCAAAAACCCCTCAAATGAGGGGGAATCTGATAAAGTCTGCTACAACGGCCGCATCCGTCTAAACCTCCGATACACGGTGCCATAAATCAACTTGGCATCTTCGGAGAGGTGGACGGATAAAACCAAATAGCATCTGCTCCCAAATCCAGGCAAGACGAACCTACGCGGTTTCGTCTCTGTTTTCAGCGGTAAACAGGGATCAGCCAGCTCCTTAGCTAAGCGAGCGAGTATGTCAGTTTTTCCATTCAACGCCCTAGGAACTCTCATCAGTTCAATGTGGGTAAACTGTTTCATAAGCTCCACCACCCGGCTTCTGTACCGAGCTAACTCAGGTTTGTATATCTTATTGTCGCCACTTACTTGGGTGACAACAAGCTGGGAATCACCGTAGACTCGTAGCCGAAAGATTTCTGTTTCTATGGCGAGCTCCAGACCAGTTATCAGAGCCTCGTACTCAGCCTCATTGTTTGTGCGAGGCTCGGTGAGAGAAAAAGAACGATGTAGGGGTTCCCATCGATGGCGTGATGAACACCAATCCTATCCCTGCTTTTATCTGTAGGACGCTTGATTTGCTGGAGGTCCTAATTGATGAGGCTCCGTTGAAATAGAGCTCCCAACATGGCTCGTCATCCTCGAAGTGCAGCACTTGTTCGTCGGGTAACTTGCAATTGAGCGGTGACCCTTCTGGTACGGGATGAGCAGCAAGGAAGTTGGCAAGGGTTTGCCTTTTTACTGCTTTTTGAGGAGTATAGATTATGTCAAATTAAAGCAGTATGATAGCCCATCTTGCCATTCTACCGGCTAGGCTTGCTTTGGTCATTAAATGTTTGAGCGGGTCGACCGTGGAGATCAGCATAACCCGATGAGCGAGAAGATGGCGTCTTAGCTTTTCGATCGGGGAAGATGGCAAATATCAGGGCCAGGCACTGCTTTTCGATCGGGGAATAGTTATGTTCCGCCCCGACTAACGTTCGACTGAGGTAGTAGAGGGCATTCTCTTTTCCCTTCTCGTTATTCTGGGAAAGGAGCGCACCGAGTGACTCATCTAGCGCGGCAGTATAGAGAATCAACGGTTTATTTGGAATAGGAGCAGCAAGCACCGGAGTGTGCAACAGATGCTGTATGATATTTTCAAACGCTTCTTGACATTCGACGTCCCAGACAAAAAGAGCTTCCTTCTTCATGAGTTTTGAGAAAGGCTGACATCTCCCTGATAGGTTCGAGATGAACCTTCGTATGTAAGCGAGTTTGTCTTGAAAGGATCTTAACTGCGTCAGATTCTTTAGAGACCATGATCCCACCAATGAGCTTCAATGCTCCAATGCCATTGCAAGAAGCTCCAAAGAATTCGGTCTTTGATTGGCCTACAACTGCCGCGACCCCTCTTAACGGGTCGCCCAAATCCAGTGCCTCAGTCTTCGACAGACTAGGCCAAAGCTCAGGTGGGCCCGTGAAAAAGCCTGCAATACCAGAAGGCGTTATCCCAAAGCAGATAGCTATTCCTGCTCCTGAAGTCATCAAAGCGGCTTCTCCTGCTAAGGGGTCGGTCTTTGCAAGACTGGCCATTTCAGCTCCCACTCCAGGCAAAGTCATCAAAACTGCTTCCCTTGCGCGAAAGTCTGCCTTTGACAGACTGGCCATCCCTTCTCAGCTGACATCAGTCTTTGACAGGCTAACCATAAGAACAACCCCTCATTAGAGCGGGGGGCATGAAGAAGCTCACCCAACAACAAAGGTGGTCCCGGCCGCTCGCCATGCTCGACGTCGCCACTGGCGCCGAGTAAGGAAGGCTGGGGGCAGCTCTCCTTCTGGACTGACTCCGCCAGCTCGAATGGTGGAAATTGATGCTGCTGTTCCAACTGGGAACAGTTTTGAACCACTCAGGAGGGTCCGCAAGAACTCTCCGACGGCCGTGCTGAAGAGATCTTCTCCACCTGTGGAGAGCGCTACAAAGGAAAAGCTGGAGCAGCCCCCTCAGCTGCTATCCTCCAAAATTCATAAGGTCTGGCGACAGGTCCAAAACTCCGTGATTGATCAAGACTACCCCCGCCGAGAGAAAAAGATGAAAGTTCGGCGAGAAGGGGATCACCCTGTCAAGTCACAGAAGGTGTCATCTGTTTGGATGCCCGCTGCAACGGCTCCCTCAACTTCGACCGCCCACAAAAGAAGGAGGCCGGAGAAGACCCCTGTGTCTTTGGCAAATCGCAAGGACACTGAATCTAAACGCCCCAAGTCTGGGGGCATGGTGATGCATACTGTTTATATGGCTTCCGGAAAAGAGGATAACCGTATCTCTATGGGTCACCGACCACTTACACGGTCTGTGACTAAGGCTCAGGAGCAACAACAACAAAAGCTCCAAGAAATGCTGACAGCCATGGCTGCACTTACTGGACCAAAAGCAGGCCCGGAGACATCTTTGAAGCAGCGTCATGAGCAGTAAACAGATGCCGAATTCCTTCGGAGAATGCTTGATAAGAAGGACAAAGAGGCTGCTGAACAAGCGGCCAACATAAAACAAATAGCCCTTTTATTCCAAGAAATGGTGGGCCTGATGATCCAGCCTGACCTTCCAGCCGAAGATCCTCCGGTAATAATTGAAGATGATAGAGGAGAGACATCAAATCCTCTGCCGGCTCTGTCAGCAGCCAAGGAGGAGACCATTTCCAAAGCCACACTCGATGATTATATAGCTCAGCAAATACGAGCTCATTAAACGAATGAAGCAACCGGCCAAGTCGTCAGAACTGGAAGACTATATCCAGGATGGTACGATCAGATAAAGTATCCGCCAGGATACACAATTCCTAAATTCCATGTGTACAAGGGGACATGCGATCCCCATCAACATGTCGCTCAGTTTAGGGCTCTCTGCGGCAATACCGGAGGTGACGACAAATTGTTACTTCGTCAGTTCGTCGGCAGCTTGGCGGAAACGGCCTTTGAATGGTATTCAGAGATGCCCAACGACTCCGTTAAAACTTTTACGGAGATGGAATTGTTGTTCACCGAACGTTTCGGAAGCGCTAGTGAACGCACCCCAATCACAGCATTAATTAACGCCAAAGTGAGGCCAGGCGAAACATGGGTGCAGTACGCGATACGATCGAGGAATCTATGGTCGAAGTGCGAACAACGCATCGAAGAAGCGCTTGCAGTAGGCATGTTCGTAGATACCCTTGATCCGTAGGCGACCATATCCCAGTTCATGATGTTCTTCAAGACCACCACTTTCCAGGCCTTGATTGACAAGCTGGCCCAAATAGATCAGATAGGTCATAGACCGTCTTCTTCAAAGTTGGAATCGTGGAATGAAAAGGGGAAAGGGAAAGCGACCTTCGTCGCCAATGCTCAGAAACAGCCGACTGGTCTGTTGGGGTAAAAATTTACACCCCGGTTGATCGAGTCAAATTTAAGGTCAACCCCAAACCAGGTGGGCCCAAGCCCAGGTCAAGTGGGCCCATGCCCAGGTCGAGTCCGAAACATGAAGCGGCCGACCCTCCCCATGCCAAAAATGAAATCATGTAATAAATAATTTTTATGTAATTTTTTATGCATGAATGTAAAAAAAATGGGTATAAAGCCAAATTTTTGTAAGCCCATGGTTTATGTGCAAAACGAAATGGCACATGAACCATGGGATGGGCAAAATGCCATTTTGTAAAGCCCAAGGGGCTATATGTAAATGTGTAAGCCTATATAAGGCAACATGATGATGAATAAAGTATAGACTTTTCATTCTCCCAAAAAAAACTAGGGTTTGTGCCTTCACTCTCTCTTCTTCAAGTTCTTCCTCTTCCTTTTTATTTTCCAAACAAATCAAGAGCTTAGCTCACTTTTTTTTTAAAAACTAAACAAAGTTTTACCATAAATCCACCTCCCAAGACTCCATCAAGAGAGGAAAAAGGGTCTCTTTTTTTATCATCCAAGATCTAGATCTTGGAGTTTCAAGAGAACCCATTTTGGGTTTCTTCTCAAAGGAGAAAGGAGAAAATCTTTTGGAGTTCAACTCCACCACCAGGAAAATTATTTTGGAGTTTAACTCCACTAAAAGAATTCTTTTGGAGTTTAACTCCACAGTAAAAATCTTTTGGAGTTCAACTCCACAAATAAAATTCCTTTGGAGTTCAACTCCACAAATAAAATTCTTTTGGAGTTTAACTCCACTACAGAAATTCTTTTGGAGTTTAACTCCACAAAAAAAAAATACTTTTTTTTTGGGAGTCTAACTCCACATTACATTTTGTTTAGCCATATAAAATTCTTTTGGAGTTGAACTCCACGGTATTAAAAAAAAAAGCATGTGACGGGTCACATGCTAGCATGTGACCCCCCCTCACATGAGGGGTCACATGCTAACATGTGACCCTCCATGTCACATGCTAGCATGTGACCCCCCTCATATGAGGGGTCACATGCTAACATGTGACCCCACTTTTTAAAAAGGAAAAAAAGTAAAACAAACAAAATTCTCTTTTTCTTTCTTCCTCCCTTTTTTATTTAAAATAAAAATAAATAAATTATAAATAAATTATAAATAATATTTAAAAATTAAAAAAAACATAATTATTTTCTTTTCTTCTTTTCTTTATTTAATCCATTTTTTTTATTTAAAAAAATATAAAATAAATAAAATTAAATTATAAATAATATTTTAAAATTAAACAAAAATAATAATAAATAAAAAAAATTCTCCAAATATTTATTTACTTATTTATTTTTGTTTTTTATATATAGAAAATATATATATATATGTATATATCTCTTTTTACAAGTGGAACAAAACCAAAAAAAAATAATAATACACACACCAACGCACTGCATATTGAGTTCGTATGACCAGTTTAACCCGTCAATCGGAGGTTCCTTCGCTCCAAATGCGATGGGTAATTAACGGCAGCTTAGTCCGCGGCTACCGGAGATTTGGATCCCCACAATCAATAAACCCCAGCCTACCCTAGACAGGGGGAATCTGCAATGCGCCTGACAAGCGCGCGCGTATTCCCATCTCAATGGGGTGACGAAAAACACCCTACAGATTCTGGCACGCCCGGTGGGACCAATCTCTCTTCCCTTATTTCGGGTTAAGCATTCATGCGAACCCAGTCAATATATATACCTATATTTATACTGAAATAATGCTCTTTCATGCAGATTTTCAAACAATCACCTTCCGACGATGTCTTCGATGATGAACTTAGCTCCTGTCTCCTACACGATGAAGATAGACTCCAGGACGGTCCTTCCGTCCAGTCTCGGGCGACAATGGGAAGAGCCGCTGCTACCATTCGGCTCTATTATGTTCATGCCTGTTGGCACCATCCCGGCTCCTCAAGCCCCGGTGGCAGACAAACCGGTCTCGAAAGGCAGGAGACCAAATGTGGTGGTCGCGAGGGCACCTCAGCCCAAGCGCAAGTCCGTTTCCGAACGACTCTCCATGGCCCCAGCTGGGGGCAAGGCCACCAACACCAACAAAGCTACAATGCGTCCCGAGCAAGCTCCAGCGGTGCCCTCGACCACTGCTCGATCGGGTGTCTTCTCTAAACCCCCCTCTGATCAACTCACAAGGGCTTCCCGGATAGCGGATGCCCGCCAAGCCTTCAAAATCGAGAAGCTGAGGGAGAAAAGGCTCAGATATAGAGCCAACAAAAGGGCTAAGGATCCTGCCAGGCTGAACCTCATGAGGTTCGAAGAACAGGGTTACCCCGCCGAAGATGAGGAAATGGCTGGGTATGTGGTCCACACTGTCTACACGGTAGGCACGCGCAGCAAGAGCAAGGACGGGGCTACCACATCTCAAACCCAATCTGGCTTGAATGTGGTGGCCGCTTCCCAAGAACAGCCGCCTCTGCTGGGTGATGAAAACCCTCTCGATGAGGATGATAGGCAGAAAGACCTTTCGGTCCATGAGGAGTCGGGCTCGGAAAGCGAAGAAGAGCCGACTTTCCGCCCCAGGACTGCGGAGTAAGAGCTGCTTCAAGAGCTCCGAAAGCAGCTCAGAAACAAAGACAAGGAGATGGCCAAGCTCTACTCAAAAATTGACGACTTGACAAATGTCGTCTTACAGCTCACAGCCCAACTTGCCTCTCAGACGCCCAATCAAGCGGAGGGCTCTGCTCGTGAACCGGAAAATGGTGTCCCAAAGCAGCCAACGCCTATTCCCTCAAATCCAAAAGTGGGTGAACTACATGAAAATCAGTCGCATCCTATCTCGGGAAATGTCTTGGCTACCGATGACAGTAGCCCGCTAACTCAAGATCAAATCATGGATTTAGTTGCCAGCAAAGTCAAAACATTGGTGGCCGAAGCCGAAGCGCAAAAAGATATCAGCAGTAGTGGGAGACCATATCCTGCTCAGTATGATCTGGTAGAATTTCCTAGCGGCTATGTCATCCCCAAATTCGGAAGATTCGATGGGACGGGAAATGCGAATCAGCACATCGCCCACTTCAAAGCCTCATGCGGGAATACTGGGGGCAACGATGCGCTTCTCCTCCGCCAGTTCGTTAATAGCTTGACCGATGTTGCTTTCGACTGGTACGCGAGCATACCGGATGGCTCCGTTACTACTTTCGTCCAAATGGAATCTTTGTTTCGACAAAGGTTCATGAGCGTCAGCGATAAGATCACCATTGCCGAGCTCGTAAGGACCAAGCCCAAGAATAACGAAAGCAACACGGATTTTATAACCCGATGGCGCAATCTCTCCGTCAAATGCGAACCGCCGAAAGAGCAGGACCAATCTGTCAGTCTCCTCGTCGGAAATCTTAACAATTGGATGGCCCCGTTTCTATGCACCGCGGGTCTCAAAACATTCCAAGAGCTGACCAGGAAAGTTCAGATGCTGGAGCGCTCAAAACAGGAGTCCTCCTCGGATTCCCAAAATAACAATAGGTCCTGGAGAAACCGAAAGGACGATAATCGCAAAGGCGGAAACTCCGATGATTCTGAATCTTTCAATACTTTGGCTAACCGAAATAAGCAAGGGATGAGCGGGCTTAGCGCCAACCAGCCTCGGAAGCCAATGTTCGGAGAGGGAGGAGAATCTCCACTGAAAGAGAAGCTGGATAAGGTCTATTCCTTCAGAAGGGACAAAATCCATAAAATATTCAAAGACGCCCTGAAGAACGGTCTACAACTGCCAGAGTCAAAAAGGCCGCAGGAAGCGAATAGGACCGACGACCCCAAATACTGCCCCTATCACAGAGTGATAGGTCATGCCATTGAGGACTGCTTCGTCTTCAAAGATTGGGTCGAAAAGCAATATAAGGCAGGAGAGATAGAACTGTCCAAAGGCGTGTTAGTAAACAGTCAAGATGCGACCGCCAATTTCATACAAACGGAGACTGAAGTTCTTCGTGAAACGGATTCTCTTAGACATCTGCCTTTCTCTGAAAACAATTGACCACCATGTCACTAAACTGGGAACAATCGACCTCTAAGTCGTTAAACTGGGAATGTAAAAAGAAATATGTGAATAAACAAAAAATTTGTAAATAAAAGGAAAAAAAATAAATAAATAAAGCCGAAATGATTAGGCAACTCGCAATAAAAATCAGCGAGTAAAAATGAAAATGAAAATAAATAGCCGAAATGATAGGGCAATCGCGACCTTCGCGATAAGAAAAGCTGAAATGATAGAGCAATCGCGGTAAAAAAAAACAAAAAAAACAAAACAAAATAAAAAAAAATGGCGAATGATGAGTCGCTCCTGGTACCATATTCCAGTGCAGCGATGCAGACGCCGACCAAAATCCAATTTCCCAAAATTCTTCCGGCCCTACGGTTAGTCCCCAAATTGACTACCGTATACAATCCACGGGCTCAAATAATTCTCATCATACCCATATTCCACCGTAATCACCAGTTACGCGGCTGGTCTCCGCCTGTGGAATTATGCTCCATTGAGAAGGCCCACTCATGTGTCCTCACGATACATGAGGAGAACAAACCTTTGTGGGATCCTTACGACTCACGAAGGAAAAACACACTTAGGAGTCCTCACGACACCTAAGGAGAAAATACACCTGCGGGATCCTAACGACTCGCAGGGAGAAAATGCTTTTATGGGACCCTCACGACCCATAAAATTGAAAAGCCTTAGGTGATAGGGATCCAAACCTGTCTCCTAAGCCATCGCTCCCCAATCCCCAACGGCGAATGATGAGTCGCTCCTGGTACCATATTCCAGTGCAGCGATGCAGACGCTAACCAAAGTCCAAATCCCATACCCTAACGGCGAATGATGAGTCGCTCCTGGTACCATATTCCAGTGCAGCGATGCAGACGCCAACCAAATTCCAAATCCCATACCCCAATGGCGAATGATGAGTCGCTCCTGGTACCATATTCCAGTGCAGCGATGCAGACGCCAACAAAGCCCCAAAAATTTTATGGCCCTACGGTCTGAATCATACATCCTGCAAAACCATATACAATCCACGGGCGTAAAACAATCCCAATCGGTCCAAAAATAAAAAAATAAAAAAATAAAAAAAAGGTATGTCCACAAGCAAGATGGGCACGGATGAAAACCCAAAAGGGCTCCGTAAGTAAAAACAGCAGGACTGCCGGCGAGTTTGTGAAAACCCGAAAGGGCGCGAACTCGTAAAAAGAAATGAAATGCACTCGCAAAGTCCTCTAGACTTTGTGAGGAGAAAATTCCCGCGTGAGATCCTTACGACTCATAAAGGAGCAACACACTTGGGAGTCCCCACGACTCCCAAGGAGAAAATGCACTTACGGGATCCTTACGACCCGTAGGGAGAAAATGCTTTGTGAGACCCTTACGGCTCACAAAATTGAAAAGTCTTAGGTGATAGGGACCTAAAACCCGTCTCCTAAGCCATCGCTTCCTGATAAGCAAGCGCAAATGATGATTCGCTCCTGGTACCATATTCCAGTGTAGCGATACTGATGCCAAACAAAAACCAATTCCCAAATCCTTCCGGGGCAAATGATGAGTTGCTCCTGGCATTATTCCAGTGCAGCAATGCAGATGCCGACCAAAACCAAAATTCCCAAATCCCCTCATGACCAATGATGATTCGCTCCTGGTACCATATTCCAGTGTAGCGATACTGATATTAACCCAAATCAAATCAAACCAACAACCTCTACGGCGGAATCATGCTCCGTCACAGAATTTACCCCGTGTCGAAATCATGCTTCGCCTCGGGATATCTACCCTCCCTGCCGGAATTATGCTCCGCCTCGGAATCAAATCAACCAACAAGCTCTGTGTCGGAATCATGCTTCGTCTCAGAATATGCACCCCGTGTCGAAATGATGCTTCGCCTCGGTGTATCTGCCTTCCCTGTCGGAATTATGCTTCGGCTCGAAATCAACCAACGACCTCCTCGTCGGAATTATGCTCCACCTCGGAATCAAGTCAACCGGCAAGCTCTGCGTCGGAATTATGCTTCGTCTCAGAATGCACCCCGTGTCGAAATGATGCTTCGCCTCGGTGTACCTGCCTTCCTTGTCGAAATTATGCTTCGTCTCGGAATCAAGTCAGCCAACAAGCTCTGCGCCGGAATCATGCTCCATCTCAGAATGTATCCCGTATCGAAATCAATGCTCCGCCCTTCGGAATGATGCTCCGAATCCTGGAATTATGCTCCGCTCTTCGGGATGATGCTCCGAACCCTGGAATCATGCTCCGCTCATCGGGATGATGCTCCGATCCCTGGAATCATGCTCCGCCCTTCGGAATGATGCTCTGATCCTTGGAATGATGCTCCGCTCTTCGGAATGATGCTCCGATCCTGGAATCATGCTCCGCCCTTCGGAATGATGCTCCGATCCTTGGAATCATGCTCCGCCCTTCGGAATGATGCTCCGCTCTTCGGAATGATGCTCCGAATCCTGGAATGATGCTCCGCCCTTCGGAACGATGCTCCGATCCCCGGAATCATGCTCCGCCCTTCGGAATGATGCTCCGAATCCTGGAACGATGCTCCGCCCTTCGGAACGATGCTCCGATCCCCGGAATCATGCTCCGCCCTTCGGAATGATGCTCCGAATCCTGGAATTATGCTCCGCTCTTCGGAATGATGCTCCGATACCCTGGAATCATACTCCGCTCATCCGGATGATGCTCCGATCCCTGGAATCATGCTCCGCCCTTCTGAATGATGCTCCGATCCTTAGAATCATGCTCCGCTCTTCGGAATGATGCTCCGATCCTGGAATCATGCTCCGCCCTTCGGAATGATGCTCCGATCCTTGGAATCATGCTCCGCCCTTCGGAATGATGCTCCGCTCTTCGGAATGATGCTCCGAATCCTGGAACGATGCTCCGCCCTTCGGAACGATGCTCCGATCCTTGGAATCATGCTCCGCCCTTCGGAATGATGCTCCGAATCCTGGAATTATGCTCCGCCCTTCGGAACGATGCTCCGATCCCCGGAATCATGCTTCGCCCTTCGGAATGATGCTCCGAATCCTGGAATTATGCTCCGCTCTTCGGAATGATGCTCCGATTCCCTGGAATCATAGCCCGCTCATCGGAATGATGCTCCGATCCCTGGAACCATGCTCCGCCCATCGGAATGATACTTCGATCCCTGGAATCATGCTCCGCCCTTCGGAATGATGCTCTGATACCCTGGAATCATGATCCGCCTTTCGGAATGATGCTCTGATCCTTGGAATTATGCTCCGCGAATCAGAATGATGCTCCGATCCCCGGGAATCATGCTCCCCGGGATGATGCTCCGCCTCCGGAATGATGTTCCACCTCGAAGTTCAGCTTCAAGATTCATCAATTTCATGCACACAACTCAATGTGCGGTGTGCATTTATTGATGGGGGGCACTTTGTTGGGGTAAAAATTTACACCCCGGTTGATCGAGTCAAATTCAAGGTCAACCCCAAACCAGGTGGGCCCAAGCCCAGGTCAAGTGGGCAATGCCCAGGTCGAGTCCGAAACATGAAGCGGCCGACCCTCCCCATGCCAAAAATGAAATCATGTAATAAATAATTTTTATGTAATTTTTTATGCATGAATGTAAACAAAATGGGTATAAAGCCAAATTTTTGTAAGCCCATGGTTTATGTGCAAAAAGAAGTGGCACATGAACCATGGGATGGGCAAAATGCCATTTTGTAAAGCCCAAGGGGCTATATGTAAATGTGTAAGCCTATATAAGGCAACATGATGATGAATAAAGCATAGACTTTTCATTCTCCCAAAAAAAAACTAGGGTTTGTGCCTCCACTCTCTCTTCTTCAAGTTCTTCCTCTTCCTTTTTATTTTCCAAACAAATCAAGAGCTTAGCTCACTTTTTTTTTAAAAACTAAACAAAGTTTTACCATAAATCCACCTCCCAAGACTCCATCAAGAGAGGAAAAAGGGTCTTTTTTTTTTATCATCCAAGATCTAGATCTTGGAGTTTCAAGAAAAACCATTTTGGGTTTCTTCTCAAAGGAGAAAGGAGAAAATCTTTTGGAGTTCAACTCCACAAATAAAATTCTTTTGGAGTTCAACTCCACCACCAGGAAAATTATTTTGGAGTTTAACTCCACTACAAGAATTCTTTTGGAGTTTAACTCCACAGTAAAAATCTTTTGGAGTTCAACTCTACAAATAAAATTCCTTTTGGAGTTCAACTCCACAAATAAAATTCTTTTGGAGTTTAACTCCACTACAGAAATTCTTTTGGAGTTTAACTCCACAAAAAAAATACTTTTTTTTGGGGAGTCTAACTCTACATTACATTTTTTTAGCCATATAAAATTCTTTTGGAATTGAACTCCACGTTAAAAAAAAAATTAAAAAAAAAAGTTGTGCATGTGACGGGGTCACATGCAAAGCATGTGACCCCCCCCTCACATGAGGGGTCACATGCTACCATGTGACCCTCCATGTCACATGCTTGCATGTGACCCCCCTCATATGAGGGGTCACATGTTAACATGTGACCCCACTTTTTTTATAAAAAAAAAGAAAAACAAACAAAATTCTCTTTTTCTTTCTTCCTTCTTTTTTTATTTAAAATAAAAATAAATAAATTATAAATAAATTATAAATAATATTTAAAAATTAAAAAAAACATAATTATTTTCTTTTCTTCTTTTCTTTATTTAGTCCCTTTTTTTATTTAAAAAAATATAAAATAAATAAAATTAAATTATAAATAATATTTTAAAATTAAACAAAAATAATAATAAATAAAAAAAATTCTCCAAATATTTATTTACTTATTTATTTTTGTTTTTTATATATAGAAAATATATATATATGTATATATCTCTTTTTACAAGTGGAACAAAACCAAAAAAAAATAATACACATACCAACGCACTGCATATTGAGTTCGCATGACCAGTTTAACCCGTCAATCGGAGGTTCCTTCGCTCCAAATGCGAGGGGTAATTAACGGTAGCTTAGTCCGCGGCTGCCGGAGATTTGGATCCCCACAATCAATAAACCCCAGCCTACCCTAGGCAGGGGGAATCTCCAATGCGCCTGACAAGCGCGCGCGTATTTCCATCTCAATGGGGTGACGAAAAACACCCTACATGGTCCAAAACCAGCTAATCGCCAAAACGACAGGCAGCGATTCCTCAACGAAAAATTAAGACGTCCTTACTCGTTTCCGTGGGAGAAAACAAAAAGATTGTTCGAACTGGCTATACGCAAAAGGCTCATCAATCTGCCGGACGCAAGACGTCCATTGCAGTCCGATGATATCAACAATCCTAATTATTGCCCTTATCATCGAATAGTAGGCCATCCAATTGAAGATTGTTTCGTTTTCAAAGGATGGATTGAGGACCAGTACCAACAGGGCAAATTCGCGCTGTCCGAGAATTGGAAAGTAAGCCCGCCCCAGCCGCACGCTCTTAAAAAGGTGGACACACCAGGAGAATCGTTCTCTTTTATAGAAGAAGCTCCATGGGAGGTCGCTCTTTCATCTAAAACAAAATGAATGCTGAAGGATCTCCAAACATGCCCGGTGATCAGATGGAAAAGTCCGCTAGAACCCGAGGTCATTGAGGGGAAGCTGAAACCGCACCCAACGCTGAAAGTTGGTGATGATAGTCAAAATGCCCATGCCCAGCCGTCAAAGTCTTCAAAGAAAAAGAAGAAGACCAAAAAGCCCGTGAAGCCTAATGACAAGCGCACGGACCTGCAAAAACATATTGACGCGTTGGAAGAATATAACCAGAAGGCGCGAACTCCGGTCACACTCCGAGAATTCCTCAACCACATCCTTGAAGATGGAGATAGCGACGAAGATGAGGGAGAAGACTCATCAGATGAACCTGAAAATTATATGGCAAGCTGCCACATGATCTCTCACTCGTTAATAAACGGTGAAGAAGCTCCGGATGCAGAGAAACTGGGGGCAGATCCCTAGCCTGAACTCCTAGAACCGTTTGACGAGATGGTTGATGTATTCCTGAATGAAGCCATTCAGAAAAGCAAAGCTGATCGAGAGCGCGAACTGGCCATATTCGAAAAAGCCAAACGCCGGCGACCGGACGAAAAGTTTAAAAAACTCCCACCAGATCAAAGCATGTCTGCCGCCAGCAAAAGCAGGTTTAAGACAAGGAAACGATTCGCCAAAGCCATGTCGATGGGGATGAAGCTGTCACCCTCCGAAGGAAACACTCCTGGTGGGATACATCCCGACGAAACAGATGCACATCCAAACTACTGCTTGTACCATCGGAGGACTACACACCCTACTGAAGAGTGCAACGCCTTTAAAAACTGGTGGTAAGGATATGTTGCCCACCGGCAGCATTTTAAGCGAATGAAGCACAAAACTCATCGGGAACAACGAAGCGCGACAGATGAGCATAAAAGAACAACCGGTGAATGTCACATGGTTAATTCCGGGGGATCACGAGTTCTCACTTTCGGGAGTGATTCTGATGAAGAAATAGCCTTCGACCCTCTCTTCAAGGAATCTATCTCTGAAACAGAAGAGATGAAGACCTGCGAGAACATTCAGCTGCGCAATTGCACGTTACCCGAAAATAATCTCAGACCCACAAACAGAGGATCGGATAGAAAAGATAAGGAGAAGGAAAAATTCCCTGAGGATATCACCCTCGATGATCGAGTCTTCAAAGAGCTTGCAGCCAAGGACCCGTCCAAGAAAAATAAGGTGGATTACAACGTTCTGGCACACTTGAGGAAGATACTCTCGCAACTGAGCACTCTCGATGCCCTTCTGCTATCTAAGGAGGCGAGAGATTCTTTGATCAAGGCACTATAAGAGCCCGAGCAGTTTCAAGCCTTCCTTGCCGAAGAAAAGATGAAGGATGAGCTGGAAGAAGTGCATACAGATGACATCACTTTCGGCGATGAAGATCTCCTCCTCGGAACCTGCGAGCACAACCGTCCCCTATATGTCTTCGGGTATTGCCATGAAATTAAGATAGGGAAGATCCTTGTTGACAATGGGTCCTCTGTCAATCTTCTAAATGTGAGAGTGCTAAAAGAAATCTGCATGAGCATTCAACACCTCGCTCGGGATAAAATCACTATCTCCGGATTCGACTCCCAGTCATCACGGACGCTCGGGTCTGTAATACTGACGTTACGCTTTGGGCTGCTCATCACCGATATCAAGTTTCACGTCATTGACGCCAAGACTTGCTACAACGCTTTGCTCGGCAGGCTTTGGTTACACGAGTACAACATTATCCCTTCTACACAAAATCAGTGTATGAAGTATTTCAAAAATGGGCTTGAATACACTATGACAGGGGAGATGAACCCATTCTCCATAAATGAAGTCCGAAAGTACGAAGATGGAAAGTACTTCTTACAAGACTTTGAAAACACGGAAAGATGCCGTAAACCTGAGAATAAGCAAAAAGCTATCACCACCATTCTGGTCTTCGGGAGCGATATCGAGGAGGAAGAAGAGATAGTCTATTCGGGACCTCCCCGATACAACAAACCGAGACCGTCTACCCCTATTCTGGTCTTTGGCAGTGATTCTGAAGACGAGGTCAACGCAGTATTCTCGGCTCGTCCATCAATGCAAGCCTTCATTAGAGATGATCAGAGTTTGCAGATCGCCATGGTTCCGTAAGAGTATTACAAAGAGCTTGACGCACTTGATACCTACAGTGTGCAAGAACTGCATACGTTCTACGTCTCTCCTAGGCGAAAAGATGAAAAGGCGATCCTCTTTTATCGATCCGCGGAAAACCAAAGTGGAGAAAGAAATCTGACATGGCGCCGATTCTAAGCTTGACAGGCTCCAGCCCATCCGTCTGCCCATATACTACACAGAAGGATTAAAAAGGATGTTGAGGCGCCAAGGCGTATCCTTCAAACAGACTGCTCGACAAGCTCAGTTCTACAACAGGATCTGGAACGTCCTTGGAACTTAGCGAAAATTGCCCAACGGGAGAATGGAAACGATCGGGCTCGGATATGTTCAATCCAAGAAACGGGAGCGATTCTATGGATGCTACGCTATACGTGATTTTGATGAAGAAGAGGATGCTCTTTTAAAAGACACTAACCCTGAACCAAAACGAGCTCCCGCCATGAAAATGCCAAGTCCGTCGTTTGAAGAACAGACGGACAAGCTAATAAGAGAAGCGGGTCAAAAGGTCTGGAATGATCATAGCCGCGAAATGGCCATCTACGAGAAAGCCTGGACGCAGCACCTCCTTCAGCAGGCTACGAAGAATGACGATGCCCTTCGTCGCCAGCCCGTCACCAAGAAGACTCGACGCAAAGGCAAAAACAAACTGAAGAACGGAAAAAATGTTCGACGGCAGCAAAGCGGGTCCAAGAAGCCTCGCGATCGAAAATTGAGTAGTCGGGATCCGTCTCTTGTAAAGAAGATGGGTCGGGCATATTCTTTTCCCCAAGACAAGACAAGGAAGATATTCAGTCTTGTCATTAAACATCAAATGATTACCCTCCCGGAGTCCAAGCACCCCGAACAAGCAAACGAGGTCCATCACCCAGATTATTGCTCCTATCACCGAGTGATAGGACATCCTCTTAAAGACTGCTTCACATTCAAAAACTGGGTTGAAGACCAATACCAACTCGGCAGATTCGCTCTATCTGACAGTTGGAGGGTATCCCCATCGCAAAGGCATGTGCCGAAAGCAACGTACATAGAGAGAGTAGAACCAGATCAACATCGGTCTTGGAAACGATCTCGTACCTGTCACGTGATAACGCTGTCAGAAGAAGGAATAGGCGAGGATATGGATGACCTCTCCTGGTGTTTCGAAAATGAGGACGAAGACGAGGTGATCTCAGAATTTCCACCAGCGCCAAAAGAGCTGGAAGATGGGATACACACTACTGCAGATAACCTCAGAAAAATCGACTTGGGAGCGGCAAATGACCCACGACCGACGTTCGTCAGAGAGCCGTTGTCTGAAGAAAAGGTGGCTACGCTCAAGGACGTGCTCATGCAGATCAAGAGACCCTTGCTTCCGGTTGACATGGAAGGGGAGTATGCACCATTGGTCCGGCTAAACCATAAAGATTGCTTCTCATGGAACTATTCTGAAATGCCGAGACTAGATCCAGAAGTAGTTGTGCACAAATTGGCGATATCTCCGGACATCAAGCCAGTCAAACAAGCGCCAAGAAGAATGCGGCTTGAACTTGAAATGAGCATCAATGCTGAAGTCAAGAAGCTAATCGACTCTGACTTCATCCAAGAGGTTCAGTATCCTGACTGGATCACCAACATCGTCCCAGTGATGAAGAAAAATGGGACAGTACGCATCTGCGTAGACTTTCGGGACCTCGACAAAGCATTTCCGAAGGATGACTTTCCCGTACCGGTCACCGAACTGATGATAGACAACACGTCCACTCATGAAGTCTTCTCCTTCATGGACGGCTTATCAGGGTACAATCAAATAAAGATGCATCCCGAAGACCAGAAGTATACAGCTTTCCGGACTCCTCTGGGCATATTCTGCTACAAAGTGATGCCTTTCGGTCTGAAGAACGCCGGCGCTACCTATCAGAGGGCCATGACGAAGATTTTCGATGACCTCATACATGAAGTCGTCGAATGCTATATCGACGACCTTATGGTGAAAAGCAAATCGCACGAGGAACATTGGGAACATTTGAAGATAGTGTTCCAATGTCTTCGGAAATTCAACCTGAAGATGAACCCTCTCAAATTCGCATTCGGAGTTTCCTCAGGAAAATTCCTAGGATTCATCGTACGACATCGAGGCATCGAAACAGACCCATCGAAGATCAAGGCAATTATGGAAATGCCTCCGCCCAGGACTCTGAAACAACTGCGGTCTCTCCAAGGAAAGCTCGCATATATTCGGCGGTTCATAGCTAATCTTTCTGGCAAATGCCGCCCCTACATTCATCTAATGAAGAAGGGGACCCTTTTCGTATGGGATCGTAAATGCCAAAGCGCACCGGACAAAATCAAGCAATACCTGCAGAATCCGCCGGTGTTGACCGCTCCGGTCAAGGGAAAGCCTCTTATCCTGTACACAACAGCACTTGAAGGTTCCTTAGGCGCGCTATGGGCACAAGAGAATGATCAAGGGAAGGAAAGAGCCATCTACTATTTGAGCCGAGTGCTCCTGGAGGCAGAAAACAATTACTCCCCCATCGAAAAACACTTCCTGGCGTTAATCTTCGCGATAACGAAGCTCAGACACTATGCTTTAGCGCATGAGGTCCATCTCATATCAAAAGTGGATCCTCTTAAATATTTGATGTCAAGAGCCATACTAACAGGACGGCTCGCTAAATGGGCCCTACTCTTAATGGAGTTCTCGATAACTTATCGACCTCTCAAGGCAGTGAAAGGCCAGGCCATCGCCGACTTCCTCACTGAGCATCCGATACCTGCCGACTCACCTTTAAATTGTGAATTGCCAGATGAGCACGCGTTTGACACGATCGACAGGGAGAGAGGAGGGAGTGATATCCGATGGGAACTCTACTTCGACGGATCATCTTCCATGAAGAAGCGAAAGCACAGCACCCCTGTAATCAAATCTGGGGTAGGCCTCATCTTCGTGACTCCACAAGGAGAGATAATGCGCTTTTCCTTCTCCTTAACAGAGCCGAGGACAAACAATGAAGCCGAATATGAAGCTTTGATAGCAGGTCTTGAGATCGCTGTCAACATGGGGATCGAAAACCTCCTCATATACGGAGACTCCCAGCTGGTCGTTAGCCAAGTAAACGGCGATTATCAAACATGCAAACCAGAATTGGTGAAGTACGGAGAGAGAGTGCAACAATTGATGACTCAAATCCCTGCCTACGCCTTGGAAAGCATACCGCGCACGGAAAATAGCAAGGTTGATGCATTAGCCAAGCTCGCTAAAGAACTGGCCGACGAGAACCTCGATGACGTAAGGATCGTTGTGCAAAGCCGTTGGGTTCTTGCACCGGCAGAAATATCTCCCGAGTCTTCCGAAGAAAAGGGAACGACCAAGCCGACGACCCTACAAATAAAGGACCAGGAAAAGGATAAAGATTGGAGAGAAGTCTTTATAGACTACTTCAAATCACGTCGAACACCTGAAGATGCGTCCTCAAAACATCAGCTCATGAAACGAGCTCTATCCTCGCCTTCGTCAATGACACACTGTATAAAAGATCATTCGGCTCTCTATGGCTAAGATGCATGGGACCTGAAGAAGCAAGAAGAGTCGTCCAAGAAACTCACGATGGACTCTGCGGTTTTCACCAAGCTGAGTCGAAAATGAAACTGAAGATCAAATGGATGGGCTACTATTGGCCCACGATGATCCAAGACTGTCTCGAATACGCGAAGCAGTGCCACTCGTGCCAGATTCACGGGGATTTTATCCACCAGCATCCACATCCGCTATACCCGACGGTGGCTAGCTGGCCGTTCGAAATGTGGGGAACTGACATAATCGGGCCCATTGAACCAGTATCGTCCAGAGGACATTGGTTCATACTGGCGACAACCGATTACTTCTCTAAGTGGGCAGAAGCAGTACCACTAAGAGAAGTGAAGACGGAGAATATCCTCCATTTCTTCAAGACACACGTCATCTATCGGTTCGGCACTCCGCGACGGATTATCTCCGATAACGGGCCGGCCTACAGAAGCCACAAAATCAGCCGCTTCGCGCAGCTACATAATATAGACTGGAGAAACTCTTCGGTCTATAATCCCTAAGCTAACGGTCTGGCTGAGGCTTTCAACAAGACCTTGAAGAAGACCGTGAAAAAGACGGTGTCCAAAAATAAAAAGGACCGGCACGAGAGACTGCATGAAGCTCTCTGGGCATATCGAACTACGTTCAAGATGGCCACAAACACAACGCCGTATGCATTGGTATTCAGCGCTGAAGCAGTACTCCCCTTGGAGATAGAGCTACCCTCCTTACGAGTGGCAGTTCATTACGAGCTAACGGACGAAGAGAATGCTCATCTTCGACTTGAGGAACTTGATGCCCTCGACGAAATCCGGCTCATGGCGCAGCAAAACTTGGAAGCTTACAAAGAAAAAATGACGCGCTCACACGAGAGATTGACTAAGCTGAGAACATTCCGCCAAGGCGAACTCATGCTAGTGGTCAAGAGACCTATGATCCCCAATCGTGCCAAACGGGGGAAATTCGAGCCGAACTATGAAGGCCCGTACATCATAGACAAAGTCTACCAAGGTGGGGCTTACTTGCTCATGGATATGCATGGCGAAAGACCCTTCAAGCCAATAAACGGCCGATTCTTGAAAAAATACTACGCCTGACGAGTCACGGCCTAGGTCAACGATAGATGACGATGCTTATGTCCGCTCGCTATCTTCCCAAGCCGGAACTCTATAAGTAGTATCCGACGAAACCTCGCCTCGAAAACATACCGGACCGAAACGTCCCTAAACTAACGATGGACCGCAATGTCCTAAAACTTGCAACTGACCGAGACGTCTATAAACTACTACGGACCGCAGCATCCCAAGGCTGACGCAAAAAAATGGTACGTCCATAAGCGAAATGGGCACGGATGAAAACCCGAAAGGGCTCCGTGAGTAAAAACAGCAGGGCTACCGGCGAGTTTGTGAAAACACGAAAGGGCGCAATCTCGTTAAAAGACACTTACAAGGTCCTCTCAACCATGTAAGGAGAAAATACCTGCGTGAGATCCTTACGACTCACAAGGGAGCAACACACTTAGGAATCCCCACGATTCCTAAGGAGAAAACACACTTACAAAATCCTCACGACTCGTAAGGAGAATTCCCCTTTGAGACCCTCACGGCTCATAGGATTCAAAAGCCTTAAGCTACAGGGATCTGAACCTGTTCTTAAGCTGTCACACACCCCGCTTTTGCCCTACAAGCGTCTCAATATTGAACCTTGTATACAATCCACGGGCACGAATAAACATTTCCCTAACAAAGTCCCACCAGCGACTAGGGATATGCTCACACGGTAAACAACCCTTGTGAGTCCTCTCGACTTATAAGGAGAAAACACTCTTGTAAGATCCTTACGACTTATAAGAGAACATACACTTAAGAATCCTCAAGATTTTTAAGGAGAAAACGTGCTTACGAGATCCTCACGACTCGTAGGGAGAAACACCTTTATGAGACCCTTACGGCTCGTAAATTCAAAAAAGCCTTAGTCAATAGGATTCTAACCCTTTTTGCTAAGCCACCTTTATTCGATATCGACAGAGGCAAATGATGATTCTCTCCTGGCAATGTCCCAGTTGTAGCAATGCTGATGCCTATATCGGTATCAAGTTCCAAGTCCTTTCACGGCAAATGATGAATCGCTCCTGGCAATATTCCAGTCGCAGCGATACTGATGCTAAAACTGGCACCAGATTCCAAGTTCCATACTCGCGATAAAAATCAGCGAGCCAAAAATTCATATGAAATAGCCGAAATGATGGGGCAACTTGCAACAAAATCAGCAAGTACAAATATATGCATACAAAAATAGCCGAAATGATTGGGCAACTCGCAATAAAAAACGGCGAGTAAAAAAAAAATAGCCGAAATGATTGGGCACCGTGAATAATAGCCGAAATGATTGGGCAATCGCGACTTTCGCGATATAAAATGCTGAAATGATAGAGCATCGCGGAAAGAAAACAAAAAAAAATTAAAAGAATGAAACTTTTACCCTACAGATGAGATCACATCGATCCCTGTATACAATCCAGGGGCACAAACAAAAAGGGAATCATATCATCCCACCAGGCTCCATCAGAAAGAAGTCCAAATCTCGACGGTTCACAGACAACCTAGAGACCACCTCGACACTCGTCTCGTTACAGCAGACGCAACGTCAGTAAAGTGGAGCCATGGCAAAGTCCCTAGTTCCAAATCTCGACGGCCACGTCTACAGTCTGGAGACTCACAACGGCGTTCCTCCTCATTCCAGCAGGATTCGGACGCGACAATCAATCTCGGAGCCGCGGTAGATTCCTTGGTTCCATGTTTCGACGATTCGCAGACAACCTAGAGACCACCTCGACATTCGTCTCGTTACATTAGACGCTACATCATCAAATGACCCCGTCGCGGAAATACGTCATAAAATGACCCCGTCTCGGAAATACGTCAACAAATGACCCCGTCACGGAAACACGTCAGCAAATGACCCCGTCGTGGAAACACGTCAGCAAATGACCCCGTCGCGGAAACACGTCAGCGAATGACCCTGTCACAGAAACATGTCAGCGAATGACCCAGTCGCGGAAATACGTCATCAAATGACCCCGTCGTGGAAATACGTCAGCCAATGACCCCGTCGCGGAAACACGTCATCAAATGACCCCGTCGCAGAAATACGTCAGCCAATGACCCCGTCGCGGAAACACGTCATCGAATGACCCCATTGCGAAAATACGTCAGCACATGACCCCGTTGTGGAAATACGTCAGCACATGACCCCGTCGCGGAAATACGTCATCAGATGACCCCGTCGTGGAAATACGTCAGCCAATGACCCCGTCGCGGAAATACGTCAGTAAATGACCTCGTCTCGGAAATACGTCATCAACTGACCCCGTCGTGGAAATACGTCAGCCAATGACCCCGTCTCGGAAATACGTCATCAAATGACCCCGTCGCGGAAACACGACATCAATGACCACATCTCGGAAACACGTCATCAAATGACCCCGTCGTGGAAAAACGTCAGCACATGACCCCCTCTCGGAAATACGTCATCCAATGACCCCGTTGCAGAAATACGTCATCAACTGACCCCGTATGGCTAAAGTCAATCCTGACCCCATAAGGCCAAAGTTAACCCTCGACCTCCCCATCAAAGCAATGCTTTGATTCGGGAGCAGGTCAACTTATCAATCACTTACGAGTCCTCTTGACTTGTTAGGAAGAAAATCCTCTTGTGAGATCCTTACGACTCTCAAGAGAAAAACACACTTAGGAATCCTCACGATTCCTAAGGAGAAAATACACATACGAGATCCTCTCGACTCGTAAGGAGAAAAATCTTTATGAGACCCTCACGGCTCATAAAGTTGGAAAGCCTTAGGAGGCAGACCTGAACCTGACTCCTGAGCCATCGCTGTCCTACGAAGATACCAAAATAGATTATCTACAAGACGCATTTGCTGAAAAGGGACACACCGTCATGAAACAAAATATGTCTTTTATTCATGAACCCAAAATGAATACAAAGTACAATCTATAAAAGAATCAAAAAATACTCTCATTCAGGAGTAAGTACAAGAGGAGAAATGAAAAGAAACATATACAATTTTTTCAAGCCGGCGGACGATTCAGTAGATTCGTCAGTTCATTCTTCTTCCGCTGAGTTTCGGCTTCATAATTTGTTATTACTATGAGACGGGCCTCTGCTTGAGACTGTTGGGCCTGGTACGAGACGAGCCGACTTTCAAGCTCCTTTTCGGTAACTTTGTGAGCTTCAACTATCTCGCGAGTAAAAACGACGGATTTATCAATAGCTACCACCTCCCTGATAGCTTCTTGAAGTACTCGCCAAAGTTCATACGCACGAGTGGTCTTAGCCATGAGTTCAGCTTGAAGTTCCCCCAGCGCATTGGAAGCCAGCTCCCTCTCCAAAAACTTTCGGTTAAGCCTCTTCTCACATGACTGCAGATTTGCAGCACACCGTTCAACCAACCCCCGCAAGCTCGTCTTTGCAGCCACGACCTCTGAGGGAAGGCGGGTGCACTCGAGACCATGAAAACAAGCTCCCACTCGACGACAGTACCGAACCAAAACATGCACAAACCGTGTGCTATATAAGGCAATAAGAAGGATTCTTTATATGCGCCCCATCAAGCGCGCATTTGCAACCATACGCCCGCTTAAATAGAGACGATATCTAAAACGTGCTGACAACGCAAAAGTAGCGCTCACATTTAAAGGAAATTCCTAGAGATAAAGTATAAAGCTCATGTATATAGGAGGGATGCATGTACGAATATATGATGAACGGAAAGGATTCAATAAAAAGCATGCAACAACCAATAATAAAAGGAATACATCGAGTTAAAGCATACTACTCTATAGGGAAAAGATCGCCAAATATGGGATCAGTGATACTAGGGTTAACAAAACAAAAAACAAAATTTTCCAGTTCCCTCTCTGCCTTCTCCAACACGTCGAAGCGATGGTTTTCACGAGGAGTTGCTCCCCACCGATTAGCGCCGTGCCCATCAGCAAAAGCAGACATGACAGCCCGCCGGGCTCTTATCTGACCCAGAAGATGAATCGAGCGATCCTTCAGAGCTCGGGTAAGCAAGCATGCCTTATAGAAACACTCGATTTTGTCCTCCGCCGCATCGAGCATCGCCGAAGTCATCTCTGTCGGATGAGGAGGAATATTGGCGAGCACAGAGAGAGAGATCGTCCAGAGCCAAATAGAGCCCATTGGAAGAGGAGATCCCCTACGAGTCAGAAGCTCATA
Organism: Agapanthus africanus; assembly: GCA_030015575.1. Classification (NCBI taxonomy): domain Eukaryota; kingdom Viridiplantae; phylum Streptophyta; class Magnoliopsida; order Asparagales; family Amaryllidaceae; genus Agapanthus; species Agapanthus africanus. The sequence continues at coordinate 533,280,141 of JASDDO010000010.1, forward strand.
CATTATCGCATCACATTGAGCGTCGGTGAGAAGGGGATCGGCTAGCCGCGCGGTGAAACGAGGAATCATCTTCTCGATGGGCACTTCCCATGGTAGTCGACGACCATGGGGGCGGTTGCAAGCCATAACACTTAGTCGCTTTCTCAAGATGATCACCTAAGGTATAAATGGGTTTCTCTGTGAAGAGAGGAAGAAATGCAGGGTTTCGGGTTATAAAGGAGAGCATTTAATGCCATGCACAGAAAATATTGCGCATGTTGGAACTATTCCCAAAGCCCAGGAAAAGGGGAGAGCATGGGAAATCAAAGAGGTGACTCATTGGAATCAGTGTGGGGAGACGAAATGACCCCATCAACAGAGCCCCACGTGCACAGCACGTGAGCACCGCCCTGGATCCTTATTGGAAATTAAAACAGCACTGCACGTGCATAATATGTGAGCAGGCGCCAATGTGAGATTGAAACCCCCAACAGTGCCTCGCGTGCCAAACGCATGAGCACCAATAACATTATGACAAAAATGTCAAAAAGAACACATATAAACACAGAAGGGGAAAGGGAGAGTTTTGTCATTTATACTTCGAAAATTCATACAAAAATAAAAGAAAATGTTTACAATGGTAAGACATCAAATCCAGGACATGGATTGAGAAATTCAAAAGTAAGGCCATCTAAAATATTTCGGGCCTCTCGGACTATTCTCGTATGCATCCTCTCACGCTCGCAAGCGTCAGGATCTTCACTGATGTCCTCTGTCCTTCGATAGGCAGCGATTATCGTCGCCTGTTGGAAAGTTTGATACAGAATATCAACAAGATTGTCTCGCCTTTTCTTTGAGATTAGGCCCATCAGATACACTGAGTGTACCTTATCTTCGGCATCATCCAATGCCTTAAGCGGCATGCCTGCATAGAATAAAGGAAGTGCTTCCCAGATCGCTCTCATAATGAGCTTCAAAAGAGCAGAACGACGAGGAAGTAGTCGACCATTGTATTCATCAAAGCGACACATGATTTCGGCGCACTGAGCGTTTGTGAACTCCTGATTTTGGCAGCGACCTAATGTGCGAATGTCCCCATATGAAATAATTTTGTTAAGGTCATACAGATGAGCGGCCATAGCGCCTGAAAATGAAAATCAGTGAAAGTTCAGTTGACAGACTGATCCAGACTTGGGAATTTGAACAACCCTTAATATCCGAATGGAAAAAATAAGTGTTGATTAAGAAACCCATTACCAACTCTGTGCAAATCAAGCAGAATCTCTCCTAAAATTTTGTTGTCAAGAACAACTGAGGATAGAAATTCCAAGAGGTCTTCTTGTTAGAACTAAGTTTTCTGGAGGAATTAAATTCCTTTTGAACAGAGGAATTAAATTCCAAGAAATTTTCCAGAGCTAAGCTCTTTGGGATGGAATTAAATTCCAAAAGAAAATGAGTACCATCATCAATCACCTAATATCAGAGAAAGATGCCCAACATTGGGGGCTTACTACCTAAATATCGGGCGTTCTTAGAGTTCAGAAAGATGAGTTTTTTTTAAGGGAAAAACCCTCGGTGTGGATTTAAAATCCAAAGAAAATTTCTACAAAAAGTTCCTCGGCCGTTCAAGATCCTTACCTGAAAAAGGATTCCTTTTTGTTGACAGAGTTAAACCCTGGATTTTGTCTTAATGAACAGAGAACAGAGCTCTGAGGAAGAGAATTAAATTCTCAAGGCATGAAATTGAAAAAGGAAGAAGATGAAGGAATGGAGGCGCTGTTAAAAAGACCTCTGCATTTATAGGACGTGATAGAAAACGGTTCATCTTCCCCGTTCCCTAGGCAAATCCAATGGCCACAAAAGTTACAGCGTTGCACTCATATGCAAACACATGAGAACAACGCTGTGGAGGCATTTGTTCCCTCGTGGGAACTGAATAAAAAATGAATAAAGCAATGAGGAAACACCCAAGAGGAGGATCGGGCATCACGTGTCCACACGTGATCGGGCATCACGTGAGGACACGTGACCTTCTATGAACAAGGTTTATAGGTGCTGAAATAAACAATTGGAGATGCTTAACCAATGGGGTCGCGTGCCAGCACGTGATGGGTTCCTGAGCCCTTTGAACTAACAGAATTAAATTTTAATCAGTGGGGTCACGTGCTAACACGTGATGAGCTCTTAAACCCTCTGAACAATAGAATTAAATTCTAATTAAAGGGAATCAAAAACCTTAATTGAAAAAATATTTCCCTAGATCTTTCCAAACAAAAGATTGCACTCTGTAAAATGGAGTACCGTTGGATTAAAAATCCAATGGTGATTAAAAAAATCACTAATTTATAGAAAGATTCTGCACAAGGAAATATTTTCCTAAAATTTGCTAGGAACAAAAAATAAAATATTTTATGGTGAATAAAATTCACCAAATGATCTAAAAGATCACGTTGGTTATAAAAAAAATCAATCAAAATCTTTCAATGAGAGATTGGCTGAACAAACTGATTCTTTTCTTTCTCCTATAAATAGAAGCCAAAAAGAGAAGAAGAGGGAAGACAACAGAGAGAGAATACAGAAAAAAAAAGAGAAGAGAATTTAATTCTCCAGAGAGAAAAGGAGATCTCTTCAGAAAAGAAAGAAACCCTACGTAAGAGAGGGAAATAGATCATTCTATAAGCTCCCACAAAACAAAAAGAGAATTTAATTCTCAAATTAAGAGTTTAACACTTCTAAATAAGAACTTAGTTCTTCCTCTGGTTAAAGATCTGCAGAAGCAGATCTCCCCATAAGTTGAGAATTTAATTCTCATCGGGGAGATTCTGTCATGCAGATCTAAAACCTGAGGGAGGACCTAAGTTCAAAGAATTCTATTTTCCCACAAAGCATATAGGAATTTAATTCCTCCAACAAAGATAGGGTTTAACCCTTAATACAAGAACTTAGTTCTTCTTCATGGTAATAGATCTGTAGAAGCAGATCTCAGGGAGATTCTGCCATGCAGATTTAAAGGCTAGAAGGAGAATTGGGTTTAAAGAATTTAATTCTTTTAAACACATAGGTATTTAATTCCTCTAAATAAGATTAGGGTTTAACCCTATAAGAGAATTTAATTCTTATACAAGGGATTTATCTCTCTGTGCACGTAAAAGGATCAACTACCCAACATGGTCACGTGGTAACACGTGACCCTCCATCCAATGACCAAAAGAGAACGAATAAGATTAGGTCGCATGCTCCCACGTGACCCTTGAACAGACTTCTCAAAATAAAAAGGGCAGAATCGATTTTGGGTGCCTCACGTGTCCCCACGTGATCCCTGACAAACACCTCTTTAAAAGAGAGACAATGAGATAAAACTGAGGGATTAATACCTAATGCATGGGCACCATTACGTGTCCACACATGATGGTCATAAAGATTAAGTGTTTAACACTTACTTGCATATTCTGAGAATAAAATAAAGCAAGTCTAGCTCAACACTCAAGCGCCTCACGTGACCCCACGTGAGCGCTTCTTTCTTTTAGTGTTTAACACTATTTTGTGCGCGTCATCCTTAGTGTTTAACACTATTTTAAGCGCATCACGTGAGAGCACATGATAGACGAGTGTATTCTAGTGTTTAACACTATATTTGAGCCAATCTTAGCCCAAATTAGCTAAGACTTCCAGAGGCAGGACCCCCCCTTTTTGACTGAACCTCAAATACACTCTTGTCTTCCAAAATTGATCATCTCATATAACATTCAAAGCAAAACCCATAGCCTTTTAACCAACATTGGTTCAAGGGTACATCTCTTCACTCCTCTGATATTTGTCGTTGTAATCCTTCAGCATCTTCAGAGAGGTGACGGGTCCCGACAACCAGACATTCCACGGACTGTGGGGTCCTTAAACTCATGGACTATCATGTCCTTAAACTTTACGGACTGTGGGGTCCTTAAACTCATAGACTACGATGTCCTTAAACTTTACAGACTATGATGTCTCTAAACTGCCATGGACTGTGGGGTCCTTAAACTCATAGACTATGATGTCTTTAAACTTTACAGACTATGACGTCTTTAAACTATGGACTATGATGTCCTTAAACTCCATGGACTATAATGTCCTTAAACTCCATGGACTAGATGTCCTTGAACCCAATAGACCGCAAAGTCCCTAAACTAAAACAATAGAGTCCAAATACTCTTTTGTTGGATCTAAATAATCCTGTTAAGTTGATCTTAGTCTAAAATTAGACTAACGTGTACTTAACAAACGTTAAGTTGATCTTAGTATAAAATTAGACTAACGTATCCTTAACAAACGTTTAAGTTGATCTTAGTCTCAAATGAGGCTAACGCATCCTTAAACCCAACCCCAAACCCAAATCGAAGAAAATATGGATTTGGACTAATCCACGCCCTACGGGCGACAACACAAATTATTCTCCGTATACAATCCACGGGCAACCAAAAATAAAACAAATATACACGACACGAAGTGACCATCTAGAGAAGGAGAAAGTTGTTACCGCGATGTGGTAGCGTAATTAACTGCAGGGGCTTGCGCTTGCAGGGAAGAGCGTCCCCACAATCAAAAACCCCTCAAACGAGGGGGAGTCTGACGAAGTCTGCTACAACGGCCGCATCCGTCTAAACCTCCGATACACGGTGCCATAAATCAACTTGGCATCTTCGGAGTGGTGGACAGATAAAACCAAATAGCATCTGCCCCCAAATCCAGGCAAGACAAACCTAAGCGGTTTCGTCTCTGTTTTCGGCGGTAAACAGGGATCAGCCAGCTCCTTAACTAAGCGAGCGAGTACGTCAGTTTTTCCATTCAACGCCCTAGGAACTCTCATCAGTTCAATATAGGTAAACTGTTTCATAAGCTCCACCACCCGGCTTCTGTACCGAGTTAACTCAGGTTTGTATATCTTATTATCACCACTTACTTGGTTGACAACAAGCTGGGAATCACCGTAGACTCGTAGCCGAAGGATTTCTATTTCTCTGACGAGCTCCAGAACAGTTATCAGAGCCTCGTACTCAACCTCGTTGTTTGTGCGAGGCTCGGTGAGAGAAAAAGAACGCTGTAGGGTTCCCATCGATGGTGTATGAACACCAATCCTATCCCTGCTTTTATCTATAGGACGTTTGATTTGCTGGAGGTCATAATTGATGAGGCTCCATTGAAATAGAGCTCCCAACATGGCTCGTCATCTTTGAGGTGCAGCATTTGTTCGTCGGGTAACTCGCAATTGAGCGGTGACCCTTCTGGTACGGGATGAGCAGCAAGGAAGTTGACAAGGGATTGCCTTTTTACTGCTTTCTGAGCAGTATAGATTATGTCAAATTAAAGCAGTATGATAGCCCATCTTGCCATTCTACCGGCTAAGCTTGCTTTAGTCATTAAATATTTGAGCGGGTCAACCTTGGAGATCAGCATAACCCGATGAGCGAGAAGATGGCGTCTTATCTTTTTCACGGCAAATATCAGGGCCAGGCACTGCTTTTCGATCGGGGAATAGTTATGTTCCGCCCCGACTAACATTCGACTGAGGTAGTAGAGGGAATTCTCTTTTCCCTTCTCGTTGTTCTGGGCAAGGAGCGCATCGAGTGACTCATCTAGCGCGGCAGTATAGAGAATCAACGGTTTATTTGGAATAGGAGCAGCAAGCACCGGAGTGTGCAACAGATACTGTTTGATATTTTTGAATGCTTCTTGACATTCGATGTCCCAAACAAAAAGAGCTTTCTTCTTCATGAGTTTTGAGAAAGGCTGACATCTCCCCGATAGGTTCGAGATGAACCTTCGTATGTAAGCGAGTTTGCCTTGAAAGGATCTTAACTGCGTCAGATTCTTGTGAGAAGGCATCTCTATGATGGCCTTTATCTTTGATGGGTCAATTTTGATCCTCTGATGTCGAGCTATGAAGCCCAAGAATTTTCCCGACGACACGCCAAAAGCGCACTTCAGAGGATTCATCTTTAGATCGTATTCCCTCAGTCGGGTGAAAACGGTTCTGAGATCTCGGATGTGATCGGCTTTGGCTTCGTTCTTAATGACCAAATCATCAACATAACATTCGATGACTTTATGGATTAAGTCATCAAAGATTTTGGTCATTGCCCTTTGATATGTGGCGCCTGCATTCTTCAGTCAGAACGGCATCACCTTGTAGCGGTATATTCCGATCGGGGTTCGGAATACTGTATGTTTCTCGTCCTCGGGCGACATCTTGATCTGATTATATCGAGACGAGCCATCCATGAAAGTGAATAGCTCGTAATTTGAGGCATCGTCGATCATCATTTCCATGACCGGAAGCGGAAAATCGTCTTTAGACCATGCCTTATTGAGATCCCTGAAATCGACGCAAACTCGTATCTGCCCGTTCTTCTTTTTCACTAGGACGATGCACGCAATCCATTCCGCGTATTTCTCTTCCCTGATAAAGCCGGCATCGATGAGTTTCTTGGTTTCCTCGATGACCTTTTCTTCTAGTTCCTTTCTGTTTACCGCTGAAAACGGAGACGAACCGGGATGGATCGTCTTGTCTGAGTTTGGGGGCAGATGCTATTTAGATTTATCCGTCCACCTCTCTGAAAATGCCAAGTTGATTTATGGCACCGTATATCAGAGGTTTGGATGGATGTGGCCGTTGTAGCGTGATTTCGTCAGATTCCCCCTCGTTTGCGAGGGGTTTTTGATTGTGGGAACGCTCTTCCCTGCAGGCGCAAGCCCCAGCAGTTAATTACGTTACCATATCACGATAACCACTTTCTCCTACTCACTTCGTGTCATGTGTGTTTGTTTTATTTTTGGTTTGGGTTGCCCATGGATTGTATACGGAGACTAACTTATGTCGTCGTCCGTAGGGCATGGATTAGTCTAAATCCGTATAACTTAGATTTGGGTTTATATTATTTAAGGATCGTTAATCTGGTTTGGGATTAAGATTGACTTAAATGTATGTGAGCAGTTGGGGCTCGGTTGGGTTTTTTTAAGGATACGTTGGTCCAATTTGAGACTAAGATCTACTCAACAGGGTGTTAGGATCATTTTTTTTCCAGATCCAATAAGAGAGCATTTGGGCTCTGTTGTCTTAGTTTAGGGACATTTCAGTCCATTATCGCCGTTTTGGAGGCGAATATTAGTTTAAGGACATTTCGGTCCCTTATCGCCATTTTGGAGGCGAATATTAGTTTAAGGACATTTCGGTCCCTTGCCAGTTTAAGGATGTAGTGGTCCAGTGTGTTCATCTTGCATGCATGTGTATTTGTTATGTGACGGAATAAATAGGGGTGATATGGAATGTGCCCAGTATGGGATGCGGTCTGATTTGAGGTGTGCATGTCGGTTTGGACGGTTTGGGAATGCACTGAAGAATTGTTGGTTGTCGGGACCCACCGCCTCTCTGAAAACGTTGAAGAATTACAACGACGTATATCAAAGGTGTGGAGAGATGTACCCTTAAACTAAATCCCGTATTTGAGGGAAACGGGTTATGGTAACCCTAGGAGTCGTTAGTCATGTTTGAGACTGAGATTTTCTCAGGAGGATGTGGGATGAGTATCGTTTTGGATATCATCAGTTGGAAGATCAATAGTCATATTTGCGACTAAGATCAGTTTGGAAAATCATGAGCGCATGGGCTCAGTTGGTCTGAACCAGGGAGGTTCTATCCTCAGGGGACCTAGCCAATTTGGGCTTAGTCCATTCAGTTTTTTTATTGAAAAGTGCCAAGCACTTGTTTGGGCTCTGTATAATCGGTCCCCTTTTTGTATAAAAAGGGCTGAGCACTTATATAAGTTCTAACACTCACATATAATCATGTGGGCTTTTAGTCATGGGGATTGCCCAATAAGTGTTAAACACTTTACCTATTTTTGTCTTTATATGGAGTGCTAGGCACTCTTTATGGCTCCCACGTGAGGAAAAAGTGAGGCGCTAGGCGCTACCTAGCGAGTGCTAAGCACTCTTCCATTCTGTGGCGCCCACGTGAAGGGCACGTGAGGCGCTGGGCGCCGCTCATTGAGTGGTAAGCACTCTCTTCTGTGGTGCCCACATGAGGGGCACGTAGGGTGCTGAACGCAGGGCACCGCTCATTGAGTGCTAAGCACTACCCTCTATGGCGCCCACGTGAGGGGAGCATGAGGCGCCGGGCGTCGCTCATTGAGTGCTAAGCACTCTCCTCTATGGCGCCCATGTGAGGGGCACGTGGGGCGCTGGGTGCTGGTTTCTTTTCTTGCTTAATGATAAATGTGATCTTTATTTTGTAGATGAATCTTTGGTTCTTAAGAAACAAGTTCTTCCCAATGAGGATTAAATTCTCATCATATGAGAGACTTATCTTATGGATCTCAGATCCAGAGAAAGAACTCAGTTCTTTGAGAGGGGCTAAACCCTCCAGTCGGTATATATTTTTACCTTTCTATATATATATTTTTTATTTACCTAAAATTTCCAAGAAGGAAGCTCTTCTTTCTCGAGAATTTAATTCTCTGTTCTTTTTTAAGCTTTCTCCCTTTTTTTCTTCTTAAAGCTTAAGGGGGGCCCTTCCTTTTTTTTAGACTTGAAGTCTTGGGTCCTTTATATAGTAGAGACGAGTTTGTTAATTAGTTTTTAAAGAAATCTCTCATTAAGATATCCTAACCGATTTGGGGATTTTTACTCACCATTGGATCTCTGATCCAAGGGTTTCCGATTCGGTTATTTCTAAAAATTCCAACATTTTCTTAAATACATTCACATAAAACTCTTACATGTTGACTATTAAACATTAATAAATATGTTGATCAAGTTTCACGACAATCTAATTCATTTTGTAACTTTTACCGTACTTTTTCACTAAAATACCATATAGTTTCATTTCGACATTTAAACATCACAAACTTGCTATACCTTTAAGTAGATCACGAGGTAATGATCTACCTCCTCACAACACTCATATGCAACATAGCACAATACTTTCGGGTACCTAAAATACGGGAAAACGAAACCTTTCAAATAAATACCATTACTAATAAAACCGTTTTCTAAAAAATTAAGTATTTTACAAATCTTTGCAAAGCGCCGCTACAACCCATTTTGGGGAACACGACTGGGATGGTGCGGATTATCGCACATCCCTGGGCTTAGTAGTGCGAGATGCAGACCTCCGCAAGAAGCATTCGGTCTCGAGAGATTTAAAATACAAAAATCTTAAGAAAATGAGGTTTCTAGAAATATAATATATATTAAAATTTATTTTTATATAAATATATAATATGTATCATTAAAATATCTATTTTGTAATAATATAAATATTCCAACTTTTTCTAAAAATCACAAGGATCACTTTACATTAAAATACCATGAATCCATACAAGTTCAATATTACAATTAAATACAATATATTATGAAATTAGGATATTTTCACTAGAAATATCACAAAAATAAAATCTACATTTATTAAAACTCTAAAGACGATAAATAAACACTTGGGGTGTATTTTGAAAATTATACAAAGTATTTTTTACATAAACCCCCTCAAGTTCTATAAATTACCCTAAGGACCCTAGTAAATATAGGTTTAAGCGGGACCAATCTCTTGAGCCTCAGGGAGCCGGAGAAGTGGGTGCTTGCCTATTTAAGGTAGAAAACTTAACAACGATGTTATCAACACGGTAATCGTCTTTGAAAAAGACACAAATCCTGTTGTCCATGTGCAGCGGTTACCGATAATATCAAAACAATCAGGACTATAATTTTTTTTCTAATTGTCTGACTCGGACCGAGTCTCATTAATAATCTGACTTGAATATGATTCAAGTACAATCTACAATATTACAATTCAACATGAATCCATGAATCCATATATTCAATCTATTCAATTTGTATTGACTGAACCGAACCATGGATATTCTTCCATTTACATGATTCTCCAGTTACATCCATGATTCTCCTGTTACATCCATTTACTGATATCATGGTTTCGGCAAGTCACACATCTATACAATTCAAATTACAAGATAATACAATACAAGCAATACAAACAAAACATCGCGGGGTTTAAGGAGTAGATTGGTACGGAAGGTGTTAAAAGTGGCACGAGACTGCAAGATTAAGACATCTAACCTATATTCAGTTGCTTTTGTACCATAGCATAACGGTTCCTTGTACTTTCCGTTTGCCCTAATCTCTAGCATATAGAGACTCCTCTCGTATACACTGGTATTCTTCTGTACCAAGGTACAAACAACAGCGTTAACACCAAATACTCATATAATACAAATTTAAAAGCTGCCTTCTCTTTCTGTCTATTCTATTTCTCCCTTATTCTTGGGACTTACCGAGCGATTTGTTCGCTGACGACATTCACTTTCTTTTTTCTTTGAATGTCATCAGGTGATTCAGATCTTCTAGAGATCGAGCCTACTAGCGAGGACTTGGACCAGCTTGCATACGATCCAGAGCTCTAGCTACATTGTACACTTTTATTTCAGTACTTTTCTTTTCTGTTATATCACTGTTTAGGCATTGCTTTCATTCGGATGTATTTACTTTTCCATGCATTGTACAAAAAGAATATGAATAAATAAAGTTGTCGTTTTATTATATCTTGTCTCTTGTGCATTTATTTTTATATTGTTTAGATACGCTTAGCGTATTTACTTCACAGTAAATACGTAGCGGCCTCATCGCGTCCTCTGCCGTAAACTGGGAAGCGGGGCATGACAGGTTTTGTTGGTGGCCCATGCAGGTCAGAGTTGTATGGAACACTGCCATGCAATTATGTTCTGCGTGAACAACCTAAGCAATATAACACAAGAACCAGCAACTAAAATGTTCTTTACAATTCATGTTCCTTGAATCTTACAATTTCATATTCTTTGAATCATATATTTTGAACCTGTCCTAACCCAAAATTTTCTTCAAGGTTATGGATTCCCCAAACAACACCAGCACCAACTTTAACAACACTCCACATCCACTACCAATCACACCTGCCGTTTCTGCTCCACCCAACGAGCAAACGGTTCTGCTTGAGGCAATCCGCAGCCTCCTAGAGGGACAACAGCAGCTCTTGAACCGTCCCGAGGCTGAAGCACCTGGGGTGAAGCAATTCAGAGCTTTACATCCCAAACAGTTCTCAGGAAAGGGGAGCCCACTGGAAGCTGAGGAATGGGCTCAGAGTATCGAGGATGATCTGGCAGCGGCACAAGTGCCAGAAATAGGTTGGGTTCGTGTTGCAAAATTACAACTCACGGACAATGCACGGAACTGGTGGAAGGCGGAAGAAAGCCGTCTTGAACAACCCTGTTCCCTGATAAAATATCAGGAACTTCCCCAATGGGGTATCACGCACACGTGACCAAGGGTCACGTGCTGACACGTGATAGGTTCCTGTGATCTCTACTTTATAGAACTAAATTCTAGTCAAACAAAAATGTAACAAAACAGCAAGGAAAAACCTCAATGAGGCGTCACGTGCTCATACGTGACCAAGGGTCACATGCTGACACGTGATGATTCCTCAGCTCCCTAAAAACAGAATTAAATTTTGGAATTAAATTCTGGTCACGTGTCAACACGTGATGGGCTCCTAAGCTTTTTAATCAATAGAATTAAATTCTATTTAATAATCAAATAATGGGATCACGTGCCAACACGTGATAGACTTTTAAAAGCCTTCTAAAGTAATAGAATTAAATTCTAATTAAGGGAAATCAAAGACCCTAACTGGGAAAATATTTTCTTAAATCTTTCCAAACAAAATAGATGGTACTCTGTAAAATAGAGCACCGTTGGATTAAAAATCCAATGGTGATTAAAAATCATCAATTTATGAAAAGATTTTATACAAGGAAAGATTTCCCTGAAATTCACCAAAAATAACAAACAGAATATCTTCTGGATTAAAAATCCAATGGTGAATAAAATTCACTAAGTGATCTAAAAGATCATGTTAGTTACAAAAACAACCAAAATCTTTCAATGAAAGATTCACTAAACAAATTGATTCTTTTCTTTCTCCTATAAATAGGAGCCAAGAAGAGAAGAGAAAGGATCTTTTGGAATTTTGATTTTCTGGAGAATAACAACAACAGAGAGAAAAGAGAGGAGAATTTAATTCTCAAGAGAGAAAAGAAGTTTTTTTCAGAGAAAATGTGAGAAAGGGGAAAGAGATCTAAGCTCCATAAAATAAAAAGAGAATTTAATTCTCAAGTTTAAAAGTTTAACTCTTCTGAATAAGAACTTAGTTCTTCTTTTGGTTGAAGATCTGCAGAAGCAGATCTCCCCACAAGTTGAGAATTTAATTCTCATCAGGGAGATTCTGCCATGCAGATCCAAGACCTAGAAGGAGAATCTGAGTTTAAGGAATTTAATTCCCCCAAATTCACAGGAATTAAATTCCTCTAAAATAAAACTAGGGTTTAACCCTATATGAGAATTTAGTTCCCCCAAATTCACATGAATTTAATTCCTCTAAAATAAAACTAGGATTTAACCCTATATGAGAATTTAATTCTCCTAAATTCATAGGAATTTAATTCCTCTAAAAGAACAGAGCTAGGGTTTAACCCTATATAAGAATTTAATTCTTCCATGAACATAGGAATTTAATTCCTCTAAAAACAGAATTAGCGTTTAACCCTACAGAGAATTTAATTCTTAAAAACAAGAGACTTAAAGCTCTCCATGCACATAAAGAACTGAGTCACGTGGTAACACGTGACCCACATCCTTAATGATCAGAAAAGAAAGAACAAAACTAGGTCACGTACCCCCACGTGACCCCTAAAACAGATCCCTTAAAATGAGAAAGAAAAGCTTGGAGGCAATGCCTCACGTGCTCACACATAACCCTCAAAATAAAGGGAACAAAGCCAAAGGTAGAATAAACTTTGGGCGCCCTCACGTGTCCCCATGTGACCCCTAAAACAGATCCCTTAAAATGAGAAAGAAAAACTTGGAGGCAATGCCCCACGTGCTCCCACGTGACCCTCAAAATAAAGGGAACAAAGCCAAAGGCAGAATAAACTTTGGGCGCCCTCACGTGTCCCCACGTAACCCCTAAAATAGATCCCTTAAAATGAGAAAGAAAAACTTGGAGGCAATGCCCCACGTGCTCCCACGTGACCCTCAAAATAAATGGAACAAAGCCAAAGGCAGAATCAATTTTGGGCGCCCTCACGTGACCCCTTAATAAACACTTTAATAATCAATACATGGATACCCATCACGTGCCAACACGTGATCGCCTGAAGACTAAAAGTGTTTAACACTTATTTGCAGATTTGAGGGTAAAATAAAGGAGGTTTGGCCCAATTCTCAGGCGCCTCACGTGACCCCACGTGACCACCCAATTTTTAGTATTTAACATTATTTTGAGCATTTTGTCCCCAGTGTTTAACACTGTTTTAAAGCGCATCACGTGGGAACACGTGATCGCCAAATATCTTCTAGTGTTTAACACTATTTTAAAACCAATCTAGCCCAAATTAGCTAAGTCTTCCAGAGACAAGACTTCCCTTTGAATGAGCCTCAAATATATCCTTGTCTTCTAAGATTGATCATCTCATATGACATATGAGTGCTCAGCACTCAATAAAAAATAAAGATATGGTCAGAACCCAGACTCATGTTTTGCATTGCTAAATAATGGAGGGGTTGAACCCAGACAAATGTTCAACAGGCCAACAAGGGCCAACATTCCAAACTTAATTGGACTTAGCCCAAATTGGCCATAAGTCCTCAATTCAGATTTAACTGAGCCAATGTGCTCATAATCTAATTAATTGATCTTAGTTCCAAATTGGACTACAGATCTCCCAATCAACTTTGGTTCAAGGGTACATCTCTGAACTCCTCTGATATTGTCGTTGTAATCCTTCAACGTCTTCAGAGAGGTGACGGGTCCCGACAACCATACATTTCATAGACAATGACGTCTTTAAACTGGACTGTGGGGTCCCTTAAACCCACGGACTATGATGTCCTTAACCTTGACTGTGATGTCTTTAAACTCACGGACTATGATGTCCTTAATCTGGACCGAGATGTCCTTAAACTAACATTGTACCGAGATATCCTTAAACTAACAATGGACGGTAACGTCCCTAAACTAATTGACCGCAATGTCCCTAAACTAAACAATAGAGCCCAAATGCTCTCTTGTTGGATCTAAATGATCCCGTTAAGTTGATCTTAGTCTAAACTAGACTAACGTATTCTTAACAAACGTTTAAGTTGATCTTAGTTTTAGATGAGACTAACGTATCCTTAAACACAACCCCCAAACCCAAATCTAAGAAAATACGAATTTGGACTAATCCACGTCCTACGGGCGATGACATAAATTAGTCTCCGTATACAATCCACGGGCAACCAAAAACAAAACAAACACACACGATACGAAGTGACCATCTGGAGAAGGAGAAAGTGGTTACCGCGATGCGGTAGCGTAATTAACTGCAGGGGCTTGCGCCTGCAGGGAAGAGCGTCCCCACAATCAAAAACCCCTCAATGAGGGGGAATCTGACGAAGTCTGCTACATCGGCCGCATCAGTTTAAACCTCCGATATACGGTGCCATAAATCAACTTGGCATCTTGAGAGAGGTGGACGGATAGCACCAATTAGTATCTGCCCCCAAATTCAGGCAAGACGGACCTACGCGGTCGCATCTCTGTGTTTCGGAGGAGAACATATTCCGGCACGCCCGGTGGGACCTTTTCCTCTTTCCACTCCACACTTTGTGTGTCGTATTCGCGAACGAATCGCGGTTTTAATATGGTTGCCCTTGGGTTCAAGGTACTAAGATTCGGTGTCTTGCTCCGTACAGAAAACAGAAGATCAAATGGCTTTCAACTACACAAGCTGCAACAATGGCAACAACTCTCACTCCGTCCCCACAGGAGGAGTGACCTACGGGCCTCAGGCGGCCTCTGTCTTTACAATGCCAGTGAATCAAGTAACTCAGGCTACCACCGGGTTGTTCTTTGGGACCATGCTCCCACCGATGAGCTTCAGTGCCCCGCTGCTGTCGCAAGAGACACTAAAGAAGTCGGTCTTTGATCGACTTACCACTACTGCGGCCCCTCTCAACGGGTCATCCAGCTCCAACGCCTTAGTCTTTAACAGACTGGGCCAAAGCTCAGTTGAGCCCATGAAGAAGCCCGCGATACCGGAAAGAGTTATCCCTAAGCGGATAGCCATTCCTGCTCATGAAGTCATCAAGGTGGCTTCTCCTGCCAAAGGGTCGGTCTTCACAAGGCTAACTGTTCCGGCTCCTGCTTCGGGTGAAGTCCTCAAAGCTGCTTCCCCTGCCCAGAGGTCTGTCTTTGACAGGTTGGATATTACTTCTCAACGGACACCGGTCTTTAAGAGGCTGATGCCAGTGACAACCCTTCGCCAAAATAGGGGACATGAGGAAGTCACCCCTACAGCTAAGACGATCCCAACCGCACGACACGCTCGACGTCGCTATTGGCACCGAGTAAGGAAGGCTGGGGGAAACTCCCCTTCTGGACTGACTCCGCCAGCTCCTATGGTGGAAATCAATGCTGCTGTTCCAACCGGGAACAGTTTTGAACCGCTTAGGAGGGTCCGTAAGAACTCTCCAACTGCCGTGCTAAAGAGATCTCCTCCACCTATGGAGATTACTACAGAAAAGAAGACGGAGCAGCCCCCTCAGCGGCTATCCTCCAAAATTTATAAAGTCTGGCGACAGGTCCAGGAGTCGGTGATTAACCAGGACTACTCTCGCCGACCAAAGAAGTTCAAAGCTCAGCAAGAAAAGAGCCATCCTGTGGTACCACAAAAGGCGTCATCCGTCTGGGTGCCCGCTGCAACGGCTCCCTCAACGTCAACCACTCAAAAGGGAAGGAGGCCGGAGAAAGCCCCTGTGACCGCGGCGAACCGCAAAAGCGCTGAATCTAAATGCCCCAAGTCTGGGGGCATGGTAATACAAACCATTTATATGGCTTCCGGAAGAGAAGAAAGCCGTGCTTTTACGGGTCATCGACCGCTTACCCAATCGATAACGAAGGCTCAGGAACAACAGCAGCAGAAACTTCAGGAGATGCTGACTGCAATAGCCGCACTCACTGGGCCAAAAGAAAATCCAGAGACCTCGGAGCAGCGTCGGGAACAAGAAACTGATACCGAGTTCCTCCGAAGAATGCTCAAGAGGAAAGAAAAAGAGGCTGCGGAGCTGGCAGCCAATATAAAACGAATGGCTCTTTTGTTCCAGGACATGGCTGGGATGATGTTACAGCCGGAACCTCTAGCTGAAGACCCCCCGATCATCATTGAAGATGACAGAGGGGAAACATCGAACCCTCCTCAGGCTTTTTCAGCAGCCAAAGAGGAGACCATCTCCAAGGCCGCTCTAGATGATTACATTGCTCAGCAAATACGAGATCACCAGGCAAACGAAGCGGCTGGACAGGTCGTTAAGACTGGGCGACCCTATCCAGGCTGGTATGACCAAATAAGGTACCCGCTGGGATATACGATCCCTAAATTCCACGTATATAAAGGGACGGGGAATCCACATCAACATGTCGCTTAATTCAGAGCCTTATGCGGCAACACCGGGGGTGACGATAAACTTCTGCTCCGCCGGTTTGTTAGTAGCTTGTCGGAGATAGCATTTGAGTGGTATTCTGAACTTCCAAACGACTCCGTCAAAACTTTTGCAGAGATGGAGCTACTATTCACCCAGCGTTTCGCGAGTGCTAGTGAACGCACCCCAATAACGGCATTGATCAATGCCAGGGTGAAGCCTGGAGAAACATGGGTCCAATACGCAATACGGTGGCGGAATTTGTGGTCAAAATGTGAGCAGCGCATCGAGGAAGCGCCAGCAGTAGGCATGTTCGTAGGCACTCTTAACCCTCAAGCAACTATTTCCCAATTCATGATATTCTTCAAGCCGACCACGTTTCAGGCCTTGATTGACAAACTGGTCCAAATGGACCAGATGGGTCATAGACCGTCTCCTTCAAAGCCGGAGCCACGGAACGAAAAGGGCAAAGGGAAAGCGACCTTCGTCGCGAATACTCAACAGCAGCCCAGCGGCGCAAAACTAACCGATCACCTAGACGAGAGGCGGCAATTTTATAACGAGAAGATGAAACGCCCTTATTCGTTTCCCCGGGACAAAACAAAGAGATTGTTCGAACTGGCGGTGCGCAACAGGCTCATCAATCTACCGAATTCAAAACGACCGTTGCAACCCGGTGAGGCTAATGGTCCCAATTATTGCCCTTATCATCAAACGGTAAGCCATCCAATTGAGGATTTCTTCTTCTTTAAAGGCTGGATTGAAGACCAGTATCAACAGGGCAAATTTGCCCTGGCCGAAAATTGGAAGGTGAACCCACCACAACCACACGCTCCCAAGAAGACGGACACACCGGGGGCATCATGGTCTTTTGTTGAAGAAGTTCCATAGGAGGTCGTTCTTTCAGCCAAGACTAGAAGAAAACTGAAGGATCTCCAAACATGTCCGGCGATTAGGTGGAAAAATCCACTGGAACCCGGGATCATCAAGGGAATGCTGAAACCGCCCCCAACTCTAAAGATTGGTGGTGATAGCCAAAGCGCTCACACCCAGCCGTCAAAGTCTTCGAAGAAGAAGAAGACCAAAAAGCCCGTGAAGCCTGGTGACAAGCGCACGGACTTGCAAAAACAGATTGACGCGTTGGAAGAATATAATCAAAAGCGCGGACTCCAGTCACACTCCAAGAATTTCTCAGCCACGTCCTTGAGGACGGAGATGATGACGATGGAGAAGACTCGTCGGATGAATCTGAAGATTATGTGGCAAGTTGCCATGCGATCTCTCACTCGTCGATAAACGATGAAGAAGCTCCTTACACAAAGAAACTGGGGGCAGATCCTGAGCCGGAACTTCTAGGGCTGTCAGACGAAATGATTGATGCATTCCTGGACGAAGCTCTTCTTAAAAGCAAAGCTGCTCGAGAGCGTGAGATGGCCATATTCGAAAAAGCCAAACGCCGGCGACTGGACGAAAAGGTTGAAACACTCCCGCCAGATCAAAGTACATCCGTCGCAAATAAAAGAAGGTTCAAGACGGGGAAGAGTTTTGCCAAAGCCATATCGATGGGAATGAAGCTGCCACCCTCTGAAGGAAACACTCTTGATAAAGCAGATATACATCTTAACTATTGTCTATATCATCGAAGGATTGCGCACCCTACTGAAGAGTGCATAGCCTTTAAAAGATGGTGGCAGGGATATGTTGCTCACCGACAACATTTCAAGCGGATGAAACACAAAACTCATCGGGAACAAAGAAACACGACCGAGGAGAGCAAAAGAACTGCCGGCAACTGTCATATGGTCGACGCTGGGGAATCGCAAGTTCTCACCTTCGGGAGCGACTCTGACGAAGAAATGACTCTTGGCCCTCTCTTTAAAGAATCCACCTCGGGAAAAGAGGAAGAACCGAAAACCTGTGAAAATATTCAGCTGCGCAATCGTACGCTGCCCGAAAAGAATCTTGGGCCCTCGAACAGTGGGTCAAATAGAAAAGATAAGGGGAAAGAAAAAGTCCCTGAGAATATCGCCCTAGATGACCAAGTCGTTAAAGAGCTGGCAGCCAAGGACCCGCCAAAGAAAAGTAGGCCGGATTACAACGTTCTTGCACACATGAGGAAGATACCTTCGCAGCTCAGCATTCTCGATGCCCTTCTGCTATATAAAGAAGCGAGAGATTCTCTGATCAAGGCGTTACAAGAGCCCGAACAATTCCAAGCTTTCCTCGCCGAAGAAAAGATGAAGGACGAGCTGGAAGAAGTGCACACGGCCAATATCACCTTTGGCGACGAAGATCTTCTCCTCAGGACGTGCGAGCATAACCGCCCCCTTTACGTCTCCGGATACTGTCATGACATCAAGATAGGCAAAATCCTAGTTGACAATGGGTCTTCCGCCAATCTCCTCAATGTAAGAGTGTTGAAGGAAATCTGCATGAGCGTTCAACACCTCGCTCGGGATAAGATCACTATCTCCGGGTTCGACTCCCAGTCATCACAGACGCTTGGGTCTGTAATATTGACACTATGCTTTGGGTTGCTTGTCACGGACATTAAGTTTTATGTCATTGACACCAAGACATACTACAATGCATTGCTCGGCCGGTCTTGGTTACACGAGTACAACATCATCCCTTCTACACATCGTCAGTGTATGAAGTACTTCAAAGATGGTCTCGAGTACACTATGACGGGGGAGTTGAACCCATTCTTCATGAACGAAGTCCGCAAATATGAGGATGCCAAATACTTCCTGCCGGATTTTGAAGACACGGAAATATGTCACAAACCGGAGAACAAGAACAAAGTTATCACCGCAATTCTGGTCTTCGGGAGCGATACTGAGGAGGACGAAGAGATAGTTTATTCCGGGCCACCCCAATGCAACAAGCCGGGACCGTCCACCCCTATGTTGATCTTCGGCAGCGACTCGGAAGATGAAGTCAATACTATATTTTTGTTCGGCCATCAATTCAAGCCTTCGCTGATGATCATCGGAGTTTGCAAATCGCCATAAATTCCGCAAGAGCATTATAAAGAGCTTGATGCACTTAATGCCTATAGTGTGCAGGAGCTGCAGACATTCTACATACCTTCCAGACGAAAGGGTGAAAAGGCGATCCTGTTCTACCGATCTGGGGAAACTGATTGTTACGAAAGAGTGTATGTTTGTAGTTTAACCGCAATCAATAACGGTGTCGCGTGTAGCTAGACCGAGATGAGTACGGGTCGTCCTCAAGGAAACGTGGAACCTTTTACTCTTACTTTAGATGTGTTGAAAAAGAGAAGGAAATAAGAATTTTGTTGAATGGTTTCTAGATCTACGTTAAACAAGAATGTAAAATATAGATCTAGATTATTTTAAAGATGTAGTAAATATAATAAGAAGGCTTGTAGGGTTCGTTAGGATTTAGTAGTTATGGACGATTAATTAAAAGTTACCCATTTTATCCATTAATAGATTTAGAACTAGAACGACGGTGATGCGTGTAGATTAGGGTTTCTGGAGGGAAAAGGAATCCCACTCTTAACCCTTATCTCGACACGGAACTCCGTTCATATCTAGCCTTTACCAAAACAATCATTAATCTAATCTCTAATCGCGGTCGGAACTAGCAAAGAATTGCTAGCGTGCCCGATTAGGATGTTAATGATTCTTTTGATAAAGTTCCTAAACTTTATAGGACTTAAAAAGAGTTTAATTATTTTCATCGTCCATTAGCCTACCCTAATCCTACGAACCCTAACAAGCGGAGAATTACTCGCGCATGTTGGGAGAAGAAGATGAAAAGACAGAGAGGGAAAACATAATGTAAAATGCAAAAACAATTAAAAAGAACTATCTTTATTAATCGACTTGAACAAACTACACTTTAATCCGTAGAAAATGATTACAAAACTAGTTGCTTCTCGATCTTTCCTAAGGAGGTAGTCAAACAGTCGATGATCAGCCTGGATGCGTGAGCGTCGGGAGCTTCGTGATCTCTTCGGCTTGATAACTTTTCCAAGAGGCTCTCGGTGCCTTTTTATAGTGCAAAGCCAGAATCTTTTTGTTGAAAACTTGGTAAAATTCTTCATAGATTTATGCCAAAAAATCTTGCTTCCCAATTCCCTAGAAGTGCGGCGGATCCGCGGCCCAAGGGGGGGTTTGGCCGCGGATCCGCGCTTTATGGTCGAGATCTCATGACTGAAATTTTTGGGCTTGCATCTTTTGACATGTGGCAATCCTAGGCACCTTCAGAATTCAAAAATCTTTTCTCGGTTGCTTCCAGACTTGGTCTCCAAGTTTTGCTTCTTAATTTGGTAAGATTTCTTCAACAACTTGATTTGTTTGATAAATTCTGCATAACAACTTGGAAAATTCTGCACAATAATCTCAAATAATATTTAGTAGGCTTAGTTCTACTAGGATTTGGTCAATAGATTTATTTGCATACATTTTCCTACCAAATGATAATTAAAATATATTAACACAAGGAAAATGGTGTTTTAACACATAAACCCTCATATGTATAATATATTAAAATAAAGTCCCTTTTTAATATAAAAATGGTAGGAAAAATGTAATACAAATGTGCAGTTTTATCAACTGAACAAATACCCCCAAACTTATCTTTGATCGTCCCGAGCAAACTAGTTTATTCAAGAGGAGAAAAAGAAAGGAGAAAACTAAGCACACTTTCGTAGGCAGACACGATTGCACTGAGCACGTGCAACAAGCCGTTAAACCTCTAGGTGTCCCTAGTAGGAGGAGTGTTGTCTCCTGAGGGTTTTCAGCGGATTACACCCATAAAATCCAATAACAAAAGAAAGATGGTGAAATTTACATATAAAGATAAGAACCATAAAAGAAAGGCCTTGAAAAGAAGAGTTTCCAATTATACTAGCTTTTCAGTTGTCATGAGCCCTATCTTAATAGTCATGAAAAAATGTTAGAAATCACATCATCCCTCAATAAAACATCGTCTTTATTCTTCATTCCTACCTTTCATCCAAACATTGATCATATAACCCCACGTGTGTGTAAAGAACATCCCTACACTCGGAGAATTCAATTCAAGCTATCATACTCTTGTCCATCTACCTTAGTACTTTTTAATTTGATGAATATTAAGATTTGCTCACACATTTTCATGCGACCGTTAATACTTCTTGAGGTACTAACAGACCGATTACTTATGTGCTTGCTGATTAGGTGATAATATTTTCCTCGTCTTGCACCACCTAAGGCTTAGCAGTGACTCCCAGACCAGTTGGCCTTAGGGCACTAGGTGAAGAGGCACCCTCGCTATATTTTTTTATTGCTGTCTTGGCGATAAATAAACCAGTGTTCATTTTTTTTTTCTTTTCACCATTTTTATATTTTCTTCATTTTTTTTTCATTTCCTTCATACTTTGGCTTTTAGACAAGAGCATTTCAAGGTATTCTCTACTATCCCGAGTTTCAAGACGTGTGTAAGTGCAAAAAGTAGGGTATCAACATTCAAATGTTTGGCTTCCAGAATAGAAACTATTTTTCAGACTTATTTTTATCCTCAGATTAGTGACTTCCTTCATTTTACTAACCCTTGGGACAACAGCTCATAACTGCTTATTACTAGTCCGTTTAAGAAAACTTCTAATTTTCTTGGTTTTCTTAAACTATTCCTATCTTTTGGATATAATTTTTCACTTTTTACTCTTTTGTTATAAAAGAATTTTTTTTTTCTTAAAATTTTTGAAAATTTGTGCTTATGCAAAATATGATGCAAATTGATGTGTAAATAAGCACAAACCTCCCCCAAAGCTGTTTACAGCAGTGTCCTCACTGATGTTATCCGTTAAGCTAAAAAAACCTGTAGACTTTGGAGGAAATTATTAATGGGGGCAAGAATATATGAAAGTGAAAATCCTCCCCCAAACTTATTTTTGGCTCACAATTTTGTAAAAATCATTTTCTTTCAAGAGCCAAAACATGCCACCCCCCCAAACTTAAACAATTTTAATCTTTTAAAATCACACGAGGGGGTCAAGGTTATTGGTCAATGCCAAGCTTTGCAAAGACCGAAGGTCAACACCAACCATTCAAAAAAAATTTCGATGAAGCACCAAGGTTGGTGGAAGAACATGTCACCTTTCGACAAGAAGAAGTGGGGAGGTGACAAGAGGTGTAATGGAAAAGGATTGCGTCTCAATTTGGAGAGACGACACAGTGATAGTGATGATGGATTACTCGCATTATCATGATTGTCCAAAAGAAGGGGTGGAGGCTCAATTTCTTTATCTTGGAGTTGATTCATCTCAACACCCGTGTCTTGTAAAAATGCGAGTTCATCAGCGAAAATTTCCTCAAAGCTTTCGTCGATACCCCGAAGAATAATGTCATCAGAAAAAATGGGGTGATCGTCAGACTCTATAAAAAGTTCCTCATCAGCGTTAGATGTTGACCCGGAAGAATACCTGGTTGGGTCAAACAACAACATATGAAAAGAGTCAGTATCATGAGGTTGATCATATTCGCTGCTGTCGACATCCATTAATTCGACAGAACACACATGAGCATAGGGTTCGGAGGGTTCACTTCCCAACTTGTAAATGTTAAGCTCAATTGATTTCTTTCCAAAGGATAGGGTCATAGAGCCGTTTCTACAATTGATTACTGCGTTGGAAGTGGCCAAAAAGGGTCGACCGAGTATCACCGAGATTTGATTGCGTGGGTTTGCCACAGGTTGTGTATCTATAACGATAAAGTCCACAGGGAATATGAATTCCCCGACTTTGATTAACACATCCTCTAGCTCACCCCTTGGTTGGGTGATAGATCGATCGGCCATCTGAAGAGTGCAATGTGCAGGTTTTAACTCCCCGATCCCTAATTGCTCATAAATAGAATACGGAAGCAAGTTAACACTAGCACCTAAATCGAGTAGAGCACGATTGATATTTTTACCCCCAATAGAAATAGAAATTGTAGGACTTCCGGGGTCCTTTCGTTTCTTGGGTAGTTGTTGTGTAAAAGCAGTGCTCACATTACTCGCAAGGAAAACTTTTTTAGGTACTTGAACTTTTCTCTTCCTAGTGCACAAGTCCTTTAGTATTTTTGCATAAGATGGGACTTGTTGAATGGCATCTAGGAGAGGAATATTCACGCTAACTTGCTTAAACATTTCCACAATCTTCTCCATTTGCGGGTTAGGTCGGTTGGCCCTTAATCGGTTTGGAAATGGAGCTCGATCAATAAGTTTTGGGTCCAACGTTTGTGGAGAAGACTGTGGCGACGGATTCGATCCTAAAATTGGAGTGGGCATCGACTTAGATAGATTTGGCTTGAGCCTTGGCGAAAACGGAGAATAGGCTCGGATGAAGGTGGAAGACTAGATGAGTTAGGGGAAGAAGAAGAAGAAGAAGGGGTATCAAATGTGTCACTATCATCAAATTGCTCACCCACTTGGTTGTTCAGCACTCTCCCCGATCTCAACGTAGTGACGGCATTCATATTATGACTTTGTGAATGGCCAGGATTCGGTAAGGGTTGAGATGGGAGTTTCCCTTTCTCTCTCGCACTTATTGCGGCGTTTAATTGTGCGATTTGGTTTTCTATTGATTTGATACTCTCACCATGGGAGGAGGAGTTTTTCGTTAGGGCATCAATAGAAGACCTCATCTCAGCCGAATTTTGCATGGATTGTTTCATGAACATATCCAAAGTTTGTGCAAGTGAGTTGTCAATACCGGCCACTTGTGGTGTAGAAATGTTGGCCGGATTTTGGAAATTCTGTGACTGAAAGGGGGGCTGATTCTGTGGTTGTGGTTGCTGTGGAGGAGGTTTTTGTTGGTTTTGATTCCAAGCAAAGTTAAGATGATTCCTCCATCCTTGATTGTACGTGGAAGAATAAGGGTCGTTTCTAGGTCGCTGCTGAAAAGCAGCATTAGCTTGAAACGATGCATTCATAGGACATTCTTCCGTTAAGTGTGAAGGATCCGAACAGCAACCACAGACAGTCTTGGGAAGCGTGACCTGATTAAGGGAGACTGATGAAAGTTTGTTCTCAATAGAATCGAGTTTCTTCTGCATCGCTGCCATTTCGGCTTTTACTGCGATAGAAACATCGAGCTGGTGAATACCTCCCTTAGTTGAAGTTGGTCTTACGCTTTCCCACTGTAACGTGTGTTCAGCAAGATCTTCCAGATATTTCCATGCTTCACCGTCATCTTTAGACATGAAATTGCATTGACATATTGTTTCAAGCATCTGCTTTGTCGCTGGATTAATGCCCTCATATATAATCCGACATAAATCCCATCTTTGTATTCCGTGATGGGGGCATTGGACAAGCAGATCCTTGAAACGTTCAAAGCACTTCCAAAATGGTTCATTGGGAAGCTGGGTGAACTGGTTGATCTCGCTCCTAATGTGGGCAGTCTTATGGTTTGGGTAAAACTTCTTAAGAAATGCTATGACGAATTCATCCCAATTAGTTATAGAATGTGCGGCAGTATTGTAAAGCCATTTTTCTGCCAAGTCGCACAGTGTGAATGGGAGAAGACGTAAGCGCATAGCATCTAAAGTCAATTGTGAAGTACCCATCATTGCGCATACGTTTTCGAATTTGGTGATGAAAACGTACGCGTCTTCCGACTCAAGCCCGTGAAATTTGGGCAGCAGATTGATGTAGTGGGGTTTAATTTCAAAATTATCCCCGTTAGGTGGTGGAAGAGATAGACAAGTAGGAAGAGGACCACGAATAGGATAGCATCTCTCTTGGAGAGAGATACGCGGTGGATTCTGCTCACCTGCGGGCGGTGGCAGCGTGGTGTTATAATTAGATGGAGTGCCGTCCATCACGGTCAATGTGGTGTGTGGTGGGGGAAAAGAAGATGAAAAAGTACCGACTTCGGCGTCGATAGCAGGAACGCGGACAAGACGGGCACTAGGATCCCGTGTCTAGCCGAGCATGCACTAAGCGGGTTTAGTGCAAGTGGCAGCGTGTATGTGGTTTAAAAATTGGTTTGTTTTGAAAAAGTGGGACTCAAGACAAATCACCCTAAAATGCACAAGCAACCCTAGAACTAAGGTCACCTAGGTCCAGTCTCTAGACCGCTCCTAGACTTCCAAAGGACAAGCCACAGGATCAATCCTCTACCGCCTCCGTACTACCCTTGTAGCCAGATAAGTGCCAGGTAAGTGGGAAGGAACCACGTCGTGGGCCTAATTAAAAACCACTAGCCTTTGTCACACTTACCTGGGCACTACAAAAGTAATGCAGATAAACGATAGATTACCCACGACCTTCCTCTGTCCTTATTAAGCGCGACAGTCCTTAGAGTCTGGTCTAGATATTTTTTAAATTAATGAAGGGTTGATCTATATGCTCAGTTTGTAATTTGTGGGGCTTAGGAAGGGTGATGAAATCCCCACCTAATCTTGATTTGGTCTTTGCCCCTTAGAGTCCGTATTAAATATGCAAAACAAAACCAATCACAAAACTTTTGCAAAAAGATTTTTTTTTTTTGAGCGGCGCAATTTTGCAAAGAATCCTGCAGAAAATAGATTTTATTGGATTTGAGGGGAGAGAGAAGGAGTTAAGAAAGATACCAGAGAAGATTGAAGCCCTAATTCCTCCAACTTGCCGCGATTCCGCCTCAGAAGGGGCACTTTAGCCGCGGTTCCGCCGCGTGGCAGAGGGATCACTTGATGAAAAAAATTTTATAGCCTTCTGTGCTCCTCTGGATCTCTAAAAATGTCTCTGTTCCCTGTTCCCCTTAATTCTGTGTCTCCAGATCTCCTTGCAAAAATTCACGCACAAATCGTTAAATATGCAATTTGCAGTTTTGTGTTAATAATGATATGACTCGTCTAAGAATTCAACACAAATAGTAAAAATAAAAAATTACGCACGTATCCCCGGCAATGGCGCCATTTGATTGTTACGAAAGAGTGTATGTTTGTAGTTTAACAGCAATCAATAACGGTGTCGCGTGTAGCTAGACCGAGATGAGTACGGGTCGTCCTCAGGGAAACGTGGAACCTTTTACTCTTACTTTAGATGTGTTGAAAAAGAGAAGGAAATAAGAATTTTGTTGAATGGTTTCTAGATCTACGTTAAACAAGAATGTAAAATATAGATCTAGATTATTTTAAAGATGTAGTAAATATAATAAGAAGGCTTGTAGGGTTCGTTAGGATTTAGTAGTTATGGACGATTAATTAAAAGTTACCCTTTTTATCCATTAATAGATTTAGAACTAGAACGACGGTGATGCGTGTAGATTAGGGTTTCTGGAGGGAAAAGGAATCCCACTCTTAACCCTTATCTCGACACGGAACTCCGTTCATATCTAGCCTTTACCAAAACAATCATTAATCTAATCTCAAATCGAGGTCGGAACTAGCAAAGAATTGCTAGCGTGCCCGATTAGGATGTTAATGATTCTTTTGATAAAATTCCTAAACTTTATAGGACTTAAAAAGAGTTTAATTATTTTCATCGTCCATTAGCCTACCCTAATCCTACGAACCCTAACAAGCGGAGAATTACTCGCGCATGTTGGGAGAAGAAGATGAAAAGACAGAGAGGGAAAACATAATGTAAAATGCAAAAACAATTAAAAAGAACTACCTTTATTAATCGACTTGAACAAACTACACTTTAATCCGTAGAAAGTGATTACAAAACTAGTTGCTTCTCGATCTTTCCTAAGGAGGTAGTCGAACAGTCGATGATCAGCCTGGATGCGTGAGCGTCGGGAGCTTCGTGATCTCTTCGGCTTGATAACTTTTCCAAGAGGCTCTCGGTGCCTTTTTATAGTGCAAAGCCAGAATCTTTTTGTTGAAAACTTGGTAAAATTCTTCATAGATTTATGCCAAAAAATCTTGCTTCCCAATTCCCTAGAAGTGCGGCGGATCCGCGGCCCAAGGGGGGTTTGGCCGCGGATCCACGCTTGATGGTCGAGATCTCGTGACTGAAATTTTTGGGCTTGCATCTTTTGACATGTGGCAATCCTAGGCACCTTCAGAATTCAAAAATCTTTTCTCGGTTGCTTCCAGACTTGGTCTCCAAGTTTTGCTTCTTAATTTGGTAAGATTTCTTCAACAACTTGATTTGTTTGATAAATTCTGCATAACAACTTGGAAAATTCTGCACAATAATCTCAAATAATATTTAGTAGGCTTAGTTCTACTAAGATTTGGTCAATAGATTTATTTGCATACATTTTCCTACCAAATGATAATTAAAATATATTAACACAAGGAAAATGGTGTTTTAACACATAAACCCTCATATGTATAATATATTAAAATAAAGTCCTTTTTTAATATAAAAATGATAGGAAAAATGTAATACAAATGTGCAGTTTTATCAACTGAACAGAAACCAAAGTGGAGAAAGAAATTTGGCATGGTTCGGATTCTACACTTGACAGGCTCCAGCCCATCCGTCTGCCTAGATATTACACAGAAGGCTTGAGAAGGCTATTGAGACGCCAAGGTGTACCCTTCAAACAGACCGCTCGATAAGCTCGGTTCTATAACAGGATTTGGGACGTCCCCAGAATTCAGCGAAAGTTGCTCAACGGGAGAATGAAAACGATCGGGCTTGGATATATTCAATCCAAAAAACGGGAGCGAGTCTATGGTAGCTACGTCATACATGGCTTCGATGAAGAAGGCGACGCCCTGTTAAAAGATGCTGACCCTGAACCAAAACGAGATCCTGCCATCAAAATGCCGAGTCCGTCGTTCGAAGAATGGATGGACAAGCTAATAAGGGAAGCGGGTCAAAAGGCCTGGGATAACCATAACCGTGAAATGGCCATTTACGAGAAAGCTAGGACGCAGCGCCTCCTTCAGCAGGACGTGGAGAATGACAATGCTCCTCGTTGCCAGCCCGTCATACAAAAGACCCGGCACAGAGGCAAAAATAACCAAAGAACGGAAAAAACGTTCAACAGCAGCCAAGTGGGTCTAAGAAGCCACGCGAGCAAGAGTCGAGCAGCCGGGATCCGTCCCTTATAAAGAAGATGTGTCGAGAATATTCTTTTCCCCAGGACATGACGAAGAAGATATTCGATCTTGTCATGAAACATCGGATGATGACACTCCCGAAGTTCAAGCATCCCGAGCAAGCAGACGAAGTCTCTCACCCAGACTATTGCTCTTACCACCAAGCAATAAGGCATCCTCTCGAAGACCGCTTCACCTTCAAGAACTGGGTTGAAGACCAATGTCAACAAAGCAGGTTCTCTCTATCCAGCAGCTGGAGGGTAAGCCCGCCACAGAAGCATGAACCAAAAGCGACGTGTATAGCAAGAGTAGAACCAGATCAATATCGGTCTTGGAAACGATCTCGTACTTGCCACGTGATAACGCTGTCAGAAGAAGAGCCCAAGAATATGAATGACCTCCCCTGGTGCTTCGAAAACGATGATGGCGAGATGATCTCAGAGTTTCCACCGGCGCCAAAAGAGCTGGAAAATGGAATATATACTACTGCAGATAATCTCAAGAAAATTGATTTAGGAACCGAAAGTGACCCGCGGCCGACATTCGTCAGTGAGCTATTGTCTGAAGAAAGGGTGGCTATGCTAAAAGACGTGCTCATACAGTATAAAGATTGCTTCGCATGGAACTATTCCGAAATGCCCGGATTAGATTCAGAGATTGTTGTGCATAAATTGGCAATATCTTCGGACATCAAGCCGATTAAACAAGCACCGAGAAGGATGCGGCTTGAGCTTGAGATGAGCATCAATGCCGAGGTCAAGAAATTAATCGACTCTGGCTTCATCCAAGAAGTTCAGTATCCTGACTGGATCGCCAACATTGTCCCCGTGATGAAGAAAAATGGGACAGTGCGCATCTGCGTGGACTTCCGGGATCTCAACAAAGCTTGCCCGAAGGACGACTTTCCAGTACCGGTCATCGAGCTGATGATAGACAACACGTCCATTCACGAAGTTTTCTCCTTCATGGATGGCTCATCGGGATACAATCAGATAAAGATGCATCCCGAAGACCAGAAGCATACCGCTTTCCGAACTCCTCTGGGCATATTCTGCTACAAAGTGATGCCCGTTAGTCTGAAGAACGCCGGCGCCACCTATCAGAGGGCCATGACGAAGATTTTCGACGACCTCATACATGAAATCGTCGAATGCTATATCGACGACCTCGTAGTTAAAAGAAAATCATACGAGGAACATTTGGAGCATTTGAAGATCGTGTTTCAGCGCCTTCGGAAATATAACTTGTAGATGAATCCTCTCAAATGCGCATTCGGAGTTTCCTCGGGCAAGTTTCTAGGATTCGTCGTCCGACACCGAGGCATTGAGATAGACCCGTCGAAGATCAAGCCAAGAACTCTCAAGCAGCTGTGTTCTCTCCAAGGAAAGCTCGCGTATATCCGACGATTTATAGCTAATCTCTTCGGCAAGTGTCGTCCTTACAGTCACCTAATGAAGAAGGGAACCCCGTTTGTCTGGGATCGTAAATACCAAGGCGCACTGGACGAAATCAAGCAATACCTACAGAATCCTCCGGTGCTAACCGCTCCAGTCAAGGGAAAGCCTCTCATTCTATATACAACTGCCCTTGAGGGTTCTCTGGGCGCATTATGGGTACAAGAGAACGACCAAGGGAAGGAGAGAGCCCTCTATTACTTAAGTCGAGTTCTTCTGGGGGCAGAAAGCAACTACTCCCCCATCGAAAAACATTGTCTAGCGTTGATCTTCGCAATAACGAAGCTCAGACACTACGCGTTGGCACATGAGGTCCATCTCATATCAAAGGTGGATCCTCTCAAATATTTGATGTCAAAGGCTATATTAACGGGACGGCTCGCTAAATAGGCCCTGCTCTTGATGGAGTTCTCGATAACATACCGACCCCTCAAGGCAGTGAAAGGCCAGGCCATCGCCGACTTCCTCGCTGAGCATCCGATACCTGCCGATTCTCCTTTGAACCGCGAATTGCCCGACAAGCACGCGTTTGACACGATCGACCGAGAAAGAAAAGAGAATCATACCCAATGGGAACTCTACTTTGATGGAGCATCTTCCATGAAGAAGCGCAAACAAAGCACCCCCATAATCAAATCAGGGGTAGGCCTCATCTTCGTGACTCCACAAGGAGGGATAATGCGCTTCACCTTCTCCTTAACAGAGCCGAGGACAAACAACGAAGCTGAATATGAAGCTTTGATGGCAGGTCTTGAGATTGCTGTCGATATGGGAATTGAAAACCTCCTCCTATACGGAGACTCTCAACTGGTCGTCAGCCAAGTAAACGTCGACTATCAAACGTGCAAACCAAAGTTGGTGAAGTACGGCGAGAAAGTGCAGCAACTGCTGACTCAAATTCCCTCATACACCCTGGAAAGCATACCACGTGCGGACAATAGCAAAGTGGATGCACTAGCCAAGCTCGCTAAAGAACCGGCCGACGAAAACCTCGATGACGTGAGGATCGTCGTGCAAAGCCGTCGGGTTCTTGCACCGGCAGAAATATCTCCGGAGTCGTCCGAAGAAAAGGAAGCGACCGAACAGGCAACCCTAAAAGTAAAAGACCAAGAAAAGGCTAAGGCTTGGAGAGAAGTCTTTATAGATTACTTCAAATCCCGTCGAACGCCTAAAAATGCGTCCTCAAGACATCAGCTCATGAAACAAGCTCTGTCTTTTGCCTTCGTCAATGATACTCTGTATAAGAGATCATTTGACTCTTTATGGCTGAGATGCCTGGGACCTGAAGAAGCAAAGAGAGTCGTCCAAGAAACTCACGACGGACTTTGCGGTTCTAACCAAGCTGGGCCGAAGATGAAGCTGAAGATCAAAAGGATGGTTTATTATTGGCCCACAATGATGCGAGACTGTCTCGAATACGCGAAGCAGTGCCACTCGTGCCAAATTCATAGGGACTTTATCCATCAGCATCCAAATCCGCTACACCCAACGGTGGCTAGCTGGCCATTCGAAATGTGGGGAACTGACATAATCGGCCCCATCGAACCAGCGTCATCCATAGGACATCGATTCATTTTGGCAACAACTGATTACTTCTCCAAATGGGCAGAAGCAGTACCACTAAGAGAAGTGAAGACAGAGAATATCCTCCATTTCTTCAGGACACATGTCATTTACCAGTTCGGCACTCCGCGACGGATTATCTCCGATAATGGGCCAGCCTACAGAAGCCACAAGATCAGCCGCTTCGCACAACAGCATAATATAGACTGGCGATACTTTTCGGTCTATAATCCATGAGCTAACGGTCTAGCTGAGGCTTTCAACAAGATCTTGACGAAGATCGTGAAAAAGACGGTGTCTCGAAATAAGAGGGACTGGCACTAGAGACTTCATGAAGCTCTTTGGGCGTATCGAACTACGTTCAAAACGGCCACAAACACAACGCCGTATGCATTGGTATTCGGCACAGAAGTGGTACTTCCCCTTGAAATAGAATTACCCTCTTTACGAGTGGCTGCCCACTATGAGCTAACAAACGAAGAAAATGCTCACCTCCGGCTTGAGGAGCTCGACGCCCTTGATGAAACCCAGCTCATAGCGCAGCAAAATCTGGAGGCTTATAAAGCAAAGATAACGCGCTCATATGAGAGGTTGACTAGGCCAAGAACATTCCGCCAAGGCGAACTCGTGCTAGTGGTCAAAAGACCTATGATCCCCAATCGTGCCAAGCGGAGGAAATTCAAGCCGAACTATGAAGGCCCGTATCTCATAGACAAAGTTTACCAGGGTGGAGCCTATCTACTCATAAACATGCATGGCGAAAGACCTTTCAGGCCAATAAACGGTCGCTTCCTAAAAAAATACTACGCCTAACGAGTCACGGCCTAGGTCAACGATAGATGACGACGCCTATATCCGCTCGCTATCTTCCTAAGCCTAAACTCTGTAAGTAGTAGCCGGCTTTCGGACCGAAACGTCCTTAAACTAACAACGGACCGAAATGTCCTAAAACTAATAATGGACTGAAATGTCCTTAAACTAATAATGGACCACTATGTCCTAAAACTGGCAACGGACCGAAACGTACTTAAACTAACAATGGATCACTATGTCCTAAAACTGGCTGTTGACCGAAACGTTGATAAACTACTACGGACCGCAGCATCCCAAGGCTGACACAAAAAAATGATAAAAAAAAGAGAAAGAAAACGGTATGTCCATAATCAAAATGGGCACGGATGAAAACCCGAAAGGGCTCCGTGAGTAAAAACAGCAGAGCTACCGGCGAGTGTTGTGAAAACCCAAAAGGGCGCAACCTCGTTAAAAAAAAAGCACTCGCAAGGTCCTCTCGACCTTATGAGGAGAAAACACCTGCGTGAGATCTTTACGACTCACAATAGAGCAACACACTTAGGGATCCCCACGATTCCTAAGGAGAAATTACACTTGCGAGATCCTCACGACTCGCAAGGAGAACCTTCCTATGAGACCCTCACGGTTCATACAATTCAAAAGCCTTAAGCTACAGGGATCTGAACCTGTTCTTAAGCAGCCATCACAACCTCTAATACTGCCCTAAAAGCGTCTCGATATTGACCCTTGTATACAATCCACGGGCGCGAATAAACATTTCCCTAACAAAGTCCCACCAGAGACTGGGGATACGCTCATATGGCAAAAGACACTTGTAAGCCCTCTCGACTTATAAGGAGAAAACACACTTGTAGGATCCTTACGACTTATAAGAGAACACACACTTAGGAATCCTCACGATTCCTAAGGAGAAAACGCATGTACGTGATCCTCATGACTCGTAGGGAGAAACACCTTTATGAGACCCTTACGGCTTGTAAAGTTAAAAGCCTTGGTCGACAG
This sequence comes from Agapanthus africanus, assembly GCA_030015575.1. Taxonomy (NCBI): domain Eukaryota; kingdom Viridiplantae; phylum Streptophyta; class Magnoliopsida; order Asparagales; family Amaryllidaceae; genus Agapanthus; species Agapanthus africanus. The sequence goes on from JASDDO010000010.1 coordinate 533,313,475, forward strand.
GATCCTAACCCTGTTTACTAAGCCACCATTGTACGACATCGACAGAGGCAAATGATGATTCGCTCATGGCAATATCCCAGTTGAAGCGATGCTGCTGCCGAAATCGATGTCTAATTCCAAACTTGCAGCGAAAAGCCAGCAAACCACAAATGCATACAAAACAGCCGAAATGTTGGGGCAACTTGCAACAAAATCAGCAAGTAAAAATGTATGCATACAAAATAGCCGAAATGATTGGGCAACTTGCAATAAAAAGCAGCGAGTAAATAAATACAAAATAGCCGAAATGATTGGGCACCGCGAAAAATAGCCGAAATGATTGGGCAATCGCGACTTTCGCGATATAAAAGCTGAAATGATAGAGCATCGCGGAAAGAAAAATATATAAAACGAAACATTTTGCCCTACAGGTGATATCACATCAATCCCTGTATACAATCCAGGGGCGCAAACAAAGAAGGAATCACACCTTCCCTCCCCAGGCTCCATCAGAAGAGAAAGCCAAATCTCAATGGTTCACAGACAGCCTGGAGACCATCTCAAATATCCGTCTCATTTCAACAGACACGATATCAACAAATCGAAGCTGCGGCAAAATTCCCAGTTCCATGACTCGACGACGCACAAACAACCGAGAGTCAACCTTTCCTGGTTTTGTGGAACGCGGCCTATGTCAATCCTGACCCCGTGGGAAACGTCCAGAGCGGGGCTTGGTCCTCGCAGAACACGGCAATGTCAATCAGACCCCGTGGGAAGCATCCAGAGCAAATTCCTGGTCACGTGGAGCACGGCCTATGTCAATCCTGACCCTGTGGGAAACGTCCAAAGCGGATCCTGGTCCTTGCACAACACGGCTATGTCAATCCTGACCCCGTGGGAAGCATCCAGAGAAAATTCCTGGTCACGTGGAGCACGGCCTATGTCAATCCTGACCCCGTGGGAAACGTCCAGAGCGGAGCCTGGTCCTCGCAGAGCACGGCTATGTCAAACCGACCCCGTGGGAAGCATCCAGAGAAAATTCCTGGTCATGTGGAACACGGCCTATGTCAATCCTGACCCCGTGGGAAACGTCCAGAGTGGAGCCTGGTCCTCGCAGAACACGGCTATGTCAATCAGACCCCGTGGGAAGCATCTAAAGCAAATTCCTGGTCACGTGGAGCATGACTTATGTCAATCCTGACCCCGTGAGAAACGTCCAGAGCGGATCCTGGTCCTCGCAGAACACGACTATGTCAATCTTGACCCCGTGGGAGCATCCAGAGCAAATTCCTGGTCACGTGGAACGTGGCCTATGTCAATCCTGACCCCGTGGGAAACGTCCAGAGCGGAGCCTGGTCCTCGCAGAACACGGCTATGTCAATCAGACCCCGTGGAAAGCATCCAGAGCAAATTCCTGGTCACGTGGAGCACGACCTATGTCAATCCTGACTCCGTGGGAAACGTCCACAGCGGAGCCTGGTCCTCGCAGAACATGGCTATGTCAATCAGACCCCATGGGAAGCATCCAGAGCAAATTCCTGGTCACGTGGAGCACGGCCTATGTCAATCCTGACCCCGTGGGAAACGTCCAGAGCGGAGCTTGGTCCTCGCAGAACACGGCTATATCAAACCGACCCCGTGGGAAGCATCCAGAGCAAATTCCTGGTCACGTGAAACACGGCCTATGTCAATCCTGACCCCGTGGGAAACGTCCAGAGCGGAGCCTGGTCCTCGCAGAACACGGCTATGTCAATCAGACCCTGTAGGAAGCATCCAGAGCAAATTCCTGGTCACGTGGAGCACGGCCTATGTCAATCCTGACACGTGGGAAATGTCCAGAGCGGAGCCTGGTCCTCGCAGAACATGGCTATTGTTAGGTTTACCTAGCACCTCATGAATGATTTGCAAGCATCACATGTCTCAAAATTAAATTTTTAAGGTGCTAAGTAAACATGCAAAGAATCATTCCTAGAAAATTAGGGTTTCATAACTTAAACAACATCATAAGTAACAAAGGCTAGGGTTTTGAGAGTACAACCTTTGTAGCTCCCTACGCTAGACTCCTTGGCCACTTGAGGGTTGGAAAAGGGTTCGCTTGAGGTCTTCTAATGTCCACGACGATCCACCCGAAGCTCCTTTGTCCAAGCTTGCAACTTCACTTGATCAAGAGAAGGAAATGAAGCTAACACTCTTCACAAGTGGGCAAGACTTGTGTAGAATGGTGTTGTGGTGGCTTTTCTCACTTCAAAATCCTAACTTGGTGAGTGTTTTGCTCACTAGAGAAATCTAGAGAGCAAAAGAAGGAGGAGGAAGAAGATGATGGCCTTTTTAGAACAAGAGAAAAAGATATTCTCTTATGAAAAATGGAATATATATATATATATATATATATATATATATATATATATATTTCACTCTTCATCTCAAACCATGGTTATATTATATGGATATTATTTCACTTGAGTTAAAATATAAAAGAAAAAATAACACATGGTTAAAAAGTAGGTGAGCATGGTTAGTTGAAGAAGAGTGTAGAATCTAAACCATGAATTATCCTTTTCTTTTTCTTTTTGTTTTAACACAAATAGAAATAATAATCCATATATAAAACCAAGGTGTGAGTCTTATATTGCCACCATTTTCTATGTATATACAACCATGAAGGATGATGTATGTATGTATGTGTGCATGCACATCCATATGTGCATGAACAAGAATGAATGCATACATGGATGCATACATCCAAAATACAAGAAAGGATTTCTAGTGAGAAACTAATGGTTAAATGATAAATCAACACTTGATTTAGCAATCCGGCCATATCACATACGACCCAACCAAAATCAAGCCGCCCGATTAATATACGGTATCTTATACGCGCATTTTAACCGGGTCCATGCGCATATCGCATACGCGCACCACAACATTTCGCCTGGACTAGGTAACTCCTTTGTGGGACTCTAAGACTCGTCAATACGCCGGCAGTGGGTGATGATCATATCAAGCACCCCCAAGCCGCAAGCGGTCAGCTAAACGTAACGGCCACCCGGGTATTGAGCGATCAGAAGAAAACAAGCGAACCTGCTACAACTCCCGTCGAGCCAACCGGCAATACTACCGTACAGTCCGGTCTTTTCGTCAGATATGCTGCATATCGAGTCTAGGGATGGTAACGTCGACCCTAATAACTCAATAAGTCGTGCCGGTGAATGGTCTATAACAGATCGAGAAACTACTGATAACACTTATCAGTAAATGTCAGCAGCCCTGGCCAGGGACTTACTGATATAACCAGTCGAGCACAGCACAGCATCTACTCCCAATACCGGGAGAGACGAAACCCCTCCTATCGCTCATCGCCTTCGTGTGTCTCGGGACTGTACCCAACGGTCACCTGTTTGCATGACTCAATAGAGCCGTGGTAGGGTGGTAATCAAAGTACAGTGGGAGAGCACACAAGACTCTATGACGATCTCGGGTCTACAGACTAACCTGCACCAGTGTCACCTGAGAACTGCTATCCGACGATAGATATAATTCCATATAGGAGTTCTCGGTGAGTCCGTCCAGTGTACCCAGTCACCACTGAGCACCCGCATATGATCTCGATGTCAAACATCGATGAATGTGGGAACATTCATCGCCCATCGTATGGGTCTAGTATCATATACGCTAGTCTACTCTGGTATATCAATGCCCTGTCTCGATATACCTACGACTAGGGACATTCCAGGATATGCTTATAAACTACAGATGTCCCACTAGTATGATCTCCATCATAATCACAGTAGTCAAGCCGATATCCTCAGGGCTTTATTAGCATGTATGAATGAATAAAAGCATGATCAAATCAACATGTCAGATAAAGAAGAACCAGATAGCATACTATCATGTCGAGCAAGAATGTGCACCGAATATATATATATATATATATACATGTACAGATACATCCACTATCATATAATGGCCTCTAGGGCATACATATATCCAACAATCTCCCACTTGCACTAAGGCCAGTTATTGGCGTATCTCATACCCAACATCTCAAAAAGTCGCTCATGCTGTGGCTGAGGGAGGGCCTTGGTGAATGGATCCGCGCATTATTCTTCGTGTCTACTCTCTTAATCTCGATCTCGCGGTGATCAACAATCTCCCGGATCAAATGAAAACGCCTCAGGATGTGTCTGGACCGCTGATGGGACCTGGGCTCCTTGGCTAACGCCATAGCCCCATTATTATCACAATACAATGGTATTGGATCAATAATGATTGGAACTACTCCTAGCTCTGAGACGAACTTTTTCATCCAGACGGCCTCCTTGGCGGTATCATTTGCAGCAATGTACTTAGCCTCCATCGTAGAGTCTGCAACGGTATCCTGTTTGGAACTCTTCCAACTTACCGCCCCTCCATTGAGGGTAAATACAAACCCAAAGATAGATTTGCTGTCGTCCTTATCACTCTGGAAGCTCGAATCGGTAAAGGCCTCCATTTGGAGATCTCCATTACCATATACCAAGAACAATTCTTTAGTCCTTCGTAAGTACTTAAGAATGTTCTTCACAGCTGTCCAGTGATTCTCCCCTGGGTTGGATTGATACCTTCTTACAACACTAAGTGCATAAGCTACATCTGGGCATGTACATAACATCGCATACATTATAGATCCTACTGCCGAAGCATAGGGTATAACGCTCATGCGAGCTCTCTCTTCATCGGTCTTTGGGCAAGAGTTCTTGGAGAGAGTGACCCCATGGCAAGCGGGTAAGGTACCCCGCTTAGAGTCTTCCATACTAAACCTTTTTAGGATGGTGTTGATGTACCTGGTTTGGGACAATCCCAATAACCTTTTGGATCTATCCCTATAGATCCTTATGCCCAGAATGTATGTGGCATCACCCAGGTCCTTCATGGAGAACCTTAGTGATAAGAAAGATTTGACCGACTGTAGCATAGGAATATCATTTCCTATCAGAAGAATGTCGTCCACGTACAATACGAGGAATGTGACAGCTCTCCCTACAGCCTTCTTATAAACACAAGGTTCATCTGGATTTTTGATGAAATCAAACTCTTTGATGACATCATCGAAACAGATGTTCCAACTCCGTGATGCCTGCTTTAACCCATATATGGATTTAAGCAATTTACATGCTTTCCCGTTGCTCCCACTGTCAATGAAGCCCTCTGGCTGATCCATATAAACGCGTTCTTCTAAATTTCCATTTAGAAATGCTGTTTTAATGTCCATCTGCCAGATTTCATAGTCGTAGTGAGCAGCAATAGCAAGTAGGATCCGAATGGATTTAAGCATGGCTACGGGAGAAAACGTCTCGTCATAGTCCAAACCTGGTCTTTGACGAAAACCCTTCGCCACAAGTCTTGTCTTATAGGTCTCTACCTGCCCATCTACACCAATCTTTCTTTTAAAAATCCATTTGCACCCCACAAGTTTTACCCCATGGGGTACAACGTCCAAAGTCCATACTTTGTTGGTGTACATAGACTCCATTTCGGATCTCATGGCATCCAGCCACTTCACAGAGTCTCCACTCGTGATAGCTTGCTGAAAACTGGTAGGATCATCATCATCCATGATGCAGTCTTCTCCGTCACCATCAATGAGGAAACCGTAGTACCTCTCCGGTGGACGAGAAGTCCTACCAGACCTACGGAGTGGCCGAGGTTCCTCAGTTTCTATTGCAACAGCCGGTTCAACCAAATCGTCATTTGTAGTTTGTGTCTCTAGAACCTCTTCTAGATCCACCACCTTGCCATCATCTTTATCTGTGAAAAACTCTTTTTCCAAGAATATGGCATACTGAGAAACAAACACCTTTTGTTCCTCCTTGTGGTAGAATAGATATCCATAAGAGTTCCTTGGATATCCCACAAAGTTACACATGACTGACCGTGTCTCGAGTTTGTCCGGATTCTGCTTTTTAACATAGGCCGGGCAACCCCAAATCTTAATTCTCTTAAGAGATGGTCTCTTCCCATATGGCGTGGTAGACACGGTTTTGGTTGGAACCCTGTTTAGTCATGCCCCCAAAATGAGACGGGTAACTCAGCATCACTCATCATGGAACGGACCATATCTAATAGGGTCCGATTCCGTCGTTCTGACACACCGTTGTGCTGTGGTGTGTAAGGAGGAGTGAGCTGAGAGAGAATCCCATTCTCTTTTAGGAAGTTTACAAATTCTGTACTGAGATACTCACCACCTTGATCTGATCGAAGCATCTTGATACTCAAGCCGGTTTGTTTTTCTACTTGTTTATATTCAATGAATTTCTCGAAAGCTTCGGACTTGTGCTTTAACAAAAATACATGACCGAATCTTGAGAAATCGTCAGTGAACGTAATGAAGTATGAAAAACCGCCTCTAGCCTGTGTAGACATTGGCCCACATACATCACTATGTATGAGGCCTAGGAGCTCAGTAGCTCTTTCTCCGTGTCCGGTAAACGGAGTTTTGGTCATTTTACCCATGATACAAGACTGGCAAGTCGCATAAGATTTATATTCAAAAGGGTTTAAATATCCATCTTTGTGTAACTTGTTTAGTCTTGTTTCGTTAATATGACCAAGTCTACAGTGCCAAAGAAAAGCTTCATTTATTTCTGAAAGTTTTCTTTTATTAGTGTGTTGTATACTGAAAACTGTGTGTTGATTTAGGACGTATATCCCGTTATTAAGTGTACCCTACCCAACCAACATTTGATTCAGGTGAATGTTCATAACATTGTTCTGCAATACAAAATTATATCCTTCATTGTCTAACAAAGAAACAGATATTATATTACAAAGCATACTTGGTACAAAATAACATGGGTTCAAAACCAATATACACCCAGATGGCAACCCCAAATGATACTCTCCCACTGCGACTGTATGTACATTGGAACCATTTCCAACGCGGAGAGTATGGTCACCTGTCTTCAAAACCTTGCTATTTCTCAGCCCCTGCATAGAATTGCAAATGTGAGAACCTGAACCGGTATCTAATACCCAGGAAGCAGAGTTTATTGAAAAACAGTTTTCTGTTACAAACGCACCTGAAGCAGAAGCATCCCCATGCTTCTTCTTGAGATTTAAGTACTCCGTGCAGTTGCGCTTCCAATGTCCTGTCTTGTGGCAATGAAAACATTCCCCTTTCCCCGAGTCTCCAGCTTTGGACTTTTCCTTTCCCTTCACCTTCTTAACTCCACCCTTAGGATTGGTGGGCTTTTTCTTTTTCTTTCCCTTGGCCTTAGCTTTTGGGCGAGAAGAGGAAGATTGTCCAACAGTCATAACGGGAGTTTTCACTGATTTCAGTGTGCTCTCTGCAATCCTTAACATATTAAGGAGTTCAGGTAGTTCTTTCTCTATGTTGTGCATGTTGAAGTTAACTATGAATTGAGCAAAGGTGGAGGGGAGGGACTGTAGAATAATATCCGTATATTGTTCGTTGTCCATCGTCCATCCAAGGTCCTCAAGCTCTTCTATGAGAGCTATCATCTTTAGAACATGGTCTCCTACCGATGTGCCAGGGGCCATTCGCATCTGAAACAATTTCTTTGATGCTTCGTATCGTAATACGCGGGATTGCTCTCCATACAACTCCTTTGTATGGAGGAATATGTCATGAATGTCCATATTCTCGTGCTGCTTTTGATGTGTATTGTCCATCGTTGCAAGCGCGAGGCATTTGGCTGTGGCACAATCAGCATCCCATGTCTTGCGGACTTCTTTGTCCGCAACTGAGGATTTTGGACCTGGGACGGGCGGGGCTGGAGCCGTGAGAACATATGATACTTTATCATAAGTCAAGGCTATTTTCAGATTCCTCAGCCAGTCTTTATAATTGGTCCCATTCAGTTTGTTTTTATCTAGTAGAAGCTTGAGTCCAGTCATTGGTATCTGCCATTAAGAGAGAGAAAAGAATACACTCAGCGAAAGCTCTTGCAAAGATCAGATTGGTTATTATCTTGTCTAATCGATGTCTCCCACTGCTTTAATCGAGTTTTTCTTTCAAACCTTAAAAAGAAAAACTAGCCAGGATTAATTACAGTCTACAACTTCGCTAACCGTTCAGCCAGGCCAGTGTCGGTACTTGAGGGAGGTTCCCCGTGCTTTCGCACGTATCTAATTAAAAACCTCGTTTTCCCAGAGGCGTAGCCCCGATAACACCTTTCTAGACACCTAATGAGTTAGCTAATTGTAAACTGCAAAACTCTCCTAGGAGCAACTATTGCCCACAGTGGGATCGGGATCCAACCATCATATGGAAGGTATGCAATCTCATTGCAAATCTCAACACTTGAAATTCCCGATATGATTTTTACCCCAAGTACCTATGACCTTGGCTATGGTCAACAAATCAGAAGTACTAGTCAAGTTCAGCCCGTCATTTCTTGATTAATCAGACCCGTTTACATGACCCTTGGCTAAGGTCAACAAAGTCATATGCCCGTCCTAATTAATCTGCATCATATTCATTGTAGGAAGAAATCACTTAGCTACCGTACACTACGCCTTGGCTAAGGTCAACAAACGTAGCACGAATACTAAGTACTCTACTTCCTAAAATGACAGAGGGCTGCGGATGATTTTTAAGAAAATCTTAAACGCTTTGAACTTGATATCGTCGTAGAATCAAATGGTTTTCAAAAAGGAGTGGCTTGTGCTCCGCAGTTTTGAAATATAGCTTTTTCATAAAAGGCCGAGTGGTTTTCAAATCCGATTCTACAACATCTTTTTAGGTTTATTTTCTTTACATTAATCACATTAATGTAGTCCCATCATTTAAGTCCTTAAGCCAATCACAGTAAAGAAACGAAAATACAACGTACGCTTATGCCATCCGCATTCGCCACAATGTTCCGTTATGCACCATTAGGTTACTTAACTAACGGCATACCGGGACGGGACTAGCGCGGGTGTAAAACATAAGCAACGTCTACTATATATTTCATATATAATATATCATTCGTCTCAGATATCACAGAACACAGGCAGCAGAAACATATATATAATGTAGGATATACTAGGACGTCCGTATTTAGTATTTAGCCAGCAATAGAAAATACGGATTCCACAGTCGCGATGAATAGCCAAGCCCACACCCCTAGACCCCTACGAGAGCGGCAAGCGACCCTACCAATCCTGGAGTTTAGGAGACCCGGTCTCGACTCCTCGAGATGGCCTCCCACTGAACCCCAGAACCCGGTCACCTGTGCTCCCCTCCTTGGGTCTATCCTAATGAGGAAAAGTAAATAATATAAAACACTGGTGACAGCAACCTCAACCCGGAAGTGCCCCAAATAAAAGAATATTACATTACATTTGAATTTTACATGAATGAAAAATAAAACTCTCATCTCACATAAAAAAAACCCTGCTATTCAATCGCGACAATCCAGCACATCATATCTCAGCAACACATAATATCATATATCATCAACGTAAGTAAGTATACGTACCCCAATTATCGTTGATGTATAGCAACGAAACCGGCGATATCGACATACTACACTTACGGTCACAGAAAAGAAAGTGTAAAACTACAATATTTGGAAACCACATTCTCTTTAGACATCGTAAATCAGAGATATCGCATACCTCGTATTTCATGCCTAACTATATGAATTCCACATATTGTATCACATTCCAGATAAATAGACAGTATTAAAGTTTTCGAACGAATGACCAAATACCCAAAATTCCCTAAAGCTCAACACTTGAGCGGAGTTCAAAAATCCCGGAATGTGTCAAAGTAGCAGCGGTCCAGCCGTAGAAGGGTCAAGCCAACGCCTCACATGTGGCACGAACCCTAAGGTTCAAAAGGCAGTTCAAGACGGTCACATAATCGAGTTAAGGTTTGTTGTCTTCTAGAGGGTCCACCACAAAAAAAAACTTGCACATATTTCCGAAAGATTTAAACCCCGTGAAAAGGTGAGTTAATGATACTCGTTCGAACATTTCAATACTTTCTAAATTACCCGGAAAAAGGCACGAGATTAAAATTCCGATCGAATCACCAAATCTAAAACAATCTCCAGAACATATATCACTGAAACCAGATTATAAATACCCAAAAATGTCTACAAGCAGGTATAAAGATCACTGTACAAAAACGAGGGCTTAACGCATCTGTACGGCCGCGGAGCCGCGGCCTAAGCAAGCTTTGGCCGAGGTTCCGCGGTGGGATTAAAGCATTAGGGCTTCGTTTTCTACAGTTGTTCTTAAAATTCCCTGCTAAATTTTTTACATATTTTTAATTCTGAAAAGTAACAGTTTTGAAAAATTGTCCAGAGAGTGCTAAAAATCCGTATTTTTCGATTCGATCGGAGTTTTAACTTCGTTAAAACGACGCCTAAAGTTCTAGGTCGGCTCTGATACCAATGTTAGGTTTACCTAGCACCTCATGAAGGATTTGCAAGCATCACATGTCTCAAAATTAAATTTTTAAGGTGCTAAGTAAACATGTAAAGAATCATTCCTAGAAAATTAGGGTTTCATAACTTAAACAATATCACAAGTAACAAAGGCTAGGATTTTGAGAGTACAACCTTTGTAGCTCCCTACGCTAGACTCCTTAGCCACTTGAGGGTTGGAAAAGGGTTCGCTTGAGGTCTTCTAATGTCCACGACGATCCACCCGAAGCTCCTTTGTCCAAACTTGCAACTTCACTTGATCAAGAGAAGGAAATGAAGCTAACACTCTTCACAAGTGGGCAAGACTTGTGTAGAATGGTGTTGTGGTGGCTTTTCTCACTTCAAAATCCTAACTTGGTGAGTGTTTTGCTCACTAGAGAAATCTAAAGAGCAAAAGAAGAAGGAGGAAGAAGATGATGGCCTTTTTAGAACAAGAGAAAAAGATAATCTCTTATGAAAAATGGAAAATATATGTATATATATATTTTTCACTCTTCATCTCAAACCATGGTTATATTATATGGATATTATTTCACTTGAGTTAAAACATAAAAGAAAAAATAACACATGGTTAAAAAGTAGGTGAGCATGGTTAGTTGAAGAAGAGTGTAGAATCTAAACCATGAATTATCCTTTTCTTTTTCTTTTTGTTTTAACACAAATAGAAATAATAATCCATATATAAAACCAAGGTGTGAGTCTTATATTGCCACCATTTTCTATATATATACAACCATGAAGGATGATGTATGTATGTATGTGTGCATGCACATCCATATGTGCATGAACAAGAATGAATGCATACATGCATGCATACATCCAAAATACAAGAAAGGATTTCTAGTGAGAAACTAATGGTTAAATGATAAATCAACACTTGATTTAGCAATCCGGCCATATCACATACGACCCAACCAAAAGCAAGCCGCCCGATTAATATACGGTATCTTATACGCGCATTTTAACCGGGACCATGCGCATATCGCATACGCGCACCACAACGTTTCACCTGGACTAGGTAACTCCTTTGTGGGACTCTAAGACTCGTCAATACGCCAGCAGTGGATGATGATCATATCAAGCACCCCCAAGCTACAAGCGGTCAGCTAAACGTAACGGCCACCCGGGTATTGAGCGATCAGAAGAAAACAAGCGAACCTGCTACAACTCCCGTCGAGCCAACCGGCAACACTACCGTACAGTCCGGTCTCTTCGTCAGATATGCTGCATATCGAGTCTAGGGATGGTAACGTCGACCCCAATAACTCAATAAGTCGTGCCGGTGAATGGTCTATAACAGATCGAGAAACTACTGATAAAACTTATCAGTAAATCTCAACAGCCCTGGCCAGGGACTTACTGATATAACCAGTCGAGCACAGCACATCATCTACTCCCAATACCGGGAGAGACGAAACCCCTCCTATCGCTCATCGCCTTCGTGTGTTTCGGGACTGTACCCAACGGCCACCTGTTTGTACGACTCAATAGAGCCGTGGTAGGGTGGTAATCAAAGTACAGTGGGAGAGCACACAAGACTCTATGACGATCTCGGGTCTACAGACTAACCTGCACCAGTGTCACCTGAGAACTGCTATCCGACGATAGATATAATTCCATATAGGAGTTCTCGGTGAGTCCGTCCAGTGTACCCAGTCACCACTGAGCACCCGCATATGATCTCGATGTCAAATATCGATGAATGTGGGAACATTCATCGCCCATCGTATGGGTCTAGTATCATATACGCTAGTCTACTCTGGTATATCAATGCCCTGTCTCGATATACCTACGACTAGGGACATTCCAGGATATGCTTATAAACTACAGATGTCCCACTAGTATGATCTCCATCATAATCACAGTAGTCAAGCCGATATCCTCAGGGTTTTATCAGCATGTACGAATGAATAAAAGCATGATCAAATCAACATGTCAGATAAAGAAGAACCAGATAGCATACTATCATGTCAAGCAAGAATGTACACTGAATATATATATATATATATACATGTACAGATGCATCCACTATCATATAATGGCCTCTAGGGCATACATATATCCAACAACTATGTCAATTAGACCCCGTGGGAAGCATCCAGAGCAAATTCCTGGTCACGTGGAGCACGGCCTATGTCAATCCTGACCCCGTGGGAAACGTCCAGAGCGGATCCTGGTCCTCGCAGAACACGGCTTTGTCAATCCTGACCCTGTATGAAGCATCCAGAGAAAATTCCTGGTCACGTGGAACTCGGTCTATGTCAATCCTGACCCCGTGGGAAACGTCCAGAGCGGAGCCTGGTCCTCGCAGAACACGGCTATGTCAATCAGACCCCGTAGGAAGCATCCAGAGCAAATTCCTGGTCATGTGGAACATGGCCTATGTCAATCCTGACCCCGTGGGAAACGTCCAGAGCGGATCCTGGTCCTCACAGAACACGGCTATGTCATTCCTGACCCCGTGGGAAGCATCCAGAGCAAATTCCTGGTCACGTGGAACACGGCCTATGTCAATACTGACCCCGTGTGAAACGTCCAGAGCGGATCCTGGTCCTCGCAGAACACGGCTATGTCAATCCTGACTCCGTGGGAAGCATCCAGAGCAAATTCCTGGTCACGTGGAGCACGGCCTATGTCAATCCTGACCCCGTAGGAAACGTCCAGAGTGGATCCTGGTCCTCGCAGAACACGGCTATGTCAATCCTGACTCCGTAGGAAGCATCCAGAGCAAATTCCAGGTCATGTGGAACACGGCCTATGTCAATCCTGACCCCGTGGGAAACGTCCAGAGCGGAGCCTGGTCCTCACAGAACACAACTATGTCAATCAGACCCCGTGGGAAGCATCCAGAGCAAATTCCTGATCACGTGGAATACAGCCTATGTCAATCCTGACCCCATGGGAAACGTCCAGAGCCGAGCCTGGTCCTCGCAGAACACGGCTATGTCAATCAGACCCTATGGGAAGCATCCAGAGCAAATTCCTGGTCATGTGGTACACGGCCTATATCAATCCTGACCCCGTGGGAAACGTCCAGAGTGGAGCCTGGTCCTCGCAGAACATGACTATGTCGAAACGACCCCGTGGGAAGCATCCAGAGCAACCCCTGACTCCGTGAAATGCGGATAATGGTAACCTCTCCCATCACTTACGGGTCCTCACGACTCGTAAGGGAGCAAACTCTTTAGTGAGATTCTTACGACTCTCAAGAGAAAACACACTTAGGAATCCTCACGATTCTTAAGGAGAAATTATGCCTACGGGATCCTCACGACCTGTAGGGAGAAAATTCTTTGTGAGACCCTCACGGCTCATAAAGTTGAAAAAGTCTTAGGAGGCAGATCTTAACCCTGAATCCTAAGCCATCGCTGTCCTATAGAGAAATCAAAATAGATTATCCATAAAATGCATTTACTAAAAGGGACACATCATTATGAAGCAAAATATGTCTTTTATTCATGAATCAAAATGAATACAAAGTACAATTTGTGAAAGAATAAAAGAAAATATACTCTCATTCAGGAGTATTTACAAAAGAAGAAGGAAAAATATATATACAATTCTTCAAGCTGGTGGACGATTCAGTAGATTTGCCAGTTCACCCCTTTTCTGTTGGGCCTCGGCTTCATGATTTATTATCTTCAAAAGACGGGCCTCCGCATGAGCCTGTTGGGCCTGGTATGAGGCAAGCCGGCCTTCAAGCTCTTTTTCAGTAACCTTATGGGCTTCGACCATTTCACGAGTAAAAACGGCGGCCTTATCAATGGCTACCACCTCCTTGATAGCCTCTTGAAGCACCCGCCAAAGTTCATATGCCCTAGTGGTCTTGGCCGTAATATTGGCTTGAAGCTCCCTCAGCGCTTTGGAAGCCAGCTCCCTCTCCGAAAACTTGCGGCTAAGCCTCTTCTCGCAGGATATCATGTTCGCAGCGCACCGCTCAATCAGCCCCTGTAAGCTCGCCTTCGTGGCCACAACCTCTGAAGGAAGGCGTGTACATTCAAGAATATGCAAGCAAGCCTGTACCTACCGACAAAACTCAACCCAAACTTGCACCAATGTTTCACTATGGTAGGTGGCAAGAAAGGGAAGATAACCGTTGGCTTCAGCGGCAAACGCTTCGGCCGTGATCAGACTGCCGGCACGAGGGTCTTCAATCAGGGCTAATAGGGAGTGAAGGCTTAGCTTTGCCATCCGTTCCGAGGCACGCAGAGCATAGGGGCCGGGTGGCATGACGATGCGAGATTCCAGCGTGGTAAGAACTGGAAAAGCTGTTAAGATTTATAAACAATCAGTGAGACTTGTAAGCAAAGAGCAGATGGAACAACGTTGAGACTTTACTTATCCACAGTCATGCAAGAGGGATCTGAGGCTCCCCAGGCCCGTCAAGAATCTCAACCTCGTCATCGGCTTCCAGAACTGTAGAAGACATCAATATCATTATATGAAATAATGATTACGCTGTGAGGAAAGGGCGAACGACACTAAGCTTGCCTGGAAGAGAGGACGATGCGTTGAGGAGATATCGCCTGCGGAGCGGCCATCTCCAACAGGCGCTGAAAGGACTTCCTGGGAGACAGATCAGCAATAGATGCCGCCAATCCGCGCAATTCTGAAAAGACAGAAGGGTTAAGACAATGGAGAGATTATTAATATAAAATATAGAAGGCTACCTTCGATGCTTCTCCCATTCTGAGCTGGAGGGATAACAGCCTCGGCAGCCTCCTCCGTGCCTCCAGGCACATCATCGAGGACGTGGGCCGGTATAACAACTTCCGAGCGAGGAGCAGTGGCCGCCACTCCAAGCTCCAGCAGAAGGATGGTAGCCTCGACTACCTGTCCCCTAATCTCCGAGCCATCCCCAGAAAGGTCCCTTGAATCGGCGACCAACGAAGATGCCTCTTCCGAGGGAGCAAGCACTGGGGGAGAAAGAATCATCGAGGGAAGCTCCATCACAGGAGCAACAGTTGCATCGACCCCCTCCACACCGATTAGTGTTTCATTGGGGATATTAGCGGAATCTACAGTCAAAGCACGACTCGAACTCAGATCCTCCGCCATCGCCGAAGTCCCTATAAAGTTTGTACGAGGATAAGAATATATATATATATATACGAGCAATACAAAATATTACAAAGAGATACATGAGCATACCAATGCGCAAAAGAGCTTCTAGTATGGCTTGTTCAAGCCGACGCTCCTTCCTGAGAAGGTATGCTCGCCGAGGTTCGAGAGTGGACTCGTGGCCACCGGTCCACAATGAAAGTGCATCTTCGGTGTCGGCTGAGACAGCCTGCTGAAGGGCCCTCTCGCCCCATTCTTCCAAAGGGCCTATGAATAGCCGCCGTATCGATGGAGGGTCTTCGTAAAAAATGACGGCGGGATAAGACCTCTATGAGATCCTCACGTTCTCGGATTTGTCTTGTGAGCGTCTGATAGCCTCAGCCAATTGCGAGGCTTCCTCGGCAGATGAACCCGGGAAAAGTAGACCACCATCTGATTCCTGCATGGCTAGTGGTTCGTCTTGGAGGATAGGCTCGAATTCCACTAAAGAGTCGAGCAGATTGGTGACCGTCTTCCTCCGCCTCTTAGACCCAGAACTAACCGCCGAAGACGATCGCTTCCTTCCCCTTGGTGCTTTGGTACGGCGCTGACCAACTTCGCCTTCAATGTCCTCGCTCGGCCATGCTACCGATGACGACACGGCCATTGTAGACGCCGCAGCTGATGACACTGCTACTGGCGCCCTATTGGCCCTTGATTGAGCTCTAGTAAGCAGTGGCATACCAGCTGTAGGAGTTAAATCCACTTCCGCCCCTCCGAAATAAGCGCGACGCTAGTATCTCTCAAGGGAGGGCGAACCGCTGCACGCGGTTGCGGCGGAACTCCCGTGGCTTGGATCGGAGTGAGAGCCCCATATCCGAGGAGCACCCTCATCTCCTCGGTAATAATTGGACTGACTCGGTGGAGGTACCAGCCCGTGAAAGACCCCACACATCGAGGAATATGATCAGCTTCAGGAATTACAAAGCGAGAGCCAGTGTTCAACCGCATGAAGTGATGAGCGGCGTCACGAACAACTGCTGACGACGGGCTAGGCTCCAATATAAATGCCTCAAAGTGGACGCCCTGGTCATATCCGAGTTGCCGAGCGAAGCGGTGTGGGTTGTACCGCATAAAAAGGGCTGCACCGTTTTGGCGAAACACCAGGTAACCCGTCCTGATTGAATATAAATGCACAGCTTCCTTTGGTTTCAGGAAGGGTGCTCCCTCTTTTGACAAATCAAAGAGCTGCTGAATCGGTCCCGAAGGAGCAGAGAGGACTCGATCGTTGAATACTATCCCGCCCGTATTGGCATAGGGAGTGATCAGCACGCGAATAGCCCCGGACTGAGTCGGGTCAAGAGCAGAAGCGCCCACCAGCCGCATGAGTCGTGGAAAAGTGTAGGCGTCATAAAAACTAGGTCTTTGGTGCGCAGCAAATGCCCCCAACACGTGCATCTCAATCCAGGACGTAAAGTAATGAAGAGAGAAGTTTACCACATCTACGCCTGGAGTTGCGGTATTGGCCGCAGCACTTAGCCCATGATACAGGTGCGCTAGCCCCGCAATACCCACAGCTAGTCGCGTCCCCTCGGCAATGCGATGAGCAGGGTAAATAACTGAGGCTCTCATGAACGACGGTGCGTGGGAATGGCGAACCAACTAAGCCAAACACTGATGAAGCCCACGAAGAAAGTCTCCTCATCCATACAAGGAGCTGCGATCGATTCAAAAGACACGGCCGACATGATGGGAATGTAGAACTGTGGCAAGTCCTCTTCTTTAGCAGGCCGCTTATTTAAACCAAACCCAAATGAGTCGTTGATGTTTGCGAACTTCGGAGCCGTCTTTGATAGAACGTCTTCGCGAAGGAAGCAAGCGATAAAGCTTTTGAAAGTAACGTCCTGCTCCTCTGATTCTGTGAATAACTTCTCAAAAATGCTCAGAGTCTTGATCAAACTTGAGCGCTTGTGGAGGACGGCATTCTCGGTTGACAAGCCGTCAAGCACGGCAGGCTCAGTTTCGAAGACATACTCATCGGGAGGCAGCGTTCTTCATAGAATGTCCCCCTGACCGGCAACCCTGAGATTTCGCGAAACTCTTCCAGAGAAATTGAAACTTCGTGGTCCCCTAGAAAGAAGGTGTTGGTGGGAAGATTCCATTAGTTTAAGAAGGCCTTAACCCACCAGACATGGGGAGACTGATAGTAGAAGAGAGACGCATATACCGCCTGATAGAGTCCGATCCTCTGCAGTCGCGCACGATGGGCGGACAGGATGTAACGGGCCCATAGAAGGTAGCCCGTAGGATGTCGAGGGGTAAGCCCTATCTTGTAAATCTGTTCCCATGGCTGGGCTTCGCCTTGGCAAATGCGGCGCCCTAAAATGTCTATAGCCGGCACAGGATGGTTCGGAATACCAGTTTTTGATGGCTCAAACCGTCCCATAGGGGTCCAATTCAGCATCTCCATAGCAAAGGCGGTCCGTGGATGATCCATCGGCAGAAATGGATAGGTAGGTTCCATCGGTACCTCGCAAAGAAAGCTACGGCGACCGCGGATAATGTGACCATACCAAGTCCCCCATAAGAGTAGATTAGTGCAATTCGGGTCATGTGCCCTGATCATCGCCATCACATCTTCATCCGACGGTGATTGAGGAAAAGCCGCCTCCGAGCGAGTAAAGGGAAAGTATGGGAAAGAAGCCATTACTCCTGAAACCAAGGAAAGGAAATTGTTAGTGAAGCCCACGCGTGTATATGTATTTATAAATATATAGATAAAGATAGTGGAAGAAAGCGACAAAAGACTTATTTTTATGGGACCATTGGTTAAAAAACACATGGGCCCCACAAAATCAAGATGGCGGCTCACTAATAATGAGGCCAAGCAATCATCATTAGAATAAAATGAAGATCCTCAATGAATTCAAATGACTCTACACATTCCCCAAAGAGAAACCCATCTTAGAATCTGCGAAAATCAAACAGAACAGGGGAATTAAATTCCCAGAAAACTTTACTGAAATTCTCTTTTTTGCAAAGAACAACTCAGGAGGAAAAATCCCAAGAAGTCTTCTTTTAAAGAATTAAATTCTTTAGAGGAATTAAATTCCTTTTGAACAGGGGAGTTAAATTACCAGAAGACCTTTTTTCAGAACTAAGATTCTTTGGAATGGAATTAAATTCCAGTTAAAGGTCAAGTATTGCCATCGATCCATGAGATCAAAAGAGCCCTAACAAAAGGGATTTATTATTTAAAGATTGGGCAGTTTTCTTTTTAAAGATCTTTAAAAAAAATGGGTTCTTGTTAAAGGGAAAAACCCTTGGTGTGGATTTAAAATCCAAATTTCTACAAGGAGTTCCTCAGCCGTTCAAGATCCTTACCTGAGAAAGGAAATCTTTGTTGACAGAGTTAAACTCTGGAAATTTTTGAATCAGAGAACTAAGCTCTGCGAAAGAGAATTAAATTCTCAAAGGTAAGAACAAGCAAGGAAGAAGATGGAAAGTGGAGGCGCTTCTGAAGGGACTCCTGCATTTATAGGATGTGATGGGGAACGGTTCATCTCCCATGTTCCCTAGACAGATCCAACGGTCACAAAGCACAAAGGTGACAGCGTTGCACTCACGTGCAAACATGTGAGAACAACGCTGTGGGGGCATTTGTTCCTTGATAAAATATCAGGAAATTCCCCAATAGGGTATCACGTGTTCACACGTGACCAAGGGTCACGTGCTGACACATGATAGGTTCCTGTGATCTCTACTTTATAGAACTAAATTCTAGTCAAACAAAAATGTAACAAAACAGCAAGGAAAAACCTCAATGAGGCGTCATGTGCTCACACGTGACCAAGGGTCACGTGCTGACACGTGATGATTCCTCAGCTCCCTAAAAACAGAATTAAATTCTGGAATTAAATTCTGGTCACGTGTCAATACGTGATGGGCTCCTAAGCTCTTTAATCAATAGAATTAAATTCTATTTAATAATCAAATAATGGGATCACGTGCCAACACGTGATAGACTTTTAAAAGCCTTCTAAACTAATAGAATTAAATTCTAATTAAGGGAAATCAAAGATCCTAACTGGGAAAATATTTCCTTAAATCTTTCCAAACAAAAAAGATGGTACTCTGTAAAATAGAGCACTGTTGGATTAAAAATCCAAGGGTGATTAAAAATCATCAATTTATGGAAAGATTTTATTCAAGGAAAGATTTCCCTGAAATTCACCAAAAATAACAAACATATTATCTTCTGGATTAAAAATCCAAAGGTGAATAAAATTCACTAAGTGATCTAAAAGATCATGTTAGTTACAAAAACAACCAAAATCTTTCAATAAAAGATTCACTAAACAAATTGATTCTTTTCTTTCTCCTATAAATAGAAGCCAAGAAGAGAAGAGAAAGGATCTTTTGGAATTTTGATTTTCTGGAGAAAAACAACAACAGAGAGAAAAGAGAGGAGAATTTAATTCTCAAGAGAGAAAAGAAGTTCCTTTCGGAGAAAAGGTGAGAAAGGGGAAAGAGATCTAAGCTCCATAAAATAAAAAGAGAATTTAATTCTTAAGTTTAAGAGTTTAACTCTTCTGAATAAGAACTTAGTTCTTCCTTTGGTTGAAAATCTGCAGAAGCAGATCTCCCCACAAGTTGAGAATTTAATTCTCATCGGAGAGATTCTGCCATGCAGATCCAAGACATAGAGGGAGAATCTGAGTTTAAGGAATTTAATTCCCCCAAATTCACAGGAATTTAATTCCTCTAAAATAAAACTAAGGTTTAACCCTATATGAGAATTTAATTCCTCCAAATTCACAGGAATTTAATTCCTCTAAAATAAAACTAGGGTTTAACCTTATATGAGAATTTAATTCTCCCAAATTCATAGGAATTTAATTCCTCTAAAAGAACAGAGCTAGGGTTTAACTCTACATAAGAATTTAATTCTTCCATGTACATACGAATTTAATTCCTCTAAAAACAGAATTAGGGTTTAACCCTACAGAGAATTTAATTCTTAAAAACAAGAGACTTAAAGCTCTCCATGCACATAAAGAACTGAGTCACGTGGTGACACATGACCCCCATCCTCAATGATCAGAAAAGAAAGAACAAAACTAGGTCACATGCCCCCACGTGACCCCTAAAACAGATCCCTTAAAATGAGAAAGAAAAGATTGGAGGCAATGCCTCACGTGCTCACACGTGACCCTCAAAATAAAGGGAACAAAGCCAAAGGCAGAATAAACTTTGGGCGCCCTCACGTGTCCCCACGTGACCCCTAAAACAGATCCCTTAAAATAAGAAAGAAAAACTTGGAGGCAATGCCCCACGTGCTCCCACGTGACCCTCAAAATAAAGGGAACAAAGCCAAAGGCAGAGTAAACTTTGGGTGCCCTCACGTGTCCCTACGTGACCCCTAAAATAGATCCCTTAAAATGAGAAAGAAAAACTTGGATGCAATGCCCCACGTGCTCCCACATGACCCTCAAAATAAATAGAACAAAGCCAAAGGCAGAATCAATTTTGGGCGCCCTCACGTGACCCCTTAATAAACACTTTGATAATCAATACATGGATACCCATCACGTGCCAACACGTGATGGCCTGAAGACTAAAAGTGTTTAACACTTATTTGCAGATTTGAGGGTAAAATAAAGGAGATTTGGCCCAATTCTCAGGCGCTTCACGTGACCCCACGTGACCACCCCATTTTTAGTATTTAACATTATTTTGAGCATTTTGTCCCCAGTGTTTAACACTGTTTTAAAGCGCATCACGTGGGAACACATGATCGCCAAATATCTTCTAGTGTTTAACACTATTTTAAAACCAATCTAGCCCAAATTGGCTAAGTCTTCCAGAGACAAGACTTCCCTTTGAATGAGCCTCAAATATATCCTTGTCTTCTAAGATTGATCATCTCATATGGCATATGAGTGCTCAGCACTCAATAAAAAATAAAGATATGGTCAGAACCCAGACTCATGTTTTGCATTGCTAAATAATGGGAGGGTTGAACCCAGACAAATGTTCAACAGGCCAACAAGGGCCAACATTCCAAACTTAATTGGACTTAGCCCAAATTGGCCATAAGTCCTCAATTCAGATTTAACTGAGCCAATGTGCTCATAATCTAATTAATTGATCTTAGTTCCAA
Organism: Agapanthus africanus; assembly: GCA_030015575.1. Lineage (NCBI taxonomy): Eukaryota > Viridiplantae > Streptophyta > Magnoliopsida > Asparagales > Amaryllidaceae > Agapanthus > Agapanthus africanus. The sequence continues at coordinate 533,335,075 of JASDDO010000010.1, forward strand.
ATTGGACTACAGATCTCCCAATCAACTTTGGTTCAAGGGTACATCTCTGAACTCCTCTGATATTATCGTTGTAATCCTTCAACGTCTTCAGAGAGGTGACGGGTCCCGACAACCATACATTTCATAGACTGTGACGTCTTTAAACTGGACTGTGGGGTCCCTTAAACCCACGGACTATGATGTCCTTAACCTTGACTGTGATGTCTTTAAACTCACGGACTATGATGTCCTTAACCTGGACCGAGATGTCCTTAAACTAACATTGGACCGAGATGTCCTTAAACTAACAATGGACGGTAACGTCCCTAAACTAATTGACCGCAATGTCCCTAAACTAAACAATAGAGCCCAAATGCTCTCTTGTTAGATCTAAATGATCTCGTTAAGTTGATCTTAGTCTAAACTAGACTAACGTATTCTTAACAAACGTTTAAGTTGATCTTAGTTTCAAATGAGACTAACGTATCCTTAAACACAACCCCTAAACCCAAATCTAAGAAAATACGGATTTGGACTAATCCACGCCCTACGGGCGATGACATAAATTAGTCTCCGTATACAATCCACGGGCAACCAAAAACAAAACAAACACACACGACATGAAGTGACCATCTGGAGAAGGAGAAAGTGGTTACCGTGATGCGGTAGCGTAATTAACTGCAGGGGCTTGCGCCTGCAGGGAAGAGCGTCCCCACAATCAAAAACCCCTCAATGAGGGGGAATCTGACGAAGTCTGCTACATCGGCCGCATCCGTTTAAACCTCCGATATACGGTGCCATAAATCAACTTGGCATCTTCGGAGAGGTGGACGGATAGCACCAATTAGCATCTGCCCCCAAATTCAGGCAAGACGGACCTACGCGGTCGCGTCTCTGTGTTTCGGAGGAGAACAAACCCATTTAATGGAAGACTTTCCGCGACATGTTCGACGCTAAGTACTTCCCTGAGACTGCCAGCTTCGATATGGAACAGCAGTTCATACATCTGCAACAAGATTCAATGTGGACTAAGTCGATAGATGAGTATGACGCTGTGTTCATCATGCTTAGTCGGTAAGATATGTCTCAATAATTCGATTTTTCAATATATCACATATTACACAGCTAACACTATATTTTAAACAGATTTGCGGCACACCTGATACCGATGGATGAGATCAGAGCTCGTCGATTTCAACAGGGTTTGGATTCGGAAATTCAGGCTGCACTGGCCACAGGAGATTTTTCGACTCATGACTCGGCTCTGAAAGCTGCCCGCCGTTATATGGCAGTAGTAAAGACGAGGGGAAGACTTCAATCTACTGGATTTAAGCGCCCTGCCAACCAGATGGGAGGAGGAGCCTCGTCAAGGCCACCTTTTCTGCTAAAGCGACCGGGAGTACAGAACAACAATCCTAGCCCAGCCTTTTGTACCTACTGCAAGAGAAATGGGCATGTGATGAAAGATTACCGGTGAGCCAACCGTCTTTGCTTATTCTACGGCTCAGCTGCTCATGATATTGGGTCTTGTCCCCAAAGATAAAACCCAGTTGCTGCACCCAGGCCAGCAATCACCTATCCGCAGCGACCAGCTCTTCAGGCACCTGCTCCAAGACTTGCACTACCTGCTCCACCACCTAGAGGACCACAAGCTGCACCTCCTCCTCGTCAGTTCCATCAAGCTCAAAAGAACGTTCCGAGGAATGCTCCTCAGGCCAGGAGGAATGTACCACGGCGCCAGGCTTTCACGATGACCGTGGAAGAAGCTGAGGCCACTAGCCAAGTTATCACTGGTAACCTTTCTTTCTCAAATTTACTTTCAGTCTTACTACCTATCTACATACCTTTATCTACACCTAAAACATATCCCATATACCTTAGGTACAATCTTAGTAGCATCACTCCCTGCACTAGCTCTCTTTGATACTGGAGCATCTCACTGCTTTATGTCGCAACGGTTCGTCCGAACTCATGCGATTCCAGTCACACCGCTTGTATCCAGCTGGAAAGTTAGTTCAGGAAATGGCGTTCTAAAGGCAACAATGGGATACAGCTTGTGTCCAGTAGTCGTCTGCAGCAGAGAATTCTACGCTGACTTCAAAGTGCTGGACATACCGAACTTTGATGTGGTTCTTAGTATGGATTGGCTCGGAACTTTTTATGCTACCATCGAATGTCGTCAAAGGAGGGTAATATTCGAGATTCCAGACCATCCGGTCTTCTATTTCAAAAGTGGAGACCATACACTAGAGCCAAGTACATACAAAGTGAAGCCAATGAAGGCAGCAGCAACTCAAGCGGAGGAAGAATCAAGGCCAGAAGTGGTTCGAGAATTCGACGATGTGTTTCCTGACGATATATCAGGTTTGCCTCCCGATCGAGCTCTTGAATTCAGCATTGATTTAGTACCAGGAGCATAACCGGTGATCAAAGCACCTTATCGTTTAAGTCCGGAAGGTTTAAAGGAAGTACGAACACAGTTGGATGAATTATTGGCGAAAGGATGGATTGGTCCCAGCACTTCAAGTTGGGGATCACCAGTACTACTTGTGAAGAAGAAGGAAGGTTCATACAGAATGTGCATCGATTATAGAGCCTTGAACGAAGTAACGATAAAGAACAAGTATCCACTCCCGCGCATCGATGATTTATTCGATCAGCTAAGTGGATCTTGTGTTTTCTCTAAACTAGATCTTCGTTCAGGTTATCATCAGGTGAAGGTCAAGGAAGCTGATATTCATAAAACGGCTTTCAGAACTCTCTATGGTCATTACGAATTTCTAGTGATGCCATTTGGAGTGACCAACGCACCAGCAATATTCATGAACCTGATGAATCAAGTTTTCCGGGAGTACTTAGACAGGTTCGTTGTCATCTTCATCGACGACATCCTGGTGTATTCCAAGAGTCGGAAAGAACATGCCGAGCACCTACGAATTGTCCTGGAAACTCTATGACAACATCAATTATATGCCAAGTATAGCAAATGCGAGTTTTGGCTAAATCAAGTTGGTTTTCTTGGACATATCGTATCAGGCGAAGGAATTTCTGTGGATCCAGCGAAAGTTTCAGCAGTAAGCGAATGGCCGACACCAAAGTCAGTGAAGGACATTCGGAGTTTCTTGGGTTTAGCTGGATATTACAGAAGGTTCATTGAAGGCTTTTCAAAGATAGCAACACCCCTGACCAAGCTCACACGTAAAGATGAAGACTTTGTGTGGTCAGAAACATGCGAACAAGCTTTCGTAGAACTCAAGTCAAGGTTGACACCAGCGCCTACTCTCGTTATACCGGACCAATCTGGAGGTTTCGAAGTGCATTGCGATGCATCCAGTAAGGGATTAGGATGTGTTTTACATCATCACGGTAAGGTTGTGGCTTATGCTTCAAGACAGCTGAAGACTCATGAGCGCAATTATCCGACACATGATTTGGAATTGGCAGCCGTCATCTTTGCTCTCAAGATTTGGCGCCATTATCTTCTTGGTGAACGAGTGAACATATACACAGATCACAAGAGTCTGAAATATGTGTTTACTCAGAAAGAGTTGAATATGCGGCAAAGACGATGGTTAGAACTCATGGCGGACTTTGACATCAACCTGCAATATCACCCATGGAAGGTGAATGTGGTTCCAGATGCTCTTAGTCGCCAACCATTAGCAATGCATCTCACCGCTCAGTGGAAGCTACAACAAGACTTGCATCAGATGGAGATTGAAGTAGTCATGTCAGGTAACACTTCAAGTTTGATGAATTTACAAGTTCAATCAATCATTGTCAATCAGATCAAAGTAGCTCAAGCAAGTGATGCTAAGTTGCAAAAGATCAGAGAACAAGTGGAGAATGAACTTAGAACAGACTTCATCATCCATGAAGACGGATCTTTGAGATACGGCAGAAGATTATGTGTACCAAAAGGTCCTGTTCGGGAAGAGTTAACGAAAGAAGCTCACAGCTCTCCCTACTCAGTACACCCTGGAGGTATAAATATGTACAAGGATCTACGTCAGAATTACTGGTGGCATGGAATGAAGCATGAAGTAGCCATAAGCGTCGCAAAATGCTTGGTGTGTCAGCAAGTAAAGGCTGAACATCACAGGACAGCTGGATTACTTCAACCGTTACCAATCCCAGAATGGAAGTGGCAACACATCACGATGGATTTTGTGACTACTCATTGTGGATCGACTCACAAAGTCGGCTCACTTCATCCCATTCTGAGTTGGCAAATCAACTGACACATTAGAAAAGAAGTACATGGAGGTAATAATCTATTTAAGATTTAAACTCTTTAAATATGTATTATCCCTGATACCCATGAACTCATACAGGAAATTGTGAGACTTCATGGAGTACCGGTCTGCATTATCTCCGATCGTGACACCAGGTTTCGATCGCAATTTTGGCAGAGTCTGCAAGCAAGCTTGAGAACAAGTCTGAACTTCAGCACGGCTTATCATCCACAAACAAATGGTCAGTCTGAGCGAACTATTTAGATCTTGGAGGATATGCTCAGAGCATATATGTTAGACTTCAAAGGATCGTGGGAAGATCACCTACATCTTGTGGAGTTCTCGTACAACAACAGCTACCAAGCAAGCATAGGAATGGCACCTTTTGCAGCACTGTATGGAAGGAAGTGTCGATCGCCATTAATTTGGGACGACATCGGAGATAGGGAACTTCTTGAACCTGAGATGATAGTAGCGACTGTTAATGTGGTTCGTACTATCAGAGAAAGAATGCGCATAGCCCAAGATCGACAGAAACATTGGGCTGATGCAAAGCGACATCACTTGGAGTTCCAGCCAGGAGATCACGTGTTCTTAAAGATATCTCCGAACCGTGGAGTGATCCGATTTGGAAGACAGGGTAAGCTAAGTCCGAGATACATTGGACCGTTCGACATACTCGAACGAGTCGGTGAAGTGGCACACCGCTTAGCACTTCCACCTTCATTGGAAGGAGTGCATAATGTGTTCCACATATCCCAACTCAGAAGGTATGTGAGTGACCCCAGCCATGTTCTTGATCATTCCGAGCTCACTATACAGCCTGACTTATCCTATGAGCAACAACATGTTGAGATCCTGGACAGGAAAGTGAAGTCACTTCGGAACAAGGAAATCAACTTGGTTCGAGTGATGTGGAGAAAAGACACTCTAGGAGAATCAACTTGGGAAAGGGAAGATGAAATACGTGCAAGATATCCTCACCTCTTTGTAAACTAGTCCTCACATAAAAGTTATAAATTTCGAGGAAGAAATTTTTGTACGGAGGGTAGACTGTAACAACTCCAATTTTAGTGTACAAAAAATTGTTTAAAAATTAATGTATACTTGGGGTATTTGCATTTTCTGTGAGTACCAGAAAATTTGTTTTACTAATTAATAGGAAGAAGGAGCTTGTAGCTCATTGGTAATACCTTGCACTGCTGAATCAAGCCACCAGAGTTCAAATCCCATACCCCATATTATTTTTAATATTGTTTTATTTTGAATTTTAGAATACCAAGGGTTTACACGTGCATATCTCACAAAAACCCCCACTACACCCTGTAAACTAACTGCACCAGTGAGATAACCAACCGACGGGAGACCTTCCGACCGCCTGACTCGGCCAGACTCGGCCGAATCGGCCGGCGAACCGGCCGACTCGGGCCGCCGCCACCGGCCGTACTCGGCCGGACCGCCGAGTCATCAATATAGAAGTTGTGACTTTTGGAATCCCCTGCATACCTGCATAGTTTAAATCCCTAGACCAGTAACAGAAACCCTTTAAAACACCAATTACTCCATTTTTAATACATTTTAATACATTTTATCACATTTTTTTCATTTCAACCTTTCACCTACCCTAACCCTAGCCTTACCCTATAAATACAACCCCTACACACACACCCCTCACTCCAAAATTCTGAGCAAAACTCTCAAGAAATTTCCTAAAACCTTAGTGTACTTTTGAAGTAGCGAAGGGTGAAGCTCCGACGATTTTTCCGGCGACAACCCTAGGAGTTCCCGGCGACGAAACGACGCACCGGCGTCTCCTCCCGTCTCCTCTTCCTCATCCTTAACTTCTAAACCCGTAATTCCCCCTCCCTCTTCTCTAATCTTGTTCTAAAAATACGAAATTTCAAAACCCGACGGAATCGGTGTTAAACCGATTTCCGAATCGGTTATTTCTAAAAATCCAACATTTTCTTAAAACATTCACATAAAACCCTTACATGTTGACTGTTAAATATTAATAAACATGTTGATCAAATTTCACGACAATCTAATTCATTTTGTAACTTTTACCGTACTTTTTCACTAAAATACCATATAGTTTCATTTCAACATTTAAACATCACAAACTTGCTATACCTTTAAGTAGATCACGAGATAATGACCTAGCTCCTCATAACACCCATATGCAACATAGCACAATACTTTCAGGTACCTAGAATACGGAAAAACGAAATCTTTCAAATAAATACCATTACTAATAAAACTGTTTTCTAAAATATTAAGTATTTTATAAATCTTTGCAAAGCGCCGCCACAACCCATTTTGGGGAACCCGACTGGGATGGTGCAGATTATCGCACATCCCTGAGCTTAGTAGTGCGAGATGCCGACCTCCGCAAGGAGCATTCGGTCTCGAGAGATTTTAAATACGAAAATCTTAAGAAAATGAGGTTTTTTGAAATATAATATATATTAAAATTTATTTTTATATAAATATATATATATGTATCATTAAAATATCTATTTTGTAATAATATAAATATTCCAATTTTTTCTAAAAATCACAAGGATCACTTTACATTAAAATTCCATGAAATCCATACAAGTTCAATATTACAATTAAATACCATGTATTATGAAATTAGGATATTTTCACTAGAAATATCACAAAAATAAAATCTATATTTATTACAACTTTAAAGACGATAATAAACACTTGGGGTGTATTTTGAAAATTATACAAAGTATTTTTTACATAAAACCCCCTCAAGCTCTATAAATTACCCTAAGGACCCTAGTAAATATAGGTTTAAGCGGGACCAATCTCTTGAGCCTCAGGGAGCCGGAAAAGTGGGTGCTTGCCTATTTAAGGTAGACAACTTAACAACGGTGTTATCAACATGGTAATCGTCTTTAAAAAAGACACAAATCCTGCCACTCATGTGCAGCGGTTACCGATAACATCAAAACAATCATGACTTCAATTTCTTTTCTAATTGCCTGACTCAGACTGAGTCTCATTAATAATCTGACTTGAATATCATTCAAGTACAATCTACAATATTACAATTCAACATGAATCCATGAATCCATATGTTCAATCTATTCAATTTATATTGATTGAACCGAACCATGGATATACTTCCATTTACATGATTCTCCAGTTACATCCATGATTCTCCAGTTACATCCATTTACTGATATCATAGTTTTGGAAAGTCACCCATCTATACAATTCAAATTACAAGACAATACAATACAAGCAATACAAACAAAACATCGCGGGGTTTAAGGGGTAGATTGGTACGGAAGGTGTTAGAAGTGGTACGAGACTGCAAGATTAAGACACCTAACCTATATTCAGTTGCTGTTGTACCGTGGCATAACGGTCCTTGTACTTTCCGTTTGCCCTAGTCTCTAGCATATAGAGACTCCTCTCGTATACACTGGCATCCTTCTGTACCAAGCTATAAACAACAGCGTTAACACCAAATACTCATATAATACAACTTTAAAAGCTACCTTCTCTTTCTGTCTATTCTATTTCTCCCTTATTCTTGGGACTTACCGAGCGATTTGTTCTCTGGGGACATTCACTTTCTTTCTTCTTTGAATGTCGTCAGGTGATTCGGATCTTCCAGAGATCGAGCCTACTAGCGAGGACTTGGACCAGTTTGCATACGATCTAGAGCTCTAGCTACATTGTATACTTTTATTTCAGTACTTTTCTTTTCTGTTATGCCACTGTTTAGGCATTGCTTTCATTCAGATGTATTTACTTTTCCATGCATTGTACAAAAAGAATGTGAATAAATAAAGTTGTTTTTTTATTATATCTTGTCTCTTGTGCATTTATTTTTATATTGCTTAGATACGCTTAGCGTATTTACTTCAGAGTAAATACGTAGCGGCCTCGTCGCATACTCTGCCGTACACTGGGAAGCGGGGCGTGACATCATTTGACTCTTCGCTGGCTTCACCAATATGAATCATGTAACATGCCTTGATATCAGGTTGAATGAAACCTATGCCATGTCTATCTGGGATTCGTCCATCGATGAGTGCTCGAACCCGAGACGGGTGCCATAGCCCCTCATAAAACTTCGCTTCGGAGTTCGTTTGATATAACCGACATCCACACTTTTTAAAATATTCCCGCATCTCGGGCGCATAATATCTGGGGTTTAGGACGACTCTTATGCCTCTTTCATAGGGAAGGCACGTGACAGACAAATCGTCACGTGACAGACAAATCGTCTGGATGTACGACAGGATACCCTTCTGCCCACTCTTTCTTCCGGGAACGTAGAAGGTTTTCAGCTGGTCCACGGTGGAGACTGACAATGCCTCAAGCTCTTTGCACATTTGCTCCGGCAACCTTGTGATGGCTAGGGACCCTTCCATAACTTTGAAGGTCTCTCTTAGCTTCCCTTTTTGCATGAGAGCCCGATCTGCACAGCTGTTGCAAGACGGATACTCTTCTTCTGATTCTTCAGTGTCACTGTCTAAACGAGGGCGAATTTTGCTATCGGATGGGCCTTCGATATCAGACTCGTTCGTATCGCTAGCAAGATGAAGGCGGCTTTTATGGACGGACAAACTTCTAACGTCGAACTCATCAGTGTCACTGCCAAAATGCAGACGCGCTTTGGGGGTTTTTGCTTTTGAATGTGACAACCGGCTCAGATTTGCTTTTGAGTTTCGGGGTCGTTATGCCTTTGGTCAGCTGTGGCTCAGCACTTTGGAGGTTCATAAAATACCGAGAATCTTCATATCGGACTTCATGCACATTGAACGGGTGGATTTCTCCGTTAATGCGTCTTTCTTCTCCATTTTTGGTATACTTCATGCACTGATGGAGAGTTGATAGAACGATGCCGTAATCGTGAAGCCACGGCCTTCCTAGGAGAATCTTATAGGATGTGTCGGTGTCGATCATGTATATCTTGGCTTCAGTTTGTAGGTTTCCGAACCTGATCGGCAGAGCTATAGATCCCAGAACTTGCTGGCAATTTTGATTGAAGTCTTGAATGACAATCCTTTCCCTTGACAAGTATCGGACGTCTATTGACAAACTCTTCAGAGCACTCAAGTTCATGATGTTCACTGAGGACCCTGGATCAATCAATATGTGATTAATCCGTCTCCGTCGCTGCACCCTATCACGTAAAGCGGTCGGTTGTGCTCAGCTATTCCTAGTAACAGGTATTCATCTTTAAATGTGACCGCGGCTGTATGCAGAGTGTAATGGGCTTCTTACATATCAATTTCCGCAAAGTGGGCCTGGTACCGCTCGGAGTTTTATAGAGCGTGAATGAGAACATCTCTAAGCTCCTTAGATAGGACCAAGGCATCATAGATGCTCAGGAGAGACGAAAGCTTTCGGAGATGAGCCAAGACATTATAGTCCACCAAGGAAGAACTCGAATTTTCATGAGCCGGCTCTCCGCCATCTTCTTCATTAGTGACTTGTTTTTCCTTCCCTTTTGGGGCGTTTCCCTAATTTGGCGGTAGAGCCCTGCCGCTTCTAAGCTGGATTTGGTTGGCCTTTGTGGCTAGCTCCTCGTCCTCTTCGGGAAAAAAGAGCTCATCCTCAGAGTCTCTACCAAGGTGAATGACGTAGCAGGTCACTATAGGAATCTCGTTATCGAAGTTTTCTTCATGCTCCTCCAGAATTTCAGCCGCTTCTACGGGGAAGAACCCCTTCAATTGAATCAGAGTTCTTTCCTTTTGTTCATAGTCTTCGAGAGAATCGATATACTTTTGAATGGTCGATCTCCCCGCAGACTCTTTTTCACATCGAGCCGCACTTTTCTTCTTCTTGAGCTTTTTATATTTTAAGCCTGATTGAGCCAAATTGGTAGCCGGAACAACGAGCTCCTTCTGCCCTTCCCATTCCGTTCTGGGCTCTTTCTGAAGCAGCTTTAGCATTTTCTTCATCTTTTTATATGTGTGCATGCTCCATGGAGGCTGGGGCGAGTCAATTTGATTCCTCAGGGTAGCGGGTTCAGCTGCCTGCTCCCAGAAGGTTTCAACTTGTGTCTGTATAAAGTTGATGGTTGCAACTTGATTGTTCACTAACACACTCTTGTACAGATCGATCTCCTCAGTCTTGTACTGCTTCTCGACCCAGTCTTTGAAAATATAGCAATCCTCGATCGCATGGCTCACTACTCGGTGATACGGGCAATATATAGGATTGTCGGTCATTTTTGCTTCGTGAGGTCTTTTCGACTCTGGCAATTGTAGACCGTTGTTCAAGAAATCTTTGAATATCTTATGGACCTTGTCCCTTCTGAAAGAGTAAAGCTTGTTCTTTTTCTCCTCTAGGGAAGGCCCTTCTCCTCCTAGCACTGGCTTTCGAGACCAGTTGGTTTTGGATTCGCCTGCTTCTCGCTTGTCTTCATTATCGGACGCATTGAAGACATTGGTATTACTGGAATTTCCGCTTCTACGGTAGTCGTCCCTCTTGCTTTTCTAAGTCTTGTCTCTTTGAGAGTCTGGGGTAGACTCTTGCTTCGAACGTTCCAGCATTTGGACTTTCTTAGTCAGCTCCTGAAACGTCTTGAGGCCTGCTGTACACAAGAATGGGACCATCCAATTGCTGAGGTTCCTAATGAAGAGGCTGATGGACGGGTCCTGCTCTAGCGGCGGTTCGCACTTGATAGTGAGGTTGCATCATCGGGCGATAAAGTCCGTGTTGCTTTCGTTGTTTCCCAGCTTGGTTCTCACAAGGTCAGTAATGGAGATTTTAGCACTGACAATCATGAACCTTTGCCGAAATAGAGACTCCATTTGGGCAAAAGTAATGACGGATCCGTCTGGTATGCTCGCGTACCAGTCGAAAGCAACACCGGTCAGACTATTGACAAACTGAAGGAGAAGGAGCGCATCATTGCCCCCAGTATTTCCGCACGACGTTTTAAAGTGGGCGACGTGCTGATTTGCGTTTCCCGTCCCGTCAAATCTTCCGAACTTGGAAATGACGTAGCCGCTCGGGAACTTGATCAGATCGTACTGTGCGGGATATGGCCGCCCACTACTGCCAGTTTATTTATGAGCTTCGGCTTCGGCCACCAATGTTTTAACCTTGCTGGTGACCAAATCCATTATCCGATCTTGTGTTAGCGGGATGGTGCTATCTGGGGCCAAGGCGTCCCCAGAAGCGGAATGTGGCCGGCTTTCGTGCAGCTCGCCCAATCTAAGACCTAAGGGGACAGGCATCGGTTGGTTCGGGTTGTCATCACCTGGCTCATGAGTAGAGACTTATGCTTGATTGGGAGGCGCCCGAGCAATTTGAGTCGTGATCTGCATAACAACTTTCGTTAGGTCGTCAATTTTTGAATAGAGCTTGGCCATCTTTTTATCTTTGCTCCTAAGCTGTTTTCGAAGCTCTTGAAACAGCTCTTACTCTGCGGTCCTGGGTCGGAAAGTTGGCTCTTCCTCGCTGTCCGAGTTGACTCCACATGGACTGAGGGGTCCTTCTGCCTATCGGCCTCATCGAGAGGGTTTTCATCGTCAAGCGGAGGCAGCTGATCTTGGGAAACGACAACCACATTCAAGCCAGATTGGGCTTGGGATGCGGTGGCCCCATCCTTGTTTTTGCTGCGCAAGTTGTCGCTGGGACGCCCGCCCGCCATATAGACAGTATGGATAACATATCCAGCCGTCTTTTCATTATTGGCAGCTGATTTTGTGGACTGATGTCATGGCCCTTCTTTTTCGGTAACTGGCAATCGACTGAAGGCTGCTGGCCTGACCGGGTTCTTGAATGGTGCTGGCGCTTCCTTTTTGGCTTTGCCCTGCTGTTTTCGCACGGTACAGAGTGCCTGATAGACTCTTGAAGAGACGGTGTCATGCTTTCTCTGTTGGGGCTGGGATACATCTCTTTGTAGTATCATTCGGACAGCTGTCTTTGTAATACGCAGTTCCGAGTATACCATAACCGTGTTTTAATAAATAATTTCCAAATATTTTCTCCCAAATTTTCCAAAATAATTTTCTATATTTTTTTCTAAAACCTAATAATCTAAACCCTAAACCCTTTTCATTATTTTACCTTATCTATTTTTTAAACCCCAGCCTAAGCCCCAAGCCCAGCCCAAGAACCCCACTCTACATCCGACCCTACCCGAACCCGAATCAGAACCCGACCCGACCTGTTACCCCCACTCCTTTCTTCTTCTTCTCCCTCGCTTTCTTTTCCCGCTCGTTTTCCCCTGCTTCGCCCCCGCTTCTCACGCCCACGACCCATGCTTCCCCACGATCCTGTACTCCTCGCAACGCCCCCGCCATTCCCACAACGCCCTCTTCATCACCCGTTCCCTCCCTCTCTTCACCTCACTCAGTTTATCTCCCTCCCTCACTCCCCCACTGCCCCATCTCGCCTCACGCTCGCCGTCGTCGCCACCATCGCCTCCACCCTCGACGTCGCCTCCTTTTCTCGACCATCACCTCTCTCTCTCTCCCCTCTCCCGTGCAAACCCTCGCTGCAACCCCGACGAGAACCCATCGCCTGCCCTCGAACCCGACCGAGCTCCTCCTCGACACTCACCCCGCTTCCTCAACTCCCCTCACCGCACCGGAGCCGACCACCACCGTGCTACTACCCTCCCTACACTTCCTCGTCTCCACCACCGAGCTCAACGACCCACCACTCCCCTCACTAAAAGGTCCACCGACACCAACCCATCGTCGACAGCACGCTCCCTGCCACCTTCTCCGCCGTCCCAACCTTCTTGCCGTGCCCAGCTGTGGTCAGCAGTACACCGCACCATCTCCGGCAAACCTTCACTGCACATCACAGACGCTGAAGCCGTACCGCGAGCTCGGGCCAGAGCCGAGATGAGGCTCGTTTTGCTATCGCTACTGCTGCTGCTTGTGTGCATCCGTTGCTGTCAACGTCGTCATCGCTGGAGTGTCTCCGATCGTCTTCAGGCAAGTTAAATACTTGCTACATGCTATTATATATATTCTTTTCGGCTGCGAATCAAATGTTAATATAAGTGCTCGATGCAAACCATAGCCTAAAAACCCTCCTAAAATGATGGAACTTAGGCTCAACGGTTGACCCTAGCAACAATGAATACCGTGTTAAGAGTTGGTTCGAAAATATGGACCCTAACGCCGTGAAATGCCATCCCCATTTAGATCCGTCGGACCTGAAAATTTCCGTACCTGAATTTTGTGAAAATCATAATAAATTGGTTACATACCGGAATGTTGTGTTCTAGGGCTCATATAGAAGCCGACTCGACGAAATAGAACCCCCTATAAGTTAAAATCTGCTTCTATTTTACAACGGTGATAGAAACTGTTCGGGAGTCCGGCTCTGGGCTGCAGTCCAGAGCAGCACTGCGTGTAGACACTTGGAATGAAATGATTTTACATCTTTGTGTGGAAAAGGTATTATGCGGAACCCTATACTGTAGCGTAGATAAATCTGGTAACTAACTATTGGAGGCAGTTTTGCTTGTTTTTGCCTTCGTTTACTATTTTAATCACATTTAAAACCGTCAGTGTGTATTGCTGTCCCAAGCAGGGACAGAACGCGTATCCCGATATTAAACATTTCATAACTCCCGGCACACAGTGGATATTATCAATCAGTCTGATACATTGGAAACCGAACTGTTAAGTCTAAATATTATCTAACTGTAGCGTTGCCTAATTATGATCCCAACTGGGATTAAAACGTGTTATGAAACGGACTTCCAGTTCGGAAACTGGATTTCCAGCAGTGAACACTTAAAATGAAATGACCATAACTACCAAACCTGGAATCCGATTTACGCGAAACCAATTTTTATGGAAAGATAATTAATCATACTGCTTACCCCTTTTTATATTATTTTGCTTAATTCTACACGTGTGATTTATAGTACATTTTGCAAGTGGTATGACAGTGGCTGCTATGTTTTTTCATATTATAATTAATTGCATTCTCATCATATCATGTAGCGGTTGTATTCTCATTTGAATAGTGGTCACATATATTGATAACCTAGTGATTGTGTTACATTACCCAGTGATAAATATTAGTGATTAGATTGTGACAAGTAGGTTAGTGTATAAGCGTGATTGAATAGTGAAAGCGACACGTACTTGTACACAATCAGCGGAACCAGTTAAATTCTTGCATTGTCAATGCCTATGGGATATATATAAGTGTAACTATAATTGGAATAGGACGGTTATGGAAGCACTTATATTAGTGTCATAGGTAAGGCGTCAAACACTGTCCATTTATCTTGGATACAAGTCGAGACATGCTTGATAGAGATCCTGTCTCCAGTTCTCGCGTAGACTTGTCATGGACCGACTAGTATTTGGATTCATGGTTGGTATTTGAGTAGACCATGGGATGTGGGGTAGTTTGAGCGTGAGTTCGATCAACGGAATCTCGGAAGTCCCATTGCCGGCATATACAGCGATTTTGGGAGTCATATAGGTGATATTACTGATTATTAGTGAGCGTGATTCGGGCCCGTGTTCCCTTGCCCCTGGGGCCTACCCTTGGATTGGGGATACTCCTGCGGTGGTTGACGCTCACACTTGGACTGACGATAGGTTTGGCGACCTGGACAGTGAGACTTAGAGACTAATATGTTTAGTGATATGGACATGCATTGATTACTGATTCGTTATACCTGCTTTATTGTTTACCTGCATTGGTTACTTCATGCTCATGTCATCACTCCATATTTATTGTTTCTTGTTCATCATCATTGCATGTGTTTACATATGTATTTATATATATTTCTATTGTGTCGCTCTGACGACCTGAGTATGCATGATCAGAGTGAGAAGTGGACTTAGCTCAGGTCAGGATCGGTCGTACCTCGAGGATATCGTGGACATCTAGATCAGCCATGCCAGCGCTATCCTTCCCTTGATCTCTATCTGGTATATCTTTTATCTGTTCCGATAGTATTTAGTGACTGCATTTTTCTTTACCTGTGCTATGATTACTGATTACCACGTAGTGCTAGAAGCCGAAGTGTGACTACGGCAGGATATTTCCTTGACCATAGGAGTATGGCTGGCTTTGTCACCCCTCGTATTCCGTATTTTGGGAAGCGGGGCGTGACATGGTTTTGTTGGTATCAGAGCCAGGTTTGCTACGATTGGGATTGCAGTTTCCGAGTAGGGCTTGACAATTTAAGTCGCTCTTTCGGTCCAGATTGTGAACTTGTTGTCCTTGACTAGAATCCCTATTGTTCGTCAAGCTATATTTTGACTCCAACCGCTAGAGTTTTGGGTGACTTAGTAGAGTTATGTGGTTTTAACTATGAACTGCAGCATAGTTACAAGGCATCACTCCGTTTGAGTGACTTGGAGTTCTACATTTGATTTCCACTCGTTTAAGTTCTACCTCACCATATATTTTTGTTTCGTTGTCCATTCTATATCTTATTCTGATTCTTATATTTTGTACCTTATGTCGTCCTAAAATTGTTGTTTCAAGACCATGTCTTCCAACGACTCTTCTTCTACCTTCACTCCCCAGAGTCAAACCACCGAGATTTTGGATGTACTGCAAGGCTTGATGGAAGCCCAGGAGCGAACAAATGATCTCTTAGCTGAAGGACTAAGAAGGCAAATGGCTCAAGCACCAGCGGGAGCCTCAAATCGTAGGGAAATCCCTAATAGACGAAAAGGTGGTGTGCAGATGCAACGCTCCTTTGTTCCTCAGCAACAGAAGCAGCGGAGAACCCAACGTAGTGGTTATTGCAAGAGACCATAACACCTTCAGAGAGACTGTCGCAAGGCTAAAGAGCAGTGTCTGATTTGTGGATCCAACGAGCATCTCATCAATGGTTGCTGTTCATATCAGAATTTTGCATTATTATATCGCCCATTCTTAATCATATTACAAATAAATAGATGCTTTTGATCCATATCTGCTAAATAGTTGCAGGTTACAGGTTCTCAGATCATTACAGTGAAATTCATGAAAAGACGTTACAAATGTGAGACTATGACCAACAATAGATGGATCCATATGATGCCACCTACCAGTTCAAGGAACAAATGAAGATCAGTAAACAGTTCAATGCACAAGGCACAAAGGCAGTACAAGATTCAAGACTTCAACGCGAAACTCACGGCAAAAAAAGTCCATAACATTCTGCACTGTGGAAATCTGGAAGAATATAGAAGATATTCTGTGGAACCAAGTGAAGAAAACAGAAGGAAAAAGCAACATGAAGCAACCCTAGAAGTTTGAGCCAGAGATCCCACCATATGGCCGCGGAACCGCGGCCGTGCAGTGCACGTGTCGGTGCACGTATCGGTGCACGTGTCGGTGGGTGTCGGTGCTTTGACCCGGCTTTCTTAGGGTAGTCTTGTAATTTCAAATGTGGATCAGATGTAAACCTAGGGTTTCTCCTATCTATAAATAGGAAAGCGGAAAGTCTAATTAGGCATGCCTCTTTTTATTTTCTAGATTAAAATTTTATTTCATTGTAATCGTTGAAGAGGTTTCAATAAAGTAAGGTATTTTATTTTTTTTCTCGCATTCCTTTTCTGAATTTAATTCTTGCATTTTTTATCTGATCTTTTAATATTTGCAATTTAGTTTTTTAATATAAAAATTTATTTAAAAAATGAATTCTATTGTTAATACCCTAATGAGTGGGTAATTCCTCACTTGTTAGGGTTAGGATCGGGAAAGTTTGAGAGAATGAAATCTCTCTCACTCCTTTCCTTGCCCCTATAATTTTAATTAATACGGACTCTATTTAAATGAACCACACACCGCTCACTACGGCACCCTATCCTACAAGATAGCGGTGATTCCCTAGTTAGACCGTGTGGTTGATTTAAATAGAGGTTAGGGCTAAGAGTTAAGAAAGGACAGACAATGGCCAAAAGGAAGAAACTAAGTTTCTTTCTAGTCGTGCTAATCCCCTTTGTTGACTATTACCCTAACACCTATATTCTTAACTAGGGCAAGGAAAGCAGTGGGTAGAATCCCTTTTCCAAACGAACCTAATCCTAACCCTAGCAAGACTTTTAATCAATTTAATCTCATTCTTAAATCGTAAATCAAAACCACCATTTCTTTTGGACTTAACTCGTTAGAACTTAAATAAAGAACACCTTTTCCCTATGGACCGACCCGTACTCAACCGGCTAGCTACCAAGCGACACCGTCTTGATTGCGGTATTCTCTTAATTTTAAAACGCATATGCAAAAACCTCCAACAATCAGTTGCCCTCAAAGGAAAGAGCTACAGGGAGGAGATTCGTCCACGCTCTCCACTTCTGCTAAGTAACTTGGTTGTTTCGTAGTTCGAGATTCGAGGATAGTACGGACCCAGCGCGGGATTCAACTCGCTTGACGAGAGCGCAGCGGTTTAGATATCAACGCAGAATTATCACCTTTCCTGCTTTCAATAAAAACCCTGTTATTTTATTTAGTATTTGTTTCTTTTCGTTCGAACCTTGTATTTTGTTGAACCTCTTGGTTTAAATGAAAAAAAATTGTGAGTTGTGATTTATGTACCGTTCCCTTGCCACTCATTTCCTTATACTGCTTACTGCATCATTATTCAAAATTTTGATTTTTCAGCCCTTGCCTGCCATATATTTTCCATGTGCTCCACATTTTTGGTTATTTTCTTTATGTGTTCCACTATCCGATCATGACTCTCTCTTTTCAGGCCATGGCCAATCCTGGAGCAGCGCCGCCTCTCGATGAGGACACTCGGTCTTGCGTTTCCTTGGACTGCATGCTGGTGAGTTCAGATGACGAGTTCGATGGCCCACAGGTTATTTTCGGCAACGGCGATTCCGAGGACGAGGGAGCCGCAGTCGTAGCCCCAGAAGTCGACATGATCAGCGACTCTGACGAGGAAGAAGAGGACCCCGAAGAGGACCCGATGGAGGAAGATCCTGAGGAGGACCCAGTAAAAGAAAACTCAGTAGAAGAAAACCCATAAGAGGAAGATCCTGAGGAGGACCCATTGGAAGAAAACCCAGTAGAAGGGAATCCAGTGTAAGAAGATCCAGAAGAGGTGAATCACGTGGAAGAAAACCCCGACGAAGAAGCTCCAGCCGAGGAAGAAAGACCAGGAGAAGAAAACCCTGTGGGGGAAGAACCCGAAAACGAAGCCCCAGCCGAGGAAGAGTCGGAGGATGAAACCTCGAGTGAGAAGGAATTCGAGGCGGAAGAACCTCCAGTAGCAACCCCTGAGAGGCGCTATAGAAATGGACGCCCCTATCTTAGCGCGAGAGCTTACCGTAACCTGTTGAACTTCCATAATCGCGACTGACGCGATTTATCTTTGTTTCTTCTGGTCAAATAAATCTATGTATAGCTTAGGGCCACTTTTATCTTTCGAGTGTGCTTTGTTTAAAAAATTTTTGGAAAGAAAAAAATATATAATAATAAAGTTTCTAAGTACGCAAATCTTTTGAGTATTGATCCGCATGATGCATTGAATGTTTCCCCTCCCCAATAATTTCTTTCCCTTCTGAGATTCATTACTCTTCATCTTTGCACCTTGTAGTAACCGGACACCAATCTCTTCAACGTTCTAATTAAAGCACCGCATTCCGACTTCTTTTGATTAGGCCATACTTTACTGAAATCCATACCCTGGCTACTCCCTTATACATTATTAGTGATATTCCTTATTGCTATAATTGCATTCAGTGACGTTTGTAATTCGAAATTTAGTTTTCTTTATTTTGTATTTATTGAAAAAATTATTTGTTATTAACTACCACCGTTTTACTTATTCTAAATGCTTTATTATTCTTCATATTTTCAATAGTGCAAACGTATATCGCACATACGATTTCATTTTATTTTCTCTTGTATTTCACCATATGGGTTTTCTCAGGTTATTTTAAATTGCTTGATCGGTATTTTTACTAAAATATTTTTGGCTTATCGGCAAATCCTTTGCTATTGTTTATCCATGTTATTATATCTTTCATTATAAATGTATATATTGTATATATATAGTTTGTTACTACGAATAATTATGCCTTGTGCTTACTTATGACTATCCTTTTTGCTGCGCAAATTCTTACACACACACACACACACACACACACACATATATATATGTTCATCTAGTTGCTTACGCATAAATTGCGATAAAATAAAAATCGATTTTTTTGTTGTTTTTCGCATGACAATTTATATCTTACCGTTTATTTTAAATTTCGAGGACGAAATTTTATATAAGTGGGGTATGATATAATACCCAGTTCCGAGTATAACATAACCGTGTTTTAATAAATAATTTTCAAATATTTTCTCCCAAATTTTCCTACATAGTTTTCTATAAATTTTCTATATTTTTTTCTAAAACCTAATAACCTAAACCCTAAACCCTTTTCATTATTTTACCTTATCTATTTTTTAACCCCAGCCCAAGCCCCAAGCCCAGCCCAAGAACCCTACTCTACATCCGACCCTACCCAAACCCGAACCCGACCCGACCCGTTACCCCCATTCCTTTCTTCTTCTTCTCCCTCGCTTTCTTTTCCCGCTCGTTTTCCCCTGCTTCTCCCCCGCTTCTCGCGCCCACGACCCATGCTTCCCCATGACCCCGTACTCCTCGCAACGCCCCTGCCATTCCCACAACGCCCTCCTCATCACCCATTCCCTCCCTCTCTTCACCTCACTCAGTTTCTCTCTCTCCCTCACTCCCCCACTGCCCCATCTCGCCTCACGCTCGCCGTCGTCACCACCATCGCCTCCACCCTTGACGTCACCTCCTCTTCTCGACCATCACCCCTCTCTCTCTCTCCCCCCTCTCCAGTGCAAAACCTCGCTACAACCCCGACGAGAACCCATCGCCTGCCCTCGAACCCGACCGAGCTCCTCCTCGACACTCACCCTGCTTCCTCAACTCCCCTCACCGCACCGGAGCCGACCACCACCGTGCTATTACCCTCCCTGCACTTCCTCGTCTCCACCACCGAGCTCAACGACCCACCACACCCCTCACTACAAGCTCCACCGACACCAACCCATCGTCGACAGCACGCTCCCTGCCACCTTCACCGCCGTCCCAACCTTCTCGCCGTGCCCAGCTGTGCTCAGCAGTACACCGCACCATCTCCGGCAACCCTTCACTGCACATCGCCGACGCTGAAGCCGTACCGCGAGCTCGGGCCAGAGCCGAGATGAGGCTCGTTTTGCTGTCGCTGCTGCTGCTGCTTGTGTGCATCCAATGTTGTCGACGTCGTCATCGCGGGAGTGTCTCCGATCATCTTCAGACAAGTTAAATACTTGCTACATGCTATTATATATATTCTTTTCGGTTGCGAATCAAATGTTAATATAAGTGCTCGATGCAAACCATAGCCTAAAAACCCTCCTAAAATGATGGAACTTAGGCTCAACGGTTGTGTAATACCCAGCACCTTTTATACCAAAATCTGTATTTTGTTACTCTAGAATTCTATTTATTTTTATTTATAATTTATGTGTTTTATTTATAATTTTGTTTATAAAAATTACTTCATTCTTAAAACCTTTTCCTTTAAACCCCAAACCCTATTCACTTTTAAATAAACTAAATTTCTTTACTATTTTAAAAGCCCGGCCCCTTTTCCAATAATTAAAATCCTTTTACCTTATATTTTCCCCGAGCCCACCGAGCCGGCCCGTTCTAAATTTCCCATTCCTTTAACTTAAATTTTTCTCGGCCCAACCCTGGCTCGGCCCGTTTCCTTTTTCCATATAATCTTTAAATTTCCACCCTGGCCCAGCCCGCTCCCAGCCTCCGAACCGCGCCCGCGCCTCGAACCCGACCCGCCTCCTACAGTGCTTCCTCCCCCAACGGCTACCTCCTTCTCCCCCGCTCGCGTGATCCACCCTTCTCGCCAACGCTCGCGCACACTTCGCCGCACCTCGCGCCCACGCCACGCTCGAGCGCAGTTACTCCCACAACGCGCGCCTCGTCTCTTCCTCTCTCCCTCACTCACATCACTTTCCCTCATCCCGCTCCTCTCTCGAACCCGCACCCGCACCCACACTCACCATCGCCCTCGTCTTCACGTAAATCCCATCACCACTCGCCGCTCGCCCTGACGGCGACGACCACGACCTATTACCCTCCTCCCTCGTTCACTATCTCACACCCACAGAACTCCCTCGCTACCTCACCCCTCCATCGAACTCGAGCCCTGCACGCCCCCGCCACCGAGCCTCGCCCGCTTCCCTCGACGACGGCGACGACCCCACCACCACGTACCCTCGACCAAGCATCTCCTTCCCTTTCAGTTCCCTCACTCTACAGCTCTCTCTCTCTCACACCCTCTCTCTGTTCCCTCTCTCTTCCTCTATCTCACTCCCTTCTCTCTCTCTCTAATCCCTCACTCCCCTCTCTCTTCCTCTGTCTCACGCTCTTCTCTCTCTCTCACTCTAACTCTCTGTTCTCTCTCTCTCTAATTCTCTCTCTGTCTCCTCACTCTCTCTCACTGATTCCTCACTCTCTCTCTCTCACTGCTTCTCTCTTTCTCTCTCACTGCTTCTCTCTCTCTCTACATTTCTCTCTCTAACTCTTCTCTCTCTGACTCTTTCTCTCTCAATATCTCCCTCCATCTGCAATCCCTCGCCATCGGACGCATAGCACCATCACCTCCCCGGTCTCACGAGCCCTAGCCGTTGCCGAGACGGAACCCCATAGCCGAGCCCAAGCTTGTGGTCATCGTGTCGTGTTCGTGACGTTACCATCACCGTACATCTCCGAGACGTGTCCAGGCAAGTCCCTACTTGCTACATGCTACTTTATGTTAATTGCAAATTATAATCGTATATATATTCCATGTTTTATTTTCTGTTAAATTATATGACTCAACTGTTCGATGCGTGTTCCCTATGGAAATTCTCGTTTAAATTGACGGCACTCACTCGTATAGTTTGGACCGTAAGCCTATGATTCTAGTGTGTGAATTCCATTAGAAAATACGACTAATAAAGATTAAAACGGCTACCCCCAAGTTTGCCCGTAAAACTGGAAATTTTCTGTACCTGAAAACCGTAAAAATCACCATAAATTATATACATACTGGAATGATACGTTTGAGGGCTGAAATCGAAGATGACTCGACGAACTATAACCCTAGGCAAGTTTCCAAATATTCCTGTACTTAAAATGTGACAATATTTGTATCGGAATGGGACTCTGGACTGCAGTCCAGAGCGACTCCAGTTGTTCTTTACTGTCCCGTAATGAACACCACCCAGTTTCCTTAACTCGTAGGTTACGGAAATCCGCTGTTTATTATAGTTGAATCTGTTAGCTAGACAATACAAGTGGTTCCATCCTGTTTCGTTATCGTTTGTTATTTAATCGGCAATTTAATAGATGTGGACGTATAACAGTCCAGAAAAGAATCAGAACTGACATATTAGTATTAAACAGTGTAGATCTCCTGACGTACAGATGCGATTGAAGATCCGTCTGTTGCGTTGAAAACCTTACTGAAAAACCTAGATTTCATCCAACTGTAGCGTTGCTAAAATCTGATCCCAACTGGGATTAAAATGCGTTGGAAAATGGACTTCCAATTCTGAAACCGGATTTCCAGCCGCGAACGCTTAAAATGAAATGGTTATAATTAGTGATCCTGGAACCCGATTGGCGTGAAACTAAATTCAATGGATAGATAACTGAACATACTATTTATTCCCCGTTCATCATTTTACTAAACTATAACCATATGATTTATGATAAATTATGCAAGTGGTAGATTGTAGATTCATGACACCCTAATCATGCTTTATATACTGTTTACGCATCATATCATACACATGTCATTGCATTGATAACCTAGTGATAACGTGCATTACCCAGTGTTAGGTATTAGTGATGATTGTTGCAAGTACGTTAGTGTTCGTGTATAAGTGATTAAGTGAAAGTGATACGTACTTGTACACAATCAGTGAACCTTATTATTCTATTGAATTGTTGACGTCTGTGGGACGCGTGTACGTGTGACTATAAGTGGTATGGGACACTTATGGAAGCTCTTGCACGGGCGTCACAGATAAGGCACCAGACACTGCCATTTATCTTAGGTATTAGTCGGGACGTGCTTGATGGAGGTCCAGCCTCCAGTTCTCGCGCAGACTTGTCACGGACCGATTAGTATTTAGGATTATGGTTAGCGTTTGATGTAGACCACGGGGTGTGGGGTAGTTTGAGTGTGAGTTCAACAGAATCTCGGGAGTCCCATGCCGGCTTATATATTTAGGGAGATATATGGAGATTTACAGGGTACGTGATTATTACCGTGATATACATGTTGGGCCCGTGGTCCCTTGCCCTTGGGTTCTACCCTTGGGTGGAGGACACTCGCGAGTGGTTGACTCTCACACTTGGACTGACGTTAGGCTCAGTGACCTGTACAGTGAGACTTAGAGACTGATAGAGATACTGGCATTGATATATCTTACTTACTGTGTTGACATACGTGGCATATCATTCCACTGCTTTTACTGTTCCGCTGCATTGATTACTGCATGTTCATACCCATATTGCCATTGATCTACTGTTATATATAACTATTATCACTGCTAGAATTGTCACATGATTTTATATATTATATTGCTATTGTGTCGCTCTAACGACCTGAGTATGCATGCTCAGTGTGAGGAGAAGATTTAGTATGGACCAGGACTAGACGCACTTCACGGACATCTTGTTTAGCTATCCAGTGTTATATCTTTTGTTTCCCATCAGGTCAGTTCATTTTACTGTTTTGTTCCAGTTACTGCATTTCTCATTACCTGCGCATTATTTACTGTTTACCATGAAAAACTAGAAGCCGAAGTGTGACTGCGGCAGGACATTTCCTTGACCGTAGGAGCATGGCTGGCCTTGTCTACCCCTCGTATTCCGTATTTTGGGAAGCGGTGCGTGACATGGTTTAGTTGGTATCAGAGCCAGGTTTTGCTTTGATTGGGATTGAAGTTTTCCGTGTATAGCTTGACAATCTAAGGCATCCCTCAGTCTAGATTGTAAACTTGATATCCTTGATCTATATTCACATTGAGTGTTCTGCTATCCATTCGCTAGGGTTTCGGGTGACTTGGCAAGACTTTGTGGTTACAATTGCACTGCCGTACTCTGTTTAAGTGACTTAGAGTCATACAGTTGATTTTCCTATTTGTAAAGAATTTAATCACGTCTGATATTCTTGAATCTTTGCCCAATCCATATTATGTTTGATTCGTATAGCTTGTGCCTGATATCATCTTCAAAATCATTGTTTCAGGATCATGTCTTTCAACGACTCTTCCTCTATCTCCACTCCCCAGAATCAGACTGTTGAGATCCTGAGTGTACTGCAAGGTTTGAAGGAAGCCCAGGAGCGAACGAATGATTTGTTAGCTGAAGGACTGAGAAGACAGATGAATCAGGCACCAGCGGGAGTCTCCAATCATAATGGGATCCCCGTTAGATGAGGAAAATAGGAGAAAATGAAGCGCCAATTTGTTTTCCCGCGACAGAAGCAGCAGAAGACCCCATGTTGTGGGTACTGTAAGAGGCCAGGACATCTTCAGAGGGATTGTCGCCGCGCCTAAGGGAAATGTCTGATATGCGGGTCCAACAAACATCTCATCAACGGTTGCCCAGAAAGGAAAGAACTACAGGGAGGAGACTCGTCCACACTCCCTACTTCTGCCAAGTGAGGATTACTGCATAGTTTGAATTTCGAGGATAAGACGGACCCAACACAGGTTTCAACTCACTTGACGAGAATGCAGCGGCCTAGCAATCAAAGAAGAATTTTTCTATTTTCTAATTTCAGCATTATGTTGTCACCCCCTTATGAATATTCCTTTCCGTTTGAAATCTTGTATCCGCTGAACTCTTAGTTAAATGCAATAAAATTTGAATCGTAATATATGTATCATTCTCTTGTCATTTCCCTTGTTCATACTATTCATTAGCATAACATTTTAATCTTGATTTTTCAATTCCTGCCACCGCATATCTTTCCATACTTCGTACACTTAGCCAATTTCCTTATGTATTCCATTGTCTAATCATGACTCTTTTTCTTCCAGGCCATGGCCCATCCTGGAGCAGCGCCGCATCTAGATGAGGATGCACAGTCATGCGTTTCCTTAGACCGCACACTGATGAGTTCTGACGATGAGATCAACGGTCCCCAGGTCATTTTCAGAAACAACGATTCAGAGGATGAAGGAGCAGTCGCCCCAGAGTTTAACATGATAGACAATTCCGACGAAGAGGAAGGAAACCCTGAAGAGAACCCAATAGAGGAAGATCCCGAGGAAGACCCGATAAAAGAAAATCCAGTGGAGGAAGACCCCATGGAAGAGAACCCAGAAGGAGAGAATCACATGGAATCGGACCTCGATGAAGAAGCTCCACCCGAGGAAGAAGGACCGGAAGATCAAGACCCTACTGTGGAAGAACTTCCAATGGCGATGCCCGCGAGGCGATATGGGAATGGACGCCCCTACCTGAGCGCGCGAGCCTACCGCAACCTGCTGAATCTCCACAACCGCGACTGACGGGATTTCTTTTAGATGTTGTCTTTTCTGGCCAAATAAAACTGTGTATAGTTTAGGGCCACTTCTTGTCCTTGAGAATGCTTTGTTTAAAATCTTTTGGAATAAAATAAATTGTTGAGTTCGCTAATCCATCGATCTTCTTAGTTCCCTTGATGTTTGATATTTCTTCTATACAATTATTCTTCCTACTGAGATCTGTCCACCCCTACTCCTTACATTGTCTTAACACTCACTGAGATTAACCAGTACCACACCCGATCTTTTAGAGGTCCACCCTTCATTCTCCGTCTGTGCCTCGTTTGAGATCCTTCTGGGAGGAGAAAATTTTAGTGAAATTTCCGAGTTCGCTAACCCTTCAAATTTTGATTAGTGTGATGTACCGACTGTTGTCCTCCCCATACCTTCCCCCTTGTAGTCCTTTGTTGCTCATCTTTACTGTCTGTGCTGACCCGACCCCAATCTCTTTGATCTTCAACCTAAATCCGTCACACTCCGACCTTTGGTACGAGCCACACTTCATTGTAACCCCTTACCCTAGTTGTCCTATGTATATTTATGTTTTCTCTATTACCCTAACTATATTTAGGGACATTATTATTCGGAATTTGGTTTTCATTATTTTGTATTTATCGAAGAGTGCGTTTTATCGACTATCCCCGTTTTACTCATTTCAAGTATTTCATTGCTAGCTTTTCCATTATTTTCGGTAACGCAACCTTATATCGCGCATATTTTGTTCCACGTTCCTTGTTTTCACTATGTGAGCTTTCTACGTTATAGGATCGATATGTTATCCTAAAATGTTTAAACCTACCGACTTTTACTACTTTATTGTCGTTACTTTATTTTCGGGTATTGTGCCTATGGTTATTATTATAAATGGTTGTATCTTATACATATTATTTCGGCTTTGCTACTTTTGATATATTTATATGTGCACATATTTGGGTTTCGATTTTATCGAGCACGCCTCGAATATAATTATTCGTTATTGTTACCTATATTCTCGTATGCTTGTAGTCGCCCTTATAGTGTTCCTGCATCATACCAATTATACCTATCTTTTGTATGTGGTTCTTACATATATATTTGTACCTTCAAAATTTTGTCTACCCGTTTTAAGTAAATCACTATGTATTAGTGTTCGATATGATAACTCTTCGCTTATTATTTTATAGCTTGTTGTTTCTTCTAAATTTCGAGGGCGAAATTTTTGTAAGGGTGGTATGATATAATACCCAGCACCTTTTATACCAAAATCTGTATTTTGTTACTCTAGAATTCTATTTATTTTTATTTATAATTTATGTGTTTTATTTATAATTTTATTTATAAAAATTACTTCATTCTTAAAACCTTTTCCTTTAAACCCCAAACCCTATTCACTTTTAAATAAACTAAATTTCTTTACTATTTTAAAAGCCCGACCCCTTTTCCAATAATTAAAATCCTTTTACCTTATATTTTCCCCGAGCCCACCGAGCCGGCCCGTTCTAAATTTCCCATTCCTTTAACTTAAATTTTTCTCGGCCCAACCCTGGCTCGGCCCGTTTCCTTTTTCCATATAATTCTTTAAATTTCCACCCTGGCCCAGCCCGCTCCCAGCCTCTGAACCGCGCCCGTGCCTCGAACCCGACCCGCCTCCTACAGTGCTTCCACCCCTAACGGCTACCTCCTTCTACCCCGCTCGCGCGATCCACCCTTCTCGCCAACGCTCGCGCACACTTCGCTGCACCTCACGCCCACGCCGCGCTCGAGCGCAGTTACTCCCACAACGCACGCCTCGTCTCTTCCTCTCTCCCTCACTCACATCACTTTCCCTCATCCCGCTCCTCTCTCGAACCCGCACCCACACTCACCATCGCCCTCGTCTTCACATAGAACCCATCACCACTCGTCGCTCGCCCTGACGGCGACGACCACGACCTATTACCCTCCTCCCTCATTCACTATCTCACACCCACAGAACTCCCTCGCTACCTCACCCCTCCATCGAACTCGAGCCCTGCACGCCCGCGCCACCGAGCCTCGCCCGCTTCCCTCGACGATGGCGACGACCCCACCACCACGTACCCTCGACCAAGCATCTCCTTCCCTTTCAGTTCCCTCACTCTACAGCTCTCTCTCTCTCACACTCTCTCTGTTCCCTCTCTCTTCCTCTGTCTCACTCCCTTCTCTCTCTCTCTCTCTCTCTAATCCCTCACTCCCCTCTCTCTTCCTCTGCCTCACTCTCTTCTCTCTCTCTCTCTCTCTCTCTCTCTAACTCTCTATTCTCTCTCTCTCTCTAATTCTCTTTCTCTCTTACTCTCTCTCTGTCTCCTCACTCTCTCTCACTGATTCCTCACTCTCTCTCTCACTGCTTCTCTCTTTCTCTCTCACTGCCTCTCTCTCTCTCTCTACATTTCTCTCTCTAACTCTTCTCTCTCTGACTCTTTCTCTCTCAATATCTCCCTCCATCTGCAATCCCTCGCCATCGGACGCACAACACCATCACCTCCCCGGTCTCACGAGCCCTAGCCGTTGCCGAGAAGGAATCCCATAGCCGAGCCCAAGCTTGTGGTCATCGTGTCGCGTTCGTGACGTTACCATCACCGTACATCTCCGAGACGTGTCCAGGCAAGTCCCTACTTGCTACATGCTACTTTATGTTAATTGCAAATTATAATCGTATATATATTCCATGTTTTATTTTCTGTTAAATTATACGACTCAACTGTTCGATGCATGTTCCCTATGGAAATTCTCGTTTAAATTGACGGCACTCACTCGTATAGTTTGGACCGTAAGCCTATGATTCTAGTGTGTGAATTCCATTAGAAAATACGACTAATAAAGATTAAAACGGCTACCCCCAAGTTTGCCCGTAAAACTGGAAATTTTCTGTACCTGAAAACTGTAAAAATCACCATAAATTATATACATACTGGAATGATACGTTCGAGGGATTAAATAGAAGCCGACTCGACGAACAATAACCCTAGGCAAGTTTCCAAATATTCCTGTACTTAAACTGTGACAATATTTGGATCGGAATGCGACTCTGGACTGCAGTCCAGAGCGACTCCAGTTGTTCTTTACTGTCCCGTAATGAACACCACCCTGTTTCCTTAACTCGTAGGTTATGGAACTCCACTGTTTATTATAGGTGAATCTGTTAGCTAGACAATACAAGTGGTTCCATCCTGTTTCGTTATCGATTGTTATTTAATCGGCAATTTAATAGATGTGGACGTATAACAGTCCAGAACAGAATCAGAACTGACATATTAGTATTAAACAGTGTAGATCTCCTGACGTACAGACGCGATTGAAGATCCGTCTGTTGCGTTGAAAACCTTACTGAAAACCCTAGATTTCATCCAACTGTAGCATTGCTAAAATCTGATCCCAACTGGGATTAAAATGCATTGCGAAACGGACTTCCAATTCTGAAACCGGATTTCCAGCCGCGAACGCGTAAAATGAAATGGTTATAATTAGTGATCCTGGAACCCGATTGGCGTGAAACTAAATTCAATGGATAGATAACTGAACATACTATTTATTCCCCATTCATCGTTTTACTAAACTATAACCGTATGATTTATGATAAATTATGCAAGTGGTAGATTGTAGATTCATGACACCCTAATCATGCTTTATATACTGTTTACGCATCATATCATACACATGTCATTGCATTGATAACCTAGTGA
The DNA here is from genome assembly GCA_030015575.1 of Agapanthus africanus. Classification (NCBI taxonomy): domain Eukaryota; kingdom Viridiplantae; phylum Streptophyta; class Magnoliopsida; order Asparagales; family Amaryllidaceae; genus Agapanthus; species Agapanthus africanus. The sequence goes on from JASDDO010000010.1 coordinate 533,364,500, forward strand.
TAACGTGCATTACCCAGTGTTAGGTATTAGTGATGATTGTGGCAAGTACGTTAGTGTTCGTGTATAAGTGATTAAGTGAAAGTGATACGTACTTGTACACAATCAGTGAACCTTATTATTCTATTGCATTGTCGACGTCTGTGGGACGCGTGTACGTGTGACTATAAGTGGTATGGGACACTTATGGAAGCTCTTGCACGGGTGTCACAGATAAGGCACCAGACACTGCCATTTATCTTAGGTATTAGTCGGGACGTGCTTGATGGAGGTCCTGCCTCCAGTTCTCGCGCAGACTTGCTGCGGACCGATTAGTATTTAGGGTTATGGTTAGTATTTGATGTAGACCACGGGGTGTGGGGTAGTTTGAGTGTGAGTTCAACAGAATCTCGAGAGTCCCATGCCGGCTTATATATTCAGGGAGATATATGGAGATTTACAGGGTACGTGATTATTACCGTGATATACATGTTGAGCCCGTGGTCCCTTGCCCTTGGGTTCTACCCTTGGGTGGAGGACACTCGCGAGTGGTTGACTCTCACACTTGAACTAACGTTAGGCTTAGTGACCTGTACAGTGAGACTTAGAGACTGATAGGGATACTGGCATTGATATATCTTACTTACTGTGTTGACATATGTGGCATATCATTCCACTGCTTTACTGTTCCGCTGGATTGATTACTGCATGTTCATACCCATATTGCCATTGATCTACTGTTATATATAACTATTATCACTGCTAGAATTGTCACATGATTTTATATATTATATTGCTATTGTGTCGCTCTGACGACCTGAGTATGCATGCTCAGTGTGAGGAGAAGATTTAGTATGGACCAGGACTAGACGCACTTCACGGACTTCTTGTTTAGCTATCCAGTGTTATATCTTTTGTTTCCCATCAGGTCAGTTCATTTTACTGTTTTGTTCCAGTTACTGCATTTCTCATTACCTGCGCATTATTTACTGTTTACCATGAAAAACTAGAAGCCGAAGTGTGACCGCGGCAGGACATTTCCTTGACCATAGGAGCATGCTGGCCTTGTATACCCCTCGTATTCCGTATTTTGGGAAGCGGGGCGTGATAGAAGCTCTTGCACGGGTGTCACAGATAAGGCACCAGACACTGCCATTTATCTTAGGTATTAGTCGGGACGTGCTTGATGGAGGTCCTGCCTCCAGTTCTCGCGTAGACTTGTCACGGACCGATTAGTATTTAGGGTTATGGTTAGCGTTTGATGTAGACCACGGGGTGTGGGGTAGTTTGAGTGTGAGTTCAACAGAATCTCGGGAGTCCCATGCCGGCTTATATATTTAGGGAGATATATGGAGATTTACAGGGTACGTGATTATTACCGTGATATACATGTTGGGCCCGTGGTCCCTTGCCCTTGGGTTCTACCCTTGGGTGGAGGACACTCGCGAGTGATTGACTCTCACACTTGGACTGACGTTAGGCTTAGTGACCTGTACAGTGAGACTTAGAGACTGATAGGGATACTTGCATTGATATATCTTACTTACTGTGTTGACATACGTGGCATATCATTCCACTGCTTTTACTATTCCGCTGCATTGATTACTGCATGTTCATACCCATATTGCTATTGATCTACTGTTATATATAACTATTATCACTGCTAGAATTGTCACATGATTTTATATATTATATTGCTATTGTGTCGCTCTGACGACCTGAGTATGCATGCTCAGTGTGAGGAGAAGATTTAGTATGGACCAGGACTAGACGCACTTCACGGACATCTTGTTTAGCTATCCAGTGTTATATCTTTCGTTTCCCATCAGGTCAGTTCATTTTACTGTTTTGTTCCAGTTACTGCATTTCTCATTACCTGCGCATTATTTACTGTTTATCATGAAAAACTAGAAACCGAAGTGTGACTGCGGCAAGACATTTCCTTGACCGTAGGAGCATGGCCGGCCTTGTCTACCCCTCGTATTCCGTATTTTGGGAAGCGGGGCGTGACAGGTTGACCCTAGCAACAATGAATACCGTGTTAAGAGTTGATGTAACACCCGAGCCCAATGCTACTGTTTTTCAGTTACTGTTTGAGCATTAGTGTGGTACTCATTTCATTTATCTTACTTATTTGTGGCTTACTGTAAAATTTTACCCGGCAAAGTCATTTCTGCATATAACAATTTTTGGCATCTAAAATAAAATTAAAAATATCCATCTTGGCCTACTCGACACCCCTAGCCTTGTGGTAGCGTCCGTGTATTGTGTTCTCGTCCCGTTCAGTGAAACGAGCGAGTTTGGACGGCTACGCGCGCGTACAGGTGTCCGTTTTGGAGGTATGCTTTTTAATCATAAAACACTTCATTTGAAAATTTGGATCCCGCTTAAAATCCTATTATTTCAATTTCAAATTTTTGGACCCGAACCGGGCGCGATTTGAAAATGTTTTACTTTGCGCCAAAACCCCAAATCTTAAAATATTTAAACCATCATATTTTCCTAACTATATAAAATCTTACTGTTCACGTAAATCTTTTATATCTCTATTTTAGTATTTTTCCTAACTTCTAAATCGTTTCTCAACCAATCAGAAACCTTCGTTCCCGTGGGCCCCACCTCTTTATTCTCTCTCCTCTCTTTCTATTCCTCGTATCTCTCTCTCTCTCTCTTCTTTATATTTCAAATCTCTTCATCCCTCCTCTTTCTTTTTCTTTCCTTCAACTGCAGAAAAACCCTCGCGCAACCCCGTTCCTGCACCTCGTCGCCGACGATCACCTCGTCGTCGCCTCCCGCCATATTCCTCGACATCCTCATCTCCATCGCCTCACCTTCATCGCCCATCTTCTTCTTCCCTCTACCCTAGCATCTCAACCCGACTCCAAACCCTACCGAAACCTAACCCACCTCCTCCGAGCTCCGGCCCTCGACCCCCATCTCTGTCCATCTCAACCTCTGAACACCGACCACCACAGCCAACATCGACAGCAACCCTTCACCAATCGCCACCGCAGCACCCAACCACCTCGACCCCGGTACTCACCTTCCCATCGTCGCCGACCATCCTTCGTCGCCGTCGCGACCTCCTCCCACGTCTTATCTCCCTCTCCTCTGTTCTCTTCTCCCTCCTCAAACCTGTGCAACCTTTAGTGAAACAGCACAAGAAACCCTAGCCTCCAAGTTCTGCAACCTTCACCCTTCGCCGGAGAACCCGCGCCGGCAACCCCCTCGACGTCGTCACCACTTGCCGACTCCCCTGAAATCCCTGAACTCCATACCACAGTATGATCTTCTTCCTTCTTTCTTCTTGATTCTTTTTTATCGTTTCTTGCAATTTTGAATATTGTTTATTCACTGTTTTGGGGTTCACCGGAATCCGACGATGCCGACGACGTGACCCGACGTTCCAGCGAGGTACCCCGACGCGTATGGATCCATTGTTCGTCGTTTGGGTGCGCACCAGATCGCGCAGCAGATCGCGCCCCCGTATCGCGCCCAGACCGTGCACCAGATCGCGCAGCAGATCGCGTCCGTATCGCGTCCAGACCGCGCACCAGATCGCGACTAGACCCAGTACCGTGTCGTGCCGTTTCACGCGCCGTATCGTGACATGTGCACCAGGCCGCCTGCATCTCGACCCCTGTTCTGAGGCAAGTACCCCTTCCTACATGCTATACAATATTTACAGATATAATATGACTCCCTAAACCTGTAAATTTAACTTGGTACGATCATTTCGTATTTTCGGTTACAATATTGCATTATATCATTTTACTGTTAAACATAGAATTTACAGTTTGCCAATTTGAACCTAATAATCAAATCTACCTGTTAAATCACATTTTACTGTTAAATAGATGGTGGCATTTATCCATGTAGTTCTGTTACAATCGGACACTCGTATGCTTTTGACTTGAAATAACTGTATTGAACCGATACCTAAACTATTGCACCGCTAAGGGTGCTTAAACCTGTTAACATAACTAAACGGCTATATCGTCTTACTGCACTCTTGTAATTTGAATGAAACTGCTTATTATGTAATTCATTGCTTATCTCAAGTTGTTAATACCTATGTTTGTTTATATGTCTGATTGGGAGCACACTCACGATATTGCTTACATCTTGACCTGACATTGCTACACATATATATATAATGATACGCCTGACATGGTACCGTATACTGTTGACTTGACCTGATGTACCATGACCTGACCCGTTACCTGATCTTGTGTCTAATGCCAACAAACCTGACATGTAGTCCTCATGGACCGTTTCTGTTGTCTATCCAGACAAACCTGCTTTTACCTGATCCTGTGTTGGCATTAGTTCTTGATTACTGAATACCTGACTTGACATACATAACTTGGGGGTATGGGGAAATCAAAGGTGAAACCGACTTGTAACTCAACAGTTCGATACCTGTTCTGATCAGTCTTACGGGCTAGGCCAGCCCCGGAGTGATGATGCTGACATCACTCGCCCATCCTGCTACCTGTTACTGCCTTGCGGCACGTCTTGGATTCAGCCCCGAGGATCTTGACCGTAGTCCCGGGCATTCACGGGATACTATTGAGTTACATCGAAGATTCATCAATTGATTTCAAAGACTTTAGAATAGAAAACCTGATAGAACAGTTTAGTTATCCACTACACACTACCCTGCACTGCTTGATTCACATTATTGCTACTCTCGTTTTATTCATGTTTATTCTGCATTGCCTGTTACCTTGTTCATATTTTTTTTTACTTGTTGACATGACGCGCCGACGTTTGGGTTTTGCATGGCCCAGATTCTGTACCGCTGTCGCAGTCCGAGCAGGAGTACTTCAGCCAGCAGGCTAAGCTGTGAGTTCAATAGTAGTTAGTTTTATTTTCTGATGTGAGCCCGCATTATGGGACATACTTTTCAGTTATTTGTATTGGATCATTTGCTTCCGCATTTATTTATTATTGACTCCTGTATTCCGGATTATGGACATGTTTTAGATAGTCTTATCTTGTTCTTGATATCTCTACAGCCGTAATGTGACTGTGGATGGATACTTCCTACCCACAGGTAGCATGGTTGGCTATGTCACGTGCCCAATCTAGCGTACTCTGGGAAGCGGGGCGTGACATGGTTCTTTTGGTATCAGAGCCATAGGTTAGTTGGATTGATTCTTTTGTAGTTGGGTATTGTACCCAATACACGAATCAGAATGCCCGTGTTTAGGAAACATGTCCTGCCACTTTGCCGCTTACCATTCTTGAATCACATTCTTCCTGATTATATCTTTTACGATGTGCAAACTTCCTTTGCATATCGACTCGAAAAACCTGATTTCTTGTTATCTCTAGGACTTAGGCGACTTTGGTGGAGTTAAGTAATTGTGGCTATGATACCGCGGCATAGTTACAATGCGGTACTCTATTTAAGTATCTTGGAGTTCTAGCCTTGATCTATATATTGAATCTATCATCATGCTAATGTTGGGTGTTTTGAGTTCAGGATTATGGCAGGTAAGAATTTGAAGACGTACCAGAGGCGTGTGGATGAAGTCGCCATGCTTGGAGTGATAAGAGGAATGCTGGAGAATCAAAAGAAACAGACCGAGCTGATCCAGCAGTAAGCAGACTCATTCCAGGAAGGTTTGAGGACCGTTCAGCAGTCCGTAGACAGGATTGAAGCTAAACCAGTCGACCAAGTAGGGACCGTGGCAGATTTCAGGCGTTTGGGTCCGTCTACATTTACTGGTTTGGAGGAGCCGTTGCCAGCCGAGCAGTGGCTAGTTGACACGGAGAATTTGCTGATTGCGGCACAGATTCCAGATGACAAAAGGGTTGATATGGTACGCATTCAGCTAGTGGACTACGCCCGAGAATGGTGGCTTGTGGAGGAGACCCACTTGCCCAAGCCGATCAAGTGGGCGGATTTTTCTAAGAGTTTCCTGGAGAAGTTCTTCCCGCGGACTGCACGGGAGGAAGTGGAAGAGAAGTTTATTGGGCTAAAGCAGAATGGAGCACCCGTAGATGTGCATGCAGCAGAATGGACGAGACTCAGTAGATTCGCTGGACTTTTAGCTGCCAACAATGCAGACAGCAGTTGCGGTAAGGAAGCAGTTCTGTCGGGCCAGTCGAATTTAGGGCTAGGCCGACAAACAATATCCTTACATCAATGGAAGTTGATAGTGGTGAAGAGCCGGCGGTTGTTCGCGATTTTATGGACGTATTTGAAGATATATCAGGTTTACCGTCGAAGCGAGACGTGGAGTTCGCAATTGATCTTATTCCTGGTGCAGCGCCAGTATCCAAAGCGTATTATCCAATGGCACCAGTAGAGTTGGAAGAAGTTAAGAAACAGGTTGCTGAATTGCTTGAGAAGGGTTGGATTCGAAGCAGTAACTCGCCTTGGGGAGCTCCAGTTCTTCTAGTAAAGAAGAAGGATGGCACGAGAAGGATGTGCATCGACTATCGAGAATTAAACCGGGTGACTATTAAGAACAAGTACCCGATCCCTCGTATTAGAGAACTTTTTGAGCAGCTTAGTGGCGCGAGGGTATTCTCGAAGCTGGATTTTGCGATTCGGATATTATCAGGTTCGAGTGAAAACAGAAGATATTTGCAAGACAGTGTTTCGAACTCGGTATGGACATTACGAATACTTAGTGATGCCCTTCGGAGTAACGAATGCGCTGGCAGTATTCATGGACTTGATGAACCGAATCTTTTCACCGTTCTTGGATCAGTTCATTGTGGTATTCATTGACGATATTCTGGTTTACTCGAAGAGTTTTGAGGAGCATGCTGAGCATTTGAAGATCGCACTGCAGACGTTGAGACAGGAGAAATTGTTTGCGAAGATGAGTAAGTGCGAGTTTTGGCTGGAGGAAGTAAAGTTTTTGGGACATGTTGTGTCTGGCGATGGCATTGCCGTCGATCCAGAAAAGATTGCAGCAGTCCGAGATTGGCCTATTCCAAAGAATGTTGCTGAAATAAGAAGTTTCCTTGGATTAGCCGGATACTATAGGAGATTTGTGGAGAACTTTGCTCGTCTGGAAGAGCCGTTAACCAAGCTTACGTGCAAGGAAGTACCTTTTGTATGGACGGACAAGTGTGCGTTAGCTTTTGAGACGTTGAAACAGAAGTTGATAACCGCCCATATTCTGACCGTGCCAGACAATTCCGGAGGATTGGTGATTCACAGCGACGCATCTGGGAAAGGATTGGGATGTGTTTTGATGCAGCATGGGAAAGTTGTGGCGTACACATCGAGACAATTGAAGACCCATGAGAAGAATTATCCAACTCATGACTTGGAGCTTGCGGCTGTGATTTTCGCTTTGAAGGTTTGGAGACACTACCTTTTGGGCGAAAGAGTCGAAGTTTTTACAGATCATAGGAGCTTGAAGTACGTGTTCACACAGAAGGAGCTTAACATGAGGCAGCGTAGATGGTTGGAGCTGATGGCTGACTACGATCTTGATCTTAAGTACCATCCGGGGAAGGTCAATGTTGTGCCGGATGCGCTTAGTCGGTTACCAGCAATTCAGGTGTTAACTACGCAGAAGGAGATCGTTGCAGATTTTCGAAGATTTGACTTGGAGGTTGTGCTACCGCGTTCTACGGGACAGTTGATGTAGCTGCAAGTGCGGTCGTCTTGATTGAGAAAATTAAAGCAGCACAATCGCAGGATCCTAGACTGCAAAAGTTTCGAGAGCAAGTTGAAGCCGGACTACGAACAGATTTACTGGTCCACGAAGATGGTTCGTTGAGGTATGGTAGCCGTTTGTGTGTGCCAAAGGGAGATGTTCGTGAAGAGCTTATGAAGGAGGCACACAGTTCAGCTTATTCTGTACATCCAGGAGGCACAAGGATGTACTGAGATATTCGACAGCATTTCTGGTGGGAAGGCATGAAACGGGAGATTGCTCGCTTTGTGCCTAAGTGCTTGGTGTGTCAGCAAGTTAAGGCTGAATATCAAAGGGTTGCTGGTTTATTGCAACCACTTCCGATTCCTCAGTGGAAGTGGGAACATATAACCATGGATTTCGTGACGGCTTTACCGCGGAGTCCAAAGGGCAACAATGCAGTATGGGTGATTGTTGATCGGTTGACCAAGGCAGCTCACTTTATTCCTTTTCGGGTTGGTCAATCAACGGAGACTTTGGCAGAACGGTACATGCAGGAGATTGTAAGATTGCATGGAGTACCGGTGAGCATCGTGTCCGATCGGGACACTCGGTTCTTATCACACTTCTGGAGGAGTTTACAGGAAAGTTTGGGGACTCGATTGAAGTTTAGCACAGCTTATCATTCTCAAACTGATGGTCAGTCGGAGAGAACGATCCAAACTCTTGAAGACATGTTGAGAGCATGCATGTTGGACTTCAAGGGTTCGTGGGAGGATCATCTACACTTGGTGGAGTTTTCTTACAACAACATTTTCCAAGCAACTATCCAGATGGCTCCGTTTGAAGCTTTGTATGGTCGTAAATGCCGTTCACCTGTTTGTTGGGATGATGTCGGTGAACGAAGATTGTTGGGACCAGATTTGGTGGTGCAGACAGTTGAGAAGGTTAACACTATCAGGAATCATATGAAGGCAGCTCAAGACAGACAGAAGAGTTGGGCTGACACGTCAAGAAGACCTCTAGAGTTCGCCGTGGGTGATTTGGTATTCTTGAAGATATCACAGTCTAGAGGGGTGATTCGTTTAGGGAGTCGAGGAAAGCTTAGTCCTCGATTCGTTGGACCCTTCAAGATCTTGGAGCGTGTTGGTGGGGTAGCGTACCGTTTGGCGTTACCGTAGACCTTGGAAAATGTGCACGATGTGTTTCACGTATCTCAACTACGAAGGTATGTTCGAGATGAAACGCACGTATTGGATCATTCGGAGTTAACAGTACGGGAAGACTTAACTTTTGAGGAGCGACCGGTTAAAATTGTGGATCGAAGGGAAAAGGTTCTCAAGAACAAGGTTATCCCCCTTGTGCTTGTTTATTGGGGTAATCGATCGCATGGAGAGTCCACTTGGGAACGAGAAGATGAAATCCGACAGAAGTTTCCTCACTTCTTCTTGTAGTTTTTTTTGTATTTTTGGAATTTCGAGGACGAAATTCTTTTTGTAGTTGGGTATGATGTAACACCCGAGCCCAATGCTACTGTTTTTCAGTTACTGTTTGAGCATTAGTGTGGTACTCATTTCATTTATCTTACTTGTTTATGGATTACTGTAAAATTTTACCCGGCAAAGTCATTTCTGCATATAACAATTTTTGGCATCTAAAATAAAATTAAAAATATCCATCTTGGCCTACTCGACACCCCTAGCCTTGTGGTAGCGTCCGTGTATTGTGTTCTCGTCCCGTTCAGTGAAACGAGCGAGTTTGGACGGCTACGCGCGCGTACAGGTGTCCGTTTTGGGGGTATGCTTTTTAATCATAAAACACTTCATTTGAAAATTTGGATCCCGCTTAAAATCCTATTATTTCAATTTCAAATTTTTGGACCCGAACCGGGCGCGATTTGAAAATGTTTTACTTTGCGCCAAAACCCCAAATCTTAAAATATTTAAACCATCATATTTGCCTAACTATATAAAATCTTACTGTTCACGTAAATCTTTTATATCTCTATTTTAGTATTTTTCCTAACTTCTAAATCGTTTCTCAACCAATCGGAAACCTTCGTTCCCGTGGGCCCCACCTCTTTATTCTCTCTCCTCTCTCTCTATTCCTCGTATCTCTCTCTCTCTCTCTCTTCTTTATATTTCAAATCTCTTCATCCCTCCTCTTTCTTTTTCTTTCCTTCAGCTGCAGAAAAACCCTCGCGCAACCCCGTTCCTGCACCTCGTCGCCGACGATCACCTTGTCGTCGCCTCCCGCCATATTCCTCGACATCCTCATCTCCATCACCTCACCTTCATCGCCCATCTTCTTCTTCCCTCTATCCTAGCATCTCAACCCGACTCCAAACCCTACCGAAACCTAACCCACCTCCTCCGAGCTCCGGCCCTCGACCCCCATCTCTGTCCATCTCAACCTCTGAACACCGACCACCACAGCCAACCTCGACAGCAACCCTTCACCAATCGCCACCGCAGCACTCAACCACCTCGACCCCGGTACTCACCTTCCCATCGTCGCCGACCATCCTTCGTCGCCGTCGCGACCTCCTCCCACGTCTTATCTCCCTCTCCTCTGTTCTCTTCTCCCTCCTCAAACCTGTGCAACCTTTAGTGAAACAGCACAAGAAACCCTAGCCTTCAAGTTCTGCAACCTTCACCCTTCGCCGGAGAACCCGCGCCGGCAACCCCCTCGGCGTCGCACCACTTGCCGACTCCCTTGAAATCCCTGAACTCCATACCACAGTATGATCTTTTTCCTTCTTTCTTCTTGATTCTTTTTTATCATTTCTTGCAATTTTGAATATTGTTTATTCACTGTTTTGGGGTTCGCCGGAATCCGACGATGCCGACGACGTGACCCGACGTTCCAGCGAGGTACCCCAACGCGTGTGGATCCATTGTTCGTCGTTTGGATGCGCACCAGATCGCGCCCCCATATCGCGCCCAGACCGTGCACCAGATCGCGCAGCAGATCGCGTCCGTATCGCGCCCAGACCGTGCACCAGATCGCGCAGCAGATCGCGTCCGTACCACGTCCAGACCGCGCACCAGATCGCGACTAGACCCAGTACCGTGTCGTGCCGTTTCACGCGCCGTATCGTGACATGTACACCAGGCCGCCTGCATCTCGACCCCTGTTCTGAGGCAAGTACCCTTTGCTACATGCTATACAATATTTACAGATATAATATGACTCCCTAAACCTGTAAATTTAACTTGGTACAATCATTTCATATTTTCGGTTACAATATTGCATTATATCATTTTACTGTTAAACATGGAATTTACAGTTTGCCAATTTGAACCTAATAATCAAATCTACCTGTTAAATCACATTTTACTGTTAAATAGATGGTGGCATTTATCCATGTAGTTCTGTTACAATCGGACACTCGTATGCTTTTGACTTGAAATAACTGTATTGAACCGATACCTAAACTATTGCACCGCTAAGGGTGCTTAAACCTGTTAACATAACTAAACGGCTATATCGCCTTACTGCACTCTTGTAATTTGAATGAAACTGCTTATTATGTAATTCATTGCTTATCTCAAGTTGTTAATACCCATGTTTGTTTATATGTCTGATTGGGAGCACACTCACGATATTGCTTACATCTTGACCTGACATTGCTACACATATATATATAATGATACGCCTGACATGGTACCGTATACTGTTGACTTGACCTGATGTACCATGACCTGACCCGTTACCTGATCTTGTGTCTAATGCCAACAAACCTGACATGTAGTCCTCATGGACCGTTTCTGTTGTCTATCCAGACAAACCTGCTTTTACCTGATCCTGTGTTGGCATTAGTTCTTGATTACTGAATACCTGACTTGACATACATAACTTGGGGGTATGGGGAAATCAAAGGTGAAACCGACTTGTAACTCAACAGTTCGATACCTGTTCTGATCAGTCTTACGGGCTAGGCCAGCCCCGGAGTGATGATGCTGACATCACTCGCCCATCCTGCTACCTGTTACTGCCTAGCGGCACGTCTTGGATTCAGCCCCGAGGATCTTGACCGTGGTCCCGGGCATGCACGGGATACTATTGAGTTACATCGAAGATTCATCAATTGATTTCAAAGACTTTAGAATAGAAAACCTGATAGAACAGTTTAGTTACCCACTGCACACTACCCTGCACTGCTTGATTCACATTATTGCTACTCTCGTTTTATTCATGTTTATTCTGCATTGCCTGTTGCCTTGTTCATATTTTTTTTTACTCGTTGACATGACGCGCTGACGTCTGGGTTTTGCATGGCCCAGATTCTGTACCGCTGTCGCAGTCCGAGCAGGAGTACTTCAGCCAGCAGGCTAAGCTGTGAGTTCAATAGTAGTTAGTTTTATTTTCTGATGTGAGCCCGCATTATGGGACATACTTTTCAGTTATTTGTATTGGATCATTTGCTTCCGCATTTATTTATTATTGACTCCTGTATTCCGGATTATGTACATGTTTTAGACAGTCTTATCTTGTTCTTGATATCTCTACAGCCGTAATGTAACTGTGGATGGATACTTCCTACCCATAGGTAGCATGGTTGGCTATGTCACGTGCCCAATCTAGCGTACTCTGGGAAGCGGGGCGTGACAGTTGGTTCGAAAATACGGACCCTAACGCCGTGAAATGCCATCCCCATTTAGATCCGTCGAACCTGAAAATTTCCGTACCTGAATTTTGTGAAAATTATAATAAATTGGTTACACACCGGAATGCTGTGTTCGAGGGCTCATATCGAAGACGACTCGATGAAATAGAACCCCCTATAAGTTACAATCTGTTTCTATTTTACAATGGTCACAGAAACTATTCGGGAGTCCGGCTCTAGGCTGCAGTCCAGAGCAGCACTGCGTGTAGACACTTGGAATGAAATGATTTTACATCTTTGTGTGGAAAAGGTATTATGAGGAACCATATACTGTAGCGTATATAAATCTGGTAACTAACTATTGGAGGTGGTTTCGCTTGTTTTTGCCTTCGTTTACTATTTTAATCACATTTAAAACAGTCAGTGTGTATTGTTGTCCCAAGCAGGGACAGAACGCGTATTCCGATATTAAACATTGTATAACTCCCGGCACACAGCGGATATTATCAATCCGTATGATAATTTGGAAACCTAACTGTTAAGCCTAAATATTATCCAACTGTAGCGTCGCCTAATTATGATCCCAACTGGGATTAAAACGTGTTACGAAACGGACTTCCAGTTCGGAAACTGGATTTCCAGCAGTGAACACTTAAAATGAAATGACCATAACTATCAAACCTGGAATCCGATTGACGCGAAACCAATTTTTATGGAAAGATAATTAATCATACTGCTTACCCCTTTTTATATAATTTTGCTTAATTCTACACGTGTGATTTATAGTACATTTTGCAAGTGGTATGACACTGGCTGCTATGTTCTTTCATATTATAATTAATTGCATTCTCATCATATCATGTAGCGGTTGTATTCTCATTTGAATAGTGGTTACATACATTGATAACCTAGTGATTGTGTTACATTACCCAGTGATAAATATTAGTGATTAGATTGTGGCAAGTACGTTAGTGTATAAGCGTGATTGAATAGTGAAAGTGACGCGTACTTGTACACAATCAGCGGAACCAGTTAAATTCTTGCTTTATCGACGCCTATGGGACATATATAAGTGTAATTATAACTGGAATGGGACGGTTATGGAAGCACTTATATTAGTGTCATAGGTAAGGCATCAAACACTGTCCATTTATCTTGGATACCAGTCGAGACATGCTTGATGGAGATCATGACTCCAGTTCTCGCGTAGACTTGTCATGGACCGACTAGTATTTGGATTCATGATTGGTATTTGATGTAGACCACAGGGTGTGGGGTAGTTTGAATGTGTGTTCTATCAACGGAATCTCGGGAATCCCACTGCCGGCATATACAGCGATTTTGGGAGTCATATGGGTGATATTACTGATTATTAGTGAGCGTGATTCGGGCCCGTGTTCCCTTACCCCTGGGGCCTACCCTTGGGTTGGGGATACTCCTGCGGTGGTTGACGCTCACACTTGGACTGAAGATGGGTTTAGCGACCTGGACAGTAAGACTTAGAGACTAATAGGTTTAGTGACATGGACATGCATTAATTACTGATTCGTTATACCTGCTTTATTGTTTACCTGCATTGATTACTTCATGCTCATGTCATCACTCCATGTTTATTGTTTCTTGTTCATCATCATTGCATGTGTTTACATATGTATTTATATATATTTCTATTGTGTCGCTCTGATGACCTGAGTATGCATGCTCAGAGTGAGAAGTAGACTTAGCTCAGGTCAGGATCGGTAGTACCTCGAGGATATCGCGGACATCTAGATCAGCCATGCCAGCGCTATCCTTCCCTTGATCTCTATCTGGTATATCTTTTATCTATTCCGATAGTATTTAGTGACTGCATTTTTCTTTACCTGTGCTATGATTACTGATTACCACGTAGTGCTAGAAGTCGATGTGTGACTACGGCAGTATATTTCCTTGACCATAGAAGCATGGATGGCCTTGTCACCCCTCGTATTCTGTATTTTGGGAAGTGGGGCATGACAATCTTCCTGATTCTGGCGGTCATGGCATTTTTCTGAACCCACTTCAGAGGTTCAAAGGAATTGTTGACTTTTACGGCCGACTCAGCCGTCGTCGCGGGGTGACCCTACTCTTGGAACCTCATAAGATTCCATTTGGCTGGAGTCCTAGCCCTTTTGTTGGCTCTACATCTGAGCCGCTTCTGCCTTAACTTTTCTAATTTGAGCACTTGACAGGCTTCGGCTCTTTGGGGAGCCGCCGTAGACCAAGCGATGGAGAGCTTCGGAAATACGCCTGATTGCGCAATTTTCAGAGGCATCGCCTGTGCTTGTCCACGACGTTCGATGATGTCCTTTGTTCCGGTAGTTTTTCCCCCAACTGGAGCACCAGAGATTCGTTCGGACACCGTTTTATGTTTGGGCTGTGGTGCCTTGGCGATCACAACGTTCGGCCTCTTGCCCCTTAAGACCGGTTTGGCCACCTGGTTTGTCGTGACCTCCGCCAGATGAGCGCTTCCGGCAGGGTAGATGATGACGAAACCAAATTGACGGGATGACTCCTCCCATTGCCGGCTGAGACTTGCAAGGAGAACCATACGGGCATTAATCTTGACCACGTATTGGATCGGAGGCGCGTCAGAAACAAAGCTCTTCTTGGGAAGCATGATTGCTAAGTTCGAGATTGTTACTGAAAACTTGTTAACCTGTACACACAAAAAATGACTTTAGTACAAGCAATCGATATATATGTTGATTGAGCTCGCGTGAACGTTTAACCCGAAATATAGGAGGAGAGATAAGGTCCCATCGGGCGTGCCAGAATCTGTAGGGTGTTTTTCTTCACCGCATTGAGATGGGAATATGCGTCGCTTGTCAGGCGTACAACAGATTCCCCCTGCCTAGAGTAAGCGGGATTTTATTGATTGTGGGGATCCGAATCTCCTGCAGCCATGGGCTAAACTGCCGTTAATTACCCCTCGCCTTTGGAGCGAAAGAATCTCCGATTGATGGGCCAAACTGGTCATGTGAACTCAATGCGCAGTGTGCGTGTGTTGTGTTTTGAGGGGTCTTGGGTATATCGGGGGCCACGCAAAGTTTACGGGGGCCCCGCTATCCGGATAGCGGGCTGGGGGTCAAGAAGGCTAGCAGCCCCCTTGCGGGGTAAGGAAAGCGCCTCGTTAGAATTTTTTTCCTAATGGGGACAGTGCTGTGGAGTGTGTGTATATAAAAAAAAGGGAAATATCGTCCAAAGGACGCGTGGGTGCCAGCGCCTTGCGTGCTTAGCACGCTGGTGCTGGGCGCCAACAAGAAAAAGAGGGGGATTAGCCCCCTATACTGGGATTTGTATCCCTAATTGACTTTTGGAGTTAAACTCCTAAAAAAAGGACAAGGGGGCTTATCCCCTGCACTGGGAGTTGTACTCCCAATTGAATTTTAGAGTTAAACTCATAAAAAAGGATTTATTATTATTATTATTATTATTATTTTTCGTGGAGTTAAACTCCTAAGAGATTTTTGGAGCTGATGAAAGGGGACCCCTTTCTTCTCCCTTGAGCCCTGGATCTTCCCAAAGTGGGATTCTTGGAGATGGGTCTCCTTCTTCCTCCTTTCTGTTTGTCACGCCCCGCTTCCCGGTGTACGGCGAATGGGACACGACGAGGCCGCTGCGTATTTACTCAGAAGCAAATACACTAAGCGTAACTAGGTAATATAAAAGAAATGTACACAAGAGACAAATGTAATGAAACAACAACTTTATTTATTAACATTCTTTTACAATACATGGAAAAGTAAATACATAGGATAAAGCGATGCCTAAACAGTGGCATAATAGAAATGGAAAGTACTGAAATGAAATATGTATAAGTGTAACTACAGCTCGGGATCTTCAATAAACTGGTCCAAGTCTTCAGTGCTGGGCTTGATCTCTGGAAGGTCCGAAACACCTGACGACATTCAAAGAAGAAGAAAGAGAATGTCGTCAGCGAACAAATCGCTTGGTAAGTCCCAAAGATAAAGGAGAAATAGAAAAGACAGAGAGAGAGTGTGTGTAATTTTTAAAGTTGTATTATATGTTATAATGTTGTATTTAGTGTTAACGCTGTTATTTGTAACTTGGTATAAAAGGATACCAGTATATACGAGAGGGGTCTCTATATGCCAGAGACTAGAGGCAAATGGAAGTACAAGGCTCTGTTAGAAAGCCCGAAACAATGGCGTGGTATTCAGGTTAGGTGTCTTAATCTTGCAGTCTTGTGCAACTTCTAACACCTTCTGTACCAATCTACCCCTTAAACCCCGCGATATCTTGTTTGTATTGTTTGTATTGTAAATTGTATTGCAACTTGTATTGTCTTGTAATATAGATTGTATAATTGGATGACTTGCCGAAACCATGATATCAGTAAATGGATGTAACTGGAGAATCATGGATGTAACTGGAGAATCATATAAATGAAAATATATCCATGGTTCGGTTCAGTCAATATAGATTGAATATATGTATTCATGGATTCATGTTGAATTGTAGTTTGTACTTAAATCATATTCAAGTCAGATTATTTATAATGAGACTCAGTCTGAGTCAGAACAATTAGAAAAGAAATTGAAGTCCTGATTGTTTTGATGTTATCGGTAACCGCTGCACATGGGCGGCATGATTTGTGTCTTTTTCAAAGACGATTACCGTATTGATAACACCGTTGTTAAGTTGTCTATCTTAAATAGGCAGGCACCCACTTCTCCGGCTCCCTGGGGCTCAAGAGATTGGTCCCGCTTAAACCTATATTTACTAGGGTCCTTAGGGTAATTTATAGAACTTGAGGGTTTTTTATGTAAAAATACTTTTGTATAATTTTCAAAATACACCTCAAGTATTTAATTATCGTCTTTAGAGTTGGTATAGATGTAGATTTTATATTTGTGATATTTCTAGTGAAAATAACCTAATTTCATAATATAGGGTATTTAATTGAAATATTGAACTTGTATGGAATTCATGGTGTTTTAATATAAAGTGATCCTTGTGATTTTAGAAAAAGTTGGAATATTGATATTATACCAAAAATAGATATTTTGGTAATACATAT
Source organism: Agapanthus africanus (assembly GCA_030015575.1). Classification (NCBI taxonomy): domain Eukaryota; kingdom Viridiplantae; phylum Streptophyta; class Magnoliopsida; order Asparagales; family Amaryllidaceae; genus Agapanthus; species Agapanthus africanus. Next base: position 533,381,757 of record JASDDO010000010.1, read on the forward strand.
ATATTTATATATTTATAAAAATAATTTTAATTTATTATTTTCTAGAAATCTCATTTTCTTAAGATATTTGTATTTTAAATCTCTCGAGACCGAATGCTCCTTGCGTAGGTCTGCATCTCGCACTACTAAGCCCAGAGATGTGCGATAATCCGCACCATCCCAGCCGAGCTCCCCAAAATGAGTTATAGCGGTGCTTTGCAAATATTTGTGTAAAATACATAATCTTATAGAAAACGGTTTTAATAGTAAATGGTATTTATATGTAAAGTTTCGTTTTCCCGTATTCTATGTTCCCGAACAGTTATTGTGCTATGTTGCATATGAGTGTTGTGAGGAGGTAGGTCATTATCTCGTGATCTAATTAAAGGTATAGCAAGATTAACAATGTTTTAAGGTAGAAAGTAAACTATATGGTATTTTATTGAAAAAGAGCGGTAAAAGTTACAAAATAAAATATTTTGGTATGAAACTTGTTCAACATATTTTTTTAATGATTAATAGTCGACATGTAAGGGTTTAACATGGTTGTGTTAAGGAAAATTGAACTTTATAAGAAAACCGAATCGGAAGTCGAATTTAACTCCGCTTCCGTCGGGTTTTATTAAAAGAAGTTTTAAAACTAGAGAATAGAAGAGGGAGGTGGGACTTATGGGTTTGTAGTATAGAGAAGAGGGAGAGGAAGACGTAGGAGGCGCCGGTGCGTCGTTTCGTCGCCGGGAGCTCCTAGGGTCGTTGTCGGAAGATCGCCGGAGTTTTGCCCTTCGCTAACTCCACTTGTACACAAAAGCTCTAGGGATTTTCTTAAGAGTTTTGGACAGAAATTTGGAGTGAGGGGTGTGTGTTTAGGGTCGATATTTATAGGGAAAGATTAAAGTTAGGGTAGGTGAAAGGTTAAATTGAAAATGTAATAAAAATTGTATTATAAATATGGTTTTAATGAGGTTTTAATTGGATTTAAAAGACTCTGGAAATGTGCAGGAGATTTAAAGTATGCAGGGGTTATAAGAAGCTTAAAAGACACAAGTTCACTGTTGACGACTCGGCGATCCGGCTCAACTCGGCCGGCGGCGGCGGGCCGAGTCGGCCGAGTTGCCGGCCCGATGCGGCCGAGTCAGGCCGGGGCTCACGGCCACGTGTCCCTCGTCGCTTGGTGTATCCCCTGGGTCAGTTTGTTTTACATGTGTAGTGGGGGTTTTACGAGTTATGCACGTGTAGGCTCTTGGGCTTCTAAAAATTTAAAAGAAAACAATATTAAAAATAATGTGGGTGATGGGATTTGAACTCTGGTGCTTTGGTTCAGCAGTGCAAGGTCTTACCAATGAGATACAAGCTCCTTTTTGCTATTAAAAAGCAAAACAAACTTATATCTTGTGCTCAGGCAAAAGTATCCCTTTCTGTATTTTTTTGAAAAATTTGTACAGAAAGTTGTACAGGAAGTTTAGGTTGTTACATTCTACCCTCCTTATAAAAATTTCGTCCTCGAAATTTGTAAAACGAAAGTGTAACAGATTCAAGAAAAATTTGGTGATAGAACTATTGGTAGTGTATGAAAAATATGTAAAAGAATGCGAAGGTTTTGGTAAGTGTAATGACCCCAAAATCTTTATACATTTGTATTATCCCTCTTCAAAAATATACCGTATTTATTTGTACTTGGTATTTTCCTCTTTCTATTAAATTTATTATTATTTTATTCCTCAATCTATTATGTATTTTTCTAGGTACAATTTCTTTTTCTTATATTTAAGTTTTTAACTTCTCATTCTTATTTTTTCCTTTCATAAATATTTAACCCAAATCCATTATTTTTATTCTCCATAGCCCATCTAAAAAGCCCATTTTCTTTTAAGCAACATCATATATTTAATTCTAATTAAATATATGCATGAACAACTTTATAGCTCATTGGTTAAGTCCTTGCATTATTATTCCATAAGTCGCATGTTCAAATCCCCATTCTTGCAATTATTTTTATCATTTTTTTATTCTTCTCATAACCTACAAATGAGACCTTTCATTTCCAAATTGAATGGTGACCTTTCATTTCTCTTTTAATTCTCATGTTGAATGCATATATTATTATACACAATTCACCATTACACCATCTTTATTGTCCTCCTATATCTTTTCCTTCCTCACATTTTCCTATCTCTCACTTCTTCCTCTTCACCTAGAGTCCAAGAAGAAGAACATGAAGAAGTATTCAAGAAGGTCTCGCTACTAACGCGAGGCTATCGACGGATAGACAAGCCCGGTGACAATACCGGCTTGTGCATGTAAGTCCCTTCTCTCTCCTTTCCCCTCACCTCTATTTTTTCCTCTTGTCATGCATCGTGAACCCCCTATTCTTTTCATATCATAATCCATAAGAGAAGACACGCATAAACATATACATATACATATACATAAGTTTAGATATATATGATTCTATATGGTTTAATAATATCTTATTATCTCTTGTTCAAATTAAAGTATTTTTAATTCTTTCATCATGATTATGAATGTTTATTACAAGTTGTGAGAACATAGATTTCAATCCATAATATATCTACGATATCTCATGGAATCGGTTTGGTTATTAAAAGAAAGGATAAAGCTTGCATAAAAATACTAGTTAATCTTTTTGCCGATTTTAGTATACACATCAATACCTTTAGGTTTAAAATAATTTTTAGAAATTAATTTTTACTTCTAAAAATTTCATGGAATTTACATATGATAGATTATATTATTTTATACATGCTGTAAAAATTTTAGATCGATCCGCATAACGGTTTATGAATTACATCGTATTTATTCACTGATCGTAAAACAGAAAACTGCAGTTATCGGTCAATTTCTACGACATATAACTTGGTATACCGGTATCCAAATTGAGCAAACTCATGTGTTTTTGATATCTACATCGAATGAACTAGATTTTATTAGTTTTATATTCTTACTGAAAACCGACGTAAAATATAGAAAACTGTGTTACAATATTAAGTGACGGATCTGGACAGAATCTGTTCCGATTCGCACACTGTTTTTAAATTGGACATAACTCGAACACCCGATGTCCGTTTGTGACAAAATTTAGATGTGTAGATGCACCATTGATAGAACTATAATTTTCTGTATATTATATTACTTAGGAATGCATGAAACAACCTGATATAGGCTTTGCAATAGAATATATAGTTGCTGTCCAGAAATCTGAATTTCTGTTTTAAATGCTGATATTAAAATGATCATAACTAGAGCTTCAGAAATCCAAATCATGTGAATCTTGGTGTTTTCGATAAGTACATCGAAATACCTACAATTTTCTAATAATTTTCGTAACCTGAAACCTGATACAAATTAACTCAAACTGCGTTTTAAAAATATGTGACGGTGCCGAATAGATTCTGATCTGTTTTGCGCGACGATACGAAAACATATATATCTCTCAAACCGGTAGTCATATTTAGGTAAAACTGGAACTCACGCATGCAAAACATTTAGAGCCATATTTCTGTTTATATTTCGCATTCGTTCAACTTGATTAATTAGTCGTACATAATATTTCTTTACAGCATTGTTTATGGTAGTTACTCGAATAATATACTTGACTCATTTCATGCTATTCGAACATGTATACATATTTATCTTGATCATTAAATTGTTGTATGTACATAAAGACGATAATTAAATACTTGAGTTGTATTTTGAAAACTATACAAAAGTATTTTTACATAAAACCCCCTCAAGTTTTATAAATTACCCTAAGGACCCTAGCAATTATACGACTTCGATTTACATTTCTACGATCGGACTCGGGTTTGAGTCTGATCATAATCCGACTTGAATATGATTCAAGTACCATATAAATCTTCAATATTCCAATTCAAAATGAACACATGAAGCCATGAATACAATTATCAATTTATACAATTTGACCGAACCGAACCATGGATATATTCCTTTTACATGATTCTCAGTATTCCATTTACATGACTCTACGGTTATAACCGTTTCCTGATATCATGGTTTCGGTCAGTCAGTCAATCAATTATACAACCAACACAATTTACAAGATAACAATACAAACAAGACATCGCGGGGTTTAAGGGGTAGATTGGTACGGAAGGTGTTAAAGGTGGCACGAGGTGGTCAGATTTAATACACCTAACATGAATCCAGTTGCTGTTGTACCGTGGCATAAACGGTTCCTTGTACTATACGTGCCCTTAGTCTCTGGCATATAGAGACTCCTCTCGTATACACTGGCATCCTTCTGTACCAAGCTACAAAACTTGAATATGTTTCAAGTCAATCTATATTCTTTTATATTCCAACTCAAGATGAATACATGAATTCCAGATTCCAGTTAACAATCTATATAACTTGACCGAACCGAACCATGGATATTCCTTTTACATGATTCCCAGTATTCCATTTACATGACTCTACGGTTATAACCGTTTCCTGATATCATGGTTTCGGTCAGTCAATCAAGTCAATCAAGCAATCATTACAAGTTTACAAGATAACAATACAAATATGACATCGCGGGGTTTAAAGGGGTAGATTGGTACGGAAGATGTTAAAAGTGGAATGAGATGGTCAGATTAAGACACCTAACCTATATTCAGTTGCTGTTGTACCGTGGCATAAACGGTTCCTTATACTATACGTGCCCTTAGTCTCTGGCATATAGAGACTCCCCTCGTATACACTGGCATATTTCTGTACCAAGCTACAAACAACATCGTTAAACAATATTCCACAATTTACTACAATACAATACTTTAGAAAATACTATACTCTGTCACTCTCATTCTTCATTTTTCTTTGGGACTTACCGAGCGACCTGTTCGCTGACGACATTCTATTTCTCTCTTCTTTGAATGTCGTCAGGTGCGTTGGACCAAGTTGAGACCGAGCCTACAAGTGAAGATTTGGAGGAATTCCAGGAAGACCCAGAGCTCTAGACTTTGTACTTGCTCTTCTCAGTATTTCCTTTATTATGCCATTGTTTAGGCATTGCTTTTCAGTTCAGTTGTATTTTCCATTCCATGTATTGTACAAAGAATGTTAATAAATAAAAGTTGCTGTTCTTTTATACTCTTGTCTCTTGTGTATTTATTTTATATTGCTTAGTTACGCTTAGCGTATGTACTTTTAAGTACATACGTAGCGGGCCTCGTCGCGTCCACTTCGCCGTACACTGGGAAGCGGGGCGTGACAGTAAGATTGTAAAAGAGGTGAGGAAATTATGGGTTAATGACAGATTCAAAATACATGAAATGATAAGATTCAAGAAATATGAATTGTAAAGAATGTTTTCAGTTGCTGTTTCTTGTGTTATATTGCTTAGGTTGTTCACGCGGAACAGAACTGCATGGTAGTGTTCCATACAGCTCTGACCTGCATGGGCCGCCAACAAAACCTGTCACGCCCCGCTTCCCGATGTGCGGCAAAGGGGACGCGACGAGACCGCTACGTATTTACTCAGAAGCAAATACGCTAAGCGTAACTAGGCAATATAAAAGAAATGTACACAAGAGACAAATGTAATGAAACAACAACTTTATTTATTAACATTCTTTTACAATACATGGAAAAGTAAATACATGGGATAAAGCGATGCCTAAATAGTGGCATAGTAGAAATGGAAAGTACTGAAATGAAACATGTACAAGTGTAACTACAGCTCTGGATTTTCAATAAACTGGTCCAAGTCTTCAGTGCTGGGCTTGATCTCTGGAAGGTCCGAAACACCTGACAACATTCAAAGAAAAAGAAAGAGAATGTCGTCAGCGAACAAATCGCTTGGTAAGTCCCAAAGATAAGGGAGAAATAGAAAAGACAAAGAGAGAGAGTGTGTAATTTTTAAAGTTGTATTATATGTTATAATGTTGTATTTAGTGTTAACGCTGTTGTTTGTAGTTTGGTACAGAAGGATGCCAGTGTATACGAGAGGAGTCTCTATATGCCAGAGACTAGAGGCAAATGGAAGTACAAGGCTCTGTTAGAAAGCCCGAAACAACGGCGCGGTATTCAGGTTAGGTGTCTTAATCTTGCAGTCTCGTGCCACTTCTAACACCTTCCGTACCAATCTACCCCTTAAACCCCGCAATGTCTTGTTTGTATTGTTTGTATTGTAAATTGTATTGCAACTTGTATTGTCTTGTAATATAGATTGTATAATTGGATGACTTGCCGAAACCATGATATCAGTAAATGGATATAACTGGAGAATCATGGATGTAACTGGAGAATCATGTAAATGGAAGTATATCCATGGTTCGGTTCAGTCAATATAGTTTAAATAGATTGAATATATGTATTCATGGATTCATGTTGAATTGTAGTTTGTACTTAAATTATATTCAAGTCAGATTATTTATAATGAGAATCAGTCTGAGTCAGAACAATTAGAAAAGAAATTGAAGTCCTGATTTTTTTGATGTTATCGGTAACCGCTGCACATGGGCGGCAGGATCTGTGTCTTTTTCAAAGACGATTACCGTGTTGATAACACCGTTGTTAAGTTGTCTACCTTAAATAGGCAAGCACCCACTTCTCCGGCTCCCTGAGGCTCAAGAGATTGGTCCCGCTTAAACCTATATTTACTAGGGTCCTTAGGGTAATTTATAAAACTTGAGGGGGTTTTATGTAAAAATACTTTTGTATAATTTTCAAAATACACCCCAAGTATTTAATTATCATATTTAGAGTTGTTATAGATGTAGATTTTATATTTGTGATATTTCTAGTGAAAATAACCTAATTTCATAATATATGGTATTTAATTGTAATATTGAACTTGCATGGAATTTATGGTATTTTAATGTAAAGTGATTCTTATGATTTTATAAAAAGTTGGAATATTGATATTATAACAAAAATAGATATTTTGGTAATACATATATATTTAAATATTTATAAAAATAATTTTAATTTATTATTTTCTAGAAATCTTATTTTCTTAAGATATTTGTATTTTAAATCTCTCGAGACCGAATGCTCTTTGCGGAGGTCTGCATCTCGCACTACTAAGCTCAGGGATGTGCGATAATCCGCACCATCCCAGTCGGGTTCCCCAAAATAAGTTATAGCGGCGCTTTGCAAAGGTTTGTGTAAAATACATAATCTTGTAGAAAACGGTTTTAATAGTAAATGGCATTTATATGTAAAGTTTCGTTTTCCCGTATTCTATGTTCCCGAAAGGTATTGTGCTATGTTGTATATGAGTGTTGTGAGGAGGTAGGTCATTACCTCGTGATCTAATTAAAGGTATAGCAAGATTAACTATGTTTTAAGGTAGAAAGTAAACTACATGGTATTTTATTGAAAAAGAGCGGTAAAAGTTACAAAATAAAATATTTTGGTATGAAACTTGTTCAATATGTTTTGTTAATGATTAATAGTCAACATGTTAGGGTTTAACATGGTTGTATTAAGGAAAATTGAACTTTATAAGAAAACCGAATCGGAAGTCGGATTTAACTCCGCTTCCGTCGGGTTTTATTAAAAGAAGTTTTAAAACTAGAGAATAGAATAGGGAGGTGGGACTTATGGGTTTGTAGTATAGAGAAGAAGGAGAGGAAGACGTAGGAGGCGCCGGTGCGTCGTTTTGTCGCCGGGAGCTCCTAGGGTCGTTGTCGGAAGATCGCCGGAGTTTTGCCCTTCGCTAACTCCACTTGCACACAAAAGTTCTAGGGATTTTCTTGAGAGTTTTGGACAGAAATTTAGAGTGAGGGGTGTGTGTTTAGGATTGATATTTATAGGGAAAGATTAGGGTTAGGGTAGGTGAAAAGTTGAATTGAAAATGTAATAAAAATTGTATTAAAAATATGGTTTTAATGGGGTTTTAATTGGATTTAAAAGACTCTGGAAATGTGCAGGAGATTTAAAGTACGCAGGGGTTATAAGAAATTTAAAAGACACAAGTTCACTGTTGACGACTCGGCGATCTGGCTCAATTCGGCCGGCGGCGGCAGGCCGAGTCGCCGGCCCGAGTCGGGCCGGGGCTCGCTGCCACGTGTCCCTCGTCGCTTGGTGTAGCCCCTGTGTCAGTTTGTTTTACATGTGTAGTGGGGTTTTTACGAGTTATACACGTATAGGCTCTTGGGCTTCTAAAAATTTAAAAGAAAACAATATTAAAAATAATGTGGGTGATGGGATTTGAACTCTGGTGGTTTGGTTCAGTAGTGCAAGGTCTTACCAATGAGCTACAAGCTCCTTCTTGCTATTAAAAAGCAAAACAAACTTGCATCTTGTGCTCAGTCAAAAGTACCCATTTCTGTATTTTTTTGAAAAATTTGTACAGAAAGTTGTACAGGAAGTTTAGGGTTGTTACATTATTGGCTGGATCTTAGGGGAAAAAGAAGGGCGAGACTTAAAAATCTTCCCTTTTAGATATCTGATTGGTGATCTGAGCTCCCCTTTGTGGGTTTCATGGTGAAAACTATTTTTTTTTGGGAAAAAAAAGAGTGAAACTCTTGATTTAATTTAAGAGAAAGGAAGAAATTTTAGAGCCTTGAGGAAGGAGAATGAGGCACAGAACCCTAATTTTTTTAGAGAGAGAAAATGTTGTTTTTGATTTTTTCATCATGTTGCCTTTATAGGCTGCACACTTTACATATAATCCATTGGGCTTTATCAAATGGTACTTGTGTCATCCTATGCCTTATGTGCTTATTTCCTTTTGTACATAAGCCATAGGGGTTACAAATTTTTGGCTTTCTGCCTATTTTACATACATTTATTTGTAAAAATTACATTTAGACTGATTTATTGCGTTCTTTTTGGCATGAAGCCGACCTCTTCCATGCTTGGTCTTGACTTGGGCTTGGTCCCACTTAGCTTGGGCTCGGACCCACTTGACTTGGGGTTGACCTTGGTTTTGACTTGGTTGATCAGGGTGAAACTTTTGACCCCAACAATGAATTCTTCACGAACTTCTCTTTTAGGCACACACAAACGACTTCCATATCCCAAAGAACCATTTTCATGACTCAATAAATCTGTTCAAAGTCCTGCCTCTTCTTGTCCTCGAAATTTCTGCATTATAGGATCATGCTACCGCGCTGCCTTAATGCTATCAATTAAAGATGACTGTACTTGCAACTGCACCAACTGCCACGAAGAATCCGGTAGTACGAGCACCAAGTCGAATCTCTGAAAATCCGCTATAATCTTCTTCTGTGAAGTCAGCATTCGTATTGCTGGCAACCGGCTTAAAGCATCTGGTACTACATTAACTTTTCCTGGATGGTATTTTAGATCAAGATCATAGTCGACCATCAGCTCCAACCATCTATATTGCCTCATGTTGAGCTCTTTCTGTGTGAACAAATATTTTAGGCTCTTGTGATCAGTAAACACCTCTATCTTTTCGTCCAATAAATAACGTCTCCAACTCTTTAGCGCAAAAATAACTGCTGCTAGTTTCAAGTCATGAGTTGGTTAGCTCTTCTCATGTGTCTTTAATTGCCTCGTTGCATAAGCTATAACCTTTCCATGCTGCATCAAAACACATCCCAAGCCTTTCCCAGATGCGTCGCTGTGAATGACTAATCCTCCGGAACCATCTGACATTGTTAAAATAGGTGCAGTTGTCAACCTTTGCTTCAGCGCCTCGAAAGCTAACACACACTTTTCAGGGCGGTATCTCCTTTCATATTAGCTTGGTTAAGGGTCTTGCTATCCGAGTGAAGTTCTCCACAAACCTCCTATAGTATCTAGCAAGCCCAAGGAAACTTCTGATCTTTTCGGGGAGTTACGCTTTAGTTACACTTTTGGTTTTCCGATTTCCCCAGGTTTCGTTTTCCAAGTCAGGTATGAATAATATTTAGTTAATGCCAACATAGGAACGGGCAGGTACATGTTATGGCTATTTAGACAATATGTCACGTCCATCAGGACAACAAGTCAGAATTGTTGGTATCGATAAATATTACAAATAATTAGATACAAGCAAGATAACAGGTTATAAGCAAGTCAATGTAGTATATTAATTTATATAAAGTGTTTATTTGTAACCACATCGTGCAAATGGTTCGTAATGAAATACGGTTGTCTATGTGTAATAAATCATGTAACGAAACAAATAAATATATTAATTCCTACATTCGATTTACCAATTGACAAACTAGAATAGTTCGTATATTTCTAGTTATAAATATAGTTTTGCATAAACATTATAAACTGTAATTATAAATATGTAATGTTAACTAACTAATGAAATACGAAATATATAAAACAGTATATTAATAATAAATTACGACACTATATATATAAGTAAACTAGTATGTAGCAAGTTGTAAACTTTTCTTGGTCGCGACGAGTACGGATATGAACATGACGAACACCGCATGACGGCAAATACGAAGCAACTCCGTCTTGCTAGGCTTGAAGATGAGATCTCGGTTATAAGAAGAGGGCTATCGATGATTGTGAACAGAAGAAGATAACGTAAACGCTGAAGTTCGCTGGGTGCTCGGCCAGAGGGTGCTCGGTGCAGGTTTGAGGCCGGAGATAGGGTTCTCGGGTTTAATGGTTGGGTCGAGTGAAGGCGAGGGGATGGTGATGGATCGCTGTGGTGATGGAATCGGCGACTGCGATTGCAGTTGAGGTGTCGGCAAAGAGGTGATGGAGGCGATGGCAAAGAGTGGAGATGGCGCTGGGCTGTGATCGAGTTTCGAAGTCTGAGATGAGAAGATGAAGGCGATGGAATCGATGATGATGAAGGTGATGGCGACAAGGGTTAGGGGGCGTCGGTGGTGAAGTTGGGGTCACGGGTTGAAGACGATGAGGTCAGGGTCGACGGCGGAGACAAGGAAGAGAGATTGTTGATAGTGGGCGGAGGTTGAGGATGCCGGCGATGGTGTTGGTGATGGGTGATGGGGAATGGCGAAGACTGAGTGATGGAGTTAGGGACTGGGTTTGGGATTGAGGACGAGGGAGAAGGAGAAGGAGGCGGTGGCGACAAGGGTTACGAGAGGAGGAAGGAGGGTGAGCGAGAGAGAGATGCAAGAGGAAGCGAGAGAGAGATGATGAACAAAGACAGAATTTTCTCTCTTTTTTAAATCGGAAATTTTTAAATATAAATAGTATATATATAGTATATTTATATATTTAGTTTAGTATAAAACTAATAGTATATAAAAGATAACACAAATCTCCAATCCGTCTCACAAAATCTCACTGAAAATATATATTGGAAAATAATATATACATATGTAGCCCATTTGACCATAATCTAAAGGTTAAAAATAATATATTCTAATATAATATATATATTGGGTATTTATGATGTTTAAGATTTAGGCGTAATAAATAAATGTCAATATAAAAACATGAGATAACATGATGATAATTTATATATATAAAATATTCCTAACGTATGGCTACCAGGAAAATATATGTATATATTTTAAATATTATAAATCTGTTATTTAAGATTCATATGGATTTAGTTTACGGATAAATATTAATAAAAAATAATCTAGCACCATACGGGTTTCACGAAAGCGGATCGGGTCGGATAAACATATCTATTATCAAACCAATCACAACCCAAATAAATAAATAAAACAAAATTTAAAATACTAATTAATATCGTACGATCGCGCTAGGGCGTTCCAGTAAATTTCTTTAATTGATAGTCTTTGGTTATACTCTGTTGGCCGTAAGGTTATGGTAGTGGAATCCTGTTTTGATTCTTGTCTAAAAACTTTTAATGATGCAACCCTATTTTTTGCCCATATTGAGGCAGACCTTCTTTAGTCTTAAAAGTAAATAAAATATATATATAACCTTTTTGCAAAGCTTGCTTTCTTTTTGGTCTCCCGGTTTTAAAATGGTTTATTCTTATGAGATTTACATACTCTGTTGTGCTGCAAGGTTTCTCAGAAGGAATTTAATTTTCAAATATATTTTACTAGGCAGTTTCTCTTGGCTGCTTCCTTTATAGGTTCTAAGCTCTTTGCATTTGTCCCTTTTTTTTCAGTTTCACATGATGCTTTTGACATCTCCTTTTTGCTGTCAATTAGTTTGTATGGCACCCTTTAGTTACTGGAAATTGGTTTTTGGCAAGATTAAAATAGATCCTACTTCCAATATCTCATGCCGTCTTTCTAGGTTATGACATATACTTCCTGTTTCACATAAAAGTTTTTGGTTATGGTACTGCTGCTTGTATATTTTTGCAGGTACAATTAGCTCGTATGATCTTGGAGCTTGAAGTATAGCTACATAGCCCATCATTAGTCAACTGAAAAAAAAAGCAAACCCCAATTCTTCAATTTTCGTCTAGGTGTTCATCTTGCAATTCTTGGGTGTGTATCTGGTGTTTTGTTTTAACTCTGTTGGTATTGTTGTGTTTTCATTTTAGTATCATTTTTGTATTTTCTCTGATTTTATCAATAAAATTTTATGGGACAGGCCCCACGTTTGGGAACCTGCTCTTCTCTCCAAAAAAAAAAAAAAGATGACAAAGGCAACAATTAGTAGGGACCAAGACAATTTGATGAAACATTGGAAAAAATTATTTATGTATAACCAATAAAGATGATAAAAAGTGTAAAAGTCAAACACAATGTTCTATTTTCTTTTTTTCATATTGAATAGGCATCGCACCTTGAAATGGTCAAGTTTTGATTGATGCATTTTTGCAACAATTTCAAAGATTCCAAGGTGTGCATACAAACAAAAAGATTAGAAAGGGTAATATACCATAAAGTTCTTTATTTATAGCAAAAATACCTCAAGGGCTGGTTTGATGTAAAATATTTCAATTAAAAACCATAGTTTAAGGTATTTTACCTTAACATAAAAACTTTTAAGGTATTTTAGTGAAATACTACCATGATAGTTGAGGGTATTTTACTGTAATATACCCAAAAGAGGAAACTAGACAAGTTAGCAGCACAAGAGATTAATGATGCCCTTAAAACACATGATTTATCCCATCAGAATCATAGAAGGGCCTCAGATCAGATCTACAACCGAGATTTCTAAATTCTCTCCCGCGAGCGAGAGCGAGGTGTGATCTTGTTTGTGTTCATCGGGATCTGGGATCCATCGAAGGCTCTCATCAGTTGGTAAGTTGTTCGATTCATCTCCTGCTGCTGCATTTTTGCATCATCGCATCTCAATCCCTTCTCTTTTTTAGCTAATCACCCCTTTCGAAATTTGATTGAATTAGTGTTATTCGATTCCTTTTGATTTCTTTTGTAAATTTTGCAACGTTTATGAAATGAAAATCCGCCGACACAGTTTATATATATATATATATATATATATATATATATATATATATATATATATATAGGTTTTTGGTTGCATAATGATGTTGATTTCATTGGTTCAAGTCAAGTTGATAAATTTATGGGTTAATGGCACAAAACACCCCTGTAGTTTACCATGAGTGGCACTTACACCCCCTTAAAAATGCTCAAAAACGCAGACTCAATTCTAAATAACTCAAATGTTTGTCTAATTTTGCTTTAGAACTTGTTTTTGTTGCTTAGAGTTGAATTGGAGCATTTTGAGCGTTTCGGTCGGTGAGCAGAGGGTTGTTTGTGCTCATAAATTACTTGGGGGGGGGGGGGGGGGGCGGGAGGGGTGTTTTGTGCTAGTAACCCATAATTTTATTGCTCGACTTCATTTAAAAATGGACAAATTTTCAATTTAGGCTAATTTTAAATAATATTTTTAAATTTAGGCCGCTTTCCAAAGTATTTACAAATTTAGGCCACTTTTGGCCACATCAGCTCCGCGTCTGGTGCTGCTCTTTTTTTAAAAAAAATAAAATTCTAGGGGCGCACTTGCTAAGTACGCTCCATACAATTCATAGAGGAGCCACATTGAAAATGTATAGGGTGCACTTGGTAAGTGCGGCCCATACAATAACACCGAGGAGTCCCATTGAAAACGTATGGGGCACACTTGCCAAGTGCACCCCATACAAGAACACTGAGGCGCCCTATTGAAAACGTATGGGGCACACACTCTATAGTTCCAGAAAATCGACAGATGTTTGATAAATAGTGGACAGACGTTTGACCAAGAACCCGCAGACGCTGAATCTTTAACTCAGATGTTTGCGCTCCTTGTGCATAAGCTCTCCGTCTAAGTTGTATGGGGCGCATTTGTCAAGTGCGTCCATACAACTTAGACAGAGAGCTCGCTGCTGCAGAGAGCTCACGGGAAGTGGTGAGCTCGCGGTCTATTTTGTAAGGGGCACACTTGACAAGTGCGCCCCTTACAATTTAGATAGAGAGCTCACTGCTTCCGGTGAGCTCTCTGCAGCAATACATATATATCAAAACTGGTATGTGCTACATTATATATCAAAACTGATGCTAACAAAATTTACATATATATCAAAACCGATACAAAAATGCATATAAACACACATACATCATAAATATCGCATCAAACAAATATACATCATAAATATCGCATCACAATCCGCATATATATTAAGCAATATCACATCACAATCAAACACACACATATATCATAAATACAACACAATACGACATAAAATTACATATAACAAGTCATTACACTAAAATCTAACACAGTCATCTCAACTTGTATGATGTCTTTTTCGCATGAAGCGGAGGCTATGATGGTTTGACTTCGTCGGTGCCAAGTCGCTGAGACGACTTTGGCCGGGATGGTCCCTGCATGTACTCAACGGGATGCTGAGGGATGCTGAGACGGTAGTGGCTGAAATGATTCTGCTTGTGTCTGTCCACGTCTTCTATGTGAATATGTGATGGGTAGTGCACGCACGGTAGGTGGAAGTATGAATCTGTGCTTCGCGAACACACTCATGATGAGAGACTTGATGTTCATACATGCGCTCTTTGGCTCCCTAGTGCCACGAATCCTCTCATCAGCGATATTCTCCATCCGTACATGGTTTGTATCTATATTGATGATAAATAAGATAATGAATTTCGTAAAAATAAGATTATAGTTACCAGATCTCTTTCTATCGGCGCTCGAGGCGTATGTGTAGTCGGCGGAGGTGTGGCCGTGAGGATGAATCTGCGGGTAATTATCCAATGCCACATAAGATATTCTTCTATCGGTATAAATAGCTCTCTCAACCTGGATGTTGTTTCCCCGATAGTATCAAATCCACTCAAATTTGACATTCCACGACCCAAGCTTCTCCGATTAGCGTTCCACCTTCACGCGGCGTCTGCTCCATCATGCTTAGTATGTGCTGCCTCATGCCGAACCGGCGAAGGACACGGCTTAACACGTGCATCTCAATAATCTCGTTGCACATGATTAGTGTTCTCGCAAGCCAAAAGTGGGCTTCTAGTAAGCACAACGGAGATAGAGTGTCCAACAGCTCATGTATGTACGGTGTCCATGTAACAGATCACTCCTCCATTACGTCGAACACGTTGCAGTAGAAGCTCAAAGCGTGATCTGGTGTCACATCTCATGACCTGACCGCGTTACACCTGCATATAGTTTGCACACAAATTAATATTTAAAAAAATTAGAATGTTTAAATATACACATAAGTTGAATTACTTACATGCATCCATATGGCCTTTGGCCATCAAGAGCAAACCAGGTTTTAATGGTCGGGCAACCAATAGAGAGATATGTCTATGACCATATCTGAAATAAAATATGAATTATAATGAATATCAATTTAATTCAGAAAAATAAGAGTAATTCTCAATTAAATATTTTATACTTGAAGAAGCGTCAAACAACCCTAAGAACCGAGTGCTCCATCAATACCACCATGCTCAGTGCGTTATAGAGGAATGAAAGAACTGCACTCCCCCACGATAGAGTGGCACACTTATCGAGATTCTCTAACAGTGCCAGCCAGTTAAGACTAGCTTTGCTTTTAGTCCTGTCCGGAAATAAGCGAACCCCCATCTAATGCAGAATATAGGCGTGTGTATGCTGCTCAACCGCCACAGGCGTAGTATCTATAGGAAGCTCACCGGAGTTTTACCCAACAAGCGATGGGACAAACTTGCCTAATCGTGACTGAAGCTCGCTGCAACCACATCTCCGTCTATATTGAGGCCAAGAAGAACGACGTCCTGCAGGATGATAGTCATCTCACCCACTCTAAAATGAAATATGGACATCTCTGGTCTCCACCTATCTACCAACGCCGTAATCAAGTGTCCATCCAGACGTATATACTCCAATCTGGATAGGAGATGAAAGCCTGCTCATTGCAGCTGCGCCTAGACACGAGGATCTTGACATGGGATCCTGCTACTTCGGCGTAAGTGGTCAATGCACTGAATCCCCTGATGGCTGTGCCAATTAAAATAAGAGGACTTGTATCAGCAGCATATAAATAACATATGAAACTCGATATAAACATTATAATTTTTTACATGTACTAATGCGGCGTTGGCTGATCTATGCTCAGCCTGCAAGTACAGAACACTCGTATCCACATGTCCAGGATCCATAAGTATATCTGTATAATGAGAAAGTCGTATTATATGTACTTTGAAAAAATGAGCATGTATATCAAAGGATAAGTACGTTTGCATGTATTTATGTGTACATATGTATGTTTATTTTTGTGTATGTGTGTGTTTGCATGTATTTATGTGTATGCATGTGCATATGTATGTTTGTTTTTTTGTATGGGTGTGTATGTTTGCATGTATTTATGTGTGTGCATGTGCATGTGTGTGCATATGTATGTTTGTTTTTGTGTGTATGTTTGTATGCATTTATGTGCGCATGTGTGCGCACGCGTGCATATGTATGGATGTTTTTGTATGTGTATGTTTGCATGTATATCAAAATACAACGATGACGTGCTGGGACATTTTTGCACCGTGACTTGTTATGACTTATGACCATAAGCATTGCAGTTGCTGCATTTATTTTGTCTATGTTCTCGTGATTCATCCATAACACCTTTGAAACGAGTAGAACGTGGTCGTCTTGCTTGTCTCCTACTGGTAGGTGGAAATATCGATGTACCGTTGTACTCCTAATATCGATTATCGGGTACAGGATGGAACAACGAAGTATAAGCAGCTCTGAGACAGAATACCATTTGAAGCAAGATCGTGATGTGCCATGTTTCTCCCACCCTCTGCTCGTGTACATGCTGAAATTACATATGAACACGGAAACTTTTGCAACTTGGGCATATTGCACGTACAACTGTGGTTTCTACCAATAATGACTACAGTGTATTGTTTTTCACTTTTGTCAGTCAATCGCCATTCAGATTGGCTGAATCTCACGATCCAAGTTAATCTAGCATCGGTAGCCCTGCTTGTTATTAACTGTTCGAACTTTAGGACATAATTTCGTCGGCCACGTTTGTCCCTCATGTCATGCAAAGAAGTATTTGTTCGCACGGAAAAAAGTCCGTGCTACTAAGATCTGAATATGTAAAGATCGAAATCTTTTTAAGACCCACTAAAGCTTTTTGAAGCATTCGTAGTTATCATGCAAAATCGTTTACCACCATCTTACGAAAGAGCCCATCCGACTTTTTTATTTTTAAAACTATTTTCAATCCAAGTATCTGCTCTTGGGCATATACTTTTAAGTTCCGCTCTCAGTGCGATTTATGTCAAGTCATCTGGTGCACATGCAATTTGAAAAAACAATTTCTGCAAGGTTTTATCACAAATCCGTCAGTTACGAAGTTGGCTCCGATATGTCGCATACAATAACGATGACTATAAGGTTCCGGCCATTACTTTCTTAGTGCGGTCGAAATCTGTTTCATCCGGTTAGATATGAAAGTAATGTGTCTTCCCCGTACGGATGGAATGTAGTTATGAATGTAAGCAATGAACCACTCCTAATTGGTTGTGATTTCACTATCAACTACAACATATGCCGAAAGATAAAGAACATCATTTGTATCAGCACCGGTAGCAATTAGTAAAATCCCTTTGTATCTGCGGAATAAAAATGTCCCATCAATACTGAGAACCGGACAGTAATAAACAAAATTTTCAATGGTCGGTCCAAATACCCAAAATACACCTGTAAAATATCCTATCTTTTCTGACAGTGGTTCGTTGGTATTGTGAAAGACAGTCCCCGAATTAGTTGATCTGATAGTGGCAAGATATCATAGCAAATTATAATACGACTCTTCCCAATCTCCGTAGATTTTAGATTAATGTCTTGTTCAACGCATTCCGTACTTCATATAATTTATATCGATGAATAAGGTTTCTCTTACAAACATTTGAAACATACGAGGAGTCACATCAACATCTGCTTTCATGAAAAGCAAGATCCCGTTACACAGAAATGTTGAAGTGGTCTGTTTATGATTTGAATTCACTTCAGGGTTCACACAAGTATGATCACCCACATACTTCTTTATTTCAAAATATCATGTCAGTGATTTCTTCGAAATATATGTATGAAGCCTCCAAGGACAGTTCGCGTCGGTTTTACAAACGACGATGTATTTGGTCTTGCTACTATTGGTTGTCTAAAAGAAACCCCATATTTAATTGACCAAACACCGACTGCCTGAATTAGCTTCTTATTCTCGAACATATCACCCATCTTCAACCCACTGTCAGTACATACTGAAATTTGACATTCTCTATTTCAGATGTAGATAACATGTGAGCATCTGTCATGTTATCGGCAAGTGGATCTTCAAACGCAACGAATTCATTATTACCACATGAATTGTTAATCCACCGCATATCATTCTCATCATCAAGAACATGTGCAATTTGTATGCTATTTTATGCTTGAAAGTTGTCATCACTAACACCATCATCATCATTATCATCTTTACTATGCCCTAACACCGTTGATCCATAATAGGTACATCGGCTGTAAGTGCAGAACCAATATTAGGGACTTGCATGCTGCTTGATGTTTCTCTTATATACTGACGATGTCCTGACCTATCGTCTGTAATCGGTGCCCATCCCATATTATATGACTGCATTTGCTCGGTATTCTAGGGATGAAAATTGAAGCCAAAGCTTGGCGTTGGCATGCAATTAAAACCGACCGGCGGTATAAAGGAACTGCACATAAATTTTTCAATACTTAATAAAGTATAACATACCTCCATTCTAAATAAACGGTGTTCCGCTAAATATACATGCGGTATAAAGATATGCAAGGTAATACTTAATAAACTCCTAATTCACTGGTGTTACACTTGGTATACCTTCACCTATGTAACTTTGATCTCTATACTGGTCATTATTGATAGGAGACATAAAACCGGTAGAATCAGCACTCATATTGAGCATGCGAGAAATTCTCATTGCGGGTCATGTTTGGACGCTTGAAAAGAAGGATTCGGTATTTCAGAAAAAGGTTCGGGCAGTTGAGCCGACATCAATATATACTTCTTCACAAACAACTCGATCATTTTCAATTGCGAATCAAGCATGATTTCTGTATCCTCATCACCGGATACTTCAATGGCGGTGTATTTATGCTCCATCGACCATTTGTATATTAAGAAATATTGAATTCTAGCGGGTTGATTTTGATAGTTTTGCACGCTACTTGCTTCAACTCGTTAAATGTGCTAGACTTTTTGACTCTTGTGATCTTATTTTTTCCTCCCACATATTTAGGGATATTATTTTCTTCGATTGATAATTGGCCGATATAATAGCAAATTAGAAAAATGTAAGTATCCGTCATTTCTCCACCTGCCAGAAAACTTGAGATATGCTTTGAGATTTCTCCACAAACACCCTAACCCTAAATGTAGCCCTAACCCTAACACTAACGATTTCTCGACAAACAACCTAACCCTAACACCAACAATTTCTTCACAATTTTTTTAAAAAATCAATTCCGAACATTTACCCTAACACTATAAATTTCTACACAAACCATTAAATTCGAAATTTAAATTAACCCTACAAGAGAGTCATGAACTTATACCTTTAGAGAGAGAGACGAGAGAATGAGGAGGAAGATACTCCAATAGCTTGCCTTTAGAACTCCCGGCTTTAGGATCTAAGAGGGACGGATCTGAGAGGGACAGAGATTTGAGTGAGGAGAGATTTGCGTGTGAGGGACCAAGATTGAGACCGAGATGAGAGAGAGAGCGAGACCGAGAGAGATCGGGATCTGAGAGAGAGCGCATCGTGAGTGAGTAGATTGATCTCTTTGGAGATCGATTTATTTAACAGATCCAGTCATGAGTCCGTTTCTTTTTGGGGTACAATTTACTTTATTTTGTAAGGGGCATAGTTGATAAGTGCGCCACATATAATTTAGACATTAGGTTGCAAGAGGCGCACTTGACAAGTGTGTCCCATACAACTTAGACAGAGACATTAAATTGCAAGTGCTCCTCATGCATTTTCAATGGGGCGCCTCAGTGTTCTTGTATGGGGCGCATTTAGCAAGTGCGTCCTATGCATTTTCAAAATGGCTCCGCTATGAATTGTATGGGGCACACTTGGCAAGTGCGCCCCTAGATTTTTTTTTATAAAAAAAGCACAGTGCTTGGTGCTGAGCTGGTGCTGATGTTGCCAAAAATGGCCTAAATTTGTAAATATTTTGGAAAGTGTCCTAAATTTAAAAATATTATTTAAAATTAGCCTAAATTGAAAAATTGTCCTTTAAAAATTTGCTCTAAAAAAAATATTATGATGACTTGCACAGGGAATGACAGGGGCATGCTAGAAAGAAGAAATCCTACTGGGTTGGGAGTGTCAAATCGATTTGTTTTGCTCATGCGGTATGCAATATTAAGGTCTATCGGAATAGTTACTTTCTCGAAGGATCGTTTAGTCAGTTATGACGAGGGGAAGAGGTGATGGAGGCCAAAAGAATCACTTGGTCACTACATTGTGTATCATGCTTGTTTGCCTTGTTCTGCTGTTTCTATATTATGGATCCTTCATTGGCTCCAAGGCCGAGCATAACAATGCTACATTAGACTATGGCAGTAAATTCTCTAGATCCTTGGGGTTGGGCCATGACGATAATGGTGAGGTTGGCAAGTCGGAGGAAACCGCTCTTGGGCTGGAAGATGGAGATGACGATAGCATTATACCCACAAACTTTCCAGTGAGTTCTTTTTAAAAAATTCTAGTTTTGCTTTACAACAAAGTTTGGATCATTCTTTTATTATTATTATTATTATTATTAATTGTTTCTTACTTGTTTTATGTTAAGGTTTGTGATGATCGGCATTCCGAGCTGATTCCTTGTCTAGATAGGCACCTTATTTACCAGACAAGACTGAAACTTGATCTGAATTTGATGGAGCACTACGAGAGGCATTGCCCTCAACATGAGAGGCGATACAATTGCTTGATTCCTCCACCACGTGGTTACAAGGTTGCATGATTTAAACTTTTCATTTACTTTGTATCCGTGTTTGTGCTGAGTGTGTTTGTGTCCTTGCACTGCAGGTGCCTGTAAGATGGCCGAAAAGCCGGGATGAAGTTTGGAAAGTGAACATACCCCACACTCATCTTGCGCATGAGAAGTCTGATCAGAACTGGATGGTTGATGCAGGTGAAAAGATTCAGTTTCCAGGCGGAGGCACTCATTTCCATTATGGTGCTGATAAATATATAGCGTTGCTTGCTGATGTAAGTCTAGTTGATCACAACACTTTAGCAGCAAAATTTTGTGTTAGGATTTTCGCTAGGCATGCAAGGAAGACGGGCAAAAATAAGAACATGCAACACCAATACTTAACGTGATTCGACTAAACCCGGCCTACATCCATGGGGAAAATATGAGAATCTCTTTATTAATGATCAAGAATACCGGTACATTTTATATTCTCTTTCATCTCGCTCATATTTTAACGCTCATACAAACATAAAGACTACTCTTGGTAAATCCCTCCACCTTCATCTATGGATGATCGCCCTTCGCCTTTACCTTCGTCTTTTCATACAAACACAAAGACTGCTCTTTTGGGGAATCTCTCACCCTTCGCCTTTATTTTCGTCTCCTCTTTCTCATTCTCATTCTCATATTTGACCACTTTTCTTTGATTAGACCCTTCTTTGTTTTTAGCACGAAATAATATAATTTCACTCCAATTAGGATTTTATCAAATCTCCAAAACAATCTCCAACAAATTTCTTCACAAATCTCCTTAATTAATCTCCAACATGTTTTCATAATTAAGCTCCAAAATGAATCATCACCAAAACCAAATTCTAGAAGGATTCAGACTCCATCAACTTTGCAACGAACTGCTTCGTTCTTCATCGACTCTTGAATATGAACCAACTCTAACAAATCTCCATCAACATCTTCAATCTCTTCTCTTCAACAAAGCTCTATCTTGATCCAAACTTCCTCCATGCTATCTTCTGTTTACCGCCGCAGCAAACTTAACCTTCTCTCTCGGATTTTTGAACCGAACACCTTCGAAATTACAATCTAAGAAGATGGGGAGCGGACACAAGCGTCGTCACCCATCATAAACTTAGACCGTAGAATCGAAGGCCCTTCAGTTCCCTACGCTCTGATACCAGTTTGTTAGGATTTTCGCCAGGCATGCAAGGAAGACGAACAAAAATAAGTACATGCAACACCAATATTTAACGTGGTTCGACCAAATCCGGCCTACATCCATGGGGTAAACATGAGAATCTCTTTATTAATAATCAAGAATATCGGTATATTTTATATTCTCCCTTATCTTGCTCATATTTCAACACTCATACAAACATAAAGACTGCTCTTGGTAAATCGCTCCACCTTCATCTATGAATGACTATCGTTCGCCTTTGCCTTCGTCTTTTCATACAAATACAAAGACTACTCTTCTGGTGAATCTCTCACCTTTCGCCTTTTTCTTCGTCTCCTCGTTCTCTTTTTCATGTTTGGCCATTTTTCCCTGATGAGACCATTCTTTATTTATAGCACAAAATAATAGAACTCCTACTCCAATTAGGACCTCATCAAATATCCAAAACAATCTCTAACAAATATCTTCATGAATCGTCCTAATTAATCTCCAACAAACTTTCATAATTAAGCCCCCTAAAAGATCTCTTATAAATATTCCAACAACCCTTCAAATAATTCTCCAACAAATTTTCCTAATCAATCTTTAAAACGAATTTTCACCAAAACCAAATCCTAGAAGGATTCGGACTCCATCAACTTTGCAACGAACCGCTTCGCTCTTCATCATCAACTCTTGAATACGAACCAACTCTAACATTTTGGTTTAAAGTGGATTTATTGTTTGATTTTTTTTTAGCCTTTTTACTTAAGTTGAAGGTGTTAATCCTCAATTAATCATTTAGTTACGCTTGTAATTTGGCTAAACTACGGTAAACTACCCTAATTTTTTTTCAAAATATTTTATGACAGTAACATCCCTTAAACTTAAGTGTAGCGATTTTTTTAACCAAACCCTTACAATGTAGCACTTTTAAGGGAGCTTACTAGAGTTGCATTCGGATTCGGATATCCGGATATTTATCCGGATCTGGATCCAGAAAATTTCAGATACGGATATTCAATTTCGGATCCGTTCGGATATATATATATATATATATATATATATATATATATATATATATATATATATATGGTCGGATACGGATATAGATCTTTTCAAATTTTTCGAATACGGATCCGGATGTCAGAATGCGGATACGGATACGAATTCGGATACGGATATCCGCGAACACATTAAGTTAAATATAGCATATTAAATTAATTTTCTAATTTTTATGTTTAATAATTAATGTTTTTATAATAAAATTAAAATTAATTAATATATTAGTTTGTTTATTTTACACGTACTATAAATTATGCATCTAAAATATTATTTTATTATTTTTATTTCAAAATATACATAATAGGTTAATAAATATGTACAATTATCTGATAATATATTCCGTTATGTGCATATTTATTTGTTTCAAATGCATTAAGCACTCATATTTAATTTGTATTCAATATTATTTGTAGTACACATCAATTACATGCAAATTTTTATTTCACATTCACTTATTTTACATTTGAAATATTTATTGATCACTATCCGATTCATATTCGTATCCATTTCTCTCATATCCGATCAGTATTCATATCCGATTTTGTCAAATATGGATATGAATTTTTCTTACCGAAATATAACCGTATCCAAAACCAAAAAGCGAATATAGATATGGTAATGCTGATATCACATCCGTATCCGTTCCGAATGCAACCCTAGAGCTTACTGTAAGTGAAAACTTTCAGGTGGTTAACTGAAAACACTCATAGTTAAAGGTACTTTAGTGTACTTTAGCCTTATGATTTGATGTTAATCGTAATTCCATACTTCTCTTTTTATCTATTTTTTTCACTCTATGCTTTTAAGTAGGCATAAAAAAACAAATCCCATTGCTCATATGGATTTGCAGATGCTTAACTTCCCAAACAGCAACTTAAACAATGAAGGCAGGCTGAGGACATTTCTTGATGTCGGCTGTGGAGTAGCAAGTTTTGGGGGATACCTTCTATCATCTAATATCCTGACAATGTCTCTGGCACCTAATGACGTTCATCAGAACCAGATTCAGTTTGCACTTGAGAGAGGAATCCCTGCTTACCTAGGCGTTTTAGGGACAAAGAGGCTCCCATACCCCAGCAGATCTTTTGAATTAGCTCATTGTTCTCGTTGTAGGATTGATTGGCTTCAGAGGGATGGAATTCTTCTGCTTGAGTTAGATAGATTGCTTAGACCAGGAGGCTACTTTGCTTATTCGTCTCCTGAAGCTTATGCACAGGATGAGGAGGATCGAAGAATACGGAGGGCGATGAAAAACCTAGTTACACGAATGTGCTGGAAAATTGCTGCTAAGAAAAACCAAACTGTTATTTGGGAAAAACCTCTTACAAATGATTGTTATATGGAGAGAAAGCCTCGTACTCAACCTCCTTTGTGCGACACTGGCGATGATCCTGATGCTGTTTCGGGTGTACCAATGAAGGCCTGTATCACTCCTTACTCTGAACGTGAGTACCCTAATGCCATGTTCAAATTTGTTATATGAACAAAACTTATACAGGAACATTAGTTCTTCAGCTTGCATGATTTCTAACTAAATTCACTTTTCTCATCTTGATTGATCAAGACATCTGTGCATAGCACCATACGAGCATAGCTCTTACAGTATAACTTTCCTCTTCAAAGTGGGAGGTCGCCGGTTCACTTCCCAATCGGGGTTGCATCCCAAAAAAAAAAGAAGACATTTTTGTTATAGCGTACATTTACAACTTGATATATTCAGTGCCTCTTTGACATCCTAGGCGTCACATAGCCAATCCAAAGTCATTTGAATCTGATTTCTTACAACAGAGTAAAAATTCTTTGTTTGCATTTCATCCATTTAATAGAATATACATTGCATGAAAATCCCTTTAAATACTACTTAGCTGATTTTACTGTCCTCTCTGGTGTCAGATCAGCACTGAAGAGGATATGAACCCAGCATGCGGAGAGCTATGATTGCTTGCAAATTTTCATCATTATATTTAAAAGACATCTTCTTAGTTTTCTATAGGGGAGTGCTCCATTGCAAACTGGTCCGCATTTTTTAAAAATGGTAACGCCCGATCTACGGTATATTTTAACGATCCGATCCGTTCAAGTTGATCACCCCACCCTCAAATATATGTGTATGAAAAATCAAGGAATTTAAAGACCTCTAGCCTATGCATTGATGGGTGCAAAAATGAACGTCTATCGGTAATGCAACCTAAACGTCATCTGATGGGTGCAAAAATGAACGTCTATCGGTAATGCAACCTAAACGTCATCCGATGCATAGGCTAGAGTTCTTTAAATCCCTTGATTTTTCATACACATATATTTGAGGGTAGGGTGATCAATTTGAACGGATTGGATCGTTAAAATATGCCGTAGATTGGGAGTTCCCGTTTTTAAAAAACACGGTCTGGTTTGCAATGGAGCACTCCCCGTTTTCTATAACCCTAATTTCTTAGGCAAACATTTAAGCATGCCTTTTGATCCTCTCAAATTAGTGCTTCTTCTTTCTTTTCCAATTTTTGGCAACATTGTAGCCCATATGTCCTTTACTACGCCTCTTTGGAATATGTCCGTAGCTACTCTCTAATCTCATTCATACCAAGGTAATGCTTCTTGTTCTGCAGAGAGTCATAGAGATAGAGGAAGTGGATTGGCTCCATGGCCTACTCGCTTAACCTCACCACCTCCTCGCCTTGCTGATTTTGAATATTCCAATGAAATGTTTGAAAAGGACTTGGTAATCAAAATTTAACTTTTGACTCGTATATGATTTCTTCAGACAAGAACTATATGGACATTTAATGTGGTGTCTGATAGGCTACCTAATGCTGCAGGAAATTTGGCAGCAGAGGGTCGAGAGCTATTTGAACCTGCTGAGTCAGAGAGTAAACACTTTGAGAAATGTGATGGACATGAAGGCAAACATGGGATCGTTTGCTGCTGCTCTTAAAGACTTGGATGTTTGGGTGATGAATGTTGTCCCTGAAGATGGACCGAACACCCTCAAGATTATTTATGACAGAGGCTTGATAGGAACTACGCATGACTGGTAAGCTAACGCAATGATTTAATTTTTGATTGCAATATGAAATTTTACGAAATCCATTTGTTGTCCGTTCGCATGCTGCTTAAAAAAATTCAAAACAATTAAAAAAAATCGTACAAAATTAAGGAAAAGGTGAGAACTGCTTGACATATTTTGTTTTCATAGTAAATGAAGTTCAGACTTTAAATTAAGTTTTGTTGAGACCTCATATAATATGATAGCTGTTGTTGCAAATTTTAACTTATTTAAAGTTCATAGTAAGCGTTCCTAAATAGCCGACCGCATTTTGATGAGAAAATGCTTAGATGACCATGATTTTTATTTTGAACTTTTAACTGAAATATGGGGCGTAAACTGCTTGTTTGCTTATCTTCATGCTGCGTGTAATTACTATATATTTTGGTCTAACCCTTAAAATACTTGGAACGCCAGGTGCGAAGCCTTCTCAACCTATCCTCGAACCTACGATCTCCTACACGCATGGACTGTCTTCTCCGACATTGAGAGGAAGGGATGCAGTGCTATGGACCTGCTTTTCGAAATGGATCGGATCCTAAGGCCCAACGGTTTCATCGTGGTTAGGGACAAGCGACCTATTGTTGAATTCATCAAGAAATATCTAAAACCATTGCATTGGGAATCTTTCACTGAGCCCAACACTGATTCGGAGGATGAGGTTGTGTTTGTGATCCATAAACAAATGTGGGAGCCGAAGGAGTATGAAAATAGTTATCTATGATGATTATTTTTTTCCCAGATTGTATAAACAGCGAGGCTGCTGATTAATTCGAGATGTTCTCGCTGTATATAAGCAATGAAAAGTATTATGTTTTTTTTTTGGTTTCCCCCCCCTACAGTTGCTTTTATTTTTCGACATTCTTAAGTAAAATTTTGTAATAAGAAGCTGGTTTATTCAAGTGGTTCATTTTTATAGTTTATGATCATGTTGCTTTTGTCCATATTTTTCCAATTTGTATCGACTGTATATTTCTCTTGTTTACATTCTGTACTTTCCTGGGACATTTGCGTTCATTAGTAAGACATGCAAATGTTTGGTTCTTGACCTTAAAATGTATAAATAAATAAATATATAAATAGATAAAAGAGACAAAAGGGGCTAAATTTTTCAAATAAGCTTTCTCCACACCCAGCCAGATATTTTTTTCCCCTAAAAGCATGCAGTTTGAATATGCTCATGTTGTGCAATAGAGAGAAGTTTTGAATTTAAACCGTAAAGACATGTCATGTTCGTTTCACGTCAATTTGGAATACCGCCTTCGTAGCCAGTCGTAATGCATTTTAGTTTCTACACGAGCACTTTTGAAAACCCGGATTAGCTTTTTCTCTACTGGAATAAAAAATAGCAAAGAATTATCCGGCAGTTATCCAACCATCCATCTTTTGATTGTCGACTAATCTTTTTGTGGATGTAAATAGCAGGCTCCTACCAACTGGCCCCTTCATTAATTTTATCACAAATTCAACCTTGGACCTTTCCCACAAAAGAAAAAGAAAAAGAAAAAGAAAGAAAATTGAGAGAGAATTATTCGTTTTAGATCTAGCATGAGGCCCAAGCCCACGCTGCACAACACACACACCTCAGCGCTCTTTTCAAGTATCGAGAGAACTTTGTTGTTCCTTCGATCGAAAATACAATAAAATAAAAACTTCGTTTTTGGGAGGGAAAAAAGAAAAGAAATTAGGGCATAGGGTTTCTCTCAAATCTCAATTAAAAACAATGGTTGATAATGCTGCTGCTCACTGGAGCCCTCGCCAGGTAATCATCTCACATGAGATGTTTGTTTGTTTGTTTACTGTTAATTTGTACCTCTCTCTATATTTTCTCGATTCGTTTCAATATTAGGTATTTGTTAATGTAGCTCAAAGTGCTTCTGGTTATGAGATTGCAAATTATATTTAGGGATTAGCAATTGGTAACAGCACCCTGTGGAAATTTTAAAAATTTGTTTTTGGGATGAATAAAAAACACTCAAGGATTCAAGCATAAGCATAGGGACAAGCTATCAAGGTGATATTAGCGTTAACCGGTGCAATTTTGCAATAGATAAATGGTGTATGGATGTGATGATTCAACAGTAGTTGAACACTAAAGGCGTGAGGGTATTTGTTAATAATGCAAGATGGTAAAAGAGCTCTAGAAGACAAATCGAAGGTGAATTAGTTTGAACAGTAATGCTTGTTTCAAAGGTTCGGTTAGGGTATGGGGTTAGGAAAACCGGAGTTTGTTTTTTTAGCGGAGACAAAGATGATGCAAACTCTAGTTTGCAAGGCCTTACCTCTACTTAAAAGTTTAGCTTTGATGGGGTGTTTTGCTTTGGAGATAATTGAACTCCAAAATAAGTGTTTTCTTCCCCTTTTTTATTTTTGGGGAGTTTAGACAACTTTGCTTGTATTGGAGTTTAGAAAACTATGGTTATCTCAATTTTGGAGTTTAGAGAATTTGTGTTTTTCTAAACTCCAAAACGAAAGCCAAAAATGACATTGTTAGGATTTTGGAGTTAAGTTTATGTAACTATATGAACCTCCAATTATTTTACTTCCAACCAGGCCCTAGAAACAACATTTTCATCAAGTGCATGAGATTTTGAGAATGTGGTTATAATGGTATTTTTGATTGTCAACCAAAGATTTGATTTGATGAGATTTGGGGAAAAGAAGGTAAGGTCACATTAATAGGATTGCATTCGGGGGTAAAGATTCCAAAGTTGCGAAATTGACAAGGCATAGGAACAGCCTACATGTTATGCTACTTTAAGCATCGCATGCGACTCTTATATGTATCAATTATTTGTCTGCAATTAGTTGGGTTTGTAAGTGTACGGGAGCTAGGGTCGCGACTGCTGCGGAATTGCACACAAAAATTAGTAGCAAGCATAGCCCCAATCCAAACAAGAATCTATCGAAATAATAATGCAATTGACTAAAGATCTAAACTAGAAAACTAGGGAGAAGAGAGTACGACCTTTGCAGCGCATTAACCACCTCTCCTTGGACTCCTGCTAGTTTTTACGAAACTCGGAACAACCTTGCTCGGTGATCTTCTTGCTGAAGATTATCCACCTTGAGATAACTTCAATACAAGTTTAGCTTCAAATTGATCTTATCAAAACGAAGCAACCCACAAATAAAACTTGCTAAGAACGATTGGTAGGAGATGTAGAATAATTAACTCACTAATTCTTCTCTTTTCTTTTCCCATTCTCACTTAAGCAAAAACTCAAGAGAGATGGAGTGATGAGAATGGCTATGGATTCTAAAGATGATGACTAATATATCATAGCTTATTTAAATTAATAAATGAAAATGAGTCATCTATTTTCTACAACATTCTAACAAATGATTCATTGATTTATTTATTTAAATGAGCAAATATATTTAATCTTTATTTTTGAATCCTATGTGATCCTTATATACACATCTAATGTGTATATACAATCATGACAATGATATATATATATTATTTATATCATATATAAATAATATATAAAGAGAAGGAAAAATAAAGTGAGTATGATATTAGTTAATATATAAATATATCAATATATAAATATACAATTAATTATTGAATCCAACACTTGACTTAATAATCCGGTTATATCATATATATACCAGCTAATATCATTAAACACCCGATTATAATACGTGTATTACATACACGTGCTTAATCGAACTCTTGCGCGTATTTTCATATGTGCCCTATATCGTTTCGCCTGTGCTGGGAAATCTGTGTGGGACTCTAAAGACTCGACAATACGCTGGCAGTAGGTTATGATATATCCATAGCCCACAAACACGTCGGCGGTACTAGCTCTACGTAACGGCTATCCAAGTATTGATCAAAAGAAGGTCAACGAGTAAGCTTATCTGAACCTTGCAAAGTCTATCCGTGACACCACTGTACAGTCCGGTCTCTTCGTTTAAGAGTATCACATATCAGATCTAGGGTTTTGAATCTGTCAGATCCCAATAACTCGATAAGTCGTGCGATAGAGAACTCATAACCATCCGGAGATACAACTAATAACACTTATCAGTTTATCTCCACTGTGGTGGCCACCGATTTGTGGTTGTAGTCATGTCCTGCACAACGCGACATCAACTTCTTATACCGGAAGAGACGAATCCTCTCGACCGCTCACTATCTCCACATGATTCGGGACTATACCCACCAAAAACCTGTTTGTACGACTCCTGTTAGCCGTCGTAGGGTAGAAGTCTAAGTATAGTGGGAACACACATGAGACACTATGGCGATCTCAGATTTTAGGGACTACTCTGTACTCATGTCACCAAAGAACTGCTATCTGACATTGGTATATAACCAACTAGGAGTTTTCGGTGAGTCCGTCCAGTATAACTCATCTTATGAGTATCTGTATATAATCCTTGGTGTCAGACACCAATAGCTATGAAATCAGCTATCGCCCTCCAACCGGGTCGGAAAACATACATACTAGCCTAAACTGGAGTACCGATGCCCATTCTCGATATTCCTACGGCTAGGGACATTTAAAGATATGCTTATCGACTACCCAGGTCCTACCAGTATGATCTCCATCATCGTCCTGGTAGTCAAGCAAAATCCTAAGGGCTTTATCTCATATCTAAACGATACGTGATGGTGAATAAAACGCATCACATGAAAGATAAAGACAAACCAGATGGCATACTATCATCTCGAGTAAGATTGTTCTTTCGTACAGGTTCTTCAATTACAATAATTGTCTTGACGGCACCTATATCCAACAATCACCCCCTTGCACTTAAGGCCAATTATTACGGTATCTCAAACCTAATTTCTGTACTAACAGTTTCGCAAACTGTGTTCGAGAACTAACCTCAATGAGTGGACCCGACACATCGCTTCTTTCAGTTTCTCCCTGTATCTCAACTTCGCGAAGATCAAATATCTTCCGAACTGAGCGATACCTGGTTTAGTATTTGTCTGGATAGACGACGGGATCAAGTTCATAAATGAACAGTTATATCCATCGAATTTTCAGGCGGTATCCCTTACTGATTCACAATCAGCATCTAGCGTCACGACTACCTCAGTATCCTACTTAGAACTCTTTCCAATTTACTGCTCCTCAAAAGAGCGTAAACTTATAACTCACAATGGACATTTTGTCATCCTTATCTCTTTTAGAAGCTGGAGTCGGCAATCGCCTCATGAAGGAGGCTGTCATTGCTATACACCAATAACATCTCATATGTTTTTCATTGCTTCCGTTTCTCCTGGATTGAATTATCTATAGAAACACCCGTGACTACCATTATTGAACCGATTTTTAGCATAGGAACATCACTTTCTATCACGGGTATGTCATCCACATTAAATATGAGGAATCTGACAACACTTTCTAGTACCTCCTTACAAATACCACGTTCATCTCTCATTTTGATGAAGTCAAACACTTTGACCGTGACATAAAAAAAGATGATCCATTTCTGTTATGTCTGCCTTAGTCTAAAGATAAACTTAAGCAATTTGCACACTTACCGCTGCTCACTGACTAAGATAACCCTCTGACAGAGTCATATACACGTATACTTTTAAATTCAATTTAGAAAGACGTTATAATCATTCATCTACCAGATATCACAGTCATGAAAAACAACAGTGGCAAGTTATATCCGTATGGACTTCAGCATAGACACCGAAGTATTAGTTTCATCACAATCCACAATGGGTATTTAATGAAAACCTTTCACTACATGTCTAGCCTTATTAAGTTAGTACTTTTCTATTTGCACTGATCTTGAAAGATCCACTTGCTCTCAATGGGTTTTACCCTTTCAGGAGCATTCAACAAAATCTACACTTTGTTGCAGTGCATGGAGTCCAACTAGGATAACTTGGCATCCAGCCATTAGTCGGAAGTCACCACTTTCTATGGCTTTCTGATAACTAGTAGGATCATCGTCACATGATACAAGCTTTCTTGTCATCGTCTACGAGGAAACCGTAGTATCTATCAGGTGACTGAGGTCACCTATCAAGTCTGCGGAGTAGGCTAAGGTTTGTCAGGGTCAATTGAATCTTCCAGTTTTACTAAATCTTCAGTAATCGTTTGTGGTTCTGGAATTACTTCCAGTTTTACTATACTTATACTAATTTCTTTTGCAAAAAATTCCTTTACCAAGGAGGTGGCGAGTCAAGAACAAAATACTTTTGATCTTGCAAATGGTAGAATGTTAAACCATCGTCAATGCCTGAGATAACCTACAAACAGCCATCTAAAACGTGCCTTGAGTTTATCCGGATTCTGGTTTTAAGTATAGGTCGGACAACTCAATATCTTAACAATCTTAAGATGATAATTCATTCTATATCATATATAGAATTTGATGCACTAATTTAGGTAGAACCAGCATAAAATGATATGCATATATATCCAGTGCATCCCTTAATTGAAAAAGACGATTCAACATTATTCATTATGGAGCGCACCCGTGGATGAGCAATCTGAGAGATTCAAATTCTTGATTATTTAACTACGGAATACCTAGCATGAGTATCCACATTTTCGAACACTTCGAAGAATCTTGATACTTCTAACGTTTGGTTCTCTACTTTATTCTTATATCCTATAAACTTCTCAAAATCTTTGGATATTGCATTTCAATAAGAATGCATGTCTAAAACCAGAGAACTCATAGAAAAACAGAACGAAATATGAGTACCAATCCCTTGTCCAGGTAGACACCAGACAACATGCATCATTATGTATAAGTCTTATGAGTTCATTAACTCATACTCTATGAGTTGTAATTTGAAAACTGTATTTTGGTTAAGAATGTTTCCACCGTTATCTATATGCACCTTACCCAATCATCTGATGATAAATGTAAATGTTCAAAACATGTTTTTCAAAATATATATCCCACTTTATCTAATAAAGAAACAGATATATGAGTTTTTAATATTGGTACATTATAACAGATATTCAAAACCAAAAGTATGCTGAAAGGCAAAACTAGGTGATTTCCCCAATTTCAACAATTGCTCCGACTTCCGACATTGAGGAACAAATCATCTTTCCAATAATTTAATTTTTCTCAGTATCTGTAACAACTTATAGATGTAGGAAGTTAATCCGGTATCTATATACCCAGGAGTTAGAACTAATTGGAAAACCATTTTCGATTACAACCACATGGAAAACATGAAACATCAAAATGTTTCAAGAGATGGCTGGGTATTCCATGTAATGTCTCTTTCATTGCCTAAGGTTATAGCAGTAGTTGCATTTTCTTTTTCGCTCATTTTGACCCCTATTATTATCTTTCTTTCTTACCTTATGTATACCAGATTTATGCTAGTTGATTTTCCTCTTACCATTCCTTTCAGTTCCAGTATCGGGATTGGAAGAAAACTATCCAACAAGTGTAACAGGTATATTCTCTTTATTTAAGAAGCTTTCAAACTTGAGATAAGGTGGAAATGAGAGACAAATGAATTGTATCATATACAATTCACTTTCTCTAGAATCAGCAGCCATCCTCGACTAAAGCACTTTCTTCAAGTTCGTATGTAACTATACGAGATGGCCTTCTATGCAATATGGATCTCTGTATCGGATACAGAGTGTTCTGGAGGAAACAAAAGGGGTAGTGGGAGGGGTAAGGACATATGCGACTATGTCGTGAAATGGGACATTCAGGACATTCCAAAGCCGTTGATTGTAAAAAGGTTCGGTTAACTTGGTTTACAAGTTTTTAGTTTAAGGTCAGTCTAAAGTCGCCGTCAGAGAGAGAAGAAACACTCGTCGTGCACTCTATCCTAGATTAGATTGGTTAATTAATCTATCTAATCTGGTTTTCCATTGTTTTGTTGAATTCTCTTTCAAATCCTTAAAGGAGAATTAGCCGGAATCATTTATAGAAAATCTCCCGAGAGTAACTATTACTCTCAGTAGGAATCGGGATCCAAACTATCATGACGTGGTAACCTTGACCAAGGTCAACAAGTCACCCATTCCATAGAAGGTGTGCAATCTCATTACAAGTTTCAACACTGGAAACTCCTGATATCGTGTTTTTCCCCTGACGGCTTATGACCTTAACTATGGTCAATAAATCACAAGTCGCTAGTCAAGTTCAACCTGTCATTTCGTGACTGTTTTAGACCTATCCGCACGATCCTTAACTATGGTCAACAGAGTTGTACGATTGTCCTAACCAATCGCATCATATGCAAGCAGGAAGAGATCACTTAGCTACCGTACACCATGCCTTAACTATGGTCAACAAACGCAGCATGAATATTAAGTACTCTACTTTCTGAAATGATAAAGGGCGACGGCTAGTTTTGAAGAAAACCTTTAACATAATGAACTAGATCTCATTGTAGGAACCAAATGGTTTTGCAAATTTATAGTTACGCAGACTTTCGCTTAAGTTCGGATTTCCCGTGTAGGGATCGGAGCTCTTACCTCATTGAATGACGTGCATGATATTCCTAACTGAATACCTTTGTGCAAAGCAATAGGATACGGCTATTCAATTTGAAAACTTATAGTAACACAATCTTTTGCCAATGAAGTCACTCCCTGTGAAGAGATCTAGGCCCTTTTCTCGTCGAATGAGGTGTAGGATATTCCTAACCGAATACCTCGATGCAAAGCAAAAGAATCGACTATACCACCAATATTTAATATTTGGTTTCTACAATATATTTTAGGTTTATTATCTTTACATTAATCCAAATCAATGCAATCATATCATTTAGATAATCTCATTACCTAGCACCTCTTCACACAATCACAGAAAAAGTATGAAAAGAAAATAGAATGCACATATATGCCATCAGAATTCGCCACGGGGCTCCGGGTCTTCATCATCAGGTTTCTTAACTTACAGCAGGGTGGGGGCAGGGCTAGCGCTAGCGCGGGTGCAAATCGTATATATCATGTATTTATATATACTCTATATATCAACATATCATCATATATATTATCGCAGGCAGATAATCATCGTTACAGCTAAGCGATAAATATCATCACAGGCTGGTAAACATATCACAAGCAAGTAATGAACATCACAGCATAGGAATGGTCGGATTACCTAAGAATCCTGCGTTTCGTTTGAGCTATCAAATGAAATGTGACATTCCCCGGTCGCGTGAATAGCCCATGCATAGCCAAAAGCATACCCCTACGAGTGCGCAAGCTTTCAGGGAACCCAAGAAACGAGGCAACCCAACATCATCATCATCATGAGGGAGCCACTCGACGCTCTCGAATCCGGTGACTTGAGCACTCCTCTGCGGTCTATCCTATACCCTTACAAGCGCGGCAAGCAACTCACCAATCCTATACTCGATTGATCCGAACTCAACTCCTTGAGATGGCCACCCGTTGCAGTCTAGAATCCGGCCGCCCGTACGCTTCTTCGTGGGATAATCCTAAACCTGTATTAATACAACGGCGATAACGACTGCAACCTAATCGTGTCCCGACAAATAATAATACATCAAGCGGTGACTATGACAACATGTGAACCGCTACGTTCCGAAAATGATTATACATAAAGCGGAAACGGCAGCCACAAGTTGGAGCTCGTCCC
Source organism: Agapanthus africanus (assembly GCA_030015575.1). Lineage (NCBI taxonomy): Eukaryota > Viridiplantae > Streptophyta > Magnoliopsida > Asparagales > Amaryllidaceae > Agapanthus > Agapanthus africanus. The sequence continues at coordinate 533,417,882 of JASDDO010000010.1, forward strand.
GAACAAATGAATATATAAGATGATAACAAGCATGAATGGAAATAACACTTATCGCAATATCACACTTCCGCACAGAGGTTATTCATTTCGCGACAATCCAACGCATTCCAACAAACCAACATCTCAGATTCACATGTGCAACCCTGTCGAATTGAACACATCAAATCGTCGGCGTTAAACACCGCGTATCGTATACGCCGACGAGTTATATTAATTAAACACTTTAATCTATTTAACTTATCGTTCATGACCAACAAATCACAAAAACGTCGAGGCAAAACTGTCAATTTAACACTTGAAAAAATATTATTCACCCCAACATAGAAAAAACCGTTAATTCATGCGTATCGCATACGCCGACGATACAACTACATCAAACACTTTAATCTAGTTTATACCATCGCAAATGTGTAACGAATCAAACAACTTTCTAAGTCGAAGCGGAGGTTTCGAAAATTGAAAACACTTTTCACCTCGACATTAAATCGGCACTTTTTGGCTCGGAAACATGTCGAAACGAACTCGAAACACGTCCAAACTTCGTGTGGACCCCGGGACAAAAATTAATGTCGCATGAGATGGGTTTAAGGGGGGTGGCATGACCCTAGGCCACCTTTAGGCTCCAGCCAGACCCGAGAGCACCCTATGTCTCGGGTCACCAACCTCCCCTGAGAGGGTGCTCTCAAGTCACCAACCTCCCCCGAGAGCACACTTTGGTGCTCCCGGGTGGGGTTGGTCTCTACTTAACCCTTTTCGTTCGACATTACACCATATAGAACAATTTTAAGAAGTCCGGACACGACAAATTGAGTCGAAAAGAATCGATTTAAGTTTATATCTCTAAAACTGTGAACACTTCACATTGAAACTTGGTTTTGGATTTCACATTGGCCAAAAACAATTGCTAGGTTATTCGATTTGGTTCTGATACCATGTAACTGTATGTGGGCTAGGGTCACGACGCTCATGACCGCGGCGGAATTTCGCACAAAAATTAGTATCAAGCATAGCCCCAATCCAAATAAGAATCTATTGAAATAATAATGCAATTGACTAAATATCTAAACTTGAGAACTAAGGAGAAGAGACTACAACCTTTGTAGCACGTTAGCCGCCTCTCCTTGGACTCCGGTTAGTTTTCAATAAATCCGGAACAACTTTGCTCGATGATCTTTCTTGCCGAAGATGATCCACCTTGAGATAACTCCAACACAAGTTTTAGTTTCAAATTGATCTCATCAAAATAAAGCAACCCATTAATAAAACTTGCTAAGGTTGATTGATAGGAGATATAGAATAATTAGCTCACTAATTTTTCTCTTTTTTTCTTCCCTTTCTCACTTAAGCAAAAACTCAAGAGAGAGATGACGTGATAAGAATGACTATGGATTCTAAAGATGAGAACTAATATATCATTGCTTATTTAAATTAATAAATGAAAATGAGTCATCTATTATCTACAACATTCTAACAAATGACTCATTGATTTATTTATTTAAATGAGCAAATATGTTTAATCCTTATATTTGAATCCTATACGATTCTTATATACACATCTAATGTATATATACAACCATGACAAATGATATATTTATTATTTATGTCATATATAAATAATATATAAAGAGCAAGAAAAATAAAGTGAGCATGATATTAGTTAATATATAAATATAACAATATATAAATATACATTGATACCAACTTTGTCACGACCCGAAGGTACGGAACGTGACTGACACTTAAATTACGAAACGTTTAAAGGCGTAACGTAATCTAAGTAAGATAAAGCCCAGAAATCTAAACCAAATAAAGAAATAGAGTGAAGGAAAACTTATTAAAAGAAAGCGATTCAAAACAAAATAAATTGCACTAAACATTTTAAAAGTATCAAAAATTTTCGAAAATTTCGGCAGAGTCTCCTTTGTAAATACTGAAATTCTCGAGAAGAATCACAAGATATAAACATGCCCTTCATCGGAGAAACCCATTCTCATTGTCTGGGGCTCCGTCAGTCCGGATTGACCCATATCATCAAACCTCATGACCACGTCGGTATCCTCCGGATATCCGCCGTGCCAACAATCACCGGTAGGTAGTCTGCCCCTGCCAGGCTCATCGTCTACAACTCGAGCTTCTTGCCCCGGGGTACCGTACCGGGCCCACCATATACCCGAAGCGGTTCATCCTACTCCTCGAATCGGGTCTCGAAAACCATCAGCAAGTTGCGGTTTTCTCATGATGTATGTGTCGTCCACCATGAGTTTTTGAATCAACACTTGATTTAATAATCCGGTTATATCATATATATACCGGCTAATATCATTAAACACCTGGTTATAATACGTGTATCACATACCCGTGCTTAATCGAACTCTTGCGTGAATTCTCATATGTGCCCTATATCGTTTCGTCTGTGCTGGGAAATCTCTGTGTGGGACTTTAAAGACTCGACAATACGCTGGCAGTAGATTAAAATCATATTCATAGCCCACAAACACGTCGGCGGTACTAGCTGCACGTAACAGCTACCCAGATATTGATCGAAAGAAGGTCAACGAGTAAGCTCATCTGAACCCTGCAAAGTCTATCTGTGTCATCACCGTACAGTCCGGTCTCTTCATTTAAGAGTATCACATATCGGGTCTAGGGTTTAGAATCTGTCAGATCACAATAACTCAATAAGTTGTGCGACAAAGGACTCATAACCATCTGGAGATACAACTAATAACACCTATCAGTTTATCTCCACTGTGGTGGCCACCGATTTGTGGTTGTAGTCATGCCCTGCGCAGTGCGACATCAATTTCCTATACTGGGAGACGAATCCTCTCGACCGCTCACTGCCTTCACGTGATTCGGAACTATACCCAACAAAAATCTATTTGCACGATTCCTTTTAGCCATGGTAGGCTAGAAGTTAAGTATGGTGGGAACACACATGAGACACTATGGCGATCTCGGGTTTTAGGGACTACTCTGCACTCATGTCACCAAAGAATTGCTCTTTGATATTGGTATATAACCAACTTGGAGTTCTCGGTGAGTCCGTTCAGTGTAAATCATCCTATGAGCACATGTATACAATATTCGGTGTCAAACACGAATAGCTATTGGATCAGCTATCACCCTCCAGCCGGGTCAGGAAACGTATACACCAGCCTAAACCGGAATATCGATGCCCAGTCTCGATACTTCTACAACTAAGGACATTTAAGGATGTGCTTATTGACTACTCAGACCCCATTAGTATGATCTTCATTATCGTCTTGGTAGTTAAGCAAAATCCTAAAGGCTTTATCTCATGTCTAAATGATACTTGATAGCGAACAAAACACACCACATGAAAGATAAAGACAAACTAGATAGTATACTATCATGTCGAGTAAGATTGTTCTCTCGTATAAGTTCTCTTTCAATTACAATAATTGCCTTGAGAGCATCTATATTCAACATGGTTAACTTCTTTACTTGTTTTGAGCGTGAGCAATTTGAGTCAAAATTCATTCACATGTTACTTCATTCTCGATAGGAATTGCTCATTTACATCAACGTTCACATCAGATGTCCGCCAAATCAGTTTACTTGAAATGACCAAGTTGAGTGCAGCTATCACCATTTGCTTTCTTATGCATCATCACAACCTAAATTCCTTGAAAACCCTTGCCTAGTTACTGCTTCCTGATTAATGTGATGGGAATAGAGGAACTCTAAACTATATTTGACATTTCCTGCACAAGTTATGCCACTGTATATCATTGTTACTAGTGTTGCATATTCAATTATACAAGTATTTTATACAATGGTTTCCTCCTTGAGTTCAACCAGATAAATTATTTAAACAATTGTTAATTCAAATCGAGTGTTGGTGTCATCATTCCTTTGGACAGTGATACCATCTGACGACGTTTAAATCAAGGATATGTAGCGCATTATGCGCGACCATGTGGTTGAGTGGTGCATATAGCATATATATTGCATGTGTCACATATGCAATATATATGTGGTGCGGCGTTTTGAAGAGGAAAAGAGAGGGAAGAAGAGATTGAAAGAAAATAAAGAAAGTAGTTGGCATGAAATAAAAACTAATTCGGAAAAGTTCAAAATTTTTAGTCTATACTAATACTACTCGGGATACAATGAAAAAAATCTTTTCGAGAAGAGAAGTAAACCTTAAAGGAGGAGAATAAAAAGAAATAGAAGAAAAGAGAAGTGAAAAAAGGTTCATTTCTATGTAATTGGAAATTGGGTATTACTGTATTAGGCTCTCAATACAACACCAATCAATCTGCACACCATGTCAACCCTAATTGGATAAGACAATGCCTGCGAAGGTGTCTTTTAGCTTCGGATATAAGGTTCGCCTGATAATGGGCCACACGGCTCAATTTTATGCGTTAGAGGGGCACATAACGCATACGCAGATGCATATGCGCCGTATAAAACATATTTTATAACAGTGGTTTAATTGTCCCTGTATTAACTAGATACAATGGGAGCAAATGGCAGATAGATTATTGATATAATAATTATCTTATATTTCTCCTGTGCAAGATACCGACGAGGATCAACACATAATCTCAAAATCATAGGTCTAAAAAAAATTGGGCCAGAAATATATAAGCGGGGGGGGAGGGGGGGGGGAGTCCGCTGATCAAATGGATCAAATTTGTTCAGCTTCCTCTTTCAATCAAAGAAAATCAAAATATAAGCAATGAAAAATATCTAACAATTATGTAACGGGTAAAGGATATGCATGTTAAAATACTAGGTAAAGTGTATTTTGGAAAGCAAGTGTGGTAGATGTATACTGTAACCTAAAGATATTTGGTAAGCTGCCGGATTTTAGGGATTCTATGTTTAGTGTTTGAGCATCGCATGGATACCCAATTATGTGCCAACATCTTCTTATCGTGGTTGGATCTTTTCTCTTAATGTCTCCTGTGGGCATAGGCTGGTGTGCCAAATTACTGAGTCCTGGTGTTCTCTCTTGTTTGTTATCTTTGTACCATAAATTTAACTGGTGTTTCTGCTGCATTAGGGAACTACATCATAGCTGTTATAGGTTGGTTTATATGAGATCAAAATTTCTTTGAATCAAGGAGCACACGCGCACACTCACACAATCTTTTATATACTTTGGTCATTTGCCCATATTCAGGTCAGAGAAAACTTCCTATTCTTGTCTTTCTCCTCTTCCATGATAGCTCATGAGAAAAGCATGAATGAGATTAGAGACAGCTAAAAAAAGAAGAAAAAAATTGGAGACTCGTCTTAAGGAGAAAATTTTGTTTCAGAGCCGTAATTGATCAATTGTTCACGAGATTTTTCAGAAAGGAATTGTAAAAGAAAAATAGGGGAAAGTATATGTTTCAGAAGAAAATAAAAGGGAAGTAGATTTCGATATGAATGAGCTAACCTAGAGAGTTCATAGTTCATACAGTTCTTATAGTTCTGTTTTTCTTTCGAGTTAACAGGATGGCTAGTTTCTATAATTGTGTGTTCAAAGCTACTTTGACTACGCTTCCTGCATTCCTTTCCTACAAGCAAGAGCAGAATGGTGTCTAATTTATATAGATATAGCTAACATGGTTTAGTGGGCAAGACCTCCTGTTAATTTTTCCACCTATAATCTCTTAGGAAGTTGAGGGTGTCGCCTACTATAGTGATTTATTCTCAAAGTTATCAACCAGCTCGGAACATTTTCAGGAGCTTTGCTATATCTAAAACTATCATGCCTTTCACAAACTTCGTCCACATTTGACAATTTATTAACAAGTCACAGCTTAATCATGCAAGTTCTACAAATAATTGATGATCATAACTTAACAATATCTGCTGTTATTTTTTGTTAAGATTCACTATCTTATATTCCGAAACCTTGTCCCACATGATTCTACTTTATTATTGTGCATAGCATTCGTTACATTGCACCAACCTAAAGCTGCTAACCAATCTCTTTGAACATTAAGAAGCCTTGCATTTTGCTTCTGTCACTGAAATGCAATTCTATATTCTTGTGTGGTCTCACAAGTTAGTGAAATTCCTGCACCTTCAATTCATGACCTGTCTCATACTTTATTTGATTTAGACTGCGTGCATAATAAAAACCACGTAGCCCATACAACCTAACTTGGATTCTTTCTCTTTCTGGAATCTTACGTCAAGATCTATTTTATTTTCAGTTACACTAGAGACCACTTATGCCTAGATTTCATCTCAACTATTATAAGGCTAACACCGCAAATGGGATGAAATATTTCAAAATGAGTCTATTTATTGCCATCCGGCTCTTTGGATGCCATATGACACCCTAAAAAAGGCATTTAATACTGTAGATTGTTGCAGCATGAATTTGTTACAGAAAATACCTCAATGATCTATTCTTTTTTGCAAATTAGCTCTTGAAATAGTAAAATTTCTTCAAATTTTTGCAATATTAAAGTTTATTTTTATCCTGGAAGCAAGAAATTTCAGTTCATTTGCACTTGTATGGTGCCTAAAATAGCTTTTATCCCTTTCTCTCTTTTAGTGTCGCTGAAATACCATTTGTATTTATGCTTCAATCCAAATTTGCACATTTTTCCCTGTGTGTGAGAATAGATGTGGAACACGATTGCCCCCCCTCCCCCCTTCTTCACAATTGTGTTGGTTTTGTTACCCTAATGCCCTATCGGATACTGTAAAGTGTAAACTGCCCTTTATCCCTGTAGTTTGTTGGGCTAAGAATAGGATAGTCGTTAGTTGATGTCCCTTAAGTGACCAGAATGAAGAAAAGGACCCATGTCCGATCCCAAACCTTTCAGATAAAGCCTTTTGATGTTATTTTAAATCCATGCTTAAGTGGGTAATCCTTAAGGTCGAGCAATCATTCATCTCATGATATTAACGAAGTATTCGGTGGGATGATTTGTTTGTTCTTATACTCTAATAATCGCATGTGGCCCTGGAAAAATCTCTAATAGCTTGTTTGCAGATTTTGGATTTCCTTTCGCGGCTTCCCTTAGAGTGTTGTGACTCTTTAGTTTTGTCGATTTGAGTTGTCCTACTAGAACCTATATATCACATCCATCGATCCTTCTTAATTGCCTCCTAAAATGACATTGCCTTCCATGTCTTATCATAATTGTTCACTGACCTTAACATATTGAAGTTGAGAGTGCAGTTATAATCAATGATTGATTTTTTTGTATCCCAAACCTTTTGTATTAATGTTATGTTGAGCAGAATTTGCTGGTGATACTTAGAAAAAAGGTTTAAATTTATATGTTTGTAGGTCAACTGAACGTCCATCTTATTGGAGTGTTAACCTTAACATTGCGAGATCTACAAATTCAACTTCTATGTGTTGGTCTCAGTTTTGGAAGAGAGTCATAACTAGGGTTTCTGTATTTCTCTCTTTAAGAGGAGTTATGAAATATCATATTATGGAAAGAGACGAACAAACTCTTATCATTGCTCTTATTTGATGAAATTGACAAATACTTGTGTTGAGATGGTACTTTTGTTGGTAAAGAATTGTTGCTTGTTGACCAGTTGTCTTGTCTTTCCATAGCTACTGACCTTATAAATGCCTGTTTTTGCTAATGAACTTCCATATTATCCACAAAATCTTCTTATTCTATGTTTCAAGTGTTTATGAATCTGTTTTAATCCTACACTTCATTGTCATGTAATCCTTGCAGACGTATAATTCAACAATACAGAAGACAATTCCAACAAACCCCTTTCATTTTTATCCAAAATGCTCAGGTCGGTTACTTGAATCTTTCCCCCCCTCCATTCAACTGTACTAGGATCCACTTCTTCTGGTATATGACCAATCGTCATTTTTTTCCTGTCATTGCTCAATGCATGTTCATTTTGGATACCCCTGTCTGTAGCCGTTTTTTCAACTAAGATTTTATCGCCTGGCTCATGCATATTAAAGTCCCTGCCACCGCACCAAAGCTCCAAAATTGTAGTGAGGGCTGAGGAAAATAGTTATATACTAATACAGCACCCTGCAGATTGGGTGCCCTATATGTGGGTTGAATCACGAGCTTTTGCATAGCAATACTATATTTTTTATTAGTATTAATTGTGCACCCCACCGCGTCTGAATTGTGGTGCCTCTGAAAAACACACTCTTCCACACGTAGACACTGTTTTTTGGTGAATTTTTCTTTTCTTTTCTTTTTTCTCTTATGTCTTTTTTTCTTCTTTTATTCCTTCTTTCTGTTGCGATCCTCACCATGAGTTATCTTCATTAGCTCTGCTAACTGTAATCAAGTTAGGTATTTGTTCTTAGATGCTGTTATCCTCGTGAATGGAATTGCTATATAGTGTTTTCTAAATCTTTTGATCTGATGAAGTTTAAAAATGGCTTAGGGGAGGATTACCTAAAAAGGACAGGAACATGATTGTGGAGGTTCAGTAACATACCAAAAGGACTTGGGAAAAAAGCCTTTTTGTTTGGGATGCTAGTCTGAAAACTACATGTCATCCCAATGACGTATATTTAAAATTTTAATTGTTTGTCTGCACTTAATTGGATTGTCTTTCTTGTTTTTTTCCTAATGTATGTACTCATGGGTCCAAGTTGCATCAATCTGTTGTCTGATTGCAACTTCTATTCATTCATTCATTATTTTCATTATTAGATAACTACTTCAAATTCATTTAACCACACATCTGAGTATGCTGCATCCTATGTTATTAGTTTGTTATGAGTCTATCTGCCCAATAATCAAGGTTATAAACGCTAAGTTATAATACCAAGTAGCAAGAGATTAGAGGTGCTCAGTTGGTTGAAGCGTTAATATGATGAAAACCGTCTAATAGATGAACAAGGCACAGTCCAGAATCCTCAATTTCTGTGATTAAATGGTGTTTAGGTGTTAGTCCAGGATGCTTAATTGTTAAGTTTGCAGGCTAAGCACTATGGACAAAGGAGTAACCTAACAATCTCTACGACAGTTGTCAGTTTTCTCGGCGTACCTTATTAGCTAGGTAGTTTGAGCTCCTGCAATCTGGGACCACCTCTTAAATAGCTTTCCAAGACTAGAAAATGCCAGTACATGATTTACCATTGGAAATTGCAAGAATTAAATTGAACTAAAAAAACACACAAAAAACCCTTGATGTTGATGGGGTATGGCACCAAGCAGATGAACCTAGAGCTTATAAACTATATTCAAAATTTTATTTTGCTATAAGCTGTCATCATCCAATTCTCTGAATTATACCTTTCTTCTAAGTTTGTTGGCTTTTAAATGTAGAACCCTTGTACCTAACTTGTTGATATTCTTAGGTCCAGGCATGTACTCATGATGTTGACCATTCATCCACCTTATTCCTTCATTCAATACCACATGGTTAATGATCAAAAGTGTGGGTAAGTCAAAATTGTATTTTTTTTGTCGATTGCTTATGTTGTAGCTTCAGTGTGGGAAACATGCAATTCTCACGTGCAATAGTTTGTCCATCTCTTTTGCATTATTTCATTTATATTGGAACTTGCTGCATAATTAGATATTGTCTGCATTAGGATCTCTTCTAATACATCTAAAACATCTGTCGCTACTGTCTCTGATTGTTGTGATTATTAGCATGCAAATTAAATTCGATAGCGATCAGATCTAAACAGCTTGGATCTAATTCCATTATTGTACTATTAATAAGTAATAACACACCGTGATTGGACTTATCAAGTGCATTGGTGGATTTTAGGTTTCTATACTGGACTTGAAGCTGGCCCACTTAGATTTTGATTTGATTTGGGCCCTGTTAATTCAGACCATCGGTTGCCTGAACTATTACCTTTCCGACATACATTATGTTGAGAGAACAAAAAGGAATGCATTAAGAGCAAGGGTTAATTACCAATCTTAAGGCTGGCTAATTAAAAACCAGTGGTTCTTTCAGAAGGTAAAATATTTTAGGTTCTGGATCATTATCACTTGCAACCCGTGAACATGAGCTGCTTGAGCCAGGGATGATAATGTTCTCGTCACATTTTAGATTGTTCGTTATGCTATATATTAATAAATATCCATATATTGGTATTCATACATCTACATTTTTTATACTACTTCAAAAAATATATATTATGCTTAAATGTGCTTTTGTACTGTATACGAGGTACTAAATCCTTCTTATGCCTTTGAGATCTATTTTAAATCCTTCTTATGCCTTTGAGATGTATCTTTTGTCACTCTAGTATTGTTTAAGATGAAAGAAAATCCTGTCAGGTAAGGCAGTGGTTTGATTTATTCGTAGTATCAGTTTTTTTTATGAAGTCTGAAGTTTTTTGTCACGTCCCGCTTCCCAAAAATCCGAAATGCGGAGAGCGACGAAGGCCAGCCGTGCTAACCTACGGTAAGGAAAGAACCTTCCATAGTCACATAAGGCTGTCTATATTAACTTGTCAAGAATAAAATCCCAAAACCAAAAGGGATAATACTGATAATCATGCCGCAACGAAACCACAAAGAATACTAAAAATGGGTCCACTAAATAATCGATGCAATTAAAGATCCGATACAATAGATTCAAAATAAAAATAAGATCCAAAAGAGATACATAAGTACTAATGTCCAATAAGGGCGCACGTACTAAAACCTAACTGAAAAGGAAAATAAACCTACGGGTTATTTATCTTCGGCAAAGTCCTGCTAGTCACCGCGATCCTGCTCGGCCTGAAAATCTGTCTCTAAATCTGAGATGGCAAATCTCAGGGATGTCAGAACATCCCAGCAAGTACTTAATATAAGGTATGTGTATGGTATGATAACATGAATAAGTGAATGTAATAAAGCCCGTGTGCACAAGTAAAAACAAATATATATAAATAGATACATTACTACCATGAACAAACGGGTAAAGAGGTTAAGTCATAACCTAACTGGTCACTAAAAGGTAAACTACTCTATCGTAAGCTTGAGTGTGTGCGTCAACCTCTGCAGAAGTATTCCTAACCTAAGAGTGATGCTCCGGGGGTTAGGAAACACCAGCCCAACTGTGGAATGAACAAGCGGCCGATATAGCCCGGTACGAGCTGTAAACATGAGACCGGTACGAGCTGCCGGTATGGGACTCCTGAGATCCTGTTGTACGAACGCACACTCAAACTACCCCAACACCCGCGTATTTATAGCTACTATGGTGAAGACTAAATCACTAATCAAGAATGCTGAAAAAACAGAAACTTGTGGTATGGTAATTGTATGGAAATAAAACTGGTGAATAGTGGTGTCATGGCATGTAGTTCAGCATTTCAATTAATGATTCCGTTTTAATATAAATAACAAGAATCGTGAATAGGCATGTCAAATTAAGGTGTTTTATATATGTAAATCAACATGAGTCTCGAATGTGAATAAAGCATGTAAAAGGATTCTTGTGCATGGTAATCATGTCATAGCATCACATAAGGAAGAAGCGAGCAGCAGTTGATAATTAGTAAAAGAAATGGTTTTCAAGTATAGCTCGATGGAGAGAAAAAATCATGTGACCGTTAGCCTTAGAAAAAGTTCATAACTTCTATGTCCATATGTTTTCTTCTACATGATTCCAATTAACTATTCACTTCATTATTCAGCTTCAAGCCTGTAAATTGGTTTGGGCTACATAAAACACCAACCCAGGCCATTGAGTCTTGAAGACTGATAACTACAAAATCACTAATTGTGTATTCAGATATTCTCAATCCTAACTAAGCTATAACATTTAAAGTTAGTATGCCTATAATCACTCATACTTTATGGGAAATATTCAGCAATATTTTGTACAACTAAATTGCACCTAATTTATAATGAAATTTGTAGTTGCAAGTTTACAACCAACAATATATCAGCAAGTGTTCCAATAAGGACAGATGATAAAACTGTGAAGGAAAGCTCTTTCCTCTAATATCCAAACTTGCATAAGTTAAGAATTAATTTAGAGAATCGCCGATGTTGCATCGACTAAAAGAAAAGAGCAAGAGTACTTGCCTGAGGATAACGATCACGGAAAACGATATACGAAGATGCGAGGCACGATCTCAGCTAAAGTTCGACTTGGGATCTGAGTTATATGCTCTGCCTAGATAAATTTATCATCGGTTAAACCATAAATATTCTCATAAATACTACCACACGACCAACGCAATCGTATCAACTTAGGGTTTTAATTCCAAATTTTCCCTTCCTTTCAATGTTCACTGTTTTCCTTATCATTTTATTTATTTATTATTTTTGAACAGGGGTCAAGCAAACTTACAGAGGATGGTGATGGTATCAAGTTAGGGTTCGGATGGGTCTTGGGTCGAGTCGAGAGCACTCGGATCTAGAGATGGGAGCAGCTGCGAGGCGAAGACGAGGGCTGCGGCGACGTTGAGGGTTCTGTGCAGGTCGATGAGGGTTGTGGTGGAGTCGGAGATGGTGGTGCGAAGGGGACGAAGGCGATGGTGATGGGATGAAATGAGGGGATCGGGGTTTGTGGCCGCGACGAGGGATGGAGACGGCTTTGGTGGGATGAGGACGAGGGCGAGGGCGAAGGGGGAAGGAGAGGGAGGCGAGGGTCGGCGAGTGAGGAGCGGGAGTCGAGGGTTGCGAAGGCGGTGATGGTGGCGAGAGGAAGGGGTCGGGGTTTGTGGCGGCAATGGGGAATCTGAGGAGCAGACGGGGGGAGAGAGAGCGATGTGAGTATAAGAGAGATATATATTGATTTGTATATATAGAAATTTTTTATAAATATATATATAGATACTTATCTTCAATTAGTTGCATTCAGAGATTCGACACAGATTTTCTTGTTCTCATATTAACAGTAAACAGAAGTTAACCAAGGTAATATATGTATGCAACCCAAGTATTAATGTCAATTTAGGAATTTTAAGATACGCAAAATATTAATATTTTGCTGTCACTAAGAAAATATTATATATAATGTAAAAACTGAAGATTTTTCATATCAAAATTGTTAACGGTAAAAATTCAAAAAAATAAAAATATACTACCGGCCAACTAAAAGTTCTAAAATTATGAAAAAAAGAATTTCGATAAATCTTGAACTACTGCATCCAAATAGGGCTGTTACATCCTACCCATCTTATAGAAAATTTCGTCCTCGAAATTGGAAGGACGACTATAAGATCAAGAAAACAGGTGTGGGTACTTTTGACGAATCTCGTCATCACGCTCCCAAGTGGATTCCCCGCGTGAACGTCCGCCTCAAGATACAAGGACTAAAGGGATGATCTTGTTTCTCAATACCTTCTCTCTACGGTCGACAATGGCTGTAGGTTGATCTTCATACGAGAGATCAGTGCTCAAGGTTAATTCAGAGTGATCGAGAATATGACTGTCATCGCGAACGTACCGACGCAACTGTGATACATGGAATACATCGTGCACACCAGCCAAAGATGGTGGTAAGGCCAATCTGTATGCCACTACTTCAACGCGTTCCACAATCTCGAATGGTCCGATGAATCGGGGACTGAGTTTCCCACGACTACCGAATCTAATCACTTCTCGAGTCGGCGAAATCTTAAGGAAGGCATGATCTCCTACTCCAAATTCAAGAGGTCTTCGACTAGTATTCGCCCAGTTCTTCTGACGATCTTGTGCTGTCTTAATACGGTCCCTGATCAACTGGACCTTCTTAACGGTTTGGGTTACAAGCTCCGGTCCTAGTAATCTTTGCTCACCCATATCGTCCAAGAAAAGTGGGGAACGACACTTACGTCCGTAAAGTGCCTTGAACGACGCTATCTGAATACTCGCCTGATAGCTGTTATTATACGAGAATTCCACTAAGTGAAGGTGATCCTCCCACGATCCTTTGAAATCTAGCATACAGGCTCTCAACATGTCTTCTAATAGCTGTATCGTACGTTCAGACTGTCCGTCAGTCTGGGGGTGGTAAGCTGTGTTGTAACGGAGACGGGTGCCTAGACTCTCTTGTAAGCTTCTCCAGAAATGTGAGAGGAATTTCGTGTCCTGAACCGATACTATAGTGATAGGCACCCATGTAACCGTACGATTTCTTGCATATATTTCTCTGACAATGTTTCCGTCGATTGTCCCTCTCGAAAGGGTAGAAAATGGGCCGCCTTTGTGAGGCGGTCGACGATGACCCAAATAGCATTATTGCCCTTAGGACTCCGCGGTAAAGCCGTCACGAAGTCCATAGTGATGTGTTCTCACTTCCACTGGGGAATGGGAAATGGTTGCAACAGGCTGACCACTCGCTGATGTTCGACCTTCACCTGCTGGCACACTAAGCATTTTGACACATAGCGGGCAATCTCTCTTCATGCCATTCCACCAAAAGTGTTGTTTAACATCCCTATACATCTTGATGCCACCCGGGTGCACCGAATAGGCTGAACTGTGTGCTTCCTTCAACACTTCCTCTCGAACCTCGCCCTTTGGTTCGCATAATCGACTGCCGAATCTTAATGAGCCATCTTCGTGTATCAATAGATCTGTTCTCAATCTGGCCTCTACTAACCCGCGGAACTTTTGCAATTGCGGGTCCCCAGCCTGTGCAGCTTTAATACGATCTACCAACGAAGACTGCACTTGCAGTTGCCAATACTGTCCGTGCGTCCCCTGCTCTACCACTTCTAAATTGAGTCTTCGAAATTCATCAATGAGTTCCTTCTGGCCAGTCAACCACATCGCTGTTGGTCTCCGACTGAGAGCATCCGGTACCACATTTACCTTCCCGGAATGATATTGCAAATTAATATCATAATCAGCCATGAACTCCAACCACCTGCGCTGTCTCATATTTAGCTCTTTTTGCGTGAATACATATTTCAAGCTCTTGTGGTCCGTAAAAATTTTCACTCGTTCTCCCAAAAGATAATGCCTCCAAATCTTCAAAGCAAAGATTACAGCGTCCAACTCTAAATTGTGAGTTGGGTAATTTTTCTCGTGCGTTCTCAGTTGACGTGAGGCATAAGCGACAACACTCCCACGCTGCATCAAGACACAGCCTAGCCCCTTACTGGAAGCGTCACTATGAATCACCAGTCTTCCTGTCCCATCTGGTACGGTCAATATTGGTGCAGTTGCGAGTTTCTCCTTCAATAGTTCGAACGCTCGGTTGCACTCTTCTGACCATACGGTACTCCCTTTTGAGTAAGTCTTGTCAACGGCTCAGCCGCTCGTGCAAAATCTTTAACAAATCTGCGGTAATAGCCTGCGAGTCCCAAGAAACTCCTAATCTCTGCTACTGACTTTGGTGCTGGCCAATCCTTCACTGCTTCAATTTTCGCCGGATCTACTGAAATACCATCTCTAGAAACGATGTGGCCCAAAAATTGAACTTGTTCAAGCCAAAATTCGCATTTACTAAGCTTGGCGTATAACTTTTCCTGTCTCTGTGTCTGCAACACGATCCTCAGATGGTCGGCATGCTCCTCCTCGCTCTTGGAATATACAAGGATGTCGTCGATAAAAACTACGACAAACTGATCAAGGTACTGAGAGAAAACTCGGTTCATTAAATTCATGAACACGGCTGGGGCATTAGTAACACCGAATGGCATTACCAAGAATTCATAGTGACCGTATCGAGTTCTGAAGGCTGTCTTGCATACATCTTCCGCTTTAACACGAACTTGATGGTACTCCGACCGAAGATCCAACTTAGAGAACACTCGAGCACCACATAATTGATCGAACAAATCATCGATCCGAGGTATAGGGTACTTGTTTTTAATTGTAACCCGGTTCAACTCTCGGTAGTCAATGCACATGTGTAACGAACCGTCATTCTTCTTTACTAGTAAAACTGGAGCGCCCCACGGAGAAGTACTCGGGCGAATGAATGCTTTGCCGAGGAGGTCTTCTATCTGCTTTTTCTATTCCGCCAATTCAACTGGTGCCATCCTGTAGGGTGACTTAGAAATCGGTGCCGTTCCTGGTAATAATTCTATCGAAAACCCCAAAGCACGAGGCGTGGGTAAGCAGCGTAAGTTCTCAGGAAAGACATCCAAAAATTCCCGAACTACGACCGGTGCCGAACTCATATCAATCTCCATTGACGCTATTATGCTGCACGTCTGCTTTGCTCTATACTTTATAGGTCCCAGAGATTTGCTTCCCCCAGTGAACACGAACTCTGGGTGGTTAGGAATGCGAAAGTTTACAGTTTTGGCCCGACAATCAATATGGACGTGAAAGGTGCCCAACCAATCCATTCCTAAGACGACATCATAACTACCGGTCCCAATCAACAGGAAATCTGCGAAAAGCTCCCCGCCGCAAATCACTACCGGACAAAGCTTGCACTCTAGGTTGGTGGTAACTACTCCATTTTCAGTGTGAATGTCCCAACCTCTAGTCAGTGTTTTGTGTGTAATAGAATGTGTTGTGGCAAAATCCAAAGACATAAAACATTGCAAAGCCCTGGAATCGAAAAGTGCTATAGCAGGAACAGAACAAATTAGAATGGTACCTGAAACGACATCTTCCGACACCTCCGCCTGCTTAGCTGTCAGGGTAAAGGCTCGCCCCTGTCCACGACCTGTGTTGCCTCGCCTCTGATCAAAAAGCTACTTCTGAGGGACAAGTCCTTTCTGAGGTTGGTTGCGCTCTGCTCTCCTAGGACAACTCCCAATCTGATGGTCATTAGCACCACAAATCAGATATAGACCCTTAGCGCGGCGGCAATTTCTCTCGACGGGTCCCTGTATCTGACAGTATCCACAAACCGGAGTTCTCGTTGTGGTGGGGTTGCGGTACGCTTCTTCTGAACTCGTCCATGCTGTCTAACTGGAATCCTCCCTGAAATTTGATTCACCGGCCGTTTGAATCCTCCACTCTGAAGTTTCTTCCTCTTATCCATAACTGTCTCGATTCTACGGGCCGCATTTAATACCTCTGAATAAGTCCCCCGATCATGTGAAGCTAGTTTCTCCTGTATTTCCAGAGTGAGACATTGTAAGAATCTTTTAGCTCTATCCTCCTCTTGGGCTACCATTGAAGGAGCGAAACGACTGAGTCGGATAAACTTAGCCGCTACCTCGTCCACTGTGCGATCTCTCTGACGAAGACTGATAAATTGTTGCTCCATCTCAATCCTGGCCGATTTGGGAAAGAATTTCTCAAGAAAAGCCGTAGAGAAATCAGTCCATGCAATTGGTTTCTTCAACCTGTTCTTTTCTGCGAGCCACCAAATTTTAGCCACATCTTGCAGCTAAATCTTGACTATATCCACTCTGTCCTCTTCAGGAATCCGGGCGGCTGACAGCAAATTCTCCATATCGACAATGTAAGGTGTTTTTAGTCACCCCATTGAAATGGGAATACGCGCGCGCTTGTCAGGCGTACTATAGATTCCCCCTGCCTAAGGTAGGCCGGGGTTTATTGATTGTGAGGATCCGAATCTCAGGCAGCCGCGGACTAAGCTGCCGTTAATTACCCGTCGCCTTTGGGGCGAGGGAACCTCCGATTAACGGGTTAAACCGGTCATGCGAACTCAATATGCAGTGTACGTATGTGTTGTTTTGGAGGAGGGGTTTGGATATATCGGGAGCCACGCAGAGTTTTTACGGGGTCCCGCTACCCGGATAGCGTTGGGGGTTAAGGGGGTTAGCAGCCCCCTTGCGGGGTGCGGGGCAGCGCCCCGGCCCAAATTTTTTTTTGAGGGGGACAGTGTTGTGGAGTGTGTGTATCTGTACATATATACATGTATACATATATAAAAAAAGGGAATGAGCGCCCAAAGGACGCGTGGGGTCAGCGCCTTGAGCGCTGTGCGCTTAGGCGCTAGCGCGCCACGTGTCGGCATGTGGGCGCTTTACGCTTGAGCGCTTGAGTGCAAGCGCGCCACGTGTCGACACGTGGGCACTTTACGCTTGAGCGCAGGGCGCTGGAGCGCAAGCGCGCCACGTGTCGGCACGTGGACGCTTGAGCGCAGGGCGCTGGAATGCAAGCGCGCCACGTGTCGGCACGTGGGCGCTTTGCGCTTGAGCGCTGGGCGCTTGAGCGCAAGCGCGTCACGTGTCGGCACGTGGGCGCTTTGCGCTCGAGCGCTAGGGCGCCGGCGAGAAAAAAAGGCTTTTAGCCCCCGAAGTTCTCGAAAGAGAAATCAGAGTGGAGTTAAACTCCTAAGATGTTTTGGGGTTGATGAAAGGGGGTTCTTCTTCTTTCTCCTCTGGTTGCTGGATCTTGAAGATCAAGAGATATGAGATTTTAAAATCTCTTCTTTTTGAGATCTAATGGAAGATCTGAGTTCCCCTTTATGGGTTTTGTGGTAAAAAAACTATTTAGTTTTATAAAATGAAGAGTAAAACTCTTGATTTAATTCAAAGAAAGAAGAAGGTTTTGGAACCTTGAGGAAAGAGAAAAGATCTCAGATCTAAAAATTTTTTTGGAGAGAGAAAAAGTTAGATATTTTCATTATCCTTGCCTTTATAGGCTATACACTTTACACATAGCCCTTTGGGCTTCACAAAATGGCATTTTGCCTATCCCATGGCTCATGTGCCATTTTTTTGCACATAAGCCATGAGCTTTACAAAAATTTGGTTTTATGCCTATTTTTCTTACATTTATCCATAAAATAAAATAAAAGAAATACAACAAAATTATTTATTACAAATTTTTTATCTTGGCATGGGGGGAGGCCGGCCGCTTCATGTTCGTGCTCGACCCGGGCATGGGCCCACTGGATCTGGGCTTGGGCCCACTTGGCTTGGGGTTGACTTTGATTTTGACTTGGTCAACCGGGGTGTAAATTTTTACCCCAACAAATTGCCCCCCATCAATAAATACACACCACATATGTAGGTCGTGTGCATGAAATTGATGGATCTTCTTTTACTTGGAGGCGACCTGATTTGGTTCCTGCTTTTTGGAAAGCTGGCACTGCCCTTTTTACGACATGGACAGTCGTTGCTTGACATGTCTCCGAGACGGAGTGTCCGTGATAGACGTTTCCCTGGCCCGGAGTGATCTGGTTCCTGCTTTGTAGGAATCCTGCGCTGCCCTTTTAACGACATGGACGGTCAATGCTGCCCTTTTTGCGACTTGGACGGTCGATACTGCCTTTTAGCGACTTGGACGGTCGATGCTGCCCTTTTTGCGACTTGGACGGTCGGTGCTGCCCTTTTAGCGACGTGGACGGTCGATGCTGCCCTTTTTGCGACGTGGACGGTCGGTGCTGCCCTTTTTGCGACTTGGACGGTCGGTGCTGCCATTTTAGCGACGTGGACGGTCGATTCTGGATTTGACTTTCCCCGCTTCTTACGGCGTCAGGGATGAAGTTGACTTGTTTCCGAGGTGGAATTTGATTCTGCCACGGAGGTCATTGGTTGTTTTGCTGACTTGATGTGATTTGGGTTGACATCAGCATCGCTAGGCTGGAATATGGTACCAGGAGCGAATCATCATTTGTCAGGATTTGGGGATTTTGGTTTTGGTTTGACATCAGCATTGCTGCACTGGAATATGGTACCAGGAGCGAATCATCATCTGCCATGAGGAGATTTCCCTCGTTCCCAGTTTAACGACTTAGGGGTCATCTGTTCCCAGTTTAACGACTTAGGGGTCTATTGGATTGGAGTTTGGGATTTTGGGGTTAGGGTAGGCATCAGCGTTGCTAACACTGAAGCATACCTGCCAGGAGCAATTCATCATTTGTCTATTCCTGTTGGGGGAGCGATGGCTTAGGAGACAGGTTTAGGTTCCTATCACCTAAGGCTTTTCAATTTTATGGGCCGTGAGGGTCCCATAAAAGCATTTTCTCCCTACGAGTCGTAAGGATCCCGTAGGTGTATTTTCTCTTTAGGAGTCGTGAGGACTCTTAAGTGTGTTTTTCCCTTATGAGTCGTAAGGATCCCACAAAGGTTTGTTCTCCTCATGTATCGTGAGGACACATGAGTGGGTCTTCTCAATGGAGCATAATTCCAAAGGCGGAGACCAATCGCGTAACTGGTGATTGTGGTGGGGCATGGGTATGACGAGAATTATTTGAGCCCGTGGATTGTATACCGCAGTCAATTTGGGGACTGGCCGTAGGACTGGAGAATTTTGAGAAATTGGATTTTGGTTGGCGTCTGCATCGCTACACTGGAATATGGTACCAGGAGCGACTCATCATTCGCCGTTTGGGGACTTGGAATTTGGATCTTGTTTGGCATCAGCATTACTGCACTGGAATAATGCCAGGAGCAACTCATCATTTGCCTTGGGAGGACTTGGGATTTGGGGTTTTGGTCGGCATCAGCACCGCTAACACTGAAGCGAAATGCCAGGAGCGACTCATCATTTGCCGTTGCCCGTTGGGGAACGATGGCTCAGGAGACAGGTTTGGGTCCCTATCACCTAAGGCTTTTCAATTTTATGAGCCGTAAGGGTCTCATAAAAGCATTTTCTCCCTACGAGTCGAGAGGATCTCGCAGGTGTATGTTCTCCTTAGGACGATTCCTAAGTGTGTTGCTCCTTTGTAAGTCGTAAGGATCTCACGCAGGGGTTTTCTCCTCACAAGGTCGAGAGGACTTTGCGAGTATATTTATCTCTTTTCACGAGTTTGCGCCCTTTCGGGTTTTCACAAACTCGCCGGTAGTCCTGCTGTTTTTACTCACGGAGCCCTTTCGGGTTTTCATCCGTGCCCGTTTTGCTTGTGGACATACCCTTTTTTTTTCTTTTTTCTTTTTTTCTTTTTTTTTCTTTTTTTTTTGCCGCTGGTGGGACTTTAAAAATAGTCTCACCGGCAGGATTTAGGAGAGATATGGGTCATTTACGCCCGTGGATTGTATACGATTTTGCAGGATGTATAATCCAGACCGTAGGGCTGATGTGCTCAATTCGCCTGCGACTTGGAGCATTCATATGTAGTATTTCTTGAGATATCGGCCATTGATGGGTGGCATGGGCCTTTCTCCCTCGGCACTTATTAGTTGGTAGGATGCTCTGTCGAACACTTTCTCGATGACGTATGGTCCTTCCCAGTTTGGCTCGAATTTTCCCTTGGCATGTCGATTGGGGATGATCGGTCTTTTGAGGACCAACACCAATTCACCTTTCTTGAAAGCGCGGAGACGGGTTATCTTGTCATAGGCCCGTAACATTTGGGCTCGGTACAGCTCCAGATTTTGCTGCACCGCGAGCCTTTTTTCTTCGAGGGTATCGAGCTCTTCAAGTCGAAGGAGCACGTTTTCCTCCTCCGTCAACTCGTGCTGAACGACCATTCTTAAGCTTGGAACTTCGATCTCGAGGGGAAGGACCGCCTCTATTCCGAAAAGCAATGAGTATGGAGTGGACTGAGTTGGAGTACGGTGCGTGGTACGATATGCCCACAACGCCTCGTGAAGTTTGAGATTCCAGTCTCTCTTGTTGGCTGAAGCATTTTTCCTCAGGAGCTTGCATAGAGTCTTATTGAAGGCTTCGGCTAGCCCATTGGCTCTTGGATTATAGATGGAGGAATATCTCCAGTCTATTTTGTGCTGAGTAGCGAACCTTGAGACATTGAAGCTCTTGAAAGGAGGCCCGTTGTCAGAAATGATTCTTCTTGGTGTACCGAAGCGGTATAAAATATTGTGCTGGAAGAATGTCAGAATATCTTTTGTCTTGACTTCTTTTAGCGGGACAGCTTCAGCTCATCTGGAGAAGTAGTCTGTCGCGGCCAGTATGAACCGGTGGCCTTTGGATGACGGAGGATCAATTGTGCCAACAATGTCGGTGCCCCAGACTTCGAAGGGCCATGACGCCACCGTAGGATGCAACGGATTGGGATGCTTGTGAATGAAATCACCATGGATTTGGCAGATCTGACATTTCTTTGCATGCTCTCCGCAATCCCGTATCATGGTGGGCCAGTAATACCCAAGCCGTTTGATTTGAAGTCGCATCTTGGGGCCAGATTGGTGAGCACCGCAAACGCCCAAGTGAACATCTTTCATGACCTTTTGGGCTTCGGCCAATGACAGACACCTGAGCCAGAGTTGGTCATATGACCTGCGGTATAACGTGTCATTTACAAACACGTATCGGAGAGCTCTTTTCTTCAGCTGAATCCTCGCAGATTTTTCTTCGGGCAGCTTGTCGTATCGGAGGTACTCTATGAAGGGTTCTCTCCAATCGGGCTCGTCTTAGATGACCGAAGCTTCTTCGGCAGGACTGCTCTTCTGTTCCGTGCTTTCCTCTTCTCGTAGAGAGACTGGGGGTAGAATTTGCCGGCTCCTGACTGTGATCAGAATTTCGTCCATGTCAGGATCAGTCAGCTCCTTGGCTAAGCGAGCGAGTACGTCAGCCTTTCCGTTCAACACTCTAGGGACTCTCGTTAGTTCAATATGAGTGAACCGTTTCATGAGTTCCATCACTCGGCCTCTGTACCGAGCTAATTCGGATTTGTATATCTTATAATTGCCGCTTACTTGGTTGACGACAAGCTGGGAGTCACCGTAAACCCGTAGCCGAAAGATTTCCATTTCTATGGCGAGCTCTAAACCAGCTATCAGAGCTTCATACTCGGCCTCATTGTTTGTGCGAGGCTCGGTGAGAGCAAAAGAACGCCGTAGGGTTCCCATTGATAGCGTGATGAGCACCAATCCTATCCCCGCTTTTACCTCCGGGATGCTTGATCTGCCGGAGCTCCTTATTGATGAGGCCCCATCGAAGTAGAGCTCCCAACATGGCTCATCTTCCTCGAGGTGCAGCACTTGTTCGTCAGGTAACTCACAATTTAGCGGCGACCCTTCTGGTATGGGATGAGCAGCGAGAAAGTCTGCAAGAGCTTGCCCTTATACTGCTTTCTGAGGAGTATAAACTATGTCAAACTCAAGTAGCATGACAGCCCATCTTGCCATTCTGCCGGCTAGGCTTGCTTTGGTCATCAAGTGTTTGAGTGGGTCGACCTTGGAGATCAGCATGACCCGGTGAGCGAGCAGATAGTGCCTCAGCTTCTTCACAGCAAACATCAGAGCCAAGCATTGCCTTTCGATCGGGGAGTAGTTGTGTTCCGCCCCGACTAAAGTTCGACTGAAGTAGTAAAGGGCATTTTCTTTTCCCTCCTCGTTATTCTGGGTAAGGAGCGCACCGAGTGACTCATCTAGCACGGCAGTGTAGAGAATCAGCGGTTTATTTGGAATGGGAGCGGCCAGCACCGGAGGGTGCAACAAGTATTGTTTGATGCTTTCGAACGCTGCTTGACATTCGGCATCCCAGATAAAAGGAGCTCCTTTCTTCATGAGCTTTGAGAAAGGCCTACATCTCCCCGATAAATTTGAGATAAACCTCCGTATATAAGCAAGCTTGCCTTGAAAAGATCTTAGTTGCGTCAGACTTTTTGGAGGGGGCATCTCCATGATGGCCTTTATATTTTATGGGTCAATTTCGATCCCTCGATGTCGGACTATGAAGCCCAGGAATTTTCCCGATGACACGCCAAAAGCGCATTTCAGGGGATTCATCTTCAGATCGTATTCCCTCAGTCTGGTGAGAACGGTCCTAAGATCTTGGATATGATCGGCCTTGGTTTTAGTCTTGACGACCAGATCATCAACATAACATTCGACGAATTTATGAATTAGGTCATCAAAGATATTGGTCATTGCCTTTTGGTACGTAGCACCTGCGTTCTTCAGTCCGAACGGTATCACCTTGTAGCAGTATATTCCGATCGGGGTTCGGAATGCTGTGTACTTCTCATCCTCTGGCGACATTTTGATCTGATTATATCTAGACGAGCCATCCATAAAGGTGAACAACTCATAATTTGTGGTGTCATCGACCATCATTTCCATGACCGGTAGCGGAAAGTCGTCTTTAGGACATGCCTTGTTGAGGTCCCTGAAATCGATACAAACTCGGATCTGCCCATTTTTCTTCTTCACTGGGACTATGCATGCGATCCAGTCCGCATATTTCTCTTCCCTGATGAAGCCGGCATCGATGAGCTTCTTGGTTTCCTCGATGACCTTTTCTTCTAGTTCCCTTCTCATTCGTCGAGGAGCTTGTTTGACTGGCTTAGCATCAGGAGATATAGCTAGCTTATGCACGGCCACTTCAGGGGAAAGGCCAGGCATTTCTTTATATGTCCACGCGAAGCAGTCGGCGAACTCATGCAGCAGGGCAATTATCTGCTCTTTCATTTCCTCCGACAAGAGTGAGCTGATGTAGGTCGGCCTTGGATCATCGGGCGTTCCTAAGTCAATCTCGGTTAGCTCGTCAAAGGTTGCTTGTCCGCCATCTTCGAGCTCTTGAGGATCTTCTTCTGGCTCGGTTAGCTCGTCTTCATCATTTGACTCTTCACTGGCTTCCCCAATATGGGTCATATAGCCTGCCTTAGAATCAGGCTGGATGAAACCTATGCCCCGCCTATCTGGAATTCGTCCATCGATGAGTGCTCGGACCTGAGGTGGATGCCATAGCCCTTCGTAAAACTTTGCTTCGGACTCCGTTTGATATAACCGGCATCTGCACTTTTTAAAGTATTCCCGCATCTCGGGAGCATAGTATCTGGGATTGAGGACAACTCTTATGCCTCTCTCATATGGAAGGCACGCGACAGACAAATCGTCCGGGTGCACAACGGGGTTTGACCCATAAAACAGGATGCCTTTTTGCCCACTTTTCCTTCCGGGGACGTAGAAAGTTTTCAGCTGGTCCACGGTGGAGACTGACAGCGCATCGAGCTCTTTGCACATATGCTCCGGTACCCTTGTGACAGTTAGGGACCCTTCTGCAATTTCGAAGGTCTCTCGTAGTTTCGCTTGTTGCATGGGGGTCCAATCTGCACCGCTGTTGCACGGCAGGTCCTCTTCCTCCGACTCTTCAATGTCGCTGCCAAGGTGAGGGCGGACTTTGCTGCTAGATGGGGCTTCAGTAACAGATTCGTCCGTATCGCTACCGAAATGAGGGCGAGTTTTACGGAAGGACGGACTTCCAGCGTCGGATTCATCAGTGTCGCTACCAAAACGCGGGCGCACTTGGGCGTTTTTACTTTTGAAAGTGACAGCCGGCTCAGATTTGCTTTTGAGTCTTGGGACTGCTCTATTCTCAGTCAGTTGTGGCTTAGCATTTTGGTGGTTCATAAAGTACCGAGAATCTTCATATTGGACTTCATGCACACAGAACGGCTGGATGTCTCCGTCAATGCGTCTTTCTTCGCCATTTTTAGTATACTTCATGCATTGATGGAGAGTTGATGGGACGATGCCGTAATCGTGGAGCCACGGCCGTCCCAAGAGAATCTTATAAGACGTGTCAGCGTCGATCACGTATATCTTAGCTTCAGTTTGCAGATCCCCGAATTTGATTGGCAAAGCTATAGACCCCAGAACTTGCTGACAGTTTTGATTGAAGCCTTGAATGACAATCCTTTCCTTTGACAGGTGTCGGACGTCCATTGACAAACTCTTCAGTGTTCGCAAGTTTATGATGTTCACTGAGGACCCCGGATCAATCAATATGCGATTAATCCGATCGTCGTCGCTGTACCCGGTCACGTAAAGCGGCCGATTATGCTCAGCCGTTCCCAGTAGCAAGTCTTCATCCTTAAACGTGACTGCGGCGGCTTGCAAAGTGTACTGAGCTTCTTTCATATTAATTTCCGCAAAGCGAGCCTGATACCGCTCAGGGTTTTGTAGAGCATGAATGAGAACATCTCTAAGCTCTTGAGATAGAACCAAGGCATCGTAGATGCTAAGGAGAGACGGAAGCTTTCGGAGGTGAGCCAAAACATTATAATCTACTGGGGAAGGACTTGAGTTTTTATCAGCCGGTTCTCTGCCATCTTCATCATTAGCCACATGTTTTTCCTTCCCTTTTGGGGCGTTGACCTGATTCGACGGTAGAGCCCTGCCGCTTCTGAGCTGGATTTGATTGGCCTTTGTGGCGAGCTCCTCGTCCTCTTCGGGAAAACAGAGCTCCTCCTCAGAGTCGCTGCCAAGATGGATGGCGTAGCAGGTCACTACTGGGATCTCTTCATTGGGGTCTTCTTCTAACTCCTCCAGAATTTCAGCCGCTTGTACAGGGAAGAACTCCTTCAATTGAATCAGAGTTCTTTCTTTCTGTTCATATTCTTCGAGGGAATCGATATATTTTTGAATGGTCAATCTCCCTACAAATTCCTTTTCGCGCCGAGCTGCACTTTTCTTCTTCTTGAGCTTTTTGGATTTTGAGCCTGATGGAGCCGTATTGGCAGCTGGATTGGTAGGCTTCTTCTGCCTTTCCCATTCCGTCCTGGGCTCTTTCCGAAGTAGCTTTATCATCTTTTTCGTTTTATTAGATATGTGCGTACTCCACGGAGGCCGCGATGAGTCAGTTTCGTTTGTCAGGGTAGCGGGTTCAGTTGTCTGCTCCCAGAAGGCTTTAACTTCTGTCTGTATAAAGTTGGCGGTTGCAACTTGATTGTTCACCAACACGCTTTTGGACAGCTCAATCTCTCCAGCCTTGTACTGCTTCTCGACCCAGTCCTTGAAGATATAGCAATCCTCGATCGCATGGCTCACTACTCGGTGGTACGGGGAATACAGGGGATTGTCGGTCATTTTTGCTTCTTGGGGTCTTTTCGACTCCGGCAATTGTAGGCCGTTGTTCAAGGCATCTTTAAATATCTTACGGACCTTGTCTCTTCTGAAAGAGTAAACCTTGTTCTTCTTCTCCTTTAGGGAAGGCCCATCTCCTCCCAGCAATGGCTTTCGAGACCGGTTGGTTTTGGATTCGCCCGCCCTTCGCTTTTCTTCATTATCGGACGCATTGAAGACATTGGTACTGCTGGAACTCCCGCTTCTACGGTTGTCGTCCCGCTTGCTTTTCCAAGTTTTGTCTCTCTGAGAGTCCGGCGGGGACTCTTGCTTCGAGCGTTCCAGCATTTGGACATTCTTGGTTAGCTCCTGAAATGCCTTGAGGCCCGCTGTACACAAGAATGGGACCATCCAATTGCTGAGGTTCCCAATGAGAAGGCTGACGGACTGGTCCTGCTCCAGCGGCGGTTCGCACTTGACTGTGAGATTACGCCATCGAGCGATAAAGTCGGTGTTGCTTTCATTCTTCCCCTGCTTGGTCCTCACAAGGTCGGCAATGGAGATTTTATCACTGACGCTCATGAACCTTTGCCGGAACAGAGACTCCATTTGGGCAAAGGTAATGACGGACCCGTCTGGTATACTCGCGTACCAGTCGAAGGTGACACCGGTCAGGCTGTTGACAAACTGACGAAGAAGGAGCGCGTCATTGCCTCCTGTATTTCCGCACGATGCTTTGAAGTGGGCGACGTGCTGATTTGCATTCGCCGTTCCGTCAAATCTTCCGAACTTAGGAATGACGTAGCCGCTCGGGAACTCGATCAGATCGTACTGTGCGGGATATGGCCGCCCACTACTGCCAATTTCTTTCTGAGCTTCAGCTTCAGCCACTAATGTTTTAACTTTGCTGGTGACCAAATCCATTATCCGATCTTGTGTTAGCGGGATAGTGCTATCTGGGGCCAAGGCATCCCCAGAAGCGGAATGTGGCCGGCTTTCGTGCGGCTCGACCATTCTTGGACCCCAAGAAGCAGGCAATGGCCGCTTCGGATTGTCATCACCCGGCTGATTAGTAGCGACTTGTGCTTGATTGGGAGGCACTTGAGCAATTTGAGCCGTAAGCTGCATCACAACGTTCGTTAAGTCGTCAATCTTCGAATAGAGCTTGGCCATCTCTTTATCTTTGCTCCTGAGCTGCTTTCGAAGCTCTTGAAGCAGCTCTTGCTCCGCAGTCCTGGGGCGGAAAGTCGGCTCTTCCTCGCTGTCCGAGCTTGACTCTGCATGGACCGAGGGGTCTTTCTGCCTATCATCCTCATCGAGAGGGTTTTCTTCATCCAGCGGAGGCGGCTGTTCTTGCGCAGCGGCGACCATATTCAAGCCAGATTGGGCTTGGGATGTGGTGGCCCCATCCTTACTTTTGCTGCGAAGGTTGTCGCTGGGGCGCCCGCCCGCCATATAGATCGTATGGATAATATATCCAGCCGTCTTTTTATTGTCGGCAGTTGATTTCACAGATCGCTGTCTTGACCCTCCTGTTTCAGTAGCGGGCAGTCGATTGAAGGCGGATGGCCTGGCCGGATTCTTGAATGGTGCCGGCGCTTCTTTTCTGGATTTGCCCCGCGGCTTTCGTGCGGCACAGAGCGCCTGATAGACTCTTGAAGAGACAGTGTCATACTTTTTCTGTTGGGGCCGGGACACGTCTCTTTGTAGCATTGTTCGGACCGCTGTCTTCTTGATTCTGGCGGTCATGGCATTTTTCTGAACCCACTTCAGAGGTTCGAAGGAATTACTGATTTTTATGGCCGATTCAGCCGTCGTCGCGGAGTAATCCTGGTTTCGGAACCTCACAAGACTCCACTTGGCCAAAGTCCTGACCCTTTTGTTGGCTCGATACCTGAGCCGTTTCTGCCTTAACTTTTCTGTTCTAAGCACCTGGCAGACTTCGGCTCTTTGGGAAGACGCCGTAGACCGGGCGATGGAAGATTTTGGAGATACGCTCGATTGTGCATTTGTTGGAGTCGTCACCTGAGCTCGTCCGCAACGTTTGATGTTGCCCTTCGTACCGGAAGTCTTGCCCTCAGCTGGAGCGTCAGGGAGTCGTTCAAACACCATCTTAAGTTTCGGTTGTGGTGCCTTAGCGATCACAACATTCGGCCTCTTGTCCCCTGAGACCGGCTTGGCCACCTGTTTTGCCGGGATTTCTGCCAGATGAGCGCTTCCGGCAGGGTAGATGATGACGGAGCCAAACTGGAGTGGCAGTTCCTCCCACTGTCGACTGAGGCTTGCGGGGAGAACCACATGAGCATTGATCTTGACCACGTACGGGATCGGGGTCGCGTTGGAAGCTGAATTCGTCTTGGGAGACATTGTCGTCGAAAGTTGATTGCTGCACGGGAGAAAAAAAATCATCATTTCAGTATAGGCAATTGATATGTATATTGATTGAGTTCGCATGAACGTTTAACCCGAAATATGGGAGGAGAGAGCCGTCCCACCGGGCGTGCCAGAATCTGTAGGGTGTTTTTAGTCACCCCATTGAGATGGGAATACGCGCGCGCTTGTCAGGCGTACTATAGATTCCCCCTGCCTAGGGTAGGCCGGGGTTTATTGATTGTGGGGATCCGAATCTCCGGCAGCCGCGGACTAAGCTGCCGTTAATTACCCCTCGCCTTTGGGGAGAGGGAACCTCCGATTAACGGGTTAAACTGGTCATGCGAACTCAATATGCAGTGTACGTATGTGTTGTTTTGGAGGGGGGTTTGGATATATCGGGAGCCACGCAGAGTTTTTATGGGGGTCCTGCTATCCGGATAGCGGGTTGGGGGTCAAGGGGGCTAGCAGCCTCCTTGCGGGGTGCGGGGCAGCACCCCGGCCCAAAATTTTTTTTGAGGGGGACAGTGTTGTGGAGTGTGTGTGTATCTGTATATATATACATGTATACATATATAAAAAAAAAGGAATGAGCGCCCAAAGGACGCGTGGGGTCAGCGCTTTGAGCGCTGTGCGCTTAGGCGCTAGCGCGCCACGTGTCGGCATGTGGGTGCTTTGCGCTTGAGCGCTGGAGCGCAAGCGCTGGAGCGCAAGCGCTGGAGTGCAAGCGCGCCACATGTCGGCACGTGGGCGCTGGGCGCTTGAGCGCAAGCGCGCCACGTGTCGGCACGTGGGCGCTTTGCGCTTGGGCGCTGGAGCGCAAGCGCGCCATGTGTCGGCATGTGGACGCTTTGCGCTCGAGCGCTAGCGCGCCAAGTGTCGGCCTATGGGCGCTTTGCGCTCTAGCGCTAGCGCGCCGGCGAGAAAAAGAGGCTTTTAGCCCCCGAAGTTCTCGAAAGAGAAATCAGAGTGGTGTTAAACTCTTAAGATGTTTTGGGGTTGATGAAAGGGGTTCTTCTTTCTCCTTTGGTTGCTAGATCTTGAAGATCAAGAGATATGCGATTTTAAAAATCTCTTCTTTTTGAGATCTAATGGGAGATCTGAGTTCCCCTTTATGGGTTTTGTGGTAAAAAAAACTATTTAGTTTTATAAAATGAAGAGTAAAACTCTTGATTTAATTCAAAGAAAGAAGAAGATTTTGGAATCTTGAGGAAGGAGAAAAGATCTCAGATTTAAAAAAAAATTTGGAGAGAGAAAAAGTTGTTAGATATTTTCATTATCCTTACCTTTATAGGCTATACACTTTACACATAGCCCCTTAGGCTTCACAAAATGGCATTTTGCCTATCCCATGGCTCATGTGCCATTTCTTTTTGCACATAAGCCATGAGCTTTACAAAAATTTGGCTTTATGCTTATTTTTCTTACATTTATCCATAAAATAAAATAAAAGAAATACAACAAAATTATTTATTACAAAATTTTATCTTGGCATGGGGGGAGGCCGGCCGTTTCATGTTCGTGCTCGACCCGGGCATGGGCCCACTGGATCTGGGCTTGGGCCTACTTGGTTTGGGGTTGACTTTGATTTTGATTTGGTCAACCGGGATGTAAATTTTTACCCCAACAGACAATCTACTGTTCAGCATCCAGTGGTTCGCCCGCGCCGGTGAAAATTGCCGGCTGTAGTCTCCTTAAATCGGCGACGCTGTCCGAACGTCTACCTTCACGAACCTCAGCCACCTTGTTCAGGGCTGCAGTAGTGGTCTGCTGAGAAGCAAGTAGGCCCATCCTGTAGCAATTTGGTCTGCTGCTGTTGACTCTCTAGCATGCCACATATAACTCCAAGTAGTGCAGTATTGCTGTCACGCCTCCCATATACTCGCAAATTTTCTTCTGCCATGATTCTGAAGTCAAAACGAACGACGAGATTTAGCAACGAAAACGAGATTTAAAATCAAAATATTAAAACTGAGAGAAGTAAAGAGATAATGTAATAATCAATTCAAAGGATACGGATTAAGTGTAAGACTCTAAATTAGTCATACAGAGTACCGTATTGTATCCATGCTACGGTACATGGGCACAATATCGTAACTTTATGTAAGTCGCCCGAATCCTACGGTCAGAGTCAACGGGATCTGCAGCATGACATACTGGGGAAAACCTAGACATGTGATTCTAACTTAAAAGGTCGGCAGAACCCAGACTAACCTTTGACGTCAGCTTGGCTCTGATACCAACAAAACCTTGTCACGCCCCGCTTCCCGAAATACGGAATACGGAGAGCGACGAAGGCCAACCGTGCTACCTACGGTAAGGAAAGATCCTTCCATAGTCACATAAGGCTGTCTATGTTAACCTGTCAAGAATAAAATCCCAAAACCAAAAGAGATAATACTGATAATCATGCCGCAACGAAACCATAAAGAATACTAAAAATGGGTCCACTAAATAATCGATGCAATTAAAGATCTGATACAATAGATTCGAAATAAAAACAAGATCTAAAAGAGATACATAAGTCCTAATGTCCCATAAGGACGCACATACTAAAAACTATCTGAAAAGGAAAATAAACCTATGGGTTATTGATCTTCGGCAAAGTCCTGATAGTCGCTGCGGTCCTGCTCGGCCTGAAAATCTGTCTCTAAACCTGAGATGGAAAATCTCAGGAATGTCAGAACATCCCAGTAAGTACTCAACGTATAAGGTATGTGTATGGTATGATAACATGAATAAGTGAATGTAGTAAAGCCCGTGTGCACAAGTAAAAACATATATATATATAAATAGATTCATTACTACTATGAACAAACAGGTAAAGAGGTTAAGTCATAACGTAACTGGTCACTAAAAGGTAAACTACTCTATCATAAGCTTGAGTGTGTGCGTCAATCTCTGCAGGAGTATTCCTAACCTAAGAGTGGTGCTCTACGGGCTAGGAAACACCAGCCCAACTGTGGAATGAACAAGCGGCCGATATAGCCCGGTACGAGCTGTAAACATGAGACCGGTACGAGCTGCCGGCATGGGACTCCTGAGATCCTGTTGTACGAACGCACACTCAAACTACCCCAACACCCGCGCATTTATAGCTACTATGGTAAAGACTAAATCACTAATTAAGAATGCTGAAAAAACAGGAACTTGTAGTATGGTAATTGTATGGAAATAAAACTGGTGAATAGTGGTGTCATGGCATGTAGTTCAGCATTCCAATTAATGATTCCGTTTTAATATAAATAACAAGGATCATGAATAGGCATGTCAAATCAAGATGTTTTATATATGTAAATCAACATGAGTCTTCAATGTGTATAAAGCATGTTAAAGGATTCTTGTGCATAGTAATCATGTCATAGCATCACATAAGGAAGAAGCGAGCAACAGTTGGTAATTAGCAAAAGAAATGGTTTTCAAATATAGCTCGATGGAGAGAAAAATTCATGTGACCATTAGCCTTAGAAAAAGTTCATAACTTTTATGCCCGTATGTTTTCTTCTATATGATTCCAATTAACTATTCACTTCATTATTCAGCTCCAAGCCTGTAAATTGGGTTAGGCTACATAAAACACCAACCCAGGCCATTGAGTCTTGAAGACTGATAACTACAAAATCACTAATTGTGTATTCAGATATTCTCAATCCTAACTAAGCTATAACATTTAAAGTCAGTATGCCTATAATCACTCATACTTTATTGGGAATATTCAACAATATTTGTACAACTAAATTGCATCTAATATATAATGAAATTTGTAGTTGCAAGTTTACAGCCAGTAATATATCAGCAAGTGTTCCGATAAGGACAGATAATAAAACTGTGTACGAAGAGAGCAAGAGTACTAAAAGAAAAGAGCAAGAGTTCGACTTGGGAAGTACATGCAATTCTTGATATTCTTTGCTCGATGATCTTTCCTGAGAATAACGATCACGGAAAACGATGTACGAAGATGCGAGGGACGATCTCAGCTAAAGTTCGACTTGGGATCTGAGTTATATGCTCTGCCTAGATAAATTTATCATTGGTTAAACCATAAATATTCTCATAAATACTACCACATGACAACGCAATCATATCAACTTAGGGTTTTAATTCCAAATTTTCCCTTCCTTTCAATGTTCACAGTTTTCCTTATCATTTTATTTGTTTATTATTTTTGAACAGGGATCAAGAAAACTTACAGAGGATGGTGATGGTATCAAGCTAGGGTTCGGATGGGTCCTGGGTTGAGTCGAGAGCACTCGGATCTGGAGATGGGAGCAGCTGCGAGGCGAAGACGAGGGCTACGGTGAAGTTGAGGGTTCTGTGCAGGTCGATAGGGGTTGTGGTGGAGTCGGAGATGGTGGTGCGAAAGGGACGAAGGCGATGGTGATGGGATGAGATGAGGGGATCGGGGTTTGTGGCCGCGACGAGGGATGGAGACGACGTCGGTGGGATGAGGACGAGGGCGAGGGCGAAAGCGAAGGGGGAAGGAGAGGGAGGCGAGGGTCGGCGAGTGAGGAGCGGGAGTCGAGGGTTGCGGCGGCGGTGATGGTGGCGAGAGGAGGGGGTCGGGGTTTTTGGCGGTGATGGGGAATCTGAGGAGCAGACGGGGGAGAGAGAGAGAGAGATGTGAGTATGAGAGAAAGATATATTGATTTGTATATATAGAAATTTTTTATAAGTATATATATAGATACATATCTTCAATTAGTTGCATTTAGAGATGCGACACAGATTTTCTTGTTCTCATATTAACAGTAAACAGAAGTTAGCCAAAGTAATATATGTATGCAACCCAAGTATTAATGTCAATTTAGGAATTTTAAGATACGCAAAATATTGTTTTGCTGCCACTAAGAAAATATTATATATAATGTAAAAACTGAAGAATTTTCATATCGAAATTGTTTACGGTAAAAATTCAAAAATTAAAAATATACTAGCAGCCAACAAAAAATATACTAGCAGCCAATTAAAAAAGAATCTCGATAAATCTTGAACTACTGTATCCAAATAGGGCTGCTACATTTTTAATTGTACATGCAATTCTTGATATTCTTTTTTAACAAATGTCAATGTTTCCCTTTCAAGAATCCTAACAAATCAGCCTATCAATGCTTGTAGAGAACAATTTCCCACCTTCTCAAGTTATTGAAACAAGTCCTCTTATGCTGAGCAAAACCCTAACTAGCTTGAAAGAGAACAACTTTTAGTTTTCTTACACTGTAATATGTTGCTATCAGAAAGAGAAGATGACGGATTACAACAATTCAACTACTTTATTATCTGGTAGCATGATGGAGGAGTCTGATCTATACGCACGAGAGTTTGGATACATCCAATGTACAGGTGACTCATCTAATTACACCTGAGTGAATGAAATTTCAAACAAAATTCATTATGCTGATGACAACCATTCGTCTAGTTTATTAAATCGGCTAGCATGATGAAGGCTTTCAGAAATAAATATTGTAGATGCACTACATTTGCACGCTGCTCAATGAACAGGCGACTCATCTTACACCTGAGCAAATTAAACTCTAAACAAAGTTCATTTTTCCTAATATATCCTTTCATGTCATATTCAAAATGCCAATCTGTGGATGCACGGATGGGCGACCCCAATTGCTAGACAAAAGGAGAACATTTGTTGCAGTATTAATTTATCACTGACGTGTATCTCTTGAAAATACAGATTAATTTACAAATGAAATAATATGTAATAATTAATAAAACAAATATGTGAATGGTTAATGCATTACACACAAAATAATAATAGTGCTTGTGTATATGATAAAGTAGCATCGAAACCATACGCTACCAATTTAACAATGATTATCACAATCATGTGATGTAATAAGCTATAGCACACTTCGATTTTCCACTGGAAATAATTCTGAACTTGTTTCTTGATATTATAATCAGTGACATATGGCTTGCATAAAAAAAGTAAGCAGTTACTTTTGTATCCGTTTCTGTTATGTTTTTGTGCCCGTAACAGTCATAGGCAGTAACATCACTGATGATTAGAATTCTTGGAATGGGATAGATGGTGTTATTTTTATATGAGTCATTGGTCGAAACCTCAGAAACCATTTTATAGGGTTGCAGTTGAGCTATTTAACTCAGTATATCTCTTTGGATGGCCTAGATTCTTGGTGATTGGAAAAGTTCAATGACATGTACATTTCCCTTTATCACACACATATGCACACATGCACATTGTACCTTAATCTCTCTGTGTAGATGAAGTTAGCCATATAAACAATATATAATGTAGGTATAAAGAGTTCTCTTAGTTTTTGCCCTCCTTTCTCCTTTAGTTGTGATAGAAGGTTAGAGCTCTTAATTTCTCATTCCAAGGGCTTGACAATAGAGGAGGCCTTGGATTCAATATTTTCCTCTGTTTGATTCTACCAATTTCCTAATTTTGAGAAATAGTCATAGGCTTCTATGATCTCAAGATTGCTTGAGAATACCTTTTTGTTCCCGATGCCAATTTGATAGAATGACAAAAAAATAAATAAAATCAACATCCATAATCATCTTAAACTTTTTTCCTCGATTCTTATTAATGGTGGACGGAAGAATTTTTAATCATTATTTGTTTATTTGTTTATTCTATTTTCATATGGTAGGATAGGCGGAAATTTGTAGAATATAACACTGTAGGCTAGTGTAGGGAGTCAAGGACAACAAATCAAGTATCTTGGTGATATCTTTTTTTTTAATGGTCGCAATAAAAGATATTCCAGATCTTAACTTCATTTGTACAACTGTTTGCTGTAATGATGGGGCCATAAAGGGAGATCATACTGGATAATCTATTAATTAGGTATGAGATTGATCAAATTCTAGCTGAATGGCATAGATCACTTCCACATGGAGAATATTACATTCCATCAACCATAATGTTTCAAACTTACAATCAACCATATATTATCATGATCATATATTATCATGATACAATGTACATACAGACATTCTTTTGGTTGGGGGGTGCGTGGTGGGGGAAGAGTTTTGAGTTTGTAAAGTAAGTTGATGTTGAGAAGGAAAGCGCTATAACAAGGAGAAAAGGGACTATTTGGAGCCGTCACTCTTTGTGCAAGGCTCGCTCTACTTCTCCTAAAGGAGAAATCATCAAGCTCCCAATCATGGAGTTTAATGATTGCTTTTTATTTCCCTTCCTAGTTGGCCTTAACAAATTTTAATGTAACTCTATTCAGCGATGAAAACCCTTAAAGGCACTCATTCAACTCTAAACAGTTAAAATGATTGTCTAATATAACTCTTGAACTTGTTTGCGTTGTTTGGAATAGAGTTTGGTCGATGAACAAAGGGTGTGTTTTTGCTAATAAATCACTCCATGGGGTTTAAGTGATATAAGGAGTAAACGACAGTAGTTTTTTTTTTGGTGTGTGTGCACGTGTGTGCTATTAACCCTTTACAGAAAGACCCTTAGCATGCTTTGTTCTTCTGCGGCTTGCTTAGTTTTCGTATTTGAATTTGAGTGTATTATGTTGTTTAGCAAAAGATATGATCGTCCTTGGTCACCTTTGTCTGATAGAGTAATTAAATGACCAGATTGTCCTTAACCTTACAAGTTGGCAAAGTTCTTGTACTGCTAAAGCATATGCCCATTGCTAATAGATATCGATAAAAACATCTTTCTACTCTATTTATGCATGTTCATTGAGTAGCGGATACCTTTTTTTTCTCCTGAACTTTGGACCATAGCGCATTTAAAGCATCATCAATTCCTTAAACTATCTTAATTATATTGGTTGAGGCTAAATCCAAATTCTCAAACTATATTCCAAATCAAGTGCTGCTGCATCGGGTTCGTTTCTTTTATTTCTTTTCATACTCTTTTGTTAGAGTGGCCATAGCTAAAGTCCTCATGCAATTGCTACCATTATTTGTCATCTTGTGGTCTCAATCAATCATGGCAACATTCAGATCGTTATCTTCATATTCTCTTGTCTATCAGTTCATTAACTCAAATGGTGAAAACATAATTTATTGCCTTCACATTATCTAATCTCCCTTAACTTAGAACAGAAGAAATCAAGGGTTTCCTTGCACTGCAGCATCATAAACCACAAAGCATCTGAAACATGTAATTTGTAAGACAACCCCAAGGAAAAGTTATAATAAGTGAAGTTGGACTCTAATAATTGAATTAACCATATTTATTTTGCTTCCAAAAATGGTACTGTGAGGAAATAATATTGTGTAGGAAAGAAAATCTCCAGCTTCAACTCAAGATATGGATTCACTAATTCCATTGGTTCCAACATTTAGACAAACTATGATCGGACCCACGAGCACAGTTTGCACCATCTTGTGTAGAAAATATATTATCCAGGGATTTAGCCATTTATTTATTTTCTCTTGTATATCATGCCAACTTGTCATGTTCATTAATGACTTATGTGTCACGCCCCGCTTCCCGAAATACGGAATACGGAGAGCGACGAAGGCCAGCCGTGCTACCTACGGTAAGGAAAGATCTTTCCATAGTCACATAAGGCTGTCTAGATTAACCTGTCAAAAATAAAATCTAATACCAAAAGGAATAATACTGATAATCATGCTGTAATGAAACCACAAGGAATACTAAAAATGGGTCGACTAGATAATTGATGCAATTAAATATCTGAAACAATAGATTCGAAATAAAATAAGATCCAAAAGAGATACATAAGTCCTAATATTCCATAAGGACGCACATACTAAATATTAGCAGAAAAGGAAAATAAACCTACGGGTTACTGATCTTCGACAAAGTTCTGATAGTTGCTGCGATCCTGCTCGGCCTGAAAATCTATCTCTAAAGCTGAGATGGAAAATCTCAGGGATGTCAGAACACCCAGCAAGTACTCAACGTATAAAGTGTGTGTATAGTATGATATCATGAATATATGAATGTAGAAGCCCGTGTGCGTAAGTAAAACAGATATATATATAAATAGATGCATTAATACTATGAAACCAACATATAAAGAGGTCAAGTCATAACCTAACTGGTCACTAAAAGGTAAACTATCCTATCGTAAGCTCGAGTGTGTGCGTCAACCTCTGCAGGAGTATTCCTAACCCAAGAGTGGTGTCCCAGGGGCTAGGAAACACGGGCCCAACTGTGTAATGAACAAGCGACCGATATAGCCCGGTACGAGTTGTAAACATGCGACCGATATAGCTCGGTACGAGCTGTAAACATGAGACCGATATAGCCCGGTACGAGCTGTCGGCATGGGACTCCTGAGATCCTGTTGTACGAACGCACACTCAAACTACCCCAACACCCGCGTATTTAGCTACTATGGTAATGACTAGAGCACTAATTAAGAATGCTGAAAATGCTGGAACTTGTGATATGGTAATTGAATAGAACTGAAACTTCTAAATAGTGGTGTGTCATGTCATGTAGTTCAGCATTCTAATTAAGGGTCTCGTCTTAGTAAAATGAACTAAAGTAATGAATAGTTAAGACATGTTGAAAGTAATTGTCATCCGGTACTGGTAACTGCATGAAAGTGATGTACAAGCTGGTATTAATCATCGGTGATATCTTTACCGTTAATCTAAACATGGATATAATAATCGTAGGCTGGCTAGTAAGGTACATGTATAAGTTAGATTAACAACTTTCAAAACCTTTTTCGTAGTTTAATAGATCTCATAGTAAAACCATACTTAATCTAGTTTTCTGATTAACAACTAGTTGAATACGAGTCTATATCTTTCGAACGATATGAAATCATTCAACACTAACACTTTCTTTCTATTCTAGAGCAGGAAAAGAATATATGTAATATATATAAGGGGTTGCCGATGCGCATCGACCAAAGCAGAGTGAGAATACTTGCCCGAGGATAAAGATCAGGGGAGAACGATGCACGAAGATACGAGACACGATCTCAGCTAAAGTACGACTTGGGATCTGAGTTATACGATCTGCCTAGAAAAATTTATCATCGGTTAAACCATAAATATTTTCATAAATATTGTCACACAACCAGACGTAATTATATGAACTTAGGGTTTTAATTCTAATTTTCCCCTTTCAATGTTCACTTTCTTCTTATCATTCATTTCATTTATTTTTTTAACAGGGATCAAGGAACTTACAGAGGATGATGATGGTAGTTGCTAGGGTTTGGACGGGTCCTGGTCGAGTCGAGGAAGCGTCGAGGAGTGCTCGGATCTGGCGATGGGAAATCTGTGATGATGATGGGGCAGGCGACATCGTCGTCGTCGTCGGAGGGATGGGAGCAGCTGCGAGGTGCAGACGAGGGCTGCGGTGGCAGTGATGGGGATGATGGCGGTGGTGACGGGATGAGATGAGAGGGTCGGGATCTGTGGCGGTGACGAGGGATGGAGGCAGCGTCGGTGGGATGAGGACGAGGGCGAAGGCGACGGGAGATGGAGGCAAGGGTCGACGAGTGAGGAACGGGAGTCGAGGATTGCGGCGGCGGGAGATGACGGCGACGGTGATGGCAGCGATGGTGGGGTGAGAGGAGGGGATCGGGGTTTGTGGCGGTGATGGTGGCGAGAGGAAGGGGGTGGGGTGATGAAAAGGGAAATTTGAGGAGCAGACGGGGAAGAGAGAGAGAGATGTGAGTATGAGAGAGAGATATTTTGATTTGTATATATAAAAAATTTATAAATATATATATATAGATACATATCTTTAATTGATTGTATTTAAAGATTCGGCATAGATTTTTCTTATTCTCATATTAACAGTAAACAGGAGTTAGCCAAGGTAATATATGTATGCAAACCAAATATTAATAGGTCAAATTAGGAATTTTAAGATATGCAAAATATTCTTTTGCTGCAACTAAGGAAATTTTATATATAATATAAAAACTGGAGATTTTTCATATTAAAATTGTTAACGGTAAAAAAAAAAGAATATACTAGCAGCCAACTAAAAGTTCTAAAATTATGAAAAAAAAATCTCGATAAATCTTGAACTACTGCATCCAAATAGGGCTGTTACATCCTACCCACCTTACAGAAAATTTCGTCCTCGAAATTGGAATGACGACTACAAGATCAAGAAAGCAGGTGTGGGTACTTTTGACGAATCTCGTTCTCACGCTCTCAAGTGGATTCCCCGCGTGAATGTCCGTCCCAAGATACAAGAACTAAAGGGATGATCTTATTTCTCAATACCTTCTCTCTACGGTCGATAATGGCTGTAGGTTGCTCTTCATACGAGAGATCAGTGTTCAAGGTTAATTCAGGATGATCGAGAACATGATTGTCATCGCGAACGTACCGACGCAACTGTGATACATGGAATACATCGTGCATACTAGCCAAAGAGGGCGGTAAGGCCAATCTGTATGCCACTACTCCAACGCGTTCCACAATCTCAAATGGTCCGATAAATCGGGGACTGAGTTTCCCACGACTACCGAATCTAATCACTCATCGAGTCGGCGAAATCTTAAGGAAGGCATGATCTCTTACTTCAAACTCAAGAGGTCTTCGACTAGTATCCGCCCAGCTCTTTTGACGATTTTGTGCTACCTTGATACGGTTCCTGATCAACTGGACCTTCTCAACGGTTTGGGTTACAAGCTTCGGTCCTAGTAATTTTCGCTTACCCACATCATCCCAGCAAAGTGGGGAACGACATTTGCGCCCGTAAAGTGCCTTGAACGGCGCCATCTGAATACTCGCCTGATAGCTGTTATTATACGAGAATTCCACCAAGTGAAGATGATCCTCCCACGATCTCTTGAAATCTAGCATACAGGCTCTCAACATGTCTTCTAATATATGTACCGTACGTTCAGACTGTCCATCAGTCTGGGGATGGTAAGCTGTGCTGTAACGGAGACGAGTGCCTAGACTCTCTTGTAAGCTTCTTCAGAAATGTGAGGAATCTCGTGTCCCGGTCCGATACTATAGTGATAGGCACCCCATGTAACCGTACGATCTCTTGCGTATATTTCTCTGCCAATGTCTCCGTCGATTGTCCCACTCGAAAGGGTAGAAAATGGGCCGCCTTTGTGAGACAGTTGACGATGACCCAAATAGCATTATTGCCCTTAGGACTCCGTGGTAAAGCCGTCACGAAGTTCATAGTGATGTGTTCCCACTTCCACTGGGGAATGGGAAGTGGTTGCAACAGGCCGGCCACTCGCTGATGTTCGGCCTTCACCTGCTGGCATACCAAGCATTTTGACACATAGCGGGCAATCTCTCTTTTCATGCCATTCCACCAAAAGTGTTGTTTAACATCCCTATACATTTTGGTGCCACCCGGGTGCACCGAATAGACCGAACTGTGTGCTTCCTTCAACACTTCCTCTCGAATCTCGCCCTTTGGTACGCATAATCGACTGTCGAATCTTAATGAGCCATCTTCGTGTATCAATAGATCTGTTTTCAATCCGGCCTCTACTAACCCGCGGAACTTTTGCATTTGCGGGTCCCCAGCCTGTGCAGCTTTAATACGATCTACTAACGAAGACTGCACTTGCAGTTGCCAATACTGTCCGTGCGTTCCCTGCTCTACCACTTCTAAATTGAGTCTTCGAAATTCATCAATGAGTTCCTTCTGGCCAGTTAACCACATCGTTGTTGGTCTCCGACTGAGAGCATCCGGTACCATATTTACCTTTCCGGGATGATATTGCAAATCAATATCATAATCAGCCATGAACTCCAACCACCTGCGCTGTCTCATATTTAGTTCTTTCTGCGTGAATACATATTTCAAGCTCTTGTGGTCCGTAAAAATTTCCACCCGTTCTCCCAAAAGATAATGCCTCCAAATCTTCAAAGCAAAGATTACAACGGCCAACTCTAAATCGTGAGTTGGGTAATTTTTCTCGTGCATTCTCAGTTGACGCGAGGTATAAGCGACAACACTCGCATGCTGCATCAAGACACAGCCTAGCCCCTTGCCGGAAGCGTCACTATGAATCACCAGTCCTCCTGTCCCATCTGGTACGGTCAATATGAGTGCAGTTGTGAGTTTCTCCTTCAATAATCCGAACGCTTGGTTGCACTCTTCTGACCATACGAACGGTACTCCTTTTCGAGTAAGTCTTGTCAACGGCTCAGCCGCTCGTGCAAAATATTTAACAAATCTGCGGTAGTAGCCTGCGAGTCCCAAGAAACTCCTAATCTCTGCTACCGACTTTGGTACTGGCCAATCTTTCACTGCTTCAATTTTCGCCGGATCTACTGAAATACCATCTTCAGAAACGACGTGGCCCAAAAATTGAACTTGTTCAAGCCAAAATTCGCATTTACTAAGCTTGGCGTATAACTTTTCCCGTCTCAGTATCTGCAACACGATCCTCAGATGCTCGGCATACTCCTTGCTTTTGGAATACACAAGGATGTCGTCGATGAAAACTATGACAAACTGATTAAGGTACTGAGAGAAAACTCGGTTCATT
This sequence comes from Agapanthus africanus, assembly GCA_030015575.1. NCBI lineage: Eukaryota > Viridiplantae > Streptophyta > Magnoliopsida > Asparagales > Amaryllidaceae > Agapanthus > Agapanthus africanus. The sequence continues at coordinate 533,460,125 of JASDDO010000010.1, forward strand.
AAATCCATGAACACGGCTGGGGCATCAGTAACACCGAATGGCATTACCAAGAATTCATAGTGACTGTATCGAGTTCTGCAGGCTGTCTTGCATACATCCTTCGCTTTAACACGAACTTGATGGTACCCCGACCGAAGATCCAACTTAGAGAACACTCGAGCACCACATAATTGATCGAACAAATCATCGATCCGAGGTATAGGGTACTTGTTTTTAATCGTATCCCGGTTCAACTCTTGGTAGTCAATGCACATGCGTAACGAGTCGTCCTTCTTCTTTACTAGTAAAACCGGAGCGCCCCACGGAGAAGTACTCGGGCGAATGAATCCTTTGCTGAGGAGGTCTTCTATCTGCTTTTTCAATTCCGCCAATTCAACTGGTGCCATCCTGTAGGGTGACTTAGAAATCGGTGCCGTTCCTAGTAATAATTCTATCGAAAACCCCAAAGCACGAGGCGGGGGTAAGCCGGGTAAGTTCTCAGGAAAGACATCCAAAAATTCCTAAACTACGACCGGTGCCGAACTTATATCAACCTCCATTGACGCTAGTATGCCGCACGTCGGCTTTGTTCTATACTTTATGGGTCCCAGAGATTTGCTCCCCCAGTGAACACGAACTCTGGGTGGTTAGGAATGCGAAAGTTTACAGTTTTGGCCTGACAATCAATATGTGCGTGAAAGATGCCCAACCAATCCATTCCTAAGATGACATCATAACTACAGGTCCCGATCAACAGGAAATCTGCGAAAGCTCCCTGCCGCAAATCACTACCGGACAAAACTTGCACTCTAGGTTGGTGGTAACTAATCCATTTCCAGTGTGAATATCCCAACCTCTAGTCAGTGTTTTGTGTGTAATAGAATGTGTGGTGGAAAAATCCAAAGACATAAAACAGTGTGAAGCCCCGGAATCGAAAAGTGCTATAGCAGGAACAGAATAAATTAGAATGGTACCTGAAACGACATCCTCCGATGCTTCCGCCCGCTCAGCTGTCAGGGTAAAGGCCCGTCCCTGTCCACGACCTGTGTTTCCTCGTCTCTGATCAAAAAGTTGCTTCTGAGGGACAAGTCCTTTCTGAGGTTGGTTGCGCTCTACTCTCTTAGGACAACTCCCAATTTGATGGTCACTAGCACCACAAATCAGACATAGACCCTTAGCGCGGCGGCAATTTCTCTCGACGTGTCCCGATATTTGACAGTATCCACAAACCGGAGGTTCTCGTTGTGGTGGGGTTGCAGTACGCTTCATCTGAACTTCTCCATGTTGTCTAATTGGAATCCTCCCTGAAATTTGATTCACCGGCCGTTTGAATCCTCCGCTCTGAAATTTTTTCCTCTTATCCATAACTGTCTCAATTCTTCGGGCCGCATTTAATACCTCTGAATAAGTCCCCAGATCATGTAAAGCTAGTTTCTCCTGTATTTCCAGAGTGAGACACTGTAAGAATCTTCTAGCTCTATCCTCCTCCTGGGCTACCATTGAAGGAGCGAAACGACTGAGTCGGATAAACTCGGCCGCTATTTCGTCCACTGTGCGATCTCTCTGACGAAGACTGATAAATTGCTGTTCCATCTCGATCCTGGCCGATTTGGGAAAGAATTTCTCAAGGAAAGCCGTAGAGAAATCAGTCCATGCGATAAGTTTCATCAACCTGTTCTTTTCTGCGAGCCACCAAATTCTAGCCACATCTTGCATCTGAATCTTGACTATATTCACTTTGTCCTCTTCAGGAACCCGAGCGGCTGACAGCAAATTTTCCATGTCGACAATCCACTGCTCAGCATCCAGCGGACCGCCCGCGCCAGTGAAAACTACCGGCTGTAGTCTCCTGAAATCGGCGATGCTGTCCGGACGTCTACCTTCACGAACCTCAGCCACGTTGTTCAGGGCTGCAGTAGCGGTCTGCTGAGAAGCAAGTAGGCCCTCCTGTAGCAATCCGGTCTGCTGCTGTTGACTCTCTAGCATGCCACATATAACTCCAAGTAGTGCAGTATTGTTGTCATGCCTCCCATATACTCGCAAATTTTCTTCTGCCATGATTCTGAAGTCAAAACGAACGACGAGATTTAGCAACGAAAACGAGATTTAAAATCAAAATATTAAAACTGAGCGAAGCAAAGAGATAATGTAATAATCAAATCAAAGGATACGGATTAAGTGTAGGACTCTAAATTACTCATACAGAATACCATATTGTATCCATGCCGCAGTACATGGGCACAACATCGTAACTCTATGTAAGTCGCCTGAATCCTACGGTCAGAGTCAACGGGATCTGCAGCATGACATACTGGGGAAAACCTAGACATGTGATTCTAACCTGAAAGTTTGGCAGAACCCAGACTAACCTTTGACGTCAGCCTGGCTCTGATACCAACAAAACCTTGTCACGTCCCGCTTCCTGAAATACGGAATACGGAGAGCGATGAAGGCCAGCCGTGCTACCTACGGTAAGGAAAGATCCTTCCATAGTCACATAAGGCTGTTTAGATTAACCTGTCAAAAATAAAATCCAATACCAAAAGGAATAATACTGATAATCATGCTGCAATGAAACCGCAAGGAATACTAAAAATGGGTCCACTAGATGATTGATGCAATTAAAGATCTGATACAATAGCTTCGAAATAAAATAAGATCCAAAAGAGATACATAAGTCCTAATGTTCCATAAGGGCGCACATACTAAATACTAGCAGAAAAAGAAAATAAACCTACAGGTTACTGATTTTCAGCAAAGTTCTGATAGTCGCTGCGATCCTGCTCGGCCTGAAAATCTGTCTCTAAACCTGAGATGGCAAATCTCAGGGATGTCAAAACACCTCAGCAAGTACTAAACGTATAAAGTGTGTGTATAGTATGATATCATGAATATATGAATGTAGTGAAGCCCGTGTGCGCAAGTAAAACAGATATATATAAATAGATGCATTAATACTATGAAACCAATATATAAAGAGGTCAAGTCATAACCTAACTGGCCACTAAAAGGTAAACTACTCTATCGTAAGCTCGAGTGTATACGTCAACCTCTGCATGAGTATTCCTAACCCAAGTGTGGTGCCTCAGGGGTTAGGAAACACGGGCCCAACTGTGGAATGAACAAGCGACCGATATAGCCTGGTACGAGCTGTAAACATGAGACCGATATAGCCCGGTACGAGCTGCCGGTATGGGACTCCTGAGATCCTGTTGTACGAACGCACACTCAAACTACCCCAATACTCGCATATTTAACTACTATGGTAATGACTAGAGCGCTAATTAAGAATGCTGAAAAGACTGGAACTTGTGATATGATAATTGAATAGAAATGAAACTTCTAAATGGTGGTGTGTCATGTCATGTAGTTCAGCATTCTAATTAGGGGTCTCGTCTTAGTAAAATGAACTAAAGTAATGAATAGTTAAGACATGTCGAAAGTAATTGTCATCTGGTACCGGTAACTGCATGAAAGTGATGTACAAGCTGGTATTAATCATGGGTGATATTTTTACCGTTAATCTAAACATGGATATAATAATCGTAAGCTGGCTAGTAAGGTACATGTATAAGTTAGATTAACAACTTTCAAAACCTTTTTCGTAGTTTAATAGATCTCATAGTAAAACCATACTTAATCTAGTTTTCTGATTATCAATTAGTTGAATACGAGTCTATATCTTTCTAACGATATGAAATCATTCAGCACTAACACTTTCTTTCTATTCTAGAGCAGGAAAAGAATATATGTAATATATATAAGGGGTTGCCGATGCGCATCGACCAAAGCAGAGCAAGAATACTTGCCTGAGGATAAAGATCAGAGAAGAACGATGCACGAAGATGCGAGGCACGATCTTAGCTAAAGTACGACTTGGGATCTGAGTTATACGATCCGCCTAGATAAATTTATCATCGGTTAAATCATAAATATTTTCATAAATATTGTCACACAACCAGACGCAATTATATGAACTTAGGGTTTTAATTCTAATTTTCCCTTTTCAATGTTCACTGTTTTCTTATCATTTTATTTATTTTTTTAACATGGATCAAGGAACTTACAGAGGATGATGATGGTAGTTGCTAGGGTTTGGATGGGCCCTGGTCGAGTCAAGGAAGCGTCGAGGAGTGCTCGGATCTGGCGATGGGAAATCTATGATGATGATGGGGCAGGCGACGTCGTCGTCGTCGGAGGGATGGGAGCAGCTGCTAGGTGCAGACGAGGGCTGCGGTGGCAGTGATGGGAACGATGGCGGTGGTAACGGGATGAGATGAGAGGGTCGGGGTCTGAGGTGGCGACGAGGGATGGAGGCGGTGTCGGTGGGATGAGGACGAGGGCGAAGGCGACGGGAGATGGAGGCGAGGGTCGACGGGTGAGGAGCGGGAGTCGCGGGTTGCAGCGGCGGGAGATAGTGGCGATGGTGAAGGCAGCGATGGTGGGGTGAGAGGAGTGGATCAGGGTTTGTGGCGGTGATGGTGGCGAGAGGAGGGGGTTGGGTGATGAAAAGGGAAATTTGAGGAGCACGGGGGAGAGAGATGTGAGTATGAGAGAGAGAGATATATTTTGATTTGTATATATAAAAAGGAAAATTATAAATATATATATATAGATACATATCTTCAATTGATTGTATTTAAAGAATCGGCATAGATTTTTCTTGTTCTCATATTAACAGTAAACAGGAATTAGCCAAGATAATATATGTATGCAAACCAAATATTAATAGATCAAATTAGGAATTTTAAGATATGCAAAATATTCTTTTGCTGCAACTAAGGAAATTTTATATATAATATAAAAACTGAAGATTTTTCATATCAAAATTGTTTACGGTAAAAATTCAAAAAAATAAAAATATACTAGCAGGCAACTAAAAGTTCTAAATTTATGAAAAACAAGAATCTCGATAAATCTTGAACTACTGCATCCAAATAGGACTGTTACGTTATGTCTCACTAACTATAACCACCTTTTTTGTTTTGTTTGGGTGTAATGTAAAGTTGTTTTTGCTGTTAGTAGGAATATACAGGGGAATGATAATGCTAGTTTTTACTTGCCCTCTAGAGATTTCTTGTGGCTATAAGTCTTCTCTTGTTCTTCTTGTAGAACGAGTATGAGGTCTTAGCTTCCTCCTGAGATTGTGACTGGTGAAGAAAATTGAGAAAGATAAAGTTTCTAACAGTAGGCGCAACTTTCATGTTCAACTAGCTCAACATCTATTTGCCTTGTTTCATGTATATAAGCATTCAAGCTTCAACTTACAAAAAATTTAAGTCTCTTTTAGACAGCCCAAAACCCAACAAACCCTAACTACATCCCTTTCTACTTCTTCCTCCTCTTCCTCTTCTTCCTCTTCTTCTTGTTATTGTGTCTTCTTTCTTCTTATTATTCCAAGAAGGAAATGGGGTTAAGGGATGTAGAGCTGACTTTACCACCAGGCTTTAGATTTTTCCCGAGTGATGAGGAGTTGGTATGCCACTATCTCTATAAGAAGGTAAGCAATGAGAGAGCCATTGAAGGAACCATGGTGGAAGTGGACTTACATACTTGCGAGCCGTGGGAACTCCCCGGTGAGTAGCTTCTCTAGCTAAGGTTTCTGCATTAGCCCAATACATCTATTCTTATAAGTAGTCTTGATTCCAAAAAATGGCAGAAGAGTTGGGTACTTTCTTATTGTTTTCGGAATAGGAAATTGATTTGTATGGTTTTATGCTTCTCTCTTTTTCTTATGAAACTAAGATATTCTGTGTATTTGCACATGGTTTGACAATATTATTTAGATGGATAAGATCTCAGCACCCATCAATTTCTGTTGATTCATTAATAAAAAAAATTCCTGAAAATTTTAATTTGCAAGACCCTGCAATTTTTAAGCATGGATTTTTACTTTTCCACAAAATTGTGCATACAATCCAATTAAAATTCGCATTATTTAATTCTGATCATGTGATTTAGCCGTCGCCCTTCCACAAATTAATATTATCCATGTACCTAGAATAATTCCTTACAGTACATAAAGTCCAATGCCTTGTTGTCACCTTCATAAAGATCCAATACTGTCTATATCTCAATCAAGAAACGATTTTCTACCACTGTACCTATCACTTGGCTATCCAAATTTTCCCATGGGAGACCTTATAATTATCGATTACATCTTGTTTAACAATGATTTTCCTGATTCTTTTTTTTTATTGCATGGGACCTCAGAGGTGGCTAAGTTAAGCGCGGGTGAATGGTACTTCTTCAGCTTTAGGGACCGCAAGTATGCTACTGGTTCACGCACAAATCGAGCAACCAAGTGTGGCTATTGGAAGGCGACTGGAAAAGACCGAACGGTGTATGATCCATCAACTCACAGGATCGTAGGGATGAGGAAGACATTGGTGTTCTATCGAGGGAGAGCTCCAAATGGGAGCAAGACCAATTGGGTCATGCATGAGTTTCACCTAGAGAATCCTCCTACACCACCCAAGGTATATTTGCCCACTGCACTGCATGTATTTCTCCTTTGTGCAATTAGATATTAAGATATAATGCAAAATTTAAATATCAAATGTTAGAAGAACCAATTTAGAGCATCTTTTTCTTGGGTGGATGAGAGTTATCCAACCTTAGACATGCATTTTTGAATAAAAGAAGCTTTTGTTTTAACGATAATGAATAGTATCAACAGATAAGTGAGACCCAATGTCTCCATGAAAATGCAAGATGTTTATGTATGGGCCACAAATGATAAAATTAATTAATCAAGGCATGCTGGTATTATCAAAAATCTTAATAATTCTTTTATTAAAATGTGAAAATGTTTATATTTATTTTCCATTCGGATTGATTGATGTAGGTGCAATTGATATGAGAATCCTGAGCTAGATTATTGGCAATTATACGAGAGACAGTCACAAATTAAGAGTGGAGTAATTGGTTTTGTTCCAAAAAAAAAAAAAGAATACTTGTTGGCAAAATGGAAGAACAGAATTCATATAGTTGCATACAAAAGTTTGGGATAAAGTTTTGTATGCAACCCTATTATTGTCTTTCATAATTATGTAGAATTTCATGCCCCGCCAACTTTACCGCCCCTTCAAAAGTTAAACATATACTGTTTCTAATGGGTAAATTTGCAAGACAAATTTAGAGAGGTGCACCTTTAAAATAAATGCTTCATAATTATGTAGAATTTCTCCTTGTATTTTAGAATGCATCGCTTATGCTTGGTATCGTGTCTTTCGCCAATGGCAGGAGGATTGGGTCCTGTGTAGAGTATTCCACAAAAGGAAAGGGGAGCAAGAGATGAACATGGGCTCCTGCCTCTCTCCAACAATGAATGTGTCATCACCTCCATTATTTGGGGACCAGCAGCCCTTTCAAGTTGAAGGAAAAAGCTTAATTGGTACAGGCTCTTCATTAATCTCAATTAATGGTCCACGTCAAGATAACTACCACTCAGCTTCATTCATTGACATGGCCAATTTGCTGCAATGCAACTTACTTGACTTCACACCTCAATTAGAAATGGGGTCTTCTTGTGGGGGAGATGATTTTGGATTGCTTATGGATGTGGGGCCTGATGAGAATGCAATGGCGTATGAAAACCTAGGAGATATCAAGTTCCAAGCTGGCAAAGATAAGCTTTACTAGCAGCAGCTAGAGAATTTAATGATTGAGGTTGTCATGTAATTACTTGGTATTTATATGTAGTATAGTTATTCTTGTTTAGGTAGAATGTATATATATATATATATATATATATATATATATATATATAATATAAAGTTGGTAATTGGTTTGTCATGTAATATATATACTATGTCCATGTCATTATCTATGTAAATAGCACATTTTTTTTATAGCGGTGTTACATATTTATCATAGCAACACAAATTTTGTTGCTTTATTAATTTTCATCAAACCCTTCTATTCTTCCTTTTTCGGTGATGACCTTATTTTTTTCTCTCTCTTATTGTGTGTCTGTAGTAAAACGAACTACAAATTGCAGGCAGTTTTTGAGAATGAACGTATGGATGCTGCTTTATTAATTTTCATCAAATCATTCATTTATTTTTTTACTCTTTTCTCTAAAATAAACTTCAGCAATCATGCTTGCCCATGTGAAGATTTTCAGCCTTTTGTCATAACACTATTTGCCACTGAAATACAGCCAACAGCTTGGTTTTTAATCCTAACAGATCATGAAAGAATCTTCTTGTATTCATTAGGCATTGCATATCAGTGGTCTATAGCTTCCAACTTTGCTTCTATCATGTTTGGAATTTTTTCGCTCAAAAAAATAATCGTGTCCCCTGTTGTCTCTCATATAATTATCCTAATAATATGAAATATCAAGGAAATGAAAAATAGCAGATAAAACTAAGGTGCAATAATAAGACAAAAATCAAGTACACATAAGGAAACAAAGATGGGCCTTGGAGAAACATACTATTGCAAGACGATTGATTCTAAATGAGAAAATTGACGTGATAAGAATTTGAATGCTTGAATTTCGGCGATAAGAAAAATGGACGTGACAATGATACTGGACACGTGCTTCATTTTTATGTGCAGGCCGAAAGAAGAGTCGAGCAAGTTAAAGTTGTTAATCTTCTCCTTACAGAAAGTTTCTATAAGGGTAAAGACAATTTTTTTGAGTTGTCGTAGTTCTAAGATTATTCTTTCTCAAAGTAGGAGAAGATGATGTTGGAGATAATGACAAGGTTAAGACTATTTTTATTATTTGATTTGCTAAGATGTGACATATCCAATGAATTTGGATTGCCTAGTCGAACAAAGTATCTTGGAAATAAAAAACAAAATTAGAAGAATTACTTTTAAATGAAGTTATGAAAAGGAAAAAAAATTGACATCAGTAAACGAAAACTTCAGATAATCCAAATATACAAATTACTTAGAATATATTTGATGGAGGGCTAAATCTCCTTCAGATGTTACCTTCCGTAGATCTGCTGTTGGCGACGACGGACGGCTGTGAATTGAATTTGAGGTTGGCTCCTGAAGCGTGTAGATCTCAATGGGTTTGAGGTGGTTGAGACCGAGCTACCTGCAAGGAAGTCCCGGGGTGGTTGCACCACCGAGGACCCTCCGACGATCAAGTTAGACCGGATAATTTGAGCAGAGTAACGGCCTAGTGAAGAGAAAATGACTTACTTGAACCGTCTGAGGGAGGGGTTTATATAGTGGTGGGAACAGGCAGGCAAGCGCGAGGATCACGCCGGCCGTTACGCTCCCGACGTCACGCCCGCGTGGTAGGCGGGATCCCCCATTAATGGCGAGAAAGGCTCGTTAATGGGGGATCGTGATGGCGTGGAACGCGGGACGTGGCCGACAGATATCTCGCGCATGGCGAGATTCGCGGAGGTGAGGCAGATGCGCCTGCGGTTGGTGCCGTTGGTAGGTCGATGAGACTGAGGAATATAAGCTTGGCGGGAGGCTCGGGGACGAGCGGGAGGCCGAGGTATCTTGGTTCTGCTATAGCCCGGAGGCGAGCTGAGAGGGCCGAGAAGGCCCATTGTGCAGGGGGCTCGGAGACGAGCCAGCGGTTGCTTTTAAGGCGGGCATAGGAGTGGTGTGTGCGGCTGCAGAAGGCCAGCCACGTCCATGGGTCGCAGATCCGAGGTATTCTTCCGACGTACCGTTCTTGGTCCTTTCTTGCATGCTTCGGGACACGTCATCTGCCACGTGTCACGATCTGGGAGATCACCGATATCGAGCATCATCATTAGGCCCCCACTCTCGTCCCGACCCTCTCACGGGTCGGGTTGAGAATGGTCTGCCGGGTCACCCGAGGTGAGCTCCTTTTCGAGGATATCGTAAGTGCGCATTCCCGGGCAATCAGTCGTATTTTCTTGATGACGTCAGCGGATCATGGGTCAGATCTTGCATTAAAGAGGAAGCGCCGGATCGTGCGTACGTTTGCCGAAGCGACGGCCCACGTGTCTGGCGCCGGTTGGTTAACGTGACGGGCTGCGGGTTTCCGGCGCCCGATGGGGTGCGACCAATGCGCTTGCGACAGGTGGAGCGATGGTGGCCGTCGAATGCGACGAGTCATTTTGGCGGGAGATGACTGTCGCCGTTGGATGTGTATGCCGGCAGCTATAAATAGAGGTGGGGTCCCCATCAGGGCCCATACCTCTTCAAAATTTCCTCGTCTTGAGTCTCGTTAGCTCAGCGCTCTTTCCCTCAGGTCGGATTTCTTGCTTTTGATTCCCCGAGGACACCCTCTTCGATCAGGTTAGATGTTTTCTTCTGAGGAGTCTGTAGGGATAGTTCAGGTAGAGTCTAGGGAGCCCACTGTAGATTCTTCCTCATTATCTTCTGCTTCTTCTTCTTCTGAGTCGAGCATGTTCCCCCTTTGATAGAACAAATGGACCGATCCAGGATTTTTGCCGCCCTCGGCGCCCTGTCTCGGAAGAGAGCCAGGGGCGTGGCCGTGCTTCGGGCTGACCCGAGTTCCGCACCAAGGGAGTCGCCGGCGACGAGGCCATCCGCCTCTACTCGAGCCCCCGACGATTGTCGCGGCGGTAGCCAGAGGCGTCCGCGGGTTCCCGAGCCCCGGACGAGGGAAGCGGAAGAGGACGAAGACGAGGTTCCTATTAAGAGGAAGAAGACAGTTTCTTGCGCGCCACCGACTGATATTCCTAAGAGGATTCCTGTGCAGGAGGGGGACGCCTGTTTCGTAGTCCCGTCCGGGTTTTCCGTTGTTGCCAGCCTGCTCGCTGATATGGAAGAGTCGGCTGAAGGTAAGATTCCGCGGGGGACCCCGAGGGCCCAAGTGGTGGCTATAGCTTAGGAGGCGGTGCAGATACGTACTCCCTTATGTGTTATTTTGAGCGCCCTTTTCTTAGTTTGAGCGTCTCTAAGTCTCTCTGCTGTTTTTCATTAGGTCCTTCAGCACTGCGCCCTCGTTGCCCGAAGAGACCGAGGAGACTGTCCATGCTAAGTGGTTGGCGGGGGAGTCTTCTTTGGAGGCCGAGGATCTGCAACTCGAGCTGCGTCTGGAGAGGGAGAGGATGGCCGTCCTTGAAGCCCAACTGGCCGCCGGGGAGCTCACCGTCTCAAAGTGCTGGGAGTCTTATCACTGGCTAAGTGAGTCCCACCGAGCCATCGATGCTAAGTTGGCGGAGCTGGTCGATCGCTATGCCGCAGTTTCGAGGGCGAGGGATGCCAGCAGGCAGGATGTTGAGGCTGCGCTTCAGGCGGCGGAGGTTGCCGATGTTCGAGCTCGAAAGGCGGTGGCCGATTACAAGGGGTCGGACCAGTTTTACGCCGACCTCGGCGAAGCCTCTGCCATTGTTTGGCATGAAGCTCTTGATGCCGTCAAGGCGCAGTTTCCGGAGTTTGCCGATGGTGAGCTCCGCGCTTGGGTCCCACTTTCAGTGGTCATGCCTCCGGCAGATGATGATGAGGGAGAGGCTGCTGCGGAAGCGAAAGCCCCGGCTCCTCGGGATGGTACCGAGGAAGGTGAGGTCTAGGAGGGGCTTGTGGCGTGAAATTTTTGGCTTTTCCTTTTTCTCTCTCTTTTGTAAGCCTCCGGCAAATTTGGTAAGGCTGGGGAGCTCAGAGTACCTTGTAAAAGATTTTGGAAGTTTGAATGAAACTTAGTCTTTTTCTTCTGCGTGACAATGCTTTTCCTGCGTGAGTACTTGAGCTTGTCAGTTCTGACCTCGATCAAGCGTTAGGCCGCAGGTCGATGGCCCGTGTTTTAGATAACGATTGCCCTTTGAGTGCTTGTCAGTTAACCGCTGTGAAAGAAGGTCGGTGTTCTCCAGCCCCCGGAGTCGAGGTGGTGATCGTTTACTTGATGAGGGCTTCGATCATTAGCGCGGGAAGGGCAGTAAAAGGCCTGCTAAGGATGGATCGAGCAAGTTTGCTTCCTGGTTGCCTCTTGGCGAGGGCTTAGATCCCTGGCGTCATGGGGTAGTGAACTACCAGCCAGGGATAACCGAGCAGGGCAGCCGCTCGGCTGCCTCTTGGTGAGGGCTTCGATCCCTGGCGTTGCGGGTTAAGGAGCTACCAGCCAGGGATAACCGAGCAAGGGTGTGCCCGGTTGCCTCTTGGTGAAGGCTTCGGTCCTTAGCACGGGAGGGGCCGTAAGAGGCCTGCTGAGGATGAACCGAGCAGGGCAGCCGCTTGGTTTCCTCTTGGCGAGGGCTTAGATCCTTGGCATCGTGGGGTAGTGAACTACCAGCCAGGGATAGCCGAGCAGGGCAGCAGCTCGGCTGCCTCATGGTGAGGGCTTCGATCCTTAGCGCAGGAGGGGCCGCAAGAGGCCTACTGAGGATGGACCGAGCAGGGCAGCCGCTCGGTTGCCTCTTGGAGAGGGCTTAGATCCATGGCGTCGTGGGGTAGTGAACTACCAGCCAGGGATAGCCGAGCAGGGCAGCAGCTCGGCTGCCTCTTGGTAAGGGCTTCGATCCCTGGCGTTGTGGCGTAGGGAACTACCAGCCAGGGATAACCGAGCAAGGGCGAGCCCGGTTGCCTCTTGGTGAGGGCTTTGATCCTTAGCGCGGGAGGGACCGTAAGAGGCCTGCTAAGGATGGACCGAGCAGGGTTTGTTCCCCTCCGAACGGCGGCCGGGACGTCGGGACGTCTGAGGCGTTAGGTTCGGGACAGATGCTAATTGGTGCTATCCGTCCACCTCTCCGAAGATGCCAAGTTGATTTATGGCACCATATATCGAAGGTTTAAACGGATGCGACCGATGTAGCAGACTTCGTCAGATTCCCCCTCGTTTGAGGGGTTTTTTGATTGTGGGGACGCTCTTCCCTGCAGGCGCAAGCCCCTGCAGTTAATTACGCTACCGCATTGCGGTAACAACTTTCTCCTTCTCCAGATGGTCACTTCGTGTCGTGGGTGTTTGTTTTATTGCCCGTGGATTGTTTACGGAGACTGAGTTATGTCGTCGCCCGTAGGGCGTGGACTAGTCCAAATCCGCATTATCTTAAATTTGGGTTTGGGGGGGTTTGGTTTGAGGATACGTCAGCCCTACTCGAGGCTAAGATCAACTCAAACGTTTGTTAAGGATACGTTAGTCTAACTTTGTGACTAAGATCAACTTAACGGGATCGTTTAGATCCGACAAAAGAGTGTTTGGACTCTAATGTTCCAGTTTAGGGACATAGTGGTCCATCGTCTGTATGGCTGTCGGGACCCATCACCTTTCTGACGACGTTGAAGGATTACAACGACAGATGCCAGAGGAGTTCAGAGATGTACCCTTGAGCCGGAGTTAATTCGGGGGATTCGTAGTCCAGTATGTTTGAGGGTCTAAGGACGCGTTAACCATCTCCAAGGCTAAGATCAACTTAGACGGGGCCGTTTAGGTCCAACAAAAGAGCATAAGAAAGGGCTCTATTGTTCTAGTTTTAGGGACATCGCGGTCCGTGGGTAGTTTAAGGACATTGCGGTCCGTGGGTAGTTTAAGGACATTGCGGTCCGTGGGTAGTTTAAGGACATTGCGGTCCGTGGGTAGTTTAAGGACATTGCGGTCCGTTGTTAGTTTTAAGACATCTCGGTCAAGGTTAAGGACGTCGTAGTCCATGGGTTTAAGGACCCCACAGTCCGGTATGTGCTCTGGATGCTTCACACGGGTTCACTGCCGTGCTTAGCGAGGACCAGGCTCCGCTCTGGATGCTTCACACGGGTTCACTGCCGTGCTCTGCGAGGACCAAGATCCGCTCTGGACGTTTCCCACGGGGTCAAAGAGTGACATTATCCGTATTCCACGTGACCAGGAATTTGTATGAGTTTAAGGACCCCACAGTCCATATCATGGGTGGTCGTCGGGACCCGTCACCTCTTTGAAGACATTGAGGGATTACAATGCCAAGTATCAAAGGAGTGAAGAGATGTACCCTAGAACCGGAGTGGCTTGAGCAGCCCCTGGCCCAATTTGAGGTCAGGACTGATTAATCATGTTATGAGCCTATTGGCCCAATTAGTCACGAATTGAGGACTTATGGCCAGCTTGGGCTAAGTCCCATCATGTCTGGAATATTGATTCCTTGTGAGTCCATCGAGGGAGAAGCTTTGCCTCTATCCCTTTAGCCAATTGGGCTATAGACTAGTGTTAAACACTTCAAAGCAATCAGTGTTGAACACTGGGAATGAGTTTGACAAGTTAGTGTTTAACACTAGAAGAATAATTGGTGTTAAACACCAGCAACAAGGCCTTGAAATGATCATAAGCACTAAAACAGCTCAGTGTTAAACACTGGCAATGGGGATCTTAAATTAGTGCCGAATATTAAAACAATTAATATTGAACACTACGAACAAAATTCTTTAATTAGTGTTGAACACTAAGGCCCGATAGCACTTCAATACTGGATTCGAGAGTTTTAACTTAGTGTCAAACACTACAGCAAGAACGGTCACGTGGCCCCACGTGAGAGTGCCTTCCCTTCAATGATTCTGCCGAAATTACTGTGTCTTTGATAGCGTCACGTGTTAGCACGTGACGGGCATTCAAATGCCTATGTGTTAAGGCTCCTGCTGAAAGTCACGTGTGTCACGTGGGGTGCTGCCTCAAAGGGGCTTTCTGTAGGGCTTTTGGGGGGGGTCACGTGGTGACACGTGACCCTGCCTCAATGCTGTTTTTTTTGGAGGATCTGTTGCTCCTCTTTCAGGAATTAAATTCCTCGAACTTTTAATTTCAGAGGAATTAAATTCCTATTTCCTTTTGAAGGCTTATATTCTGGAACAGAGTTTAAATCTGAGTTTTCTGTGGGAATTAAATTCCTTGTTTATGCGAAGAACCGAATAGGGTTAAACCCTAAAAGCTTTTAAGGAATTAAACTCCCCTTTTCTGAGGATTATGATTAAAGGAATTAAATTCCCACTGTTTCGACAAAACTATGTTCTTGATTAGGGTTCAACCCTGTTTCTTTTTGTTTTGAAGGAATTAAATTCCCATAATACAGGGTCGAACCCTAACTTTACTTAGGAGGAATTAAATTCCTATAGTTCTGTGAGAATTAAATTCTCATACTTGCATTCCTTCTCTATGTTTTGGATCTGCATGGCAGGATCTCGACCCATTGAGAATTAAATTCTCAACCTTAAGGGGAGATGTGCACTTTGCAGATCCTCTATCAAAGAGGGAGGAGATATGCTCTCTCGTTTTATGCCTCAGAGTTAAACTCTGTTGAGAATTAAATTCTTTTTCTTTCCAAAAGGCTTTCCCTTTCTTACCTAGGGTTTTTTGCAGAAGATCTGAGTCTTTTTCAAGTATCAAAGCTCTTCTCCTTTTCTCTTTTCTTCTCTCCGTATGTATATATTTCTCTGTGTCTTTTGGCTCCTATTTATAGGAGAAGCAGCCGAATCAATCAGTTTTTTGTGAATCTTCATTGAGAGATTTGATTTGCGTCCATCATTCATTTTGGGCCTTTGGATTATTAGGTGAATTTTATTCACCATTGGATCTTAAATCCAGAGATTCTCCCTTGTTATTTTGGTTAGATTTAAGGGGGAAATCTTTCCAAACCCGAGATTTTCCATAGATAGATGATATTTAATCATCTCTGAATCTTTAATTTGATTGGTCCCAAATAATTACTTTCCTTTGGAAAGATTCGAATTTCCTTCAGAATTTAATTCTGTCGTTAAAAAAATATGGGCTTTGAAAGCCGGTCACGTGTGACCACGTGATCCATGGTCACGTGTAGACACGTGACCCCCTTTGGAATGAGCCTTCTGCGCTGCGTCTTCTGATTGCTGCTTAAACATCACGTGCTACCACGTGACCCCCTGGTCACGTGTGAGCACGTGACCCTTGTTTGAACTCTCTTTCTTTGGTTCAACGGGAGAACGGGTCTGCTGTCTTGAACGTTACGTGTCAACACATGACTCTGGTCACGTGGGAACACGTGACCTCTTCTGAAGCCTTTTCTTGACTTGATCAGAGAACTTGTGTGCCTTTGACGCTTGCGTTTAAATGTCACGTGTCGCCACGTGACCCTGGTCACGTGGGAGCACGTGACTCTTTCTGAAGCCCCCTTTTCTTCAGCGTAGTCAGGAAACTGAACTTGCCTTGCTGATGTTTTTAGGTGTCACGTGCCAACACGTGACCCCTTTTTGAAGCTTTTCCCAGAAGCTTTCCTGATTTTAAATCAGGAAACAAATGCCCCCACAGCGTTGTTCTCACGTGTCAGCACGCGAGTGCAACGCTGTCACCTTTTATGACCGCTGGACCTGCTTTGGGGGAGTAGGGTAGACGAAACGTCCTTTTAGAAGCGCCTTCACTTTTTCATGTCCTTCCTTTCAAACCTTTCTTTTAAGAATTTGATTCTCGTTCTCAGAGCTTAGTTCTCTGTTGTGCCTTTGCAGTGCCGCCTCATTTTCCATCAAAGGCTAGTGCTCACGTGTTGCGTATGCAGGGATCTGCTTGATGGGGACGTTTCATTTCCCTAACCTAATTCCAATGCGTCATTGGATTTCATTTCCAACGCTCTCCCCTTCTTTTCGGGCTTTGAGAATAGTTCCATCATGCACAACATTTTTTGTGCATGGCATTAAATGCGCCCCTTTATAACCTGAACCTTATGCCTTACTTCTTTTCTTCACAGAGAAACCCATTCATACCTTAAGGTGGTCATTTTTTTGAGAACCCGATCAATCTCCATGGCTTGCGATCGTCCCCATGCTCGTCGGCAACCATGGGAGGTGCCCCTTGAGGATATAATTCCTCGCTTCGCTGCGCGGCTGGCGGATCCCCTTCTCACCGACGCTCAATGTGACACTGTGATGTACGAGCTACTGACCCGTCGGGGTTCTCCTCTTCCCATGGGCTCCATTTGGCTCCGGATGATCCTCCTATCTGTGCTTGCCGATACCCCCTCATCCGGCGGAGATGACTTCGGCGATCCTTGACGCGGCAGAGGACAAGCTTGAGTGCTTTCATGAGGCTTGTCTAATCACTCAAGCTCTGAAGGATCACTCAGTTCATTTACTGAGTCAGATAAGAGCTCGTCGGGCCGTCATGTCTGCTTTCGCTGATGAGCACGGCTCCAACCGGTGGGGAGCGACTCCTCGCGAAAACCGCCGTTTTGACGTGCTGGAGAAGGCGGAAAGGGAGTTGGAGAATTTTGTGTTTTGCTTTGTTAACCCTTGTATTTCTGATCCCTTGTTTGGTAATCTTTTCCCACTGATGTAGCATGTTTGAATCAATGTACTCCTTTAATCATTGGTGGTTTGCATGCTTTCTGTTGAATTTTCATGCTTGTCAGATAGTTGTACGTGTGTCTTGCTTGCGTAAATGAGATGTCTGTTTTTCTTTAATTACGAGCACCATCGTTACGTTGCATGCACATCAGTGCCTCCGGCAACATTTCCTTTTAAACATTCGTACAGTTGCAAATGCGTGCTTGATAGGATACAGATCAGAAACTTGCCACGTTATCTCCCGTATCGGGTGGTTTGTGCTGGCTTTAGATCGAGTATTGTTGTCGAAGGGAGGTTTATAAATGAAGACATATTCTTCTCTTCAATGGTGTGTCCCCTTTCTATTGAATGTATTCTGCGGATACTCTATCTCGATCTCCTTGCAGGATGGCCGTGGCTTAGGATTCGGGGTCAGGATCTGCTTCCTGAGACTTTTGCTTTTTACGAGCCATGAGGGTTTCGTAAAGAGTTTTTCTCCCTACCGGTCGAGAGGATCCCATAGGTGTGAGTTCTTCTTAAAGATCGTGAGGATCCTTAAGCGGGTTTTCCCTTGAGGGTCGTAAGGATCTCACAAGAGAGTTTTTCTTCCTTACAGGTCGTGAGGGCCTGCAAGTGCCAGGTGTGATCACCTTTTTCCGTGTTTCACGGGGTTAGGGATCTCTCAAGGTATCGTAGTTTAAAGACGTCGCGGTCAAGGTTAAGGACCTCATGGTCCGTGGATTTAAGGACTCCACGGTCCGCTGTTAGTTTTAAGACATCGCGGTCAAGGTTAAGGACCTCATAGTCCGTGGATTTAAGGACTCCACAGTCCGGTGTTTGGTTGCAGGGACCCGTCACCTCTTTGAAAACGTTGAGGAATTACAACGCCAGGTATCAAAGGAGTGAAGAGATGTACCCTTAAACCAAGGCGAAATCCGTAGGGAATCGGAGGGGTTGATCGTTAGTTTTAAGACATCACGGTCGAGGTTAAGGACGTCATAGTCCGTGGATTTTAAGGACTCCACAGTCCGGTGTTTGCTCTGGATGCTTCACACGGGTTCACTGCCGTGCTTGGCGAGGACCAGGCTCCGCTCTGGACGTTTTCCACGGGGTCAAAGAATGACGTTATCCGCGTTCCACGTGACCAGGAAGTTTGCACTAGATGCTTCACACGGGTTCACTGCCGCGTTAGGCGAGGACTAGGCTCCGCTCTGGATGCTTCGCACGGGTTCACTGCCATGCTCTGCGAGGACCAGGATCCGCTCTGGACGTTTTCCACGGGGTCAAAGAGTGACGTTATCCGCGTTCCACGTAACTAGGAAGTTTGCACTAGATGCTTCACACGGGTTCACTGCCGCGTTAGGCGAGGACTAGGCTCCGCTCTGGATGCTTCGCACGGGTTCACTGCCATGCTCTGCGAGGACCAGGATCCGCTCTGGACGTTTTCCACGGGGTCAAAGAGTGACGTTATCCGCGTTCCACGTAACCAGGAAGTTTGCACTAGATGCTTCACACGGGTTCACTGCCGCGTTAGGCGAGGACTAGGCTCCGCTCTGGATGCTTCGCACGGGTTCACTGCCATGCTCTGCGAGGACCAGGATCCGCTCTGGACGTTTTCCACGGGGTCAAAGAGTGACGTTATCCGCGTTCCACGTAACCAGGAAGTTTGCACTAGATGCTTCACACGGGTTCACTGCCGCGTTAGGCGAGGACTAGGCTCCGCTCTGGATGCTTCGCACGGGTTCACTGCCATGCTCTGCGAGGACCAGGATCCGCTCTGGACGTTTTCCACGGGGTCAAAGAGTGACGTTATCCGCGTTCCACGTGACCAGGAAGTTTGCACTAGATGCTTCACACGGGTTCACTGCCGCGTTAGGCGAGGACTAGGCTCCGCTCTGGATGCTTCGCACGGGTTCACTGCCATGCTCTGCGAGGACCAGGATCCGCTCTGGACGTTTTCCACGGGGTCAAAGAGTGACGTTATCCGCGTTCCACGTGACCAGGAAGTTTGCACTAGATGCTTCACACGGGTTCACTGCCGCGTTAGGCGAGGACTAGGCTCCGCTCTGGATGCTTCGCACGGGTTCACTGCCATGCTCTGCGAGGACCAGGATCCGCTCTGGACGTCTTCCACGGGGTCAAAGAGTGACGTTATCCGCGTTCCACGTAACCAGGAAGTTTGCACTAGATGCTTCACACGGGTTCACTGCCGCGTTAGGCGAGGACTAGGCTCCGCTCTGGATGCTTCGCACGGGTTCACTGCCATGCTCTGCGAGGACCAGGATCCGCTCTGGACGTTTTCCACGGGGTCAAAGAGTGACGTTATCCGCGTTCCACGTAACCAGGAAGTTTGCACTAGATGCTTCACACGGGTTCACTGCCGCGTTAGGCGAGGACTAGGCTCCGCTCTGGATGCTTCGCACGGGTTCACTGCCATGCTCTGCGAGGACCAGGATCCGCTCTGGACGTTTTCCACGGGGTCAAAGAGTGACGTTATCCGCGTTCCACGTAACCAGGAAGTTTGCACTAGATGCTTCACACGGGTTCACTGCCGCGTTAGGCGAGGACTAGGCTCCGCTCTGGATGCTTCGCACGGGTTCACTGCCATGCTCTGCGAGGACCAGGATCCGCTCTGGACGTTTTCCACGGGGTCAAAGAGTGACGTTATCCGCGTTCCACGTAACCAGGAAGTTTGCACTAGATGCTTCACACGGGTTCACTGCCGCGTTAGGCGAGGACTAGGCTCCGCTCTGGATGCTTCGCACGGGTTCACTGCCATGCTCTGCGAGGACCAGGATCCGCTCTGGACGTTTTCCACGGGGTCAAAGAGTGACGTTATCCGCGTTCCACGTAACCAGGAAGTTTGCACTAGATGCTTCACACGGGTTCACTGCCGCGTTAGGCGAGGACTAGGCTCCGCTCTGGATGCTTCGCACGGGTTCACTGCCATGCTCTGCGAGGACCAGGATCCGCTCTGGACGTTTTCCGCGGGGTCAAAGAGTGACGTTATCCGCGTTCCACGTGACCAGGAAGTTTGCACTAGATGCTTCACACGGGTTCACTGCCGCGTTAGGCGAGGACTAGGCTCCGCTCTGGATGCTTCGCACGGGTTCACTGCCATGCTCTGCGAGGACCAGGATCCGCTCTGGACGTTTTCCGCGGGGTCAAAGAGTGACATTATCCGCGTTCCATGTAACCAGGAAGTTTGCACTAGATGCTTTACACGGGTTTACTGCCGCGTTAGGCGAGGACTAGGCTCCGCTCTGGATGCTTCGCACGGGTTCACTGCCATGCTCTGCGAGGACCAGGATCCGCTCTGGACGTTTTCCACGGGGTCAAAGAGTGACGTTATCCGCGTTCCACGTAACCAGGAAGTTTGCACTAGATGCTTCACACGGGTTCACTGCCGCGTTAGGCGAGGACTAGGCTCCGCTCTGGATGCTTCGCACGGGTTCACTGCCATGCTCTGCGAGGACCAGGATCCGCTCTGGACGTTTTCCACGGGGTCAAAGAGTGACGTTATCCGCGTTCCACGTAACCAGGAAGTTTGCACTAGATGCTTCACACGGGTTCACTGCCGCGTTAGGCGAGGACTAGGCTCCGCTCTGGATGCTTCGCACGGGTTCACTGCCATGCTCTGCGAGGACCAGGATCCGCTCTGGACGTTTTCCGCGGGGTCAAAGAGTGACATTATCCGCGTTCCATGTAACCAGGAATTTTATCGATTGTATCCGCATTTCACGGAATGGAGGTTTGACTGTTGGCGATATGTACACCGCCGAGCCATGGAACTGGGAGTTGCCGCTGTTTCGTTTAGCTTGAAGTTGTGTCCGTCGTTACGAGACGGGTGTTGAGACGATCTCCAGGTCTCCTTTGGCCCGTCGAGATTTGGCTTCTTCTTCTTTGGTGAAACCTGGGGGAAGGAGTACGACTCCTTCTTTGTTTGCGCCCCTGGATTGTGTACAGGGATTGTTGTAGTATCACCTGTAGGGCAAAAAGGTTTCATTTTTCCATCATTTCTTTTATTCTTTCCGCGATGCTCTATCATTTCAGCTTTTTATATCGCGAAGGTCGCGATTGCCCAATCATTTCGGCTATTTTTCGCGGTGCCCAATCATTTCGGCTATTTGTTTTATTTTTACTCGCTGCTTTTTTTATTGCGAGTTGCCCCATCATTTCGGCTATTTTTCATGCATACATTTTTACTTGCTGCTTTTTATTGCAAGTTGCCCCATCATTTCGGCTATTTCGTAGGCATGTGTGGCTTGCTAGCTTTTTCGCCGCAAGCTCGGATTTTGGACACCGATTTCGGCATCAGCATCGCTGCAACTGGGATGTTGCCAGGAGCGAATCATCATTTGCCTCTATCGATGTTGAACAAAGGTGGCTTAGCAAACAGGGTTAAGGTCCTGTCGACTAAGGCTTTTGACTTCATGAGCCGTAAGGGTCTCACAAAGGTATTTCTCCCTACAAGTCGTGAGGATCTTGCAGGTGTATTTTCTCCTTAGGGATCGTGAGGATTCCTAAGTGTATGTTCCTCTGTAAGTCGTAAGGATCCTACAAGAGGGTTTTCTCCTTATGGGTCGAGAGGACCTACAAGGGTTGGACTTTGCTGGGAAAATGTTTATTCGCGCCCGTGGATTGTATACAAGGGTCAGTATTGAGCCTTTTGTAGGGCAATATCGGAGGTTGTGGGGGATTTGCTTAAGAACAGGTTCAGGTTTCTGTAACTTAAGACTTTCAAATCTCATGAGCCGTGAGGGTCCCATAAGAGAATTCTCCTTACGAGTCGTGAGGATCTCGTAAGTGTATTTTCTCCTCAGGAATCGTGAGGATCCCTAAGTGTGCTGCTCCTTTGTGAGTCGTAAGGATCTCACGCAGGTGGTTTCTCCTTACAGGGTCGAGAGGACTCTGTAAGTGTCCTTTAACGAGGTTGCGCCCTTTCGGGTTTTCACAAACACTCGCCGGTAGTCCTGCTGTTTTTACTCACGGAGCCCTTTCGGGTTTTCATCCGTGCCCATTTTGCTTATGGACATACCGTTTTTTTTTATTTATATCATTTTTACTCTTCTCTTTTTTTTTTACAAGGTCGCGCCCTTTCGGGTTTTCACGAACACTTGCCGGCAGCCCTGCTGTTTTTACTCACGGAGCCCTTTTCGGGTTTTCATCCGTGCCCATTTTGCTTATGGACATACCGTTTTTTTTTTGTTTTTTTTTATCATTTTTTTTTTATTTATCCATCTCGTCAACCTAAGGACGTTGCGGTGGTAGTTTAGGGACGTTTCGGTCCGTCGATAGTTTAAGGACGTTTCGGTCCGCTGTTAGTTTAAGGACGTTTCGGTCCGACGATAGTTTAAGGACGTTTCGGTCCGACGATAGTTTAAGGACGTTTCGGTCCGTCGATATAGGAAGGCCGGCTGCTGCTTGTAAAGTCTGAGCTTAGGAAGATAGCGAGCGGACATAGTCGTCGTCATCCATCATTGACCTAGGCTGCAGCTTATTAAGCATGGTATTTCTTCAAGAAGCGGCCGTTTACTGGCCTGAAAGGCCTTTCACCGTGCATGTCCATGAGTAGGTAGGCTCCACCCTGGTAGACCTTGTCTATGATGTACGGGCCTTCATAGTTTGGCTCAAATTTTCCCCGCTTGGCGCGATTGGGGATCATAGGTCTTTTGACCACTAGTACGAGTTCGCCTGGGCGGAATGTCCTTGGCCTGGTCAATCTTTCGTAAGAGCGCGTCATCTTTGCTTTGTAGGCTTCTAGATGTTGTTGCGCTATGAGCCGGGTTTCATCGAGGGCGTCAAGCTCCTCAAGCCGAAGGTGAGCATTTTCTTCGTTCGTCAGCTCGTGGTGGACTGCTACTCGTAGAGAGGGTAACTCTATCTCAAGGGGGAGAACTGCTTCCGTCCCAAATACCAATGCGTACGGTGTTGTGTTCGTGGCCGTCTTGAATGTAGTTCGATAAGCCTAAAGGGCTTCTTGCAGCCTTTCGTGCCAGTCCCTCTTATTCCTGGAGACGGTCTTTTTTATGATCTTCGTCAAGGTCTTATTGAAAGCCTCGGCTAGACCGTTAGCTCGTGGGTTGTAAACTGAAGAATATCTCCAGTCTACATTGTGCTGCTGTGCGAAGCGGCTAATCTTATGGCTTCGGTAGGCCGGCCCATTATCGGAGATAATCCGTCGTGGAGTTCCGAACCGATAGATGACTTGCGTCTTGAAGAAATGGAGGATATTCTCCGTCTTCACTTCCTTCAGTGGTACTGCTTCTGCCCATTTGGAGAAGTAATCAGTTGTCGCCAGGATAAAGCGGTGTCCCCGGGATGATGCTGGCTCAATGGGGCCGACTATGTCAGTCCCCCACATTTCGAATGGCCAGCTGGCCACCGTTGGGTGTAGTGGATTCGGATGTTGGTGGATGAAGTCTCCATGGATCTGGCATGAGTGGCATTGCTTCGCATACTCGAGGCAGTCCTGGATCATCGTGGGCCAGTAGTAACCCATCCGTTTAATTTTTAACTTCATCTTTGGGCCCGCTTGATGAGAACCGCAAAGCCCGTCATGAACTTCCTGAATGACTCTTTCTGCTTCGTCAGGTCCTAAGCATCTCAGCCATAGAGAATCAAACGATCTCTTGTATAGAATATCGTTGACGAAAGCGAAAGATAAAGCTCGTTTCATGAGCTGATGTCTTGAGGACGCCTCTTTGGGCATTCGGTGGGACTTAAAGTAGTCTATGAAGACTTCCCTCCAGTCCTCAGCCTTCTCACGGTCTTTTATTTGTAGGGTCGCTTGCTCAATCGCTCCCTTTTCTTTATATAATTCCGGAGGTATTTCTGCCGGGGCGAGCACTCGACGGCTTTGTACTATGATTCTGACGTCATCGAGGTTCTCGTCGGCCAGTTCTTTAGCGAGTTTGGCCAATGCGTCTGCTTTGCTGTTCTCTGCGCGCGGTATGTTCTCTAGAATATAGAAGGGGATCTGGGCCAACAGTTGTTGCACCTTTTCTCCGTACTTCACCAATTCTGGTTTGCACGTTTGGTAGTCACCATTTACTTGGCTAATGACCAGCTGAGAATCTCCGTATATGAGGAGGTCTTCAATTCCCATGTTGATGGCGATTTCGAGGCCTGCTATCAGAGCTTCATATTCGGCTTCATTGTTTGTCCTTGACTCCGTTAAGGAGAAGGCGAAGCGCATTATTCCTCCTTGTGGAGTTGCAAAGATAAGGCCTATCCCCGATTTGATGATCGGGCTACCCTGTTTCTGTTTCTTTATGGAGGACGCTCCATCAAAATAGAGTTCCCATCGTGTGCTTCCACCGCCAATTGCATCAAATGCATGCTCATCCGGCAAATCACAGTTCAGAGGAGAGTTGGTCGGTATCGGGTGCTCGGCGAGGAAGTCGGCAATGGCCTGGCCCTTCACTGCCTTGAGGGGTTGATATGTTATCGAGAACTCCATCAAGAGCAAGGCCCATTTAGCGAGTCTTCCCGTCAATATAGCCTTTGACATCAGGTATTTAAGGGGGTCCACCTTCGAAATGAGGCGGACTTCATGTGCCAACGCATAGTGCCCGAGCTTCGTTATTGCAAAGATTAATGCCAAGCAATGTTTTTCGATGGGCGAGTAATTGCTTTCTGCCCCCAGCAGCACTCGACTTAAGTAGTAAAGTGCTCTTTCTTTCCCCTGATCATTCTCCTGTGCCCATAATGCGCCCAAAGAACCTTCAAGGGCGGCCGTGTAAAGAATGAGAGGCTTTCCTTTCACTGGGGCAGCCAACACCGGCGGATTTTGCAAGTATTGTTTGATCTCGTCTAGTGCACCTTGACATTTGTGATTCCAAACGAACGGGGTTCCCTTTTTCATCAGGTGGCTGTAAGGACGGCATTTGCCCGAAAGATTAGCGATAAACCGCCGGATGTATGCGAGCTTCCCTTGGAGAGACCGCAACTGCTTGAGGGTTTTTGGCGGAGGCATTTCCATGATCGCTTTAATCTTTGACGGATCTATTTCAATACCTCTGTGTCGAACGATGAATCCCAGAAATTTGCCCGAGGAGACTCCAAACGCGCATTTGAGGGGATTCATTTTTAAATTATATTGCCGAAGGCGTTGAAATACGGTTTCGAGATGCTTTAAATGCTCTTCGTATGACATGCTCTTCACTACGAGGTCATCGATATAGCATTCGACGATGTCGTGTATGAGATCGTCGAAGATTTTTGTCATGGCCCTTTGATAGGTGGCGCCAGCGTTCTTTAGACCAAAGGGCATAACCTTGTAGCAGAATATGCCCAAAGGAGTCCGGAAAGCGGTGTGCTTCTGGTCTTCGGGATGCATCTTTATCTGATTGTATCCTGATGAACCATCCATAAAGGAGAAGACCTCGTGAGTGGATGTGTTATCTATCATTAGCTCGGTTACCGGCACCGGGAAATCGTCCTTTGGGCATGCTTTATTGAGATCCCTGAAATCCACGCATATGCGCACCGTTCCATTCTTCTTCATTACCGGGACGATATTGGCGATCCAGTCGGGGTATTGGACTTCTTGGATAAATCCGGAATCGATCAACTTCTTGACTTCGGCGTTGATGCTCATCTCCAGCTCAAGTCGCATCCTCCTTGGCGCCTGCTTGACTGGCTTGATATCCGGAGATATTGCTAATCTATGCACCGCAATCTCCGGATCCAATCCTGGCATCTCGGAGTAGTTCCACGCGAAGCAGTCTTTATGCCGTAGGAGCACGTTCTTTAACGCGGCCACCTTTTCCTCGGATAACAGCTCGCTGACAAATGTCGGCCGCGGGTCGTCTGCCGATCCCAGCTCGATCTTCTTGAGGTTATCTGCGGTAGTATGTATACCGTCTTCCAGTTCTTTCGGAGCGGGCGGGAATTCTGAGATCAACTCATCATCGCTGTTCTCGAAGCACCGGGGAAGGTCATCTTCGTTCTCGGGCTCTTCTTTTAATATCGTAATCATATAACAGGTGCGAACTCGCTCCCAAGACTGAGGCGGATCCGGTTCTGCTCTTGTGGTTTTGGGCTCGTGCTTTTGCGGCGGCGTCACTTTCCAACCGTCGGATAAAGCGAATCTGCCCCGTCGGTACTGGTCCTCGACCCAGTTCTTAAAGGTGAAGCAGTCTTCGGTAGGATGTCCTATGGCTCGGTGATAAGAGCAATAACTCGGATAAGAGACCTTGCTAGCTTGCTCAGGATGTCTAGACTCTGGAAGCGTGATCATTTGATGTTTTATAGCGAGGTTGAGCAGCCTCTCCGTCTTGTCTCGGGGGAAGGAGTACGCTTGACTCATCTTCTTCATGAGGGACAAGCCCGAGCCGCTTCTTGATTTATTTCCGTCTCTGCGTCGGGCCTTTCGTACAACGGATTGACGAGGATAAGCGTGTTTGTCTTTTGTAGCACGTTGAGATAGACGTTGCGTCCTGGCCTTCTCGTAGATGGCCATTTCGCGGTTGTGGTCTTCCCGAGCTTTCTGACCCACCTTCCTGATAGGCTTGCCCATTCGCTCTTCAAACGACGGACTTGGCGCTTCGATCGCGGGGTCTAGTTTTGATGAGGGGGCGGCCTCTCCTGACAGGGCGTCCTCTTCTTCATCAAAGGTAAATATAGCGTAGCTGCTGTGGGTTCGCCCTCGTTTTCCGGTTCTCGCGTACCCAAGCCCAAGTGTTTCCATTTTCCCATTGGGCAATTTGCGCTGAGTCCCGGGGACATCCCAAATCCTGTTATAGAACCGAGCCTGCCGCACCGTCTGTCTTAAAGGTACTCCTTGGCGCTTCAATAATTTCTTCAATCCATTTGTATAGTATCTAGGCAGACGGATGGGTTGGAGCCTGTCAAGTATAACATCCGCGCCGTGCCAGATCTCTTTCTCCACCTTCGACTCTGAGGATTGGTAGAATAGGATCACCTTCTCACCCCTTCGCCTGGGAGGGACGTAAAATGTTTGTAGGTCTTGCACGCTGTGAGCTTGAAGCGCGTCGAGATCCTTATAGTGTTCTTGCGGTACCATGGTGATTTGCAGACTATGGTCCTCGCAAAGGGGTGCCTGTATTGACAGCCGACTGGAGAATACGGCGTTAACCTCGTCCTCCGAATCACTCCCGAAGACCGGTATGGGGGTGGGTGCCCCTAGGTTGTTGCGTTGGGATGGCCCTGTATACACTATTTCTTCCTCTTCTTCAGTATCGCTCCCAAAAACGGGAATGGTGGCGGCGGCTTTGTCCTCTGGGTCGCGACACCTTTCTGTATCTTCGAAATCTGGCAAAAAGTATTTCGCGTCTTCGTATTTGCGAACTTCGTTTATAGAAAACGGGTTCAACTCGCCTGTTACGGTGTACTCGAAAACATCCTTGAAGTACTTCATACACTGATGTTGCGTAGAAGGGATGATGTTGTACTCGTGTAGCCAAGGACGACCGAGCAAGGCGTTGTAGCAGGTCTTGGCGTCAATGACATGGAATTTGATGTCTGTGACGAGAAGTCCGAAGCGTAACGTCAGTATTACAGATCCGAGAGTCCGTGACGATTGAGAGTCGAAACCGGAGATAGTAATTTTGTCACGAGCGAGGTGTTGCACACTCATGCAGATTTCCTTCAACACCCGAACATTAAGGAGGTTAACGGAGGATCCATTATCCACCAGGATCTTGCCTATCTTGATGTCATGGCAGTATCCAGAGACATATAGGGGGCGGTTGTGGTCGCACATCCCGAGAAGGAGGTCTTCATCACCGAAAGTGACATCGGCCGTATGCACTTCCTCCAGTTCATCCTTCATCCTTTCAGTGGCGAGGAAGGCTTGGAATTGCTCGGGTTCTTGTAACGCCTTAATTAGTGAGTCTCGCGCTTCTTTCGATAATAGGAGGGCATCAAGAATGCTAAGCTGAGAAGGTAGCTTCCTTAGGTGCGCGAGGATGTTATAGTCTACCTTACCCTTTTTGGGAGGGTTTTTGGTAGTTAGCTCTTTTATGACCTGGTCATCTAGAGTGATATCTTCAATGACCTTTTCCTTTCCCTTATCTTTTCGGCCGACGGGCCCGAGATTCTTTTCTGGGAGCGTGCGATTGCGCAGCTGGATGTTCTCGCAGATCTCCGATTCCTCCTCCTTCCCCGAGAAAGATTCTTTAAAGAGAGGGCCCAGAGCCATTTCTTCATCAGAGTCGCTCCCAAAGGTGAGAACTTGTGACTCCCTGGCGTTAACCATGCAACAGTTGCCAGTCGTTATGTTGTGCCCATTGACAGTGCTTCTTCGCTCCCGACGGATCTTGCGTTTCATGCGCTTAAAATGTTGCTGACGAACAACATATCCTTGCCACCATATCTTAAAGGCGTCGCACTCCTCCGTGGGATGTGAGATTTTCCGATGATATGTGCAATAGTCAGGGTGCGTCTCTACCCCATCGCGTGTGTTTCCTTCCGAGGGCGGTAGCTTCATCCCCATTGACATGGCTTTGGCAAACCTTTTTTTCGTCTTGAATATCTTCTTGTCTACCTCGGATACTTTTCGCTCTGGCGGAGGTAGTTCAACTCTTCCGTTCAGTCGCCCGCATTTGGCTCTTTCCGGCGTGGTCATTTCACGCTCCTGGTCCGCTTTACATTTTAGACGAATCTCGTCTAGAAAAGCGTCGATCATTTCGTCTGTTGGCCATGGACGCTCTGGTACAGGCTCTGCCTCCATCTTCTTAGTGCCGGGAGTTTTCCCATCATCGGTAAACGAGTGGGAGATTACGTTACAACTCGCCACATATCCTTCGGATTCATCCGACGAGCTCTCTCCCTTATCTTCCTCTTGAAAGATATGGTTGAGGAACTCTTGCAGTGTGACAGGAGTTCGCGCCTTTTGATTGTATTCTTCCAGCGCGTCGATTTGCTTCTGTAAGTTCGTGTGCTCGTTTCCAAGCTTCACGGACTTCTTGGATTTCTTCTTCTTTTTCTTCGAAGATTTTGACGGTTGGACGTGAGTATTTGGGCTCTTATCGTTAGTCTTTATAATTGGGCGGGGCTTCAACATTCCTTTGATAATTTGAGGTTCAAGAGGGTCCTTCCATTCGATCGCAGGGCACGCATGAAGGTCTTTCAGCATTCTTTTGGTTTTAGTTGATAGCACGACCTCCCATGGAGCTTCTTCAATAAAAGAACATGTTGCCCCCGGTGTATCCGCTTTCCTAGGAGCATGCGGCTGTGGTGGGTTCACCTTCCACTTTTCGGACAGTACAAACTTCCCCTGGAGGTATTGGTCTTCAATCCATCCTTTGAAGACGAAGCAATCTTCAATCGGATGGCCTACCGTTTGATGGTAAGGGCAGTAGTTGGAGTCATTCACCTCGGTGGGTTGCGGCGGTCGCCTTGGATTTGGTAGGTTTATAAGCCTGTTGCGTATCGCCAGCTCGAATAACCGCTTCGTCTTGTCTCGCGGGAACGAGTAGGGACGCTTCATTTTCTCATTATAGTACCGGCGTCTTTCCTCCAGTTGATCCGCCGATTTCGGGACGTTAGGTTGCTGTTGGGCGTTCGCGACGAAGGTTGCCCTTCCTTTACCCTTGTCATTCCGCGGTTCCGATTTCGGGGGAGATGGTCTATGACCCATCTGGTCCATCTGAGCCAACTTGTCGATTAAAGCCTGGAATGTGGTTGGCTTAAAGAACATCATGAACTGGGAGATAGTTGCGTGGGGGTCTAGGGTTCCCACGAACATGCCCACCGCAGGTGCTTCCTCGATGCGTTGCTCACATCTCGACCACAAGTTCCGCCAGCGTATAGCGTACTGGACCCAGGTTTCGCCCGGCTTTACCCTGGCGTTAATAAGTGCGGTTATTGGAGTGCGTTCGCTGGCACTTGCAAATCGCTGAGTGAACAACAACTCCATTTCAGCGAACGTTTTAATGGAATCGTTCGGGAGTTCTGAATACCATTCGAATGCTGTTTCTGATAAGCTGCCCACGAACTGGCGAAGCAACAATTTATCGTCACCGCCGGTGTTACCGCAGAGGGCCCGGAACTGGGCAACATGTTGATGGGGATTGCCGGTCCCTTTATACACATGGAATTTCGGTATCGTATAGCCTTGCGGGTATTTGATTTGATCGTACCAGCTCGGATACGGCCGCCCCGTTTTCACGACTTGACCAGCTGCCTCAGTCGCATGATGAACTCGGATTTGCTGGGCTATGTAGTCAGCTAAGTCAGCCTTAGAGATTGCCTCCTCCTTGGCCATTGAAAGGGCTGGTGGTGGATTTGACGTTTCTCCTCGGTCATCTTCAAGAACGATCGGGGGATCTTCGGCGGGTGAGTCCTGCTGGATCATCATTCCTATCACGTCTTGAAAGAGAAGGCCCATCCGTTGTATGTTGGATGCTTGTTCAGCGGCCTCTTTGTCCCTTCTCTCCAGTGTCCGGCGAAGGAATTCAGCGTCTGTTTCTTCCTCCCGGCGTGCGTCTGAGGACGTTTCTGGGTTTTCTTTTGGTCCGGTGAGCGCGGCCATAGCATTCATCATTTCTTGAAGCTTTTGTTGCTGCTCCTGGGCTTTCGTCACGGATCGGGTTAGGGGTCGGTGGCCCGTGGAAGTGCGGCTTTCCTCTTTCCCAAAGGCCATGTAGACAGTGTGCACCACCATGCCCCCAGACTCAGGGCGTCTGGGTTTAGTGCTTTCAGTCGTCGCTACTTGCTGTGAGGTCCTCTTTGGCCTCCTCCTTTTGTGAGTCAGTTGATCACCGGCTTTTTGGGGCTTAGCTTGGTGACTGGCTTCAGGTTGGATTTTCAGCTTCTTGTGCTGGCGGGAGAAGTTTGGATCGATGATCGAGTCTCGGGCCTGCCGCCAAGCCTTATAGATTTTGGAAGACAGCCGTTGAGGAGATCGGGTCTGTTCGGGTTTTGTTTCCTCAACCTTTTTCAATGAGGGAGGAGACCTCTTCAGTACTGCCGTGGGGGAATTCCTTCGCACCTTATTTAGCATTTCAAAGCTGTTCCGAGTTGAAACAGCAGCATTGACCTCCGCCACCGGGGCCGCTGGAGTCAGCCCGGAGGGAGAGTTGCCCCCAGCCTTCCTTACTCGGCGCCAATGGCGACGTCGAGTGCGTCGAGCGGGTGGCGTTGGGTCAGCAGTAAGAATGGTTCCTTCTTGCCCCCTGTGTGGATGGGGGGTTGTTGTTGGCGTTAGCCTATCGAAGACCGATGTCCTCTGGGAAGCGGGAGCAAAGGCCGGAGCCGTCAATCTTGTAAAGACTGACTTTTTGGCTGGAGAGGTTGCCTTGGCGATTTCGGGAACGGGAACGGCCATCTTCTTAAAAGCAGCCTTCTCTGAGATTGTAGGCCCCGTGATGAGTTCGCAGGATTCCTGGCCCAGTCTAGAGAAGACCGAGGCATTGACGTTGGGCGACTCGTTGAGAGGAGCCGCGGCAGGGGTAAGACGATCAAAGACTGACTTCCCGAGAGTTTCCTTTGTCAGCACTGGAGCGGTAAAGTTTGTCGGCGGGATCATAGTCCCAAAGAACAATCCTGTGGTGGCGCGAGTGACCTGTTCCACTGGCATTGTGAATAGCGAAGCAGCTTGGGGTCCATAGGCTATACCTCCTGGCGAGGCAGAGCGTCGGCTGCAATTGCCGTCTGAGCAGTTGGAGGATTTCGCAGGGGTGGAAGCCATCGATCCTTTGTTTTCGGGCGTGCCAGTTCTCAGTACCTTGAAACCCGAGGGCAACTATTAGCGAACCGTGTTTGGTTCGCGAATCACGACACACGAAGTGTGGAGTGGAAAGAGGAAAAGGTCTCACCGGGCGTGCCAGAATCTGTTCCCCTCCGAACGGCGGCCGGGACGTCGGGACGTCTGAGGCGTTAGGTTCGGGGCAGATGCTAATTGGTGCTATCCGTCCACCTCTCCGAAGATGCCAAGTTGATTTATGGCACCATATATCGAAGGTTTAAACGGATGCGACCGATGTAGCAGACTTCGTCAGATTCCCCCTCGTTTGAGGGGTTTTTTGATTGTGGGGACGCTCTTCCCTGCAGGCGCAAGCCCCTGCAGTTAATTACGCTACCGCATTGCGGTAACAACTTTCTCCTTCTCCAGATGGTCACTTCGTGTCGTGGGTGTTTGTTTTATTGCCCGTGGATTGTTTACGGAGACTGAGTTATGTCGTCGCCCGTAGGGCGTGGACTAGTCCAAATCCGCATTATCTTTAATTTGGGTTTGGGGGGGTTTGGTTTGAGGATACGTCAGCCCTACTCGAGGCTAAGATCAACTCAAACGTTTGTTAAGGATACGTTAGTCTAACTTTGTGACTAAGATCAACTTAACGGGATCGTTTAGATCCGACAAAAGAGTGTTTGGACTCTAATGTTCCAGTTTAGGGACATAGTGGTCCATCGTCTGTATGGCTGTCGGGACCCATCACCTCTCTGACGACGTTGAAGGATTACAACGACAGATGCCAGAGGAGTTCAGAGATGTACCCTTGAGCCGGAGTTAATTCGGGGGATTCGTAGTCCAGTATGTTTGAGGGTCTAAGGACGCGTTAACCATCTCCAAGGCTAAGATCAACTTAGACGGGGCCGTTTAGGTCCAACAAAAGAGCATAAGAAAGGGCTCTATTGTTCTAGTTTTAGGGACATCGCGGTCCGTGGGTAGTTTAAGGACATTGCGGTCCGTGGGTAGTTTAAGGACATTGCGGTCCGTGGGTAGTTTAAGGACATTGCGGTCCGTGGGTAGTTTAAGGACATTGCGGTCCGTTGTTAGTTTTAAGACATCTCGGTCAAGGTTAAGGACGTCGTAGTCCATGGGTTTAAGGACCCCACAGTCCGGTATGTGCTCTGGATGCTTCACACGGGTTCACTGCCGTGCTTAGCGAGGACCAGGCTCCGCTCTGGATGCTTCACACGGGTTCACTGCCGTGCTCTGCGAGGACCAGGATCCACTCTGGACGTTTCCCACGGGGTCAAAGAGTGACATTATCCGTATTCCACGTGACCAGGAATTTGTATGAGTTTAAGGACCCCACAGTCCATATCATGGGTGGTCGCCGGGACCCGTCACCTCTTTGAAGACATTGAGGGATTACAATGCCAAGTATCAAAGGAGTGAAGAGATGTACCCTAGAACCGGAGTGGCTTGAGCAGCCCCTGGCCCAATTTGAGGTCAGGACTGATTAATCATGTTATGAGCCCATTGGCCCAATTAGTCACGAATTGAGGACTTATGGCCAGCTTGGGCTAAGTCCCATCATGTCTGGAATATTGATTCCTTGTGAGTCCATCGAGGGAGAAGCTTTGCCTCTATCCCTTTAGCCAATTGGGCTATAGACTAGTGTTAAACACTTCAAAGCAATCAGTGTTGAACACTGGGAATGAGTTTGACAAGTTAGTGTTTAACACTAGAAGAATAATTGGTGTTAAACACCAGCAACAAGGCCTTGAAATGATCATAAGCACTAAAACAGCTCAGTGTTAAACACTGGCAATGGGGATCTTAAATTAGTGCCGAATATTAAAACAATTAATATTGAACACTACGAACAAAATTCTTTAATTAGTGTTGAACACTAAGGCCCGATAGCACTTCAATACTGGATTCGAGAGTTTTAACTTAGTGTCAAACACTACAGCAAGAACGGTCACGTGGCCCCACGTGAGAGTGCCTTCCCTTCAATGATTCTGCCGAAATTACTGTGTCTTTGATAGCGTCACGTGTTAGCACGTGACGGGCATTCAAATGCCTATGTGTTAAGGCTCCTGCTGAAAGTCACGTGTGTCACGTGGGGTGCTGCCTCAAAGGGGCTTTCTGTAGGGCTTTTAGGGGGGATCACGTGGTGACACGTGACCTTGCCTCAATGCTGTTTTTTTTGGAGGATCTGTTGCTCCTCTTTCAGGAATTAAATTCCTCGAACTTTTAATTTCAGAGGAATTAAATTCCTATTTCCTTTTGAAGGCTTATATTCTGGAACAGAGTTTAAATCTGAGTTTTCTGTGGGAATTAAATTCCTTGTTTATGCGAAGAACCGAATAGGGTTAAACCCTAAAAGCTTTTAAGGAATTAAACTCCCCTTTTCTGAGGATTATGATTAAAGGAATTAAATTCCCACTGTTTCGACAAAACTATGTTCTTGATTAGGGTTCAACCCTGTTTCTTTTTGTTTTGAAGGAATTAAATTCCCATAATACAGGGTCGAACCCTAACTTTACTTAGGAGGAATTAAATTCCTATAGTTCTGTGAGAATTAAATTCTCATACTTGCATTCCTTCTCTATGTTTTGGATCTGCATGGCAGGATCTCGACCCATTGAGAATTAAATTCTCAACCTTAAGGGGAGATGTGCACTTTGCAGATCCTCTATCAAAGAGGGAGGAGATATGCTCTCTCGTTTTATGCCTCAGAGTTAAACTCTGTTGAGAATTAAATTCTTTTTCTTTCCAAAAGGCTTTCCCTTTCTTACCTAGGGTTTTTTGCAGAAGATCTGAGTCTTTTTCAAGTATCAAAGCTCTTCTCCTTTTCTCTTTTCTTCTCTCCGTATGTATATATTTCTCTGTGTCTTTTGGCTCCTATTTATAGGAGAAGCAGCCGAATCAATCAGTTTTTTGTGAATCTTCATTGAGAGATTTGATTTGCGTCCATCATTCATTTTGGGCCTTTGGATTATTAGGTGAATTTTATTCACCATTGGATCTTAAATCCAGAGATTCTCCCTTGTTATTTTGGTTAGATTTAAGGGGGAAATCTTTCCAAACCCGAGATTTTCCATAGATAGATGATATTTAATCATCTCTGAATCTTTAATTTGATTGGTCCCAAATAATTACTTTCCTTTGGAAAGATTCGAATTTCCTTCAGAATTTAATTCTGTCGTTAAAAAAATATGGGCTTTGAAAGCCGGTCACGTGTGACCACGTGATCCATGGTCACGTGTAGACACGTGACCCCCTTTGGAATGAGCCTTCTGCGCTGCGTCTTCTGATTGCTGCTTAAACATCACGTGCTACCACGTGACCCCCTGGTCACGTGTGAGCACGTGACCCTTGTTTGAACTCTCTTTCTTTGGTTCAACGGGAGAACGGGTCTGCTGTCTTGAACGTTACGTGTCAACACATGACTCTGGTCACGTGGGAACACGTGACCTCTTCTGAAGCCTTTTCTTGACTTGATCAGAGAACTTGTGTGCCTTTGACGCTTGCGTTTAAATGTCACGTGTCGCCACGTGACCCTGGTCACGTGGGAGCACGTGACTCTTTCTGAAGCCCCCTTTTCTTCAGCGTAGTCAGGAAACTGAACTTGCCTTGCTGATGTTTTTAGGTGTCACGTGCCAACACGTGACCCCTTTTTGAAGCTTTTCCCAGAAGCTTTCCTGATTTTAAATCAGGAAACAGGGTTGCTGCCCGGTTGCCTCTTGGCGAGAGCTTGGATCCTTAAGGATGGGCCGAGCAGGGTTACTGCCTGATGCCTCTTGGTGAGGGCTTTGATCCTTAGCGCGGGAGGGGCCGTAAGAGGCTTGCTAAGGATGGACCGAGCAGGATAGCTGCTCGGTTGCCTCTTGGCGAGGGCTTAGATCCCTGGCGTCGTGGGGTAGTAAATTACCAGCCAGGGATAGCCGAGCAGGGCAGCAGCTCGGCTGCCTCTTGGTGAGGGCTTCGATCCCTGGCGTTGTGGGGTAGGGAACTACCAGCCAGGGATGACCGAGCAAGGGCAAGCCCAGTTGCCTCTTGGTGAAGGCTTCGATCCTTAGCGTGGGAGGGGCCGTAAGAGGCCTGCTAAGGATGGACCGAGCAGGGTTGCTACCCGGTTGCCTCTTGGCGAGGGCTTGGATCCTTAAGGACGGGCCGAGCAGGGTTGTTGCCCAGTGCCTCTTGGCGAGAGCTTTGATCCTTAGTGCGGGAGGGGCCGTAAGAGTCCTGCTAAGGATGGGCCGAGCAGGGTTGCTGCCCGATGCCTCTTGGCGAGGGTTTGGATCCTTAAGGACGGGCCGAGCAGGTTACTGCCCGGTGCCGCTTGGCGAGGGCTTTGATCCTTAGTGCGGGAGGGGCCGTAAGAGGCCTGCTAAGGATCGGCCGTGCAGGGTTGCTGCCCGGTGCCTCTTAGTGAGGGCTTGAATCCTTAAGGACGGGCCGAGCAGGGTTGCTGCCCGGTGCCTTTTAGCGAGGGCTTAGATCCCTGGCATCATAGGGTAGTGAAATACCAGACAGGGATAGCCGAGCAGGGCAGCCGCTCAGCTGCCTTTTGGCGAGGGCTTCGATCCCTGGCGTTGTGGGGGTAGGGAACTACCAGCTAGGGATAACCGAGCAAGGGCGAGCCCGGTTGCCTCTTGGTGAGGGTTTCGATCCTTAGCGCGGGAGGGGCCGTAAGAGGCCTGCTAAGGATGGACCGAGTAGGGTTGTTGCCTGGTTACGCAAGGATTCGTCCGACCCTCTCGACGTGTGATCATCGGGAAGGGTAATAGTCACGGACGACACGTGTTAGAAACGTACAGAGGAAGGTAGAACGTTTCGAGAAGCCGCGCCAATTTCGCCACGTGGCAGCGTGGCATTGGAGTAGTCACTGCGATTCCTAAGATCCGCGCCGATGTGCTCAAGAATCCGGGTCCTTGAAGATTCTGTTTGGAGTCATAAATAGGGAAGGAGATGGCAGCTCCTTCGGCGCCACTTATTTTCGAGATGACTGGGCGCGTGTATTTGATCGAAGAGATCATCACCCTTGGTGATGTTTCCTTGTACGACCAATCTCTGGCCGAGGAGGGGTACCTTGGAGTGGTTCGGCGTCTTGAGGGTCACTTCGGCCGCTTCTCCCTCGGCGGTCGTCCCTGCTTCAGATGTTGATGTACGCTATTTGGAGGAGGTCCCCGGGGTTGGACAACCCCTTCACTGAGGAGCTTCTGGACAAGGCGCTCGACAAGGTGCATTCGATCTTCCTGTTCGGCCTCATTTCGAAAGCCAGGCATGACCGATCCTTGGCTCTGGTTCTAGAGTGTTTCAAGATGAGGTACATCGTGGGCCAAGGCTCAGAGGGCGGAGGGTCGGGTGCTTCTGTGGCGTCCCGGGTCCGCATGCAGCGTCGGCAGGAGCAGGCTACAGCGGCTAGGGCCCGGCTAACCGAAATCCACTCTGAGTATCACCTGGAGTACTTCCTTGATCCCGTTCCACCTCTGTTGTAACCTTTCTCTTTTTCTGTAAGGCTGAGGAGTCTATAGTACCTTTTTTGAATGAATAAGATTTTTTTTTTTTGCAATGTTCTTGCGTTCCCTTTGGTACAGCTTGAGCTTCTCAGCATTGTAAGGCCGTGGAAAGTTGCACCCGTCCGCGTCTTGCAAGCGGTAGGCTCTGCCGGGAAGGACCTCGGAGACGAGGAAAGGACCGTCCCATTTCAGGGAAAACTTATGCAGCCTGCCTTGATCGACGAACTCATTTCGCCTCAGGACCAGGTCTCCGGTCTTGAAGAAGCGACGCTTGACTCGCGCGCTGTAGTATCGGGCGGTTTGCTGTTGGTAGGCGGCAGCTCTGATCTGAGTCCGGTCCCGTTTCTCCAACAAGATGTCTAGGTTGGTCATGAGGGCCGTGGCGTTTGCTTCATCGTCGAAGTGTTCGACCCAGTGACTGGGTAGCCCGATCTCCGCTGAGACCATTGCCTCGGTCCCGTAGCAGAGGCTGAAAGGGGTTTCCCCGGTGGGGGTCTTCTTTGACGTGCGCAGGGTCCATAGGACCCGGGGCAATTCCTTGACCCAACTGCTTTGGCGTCTTTCTAGGCGGGTCCGAAGACCTCGGAGGACGTCCCGATTAGCGACTTCGGCTTGCCCGTTGCATTGGGGATGTGCGACCGCGGCAAACTTCATGAGGATATGATACTCATTGCAGAATTCCTTCACTTTCTCGTTTTCGAAGTTCGTCCCGTGGTCGGTGATGATACACCTCGGGATGCCGAACCGGAGTATCACATTGTTCTGTAGGAACTTGATGGTCGTGGTAGCATCCGGTTTCCTAATGGGGATAGCCTCGATCCACTTCGTAAAGTAATCCACTACGACGAGGACATACTTGTGCCCGCCCATACCGGTAGGGAACTGGCCTATCATGTCCATTCCCCACTGGGCGAATGGCCACGGGGAGGTTAGGGCGGTCTGTTCGGTTGCCGGAAGGCGAGGTATGCTTCCGTGGAGTTGGCAACTTTTGCATCTCCTGACGAGCCTCTGGGCATCTTAGTGAATAGTTGGCCTGTAGTACCCCTGGAGCAATGCCTTCTGGATTAAGGTGCGGGCCCCTTGATGTGCACCGCCAACCCCTTCATGGATTTCACGGAGGACGTAGTCGGCTTCGTGGGGGGTCGACACACCGGAGCAGGGGCTGAGTGAAGGACTTCTTGTAAAGGTTCCCATTGCTCCAGACGAAGTGACGGGCTTTGGCTCAGAGACAGCGGGCTTCTCCCCGATCTTCTGGGAGCGTGCCTATCCTTAGGAATTCCACGAGGGGCTTCCTCCAGTCCTGGTCTTCTTCCTAGGCTGTGTACACATGAAGTATTGTCATCCCGTCTTCCACGCTGGGCCTTGGCAAGGTCTCGAAGAAGATAGATCGCTTGTTGTTGGCCGAGTAGGACGAAGCCAGCTTACTCAGGGTGTCGGCTTGGGCATTGAGCTGCCTGGGTATTTGCTCTACCTGGACTTCGTCGAAGTTCTTTCGAAGTCTTCTTATCTCGGCCAGATACTTCACCATTAGAGGTTCCCGAGCCTCGAAATGGCCGGTCACTTGGCCAACGACTAGGGCTGAGTCGCTACGGATCCGAATTGTCTTCAGCCCTAGCCCGGAGGCCATGCGCAGTCCAGCCAGCATGGCCTCATACTCTGCCGCGTTGTTTGAGGCCTTGAATCCGAGCTTCAGAGAATACTCTATTTCTGCCTCGTTCGGGCCACGAATTATGAGGCCGGCACCACAGCCTTCCTCGGTTGAGCACCCGTCGACGTAAATGACCCACTCAGGGACCGAGTCGGGCCTCCGGTTGGTCGGGGGTTGAGCCGCGAGGGTCGGCGTGTACTCCGGTTCCTTGCTGGGGATGGTGCACTCGACGATAAAATCGACCAGGGCTTGTGCTTTGATGGCCTGTCTCGGGCGGTATTTTATGTCAAACTGGGACAACTCCCAACTTCACTTCTCTAAGCGGCCCGAGGATTCGGCTGAGGCGAGGATAGCCCCTAGCGGGCGCTCAGTGAGCACGAGGATGGTGTGCGCCTGGAAGTAGTGTCGTAGCTTCCTTGAGGCCACAATGAGTGCCAAGACGATCTTCTCTGTGGCCGGATACCTCGTTTCTGCGTCTTTGAAGACGTGGCTCACGTAGTATACCGGCTTCTGCACTCCGTCGGCCTCTCGGATGAGCACTGAGCCTGCTGCTTGGTCGGATACCACCAGATACAGTGAAAGCTCGTTTCCTTCAACTGGTTGGGTGAGCAGTGGCGGCGTCGCAAGGTGCCTCTTTAATTGGTCAAAGGCGTTCTGGCACTCCTCTGACCACTCGAACCTCGGGATCTTCCTTAGAGCTTTGAAGAACGGGAGGCACTTCTCCCCAGACCTCGACATGAAGCGGCTCAGAGCGGCTACCCGCCCCGTCAGTCGCATGATCTCGACGTTAGTCCTGGGCACGACCATGTTGAGGATAGCGTCGATTTTCTCTGGGTTAGCCTCGATTCCGCGGTGGGTGACCATGAAGCCGAGGAACTTTCCCCCGGTGACCCCGAATGCGCACTTGGCGGGGTTCAGTTTCATCTTGAACTTGCGGAGTACTTCAAAGGCTTCTCACAGATCCTTGGCGTGGTCGACCGACGAGACTGATTTGACGAGCATATCGTCGACGTATACTTCCATGTTCCTGCCAATCTGCGGCTTGAACATGCGGTTGACCAACCGTTAGTACGTAGCTCCGGCATTTTTGAGGACAAAAGGCATCACCTTGTAGCAGTATACCCCCGGTCCGTTGTCAATGCGGTGAGATCTTCGTCCGCTGGATTCATACGGATCTGATTGTAGCCGGAAAAGGCATCCATGAAGATCAATAGCTCGTGGCCTGCCGAGCTATCGATGAGCTGATCTATCTGAGGGAGGGGATGGTTGTCTTTGGGGCATGCCTTGTTGAGGTCGGTGAAGTCGACGCACGTGCGCCACTTCCCGCTCGACTTCTTGACCAGAACTATGTTCGCCAACCACTCCGAATAGGGCACATTTCGAATGAAGTTGGCGGCGAGGAGCCGATCTACTTCGTCCTCGATAGCCTTCTGTTTGATCGGGGCGAAGCTTCGCTTTTTTTGCCTGACGGGTCGTGCCGTAGGATCTACCCCGAGCTTGTGAGATATGATTTTGGGGTCGATCCCAGGCATGTCAGCAGGCGCCCAGGCGAACACGTCGGAGTTGTTTATGAGGAAATGAACCAGGTCATCTCGCTGAGTTCCTGTCAGAAGTGATCCGATCTGAACGATTTTTTCGTCGTCCCCTTCTACGAGGGGGACCTCTGTCAGTGGTTCCACCAGGGTTCCTTGGACCTCTTTTTGCTCATCTCGAGTGTCCAGATAACCCCTGATGTCACCCTCGCCCTCGACATCATCGATTGGCTGCTCAGACGAAGATGTTGCGGTGAAGCAAACCTTTGCAATCCGCTGGTCTCCATAGACCTGACTTATCCCGTCCTGGTCGAGAGGGAACTTCATCGTCAGGTGGTAGGTCGATATCTAGGTCCGGAGGGAGTTCAGCGTTGGGCGGCTGTCACGCCCCGCTTCCCAAAATACGGAATACGAGGGGTTGATAAGGCCAGCCATGCTCCTACGGTCAAGGAAACATCCTGCCGTAGTCACACTTCGGCTACTAGCTTTACGTGGTAATCAGTAATCAATGCACAGGTAATGAGAAATGCAGCACTAAAACAAAACAAGTACAAAGAACTAACCGGCTAGAGATCAAGGAAGTATAGCGCCGAGCCACTGATCCAGATATCCGCAATGTCTTCGTGGTACGTCAGGTCCTGGTCCAAGCTAAATCCACTTCTCACTCTGAGCATGCATACTCAGGTCGTCAGAGCGACACAATAGAAATATATGTATATATAGATACAAATGTGAACACGTACAATAATGATAAATATGAAACAGTAAGCATGGAATAATGACGTGAGCATGAAGTAGCCAATGCAGGTAGCTAATAGAGCAGGTAAACTGTAAAGTAGTAAACAGTATGGCAGGTATATTGAATCTGTAAGCAATGCATGTCAATGTCACTAACCCTATCAGTCCCTAAGTCTCACTGTACAGGTCGCTAAACCTATCGTCAGTCCAAGTGTGAGAGTCAACCACTCGTGAGTATCCCCCACCCAAGGGTAGGACCCAAGGACAAGAGAACACGGGCCCGAGTCACTCGCTAATAATCAGTAATATCACCCATATATCTCCAGAATCGCTGTATGTGCCGGCAATGGGACTCCCGAGATCCTGTTGAACTCACACTCAAACTACCCCACACCCCGTAGTCTATATCAAACGCCAACCATAAACTCAAATACCAGTCGGTCCATGACAAGTCTACGCGAGAACTGGAGATAGGATCTCCATTAAGCAAGTCTCGACTGATACCCAAGATAAATGGACAGTGTTTGGTGCCTTACCTATGACACTAATATAAGTGCTTCTATAATCGTCCCATACCAATTATATTTACACTTATACATGTTCCATAGACGTCGACAATGCAATAAATCAATAGGGTCCGCTGATTGTGTACAAGTACGTGTCACTTCACTTATCCATTCATGCTTAATGTTCAGTTGATAAAACTGCACATTTGTATTACATTTTTCTTACCATTTTCATATTAAAAAAGGACTTTATTATAATATATTATACATATGAGGGTTTATGTGTAAAAACATTATTTTCCATGTGTTAATATATTTTAATTATCATTTGGTAGGAAAATATATGCAAATATTATTGACCTAATCCTAGTAGAACAAAGTCTACTAAAATCTTATTTGAGTTGTTGTGCAGAATATTTCCAAGTTGTTATGAAGAATTTATCAAACAAATCAAGCTGTTGAAGAAATCTTGCCAAATTAAGAAGCAAAACTTGGAGACCAAGTCTGGAAGCAACCGAGAGAAGATTTCTGAATTCTGAAGGTGCCTAGGATTGCCACATGTCACAAGATGCAAGCCCAAGAAAACTCATCAAGAGATCTCACCCATTGAGCACGGATCCGCGGCCAAACCCACCCTTGGGCCGCGGATCCACCGCAATTCCAGGGAGTTAGAGCGCAAGATTTTTTGGGGTGAATCAAAGCTAAATTTTACCAAGTTTTCAACAATAAGATTCTGGCTTTGCACTATAAAAGGGCACCGAGAGCCTCTTGGAAAAGGATCAAGCCGAAGAGATCACGAAGCCCCTGACGCTCACGCATCCAGGCTGATCATCAACTGTTCATCTACCTCCTTAGGAAAGATCGAGAAGCAACTAGTTTGTAATCATTTTCTACGGAATAAAAGTGTAGATTGTTCAGTTGATTAATAAATGTAGTTATTTTATTTAATTCTTTTGCATTTTACATTATGTTTTCCCTCTCTTTCTTTTCATCTTCTTCTCCCAACACGAGCGAGTAATTCTCCGCTTGTTAGGGTTCGTAGGATTAGGGTAGGCTAATGGACGATGAAAATAATTAAACCCTTTTTAAGTCCTATAAAGTTTAGGAACTTTATCAAAAGAATCATTAACATCCTAATCGGGCGCGCTAGCAATTCTTTGCTAGTTCCGACCGCGATTAGAGATTAGATTAATGATTGTTTTGGTAAAGGCTAGATAATGAACGGAGTTCCGTGTCGAGATAAGGGTTAAGAGTGGGATTCCTTTTCCCTCCAGAAACCCTAATCTACACGCATCACCGTCGTTCTAGTTCTAAATCTATTAATGGATAAAAAGGGTAACTTTTAATTAATCGTCCATAACTACTAAATCCTAACGAACCCTACAAGCCCTCTTATTATATTAATTACATCTTTAAAATATTCTAGATCTATATTTTACATTCTTGTTTAACGTAGATCTAGAAACCATTCTTTAAAATTCTTTATCTCTCCTCTCTTTCTCAACACATCTAAAGTAAAAGTAAAAGGTTCCACGTTTCCCAGAGGACGACCCGTACTCATCTCGGTCTAACTACACGCGACACCGTTATTGATTGCGGTTAAACTACAAACACTTTTTCGAACCAATCAAATGGCGCCGTTGCCGGGGATACGTGCGTAATTTTTTATTCTTACTATTTGTGTTGAATTCTTAGACGAGTCATATCATTATTAAAACAAAACTGCAAATTGCATATTTAACGATTTGTGTGTGAATTTTGCGAGGGAATCTGGAGTCACGGACTTGAGAAAACAGGAGATCTAGGGTTCCGAACTTCTCTGGTATATTTCTTAACTCCTTCTCTCTCCTCTAAATCCAATAAAATCTATTTTCTGCAGGATTCTTTGCAAAATCGCGCCGCAAAAAAAAAATTCTTTTTGCAAAAGTTTTGTGATTGGTTTTGTTTCGCATATTTTAATACGGACTTTAAGGGGCAAAGACCAAATCAAGATTAGGTGGGGATTTCATCACCCTTCCTAAGCCCTACAAATCATAAACCGAGCATATAGATCAACCCTTCATTAATTTAAAAAATATCTAGACCAGACTCTAAGGACTGTCGCGCTCAATAAGGATAGAGGAAGGTCGTGGGTAATCTATCGTTTATCCGCATTACTTTTGTAGTGCCTAGGTAAGTGTGACAAAGGCTAGTGGTTTTTAATTAGGCCCACGACATGGTTCCTTCCCACTTACCTGGCACTTACCTGGCTACAAGGGTAGTACGGAGGCGGTAGAGGATTGATCCTGCGGCTTGTCCTTTGGAAGTCTAGGAGCGGTCTAGAGACTGGACCTAGGTGACCTTATTTCTAGGGTTGCTTGTGCATCTTAGGGAGATTTGTCTTGAGTCCCACCTTTTCAAAACAAGCCAATTTTTAAATCACACACACGCTGCCACTTGCACTAAACCCGCTTAGTGCATGCTCGGCTGGACACGGGATCCTAGTGCCC
The DNA here is from genome assembly GCA_030015575.1 of Agapanthus africanus. NCBI lineage: Eukaryota > Viridiplantae > Streptophyta > Magnoliopsida > Asparagales > Amaryllidaceae > Agapanthus > Agapanthus africanus. The sequence goes on from JASDDO010000010.1 coordinate 533,504,346, forward strand.
GTCTTGTCCGCGTTCCTGCTATCGACGCCGAAGTCGGTACTTCTTCATCTTCTTTTCCCCCACCACACACCATATCGACCGTGATGGACGGCACTCCATCTAATTATAACACCACGCTGCCACCGCCCGCAGGTGAGCAGAATCCACCGCGCATCTCTCTCCAAGAGAGATGCTATCCTATTCGTGGTCCTCTTCCTACTTGTCTATCTCTTCCACCACCTAACGGGGATAATTTCGAAATTAAACCCCACTACATCAATCTGCTGCCCAAATTTCACGGGCTTGAGTCGGAAGACGCATACGTTTTCATCACCAAATTCGAAAACGTATGCGCAATGATGGGTACTTCACAATTGACCTTAGATGCTATGCGCTTACGTCTTCTCCCATTCACACTGTGCGACTTGGCAGAAAAATGGCTTTATAATACTGCCGCACATTCTATCGCTAATTGGGATGAATTCGTCGTAGCATTTCTTAAGAAGTTTTACCCAAATCATAAGACTGCACATGTTAGGAGCGAGATCAACCAGTTCACCCAGCTTCCCAATGAACCATTTTGGAAGTGCTTTGAACGTTTCAAAGATCTTCTTGTCCAATGCCTCCATCACGGAATACAAAGATGGGATTTATGTCGGATTATATATGAGGGCATTAATCCAGCGACAAAGCAGATGCTTGAAACAATGTGTCAATGCAATTTCATGTCTAAAGATGACGGTGAAGCATGGAAATATCTGGAAGACCTTGCTGAACACACGTTGCAGTGGGAAAGCGTAAGACCACCTTCAACTAAGGGAGGTATTCACCAGCTCGATGTTTCTATCGCAGTAAAAACCGAAATGGCAGCGATTCAGAAGAAACTCGATGCTATTAAAAACAAGTTCTCAACATTCTCCCTAAATCAGGTCACGCTTCCTAAGACTGTCTGTGGTTGCTGTTCGGATCCTTCACACTTAACGGAAGAATGTCCTATGAATGCATCGTTTCAAGCTAATGCTGCTTTTCAGCAGCGACCTAGAAATGATCCTTATTCTTCCACATATAATCAAGGATGGAGGAATCATCCTAACTTTGCTTGGAATCAAAACCAACAAAGTAATTATCAAAGACCTCCTCCACAGCAACCACAACCACAGAATTAGCCCCCCTTTCAGTCACAAAATTTCCAAAATCCGGCCAACATTTCTACACCACAAGTGGCCGGTACTGACAACTCACTTGCATAAACTTTGGATATGTTCATGAAACAATCCATACAAAATTCGGCTGAGATAAGGTCTTCTATTGATACCCTAACGAAAAACTCCTCCTCCCATGGTGAGAGTATTAAATCAATAGAAAACCAAATCGCACAGTTAAACGCCGCAATGAGTGCGAGAGAGAAAGGGAAACTCCCATCTCAACCCCTACCGAATCCTGGCCATTCACAAAGTCATAATGTGAATGCCATTACTATGTTGAGATCGGGAAGAGTGCTGAATAACCGAGTGGGTGAGCAATTTGATGATAGTGACACATTTGATACCCCTTCTTCTTCTTCTTCTTCCCCTAATTCGTCTAGTCTCCCACTTTCGTCCGAGCCTATTCTCCGTTTTCCCCAAGGCTCAAACATTTCGCCAAATCTATCTAAGTCGATTCCCACTCCAGTTTTGGGATCGAATCCATCCCCACAGTCTTCTCCACAAACGTTGGACCCAAAACTTATTGATCAAGCACCTTATCCAAACAGGTTGAGGGGCAACAGACCAAATCCACAAATGGAGAAGATTGTGAAATTTTTTAAGCAAGTTAACATAAACATTCCTCTCCTAGATGCTATTCAACAAGTTCCGTCATATGCGAAAATCTTAAAGGACTTGTGCACTAGGAAGCGAAAAGTTCAAGTACCTAAAAAAGTTTTCCTTGCGAGTAATGTGAGCACTGCTTTTACACAACAACTACCCAAGAAACGAAAGGACCCCGGAAGTCCTACAATTTCTATTTCCATTGGGGGTAAAAATATCAATCGTGCTCTACTCGATCTTGATGCTAGTGTTAACTTGCTTCCGTATTCTGTGTATGAGCAATTAGGGATCGGAGAGTTAAAACCTGCGCATTGCACTCTTCAGATGGCCGATCGATCTATCACCCAACCTAGGGGTGAGCTAGAGGATGTGTTAATCAAAGTCGGGGAATTCATATTCCCTTTGGACTTTATCATTATAGATACACAACCTGTAGCAAACCCACGCAATCAAATCCCGGTGATACTCGGTCGACCCTTTTTGGCCACTTCCAACGCAGTAATTAATTGTAGAAACGGCTCTATGACCCTATCCTTTGGAAAGAAGTCAATTGAGCTTAACATTTACAAGTTGGGAAGTGAACCCTCCGAACCCTATGCTCATGTGTGTTCTGTCGAATTAATGGATGTCGACAGCAGCGAATTTGATCAACCTCATGATACAGACTCTTTTCATATGTTGTTGTTTGACCCAACCATTTACTCTTCCACCGAGTTGTCCGGATCAACATCTAATGAGGAACTTTATATTGAGTCTGACGATCACCCCATTTTTTCTGATGACATTATTTTTCGGGGTATCGATGAAAGCTTTGAGGAAATTTTCGCTGATGAACTCGCATTTTTACAAGACACGGGTGTTGAGATGAATCAACTCCAAGATGAAGAAATTGGACCTCCACCCCCTCTTTTGGACAATCATGACAATGCGAGTAATCCATCATTACTATCACTGTGTCGTCTCTCCAAATTGAGACGCAATCCTTTTCCAATACACCTCTTGTCACTTCCCCACTTCTTCACGTCAATAGGTGACATGTTCTTCCACCAACCTTGGTGCTTCATCGATAAAATTTTTGAATGGTTGGTGTTGACCTTCGGTCTTTGCAAAGCTTGGCATTGACCAATAACCTTGACCCCCTCATGTGATTTTAAAAGATTAAAAATGTTTAACTCAAGTTTGGGGGGGGGTGGTATATTTTGGCTCTTGAAAAGAAAATGATTTTTACAAATTTGTGAGCCTAAAATAAGTTTGGGGGAGGATTTTTGTCCCCATTAATAATTTCCTCTTAAGTCTACAGGTTTTTGAGCTTAACGGATGATATCAGTGAGGACACTGCTGTAAACAGGTTTGGGGGAGGTTTGTGCTTATTTACACATCAATTTGCATCATACTTTGCATAAGCACAACATTTTCAAAAATTTTAAATGTTTTTTTTATAACAAAAGAATAGAAAGTGAAAAATTACATCCAAAAGATTGGAATAGTTTAAGAAAACCAAGAAAATTAGAAGTTTTCTTACACGAACTGGTAATAAGTAGTTATGAGCTGTTGTCCCAAGGGTTAGTAAAATGAAGGAAGCCACTAATCTGAGGATAAAAATAAGTCTGAAAAATAGTTTCTATTCTGGAAGCCGAACATTTGAATGTTGATACCCTACTATATGCACTTACACACGTCTTGAAACTCGGGATAGTAGAGGATACCTTGAAATGCTCTTGTCTAAAAGCCAAAGTATGAACGAAGTGAAAAAAAATGAAGAAAATATAAAAATGGTGAAAAGAAAAAAATGAACACTGGTTTTGTATCGCCAAGGCAGCAATAAAAAAAATATAGCGAGGGTGCTTCTTCACCTAGTGCCCTAAGGTCAACTGGTCTGGGAGACACTGCTAAGCCTTAGGTGGTGCAAGACGAGGAAAATATTATCACCTAATCAGCAAGCACATAAGTAATCGGTCTGTTAGTACCTCAAGAAGTATTAACGGTCGCATGAAAATGTGTGAGCAAATCTTAATATTCATCAAATTAAAAAGTACTAAGGTAGATGGACAAGAGTATGATAGCTTGAATTGAATTCTCCGAGTGTAGGGATGTCCATTTCACACACGTAGGGGTATATGATCGATATTTGGATGAAAGGTAGGAATGAAGAATAAAGACGATGTTTTATTGAGGGATGATGTGATTTCTAACATTTTTTTCATGACTATTAAGATAGGGCTCATGACAACTGAAAAGCTAGTATAGTTGGAAACTCTTCTTTTCAAGGCCTTTCTTTTATGGTTCTTATCTTTATATGTAAATTTCACCATCTCTCTTTTGTTATAGGATTTTGTGGGTGTAATCCGCTGAAAACCCTCAGGAGACAACACTCCTCCTACTAGGGACACCTAGAGGTTTAACGGCTTGTTGCACGTGCTCAGTGCAATCGTGTCTGCCTACGAAAGTGTGCTTAGTTTTCTCCTTTCTTTTTCTCCTCTTAAATAAACTAGTTTGCTCGGGACGATCAAAGATAAGTTTGGGGGTATTTGTTCAGTTGATAAAACTGCACATTTGTATTACATTTTTCTTACCATTTTCATATTAAAAAAGGACTTTATTATAATATATTATACATATGAGGGTTTATGTGTAAAAACATTATTTTCCATGTGTTAATATATTTTAATTATCATTTGGTAGGAAAATATATGCAAATATTATTGACTTAATCCTAGTAGAACAAAGTCTACTAAAATCTTATTTGAGTTGTTGTGCAGAATATTTCCAAGTTGTTATGAAGAATTTATCAAACAAATCAAGTTGTTGAAGAAATCTTGCCAAATTAAGAAGCAAAACTTGGAGACCAAGTCTGGAAGCAACCGAGAGAAGATTTCTGAATTCTGAAGGTTCCTAGGTTGCCACATGTCACAAGATGCAAGCCCAAGAAAACTCATCAAGAGATCTCACCCATTGAGCGCGGATCCGCGGCCAAACCCACCCTTGGGCCGCGGATCCGCCGCAATTCCAGGGAGTTAGAGCGCAAGATTTTTTGGGGTGAATCAAAGCTAAATTTTACCAAGTTTTCAACAATAAGATTCTGTCTTTGCACTATAAAAGGGCACCGAGAGCCTCTTGGAAAAGGATCAAGCCGAAGAGATCACGAAGCCCCTGACGCTCACGCATCCAGGCTGATCATCAACTGTTCATCTACCTCCTTAGGAAAGATCGAGAAGCAACTAGTTTGTAATCATTTTCTACGGAATAAAAGTGTAGATTGTTCAGTTGATTAATAAAGGTAGTTATTTTATTTAATTCTTTTGCATTTTACATTATGTTTTCCCTCTCTTTCTTCTCATCTTCTTCTCCCAACACGAGCGAGTAATTCTCCGCTTGTTAGGGTTCGTAGGATTAGGGTAGGCTAATGGACGATGAAAATAATTAAACCCTTTTTAAGTCCTATAAAGTTTAGGAACTTTATCAAAAGAATCATTAACATCCTAATCGGGCGCGCTAGCAATTCTTTGCTAGTTCCGACCGCGATTAGAGATTAGATTAATGATTGTTTTGGTAAAGGCTAGATAATGAACGGAGTTCCGTGTCGAGATAAGGGTTAAGAGTGGGATTCCTTTTCCCTCCAGAAACCCTAATCTACACGCATCACCGTCGTTCTAGTTCTAAATCTATTAATGGATAAAAAGGGTAACTTTTAATTAATCGTCCATAACTACTAAATCCTAACGAACCCTACAAGCCCTCTTATTATATTAATTACATCTTTAAAATATTCTAGATCTATATTTTACATTCTTGTTTAACGTAGATCTAGAAACCATTCTTTAAAATTCTTTATCTCTCCTCTCTTTCTCAACACATCTAAAGTAAAAGTAAAAGGTTCCACATTTCCCAGAGGACGACCCGTACTCATCTCGGTCTAGCTACACACGACACCGTTATTGATTGCGGTTAAACTACAAACACTTTTTCGAACCAATCACTTAACACTAACGTACTTGCCACAATCAAACACTAATACCTAACACTAGATAATGCACACATCACTAGGTTACCAATGCAATGACATTTATATGATATGATGAGAATATAATAATTGTGATATGAACAAAATATCATCAGTCAGTGTCCTACCACTTACATAATTTACTATAAATCATACATGCAAAATTAAGCAAAACAACGTAAATGGGATAATCAGTATGTTTAATTATCTATCCATCAAAATTGTTTTCGCGTCAATCGGGTTTCAGGTTCACTAGATATGGCCATTTCAATTTAAGTGTTCACTGCTGGAAATCCAGTCTCAGAACTGGAAGTCCGTTTCGTAACACATTTTAATCCAAGTTGGGATCATAATTAGGCGAAGCTATAGTTGAACAATATTTAGGGTTATCAGTTAGGTTTCCACCGTAATTGGAGGATCAGTAATATCCTATATCCACAGGAATTTATGATCATGTTATGTTCAATGTGTCAAATCTTTCGCTGCAGAATTCAGCAGAACATATTGACATTATAAAATGGGTTAAAAATATCATAAAATTGAGGAATCCAGTGAGACTAGTGGGATATGGAATCTAACTCAATTTTATTCGTAGCGATATAGGGTTCTGCACATTTCCGCATTTGAGCAAGGAAAAACAGTGAGTTAAAAACAGGGGTTATCTGGAATTTCCGCTCTGGACTGCAGTCCAGAATCGTAATTCTCAGCAGTTTTCTCTATCGTAACTAGTTCAATTTTAGATATCAACTATAGGATTCTGTAGCTTATTCTGTTGGCTTCGATACGAGCCATAGAACGCTGAAATCCGATTCATAAAAGATTTAATGTGAATTTAACAGTCTAGCATGTTCAGGAAATTCATGTTTCGTAATGATTATCGGGGGTAACATTTTGTAGGTGAGACGATAATTATTTGTAACCAAATTTCCGTAGCACTACTATGGATAGTAAACGGGTTTAACAATCACAAGTTCCTCCATTTAAAGACAGGTTTTCACTCAGAGTTTAGCATCAAATACTTATTTGTACGTAAGGTGATTGAAGCTTTGGCTATGCAAATATATAAATAATTATGTGTATAACATTGTAGCATGTAAAGCAAGTGGAAATCACTTGCCTCGGTCGCTTGATATGGAAACGACGCCGCTGCAGAGTTTGTCTCGACACACGAGACGGCACGATGCGCGGGCGCGATGCGCGGAGGTCCGATACTGGGTGAGGTGGCGACGCGGGCAGGATACGGCAGTGGGCGTGGTCCTAGCTCGGTGCGTGGCACGGCGCGACACGGCACTGGGCATGGTATTGACTCGGTGCGTGGTCCGGGAGCGGCACGGCACGTGCACTGGGTTGGGCACGGTGTGGCACAGGGCTGGCACGATGTGACACGATGAGTGGGTATGGGGGTGACACGTGAATGGGTCCGCGGTGGCACGGAGGCAGGCTCGGGGCTCGTGCAGTAGCGGGTACGAAGCGACACGGTCCTGATCCGGAGGTGGGCACGACATGATGCGGGAGCGGGTACGAGTCGGGGCACGGTGTGGTTTGGGACCGGGCACGTTGTTGGGCACGGGGAGCAGTGGAGGAGGCGCTCGGGTGGGTTTGCAGTTGGTTGTCGGGGCCTTACGTCGGAGATGAAGGAGGAGACGGTGAGGTGCACGGCGGTGGCTGAGGTGGTCACCGGTGAGGGTGCAGTGACGTGGGGCGAGGCTCGGAGAAGGGGTGCAGTTTGGGAAAGGTGGCGATGCAAGCTCGGGCCTTGGGTGCGGGTGTTAGGGGAGCCGGAGGTGAAGCCGGCGGAGCTCAGGCCTGTGAGTGCGATGGACGGCGAAAGGCGCTGGGTGTGCAGGCGAGGGGCTCGGGGGTTTTTCTGGAGAGAGGAGGGAGGAGTGATGAGGTCGAGGAAGTGGAGGACGAGGAAAAGGAGGACGATGGGGCGACGGCGTGAGGTCGATGGAGGCACCGGCGAGGTGGACTGCAGGCGTGGGCTGCCGGCGGGGTTTCCTGGGTTTGTAGGAGATGATGGTTCCTCGTCGGAGATGAAGGGGAGAGAGGGTGTCGACGAGGTAGGTGAGGTGAGCGGAGTCGAGGGTGGAGGCGGAGCTCGGGGTGTTGGAGGCGTCGGCGGGGATGGGAGGTTGGTGAGCTCGTGGGGAAGAGAAAAGGGAGGGATCGAGTGGAGAGAGTGAGGTAGAGAGAGAGGGTCGTTGGAGGGAATGAGCGGGTCACGGGGAGGAGCAGAGGAGAGGGGAGGTGGCGCGGAGGTCGTGGGGAGTGGGTGCGGGTCTCGCGGGAGCCGTTGGGGGAGATGGTAGGGAGCGCGGGAAAAGAAAAGAAGTGGGGGAAGAAGGGTTAAACGGGTCGGGTTGGGGAAGTTGGGTTTGGGCTGGGATTCATGGGCCGGGCTATAAAATAGAAAAGAAATGGGGAGCTTGGGCCGGGGTTGGGTTTAGGGTTTGGGGAAAATTAAAAAGGTATTAGATTAAATTAGGGTTAGGGTTTTAAAAAAATAATAAAAATAATAATTGTAAAAATAAATAAATTTTATAGGTAACAAAAATATGGATATTGGTGTACAAAAGAACCGGGTATTACAGCGGCCGAGGAGGATGTTGTAGGCCGATGGGATTCTCGCTACGATGAATTCCACAGGCACCGTTTGCGTACGACCTCCCCGACGTTAAACTGCAGAGTGATTACCCCTTCTACCGGGATGGAGTGGTTGGTGAATCCTGAAAGGACGTGGGAGGTCGGCTTTAGGTCTGCCGGGGTGAGCCTCATGCGTAGAAAGCAGTCGTGGAAGGGAATGCCCGCCGAGCTTCCCGAGTCGACCAGTATCCTATGCACCTCGTATTGGTGGACCCGAGCCGTAATCACCAGAGGGTCGTTGTGGGGCAGGGATATGCCGTGGAGGTCCCCGTCGTAAAAAAATGATCGGCTCGGTCTCCCTAGCCTTCTTCCTTGGACGGCTGTTGGCCTCGTATGTACTCGACGTACCCCCGCCGACATGACCATGATTCTTGATGAGCCCCGGTTCCCAAGGTCCCCTGGCGAGGTAGTCTTTGGGCTGCCGTGACGAGCCCCGTCCGCGTGGCCTCGTCGAGGGAGGGGGTGTCGGTCATGCCTGGGAGCAGGCGAGCTGACCGACACCTCCTCGGGATGGACGGGGGCGTGATGGGGCTCGGGGCGAGGCGCTCTGGCGACGGATCTCGGTGTTGAACCGTGGGGCGCCCAGCGGGTCACAGAGTATGTTGGCCCGAGAGATCTGCGGCTGTGGGAGGCAGCGAGGCGGTGGTCGGCAGTGCCGACGCGAGCAGGGTCTTCCCCCCTCTGCAGGGGTTTCGGTCCCGAGGTGGGGGAGCGGTGCCTTGGGGAGCATGCCCTGCCGTTTGGACACGAACGAGCGCATCCACGACATTCGCAAGTCGATCAATCCGAACGGCTAGGGCGTTGATGGCGTTCGGGGGAGGAGATTCGTCCGTGCCTCGGTTGTGGGGGAGGCGGCGGCTAGTGCTTGAATCATCACGGTGATCGCTCGCCATTGAGTTGAGATCGGAAGATGACCTTTGATGAGTGGAATCAAGTCTTTCCTACAGACGGCGCGAGCTGATGGAGGGCTAAATCTCCTTTAGATGTTACCTTCCGTAGATCTGCTGTTGGCGACGACGGACGACTGTGAATTGAATTGGAGGTTGGTTCCTGAAGCGTGTGGATCTCAATGGGTTTGAGGTGGTTGAGGCCGAGCTACCTGCAAGAAAGTCCCGGGATGGTTGCACCACCGAGGACCCTCCGACGATCAAGTTAGACCGGATATTTGAGCAGAGTAACGGCCTAGTGAAGAGAAAATGACTTACTTGAACCGTCTGAGGGAGGGGTTTATATAGTGGTGGTAACTGGCAGGCAGGCGCGAGGATCATGCCGGCCGTTACGCTCCCGACGTCACGCCCGCGTGATTTGCAGGATCCCCCATTAATGGCGAGACAGGCTCGTTAATGGAGGATCGTGATGGCGCGGAACGCGGGACATGGCCGGCGGATATCTCGCGTATGGCGAGATTCGCGGAGGTGAGGCGGATGCGCCTGCGGTTGGTGCCGTCGGCCGGTCGATGAGACCGAGGAATATAAGCTCGGCGGGAGGCTCGGGAATGAGCGGGAGGCCGAGATATCATGGTTCTGCTATAGCCCGGAGGCGAGCTGAGAGGGCCGAGGAGGCCCATTGTGCAGGGGGCTCGGAGACGAGCCAACGGTTGCTTGTAAGGCGGGCATAGGAGTGGTGTGTGCGGAGTCAGCCACGTCCATGGGTTGCAGACCCGAGATATTCTTCCGACGTACCGTTCTTGGTCCTTTCTTGCATGCTTCGGGACACGTCATCTGCCACGTGTCACGATCTGGGAGATCACCGATATCGAGCATCATCAATATTCAACTAAATTTTTTTTAGTAGATATGATTCCATAAGGTGTCTTTTCACAACTTATCCTTCTATTTTTTGTATTTTATCACCAACTAAGTAACATTTATTAGATTTGACTAGGAATGAGAAAATGCAAATTTAATTTCTTTTGAGGAAAAGATACCTATAATTAACTATATATCTCTTTCATGTTGGCATGCCTCAAAATATGTAGACTGCATGTCAACTAAAACAATAGTTTCTATAGAATCCTAGGTAGCAACATGCATTTACTTATCTATTTGGAAGTATTAGAAGGCATATTTTACCTCACATAAGAAATCCTAGGTAGCAACATGCATTTAATACCTATTAGGATATTCTCAAAAAAAAAAAAACCCCCAATTAGGATCGATTGTGGATTGAGTAAGAACTCTAAGAAACATAACATCGTTAATGTGACTGCGACCACGACTCGAAATAGACAAAGGTGATAGCTACTTTATATGGAAAGCAATTAAAGATAGACAAACGTGTCCTGGCATGTCAAGATTGACATTATCAATTTTACAATAGATTATACATCATGAGAAACTATTTTAATAAATTGTTAATCCATTTTTGTAAAATCGATGCACAATAGTTCATATTCCAAAAAAATGTTATTTTGACCATCAAATCTTTATGATTTTTGTGAAAATAAGATGTCCGGCTCAATAACATTAATATTAAAATATTTATAAGTAAGAATAGTTGTTGAGGTGTACAAATATTTTGTGAAAATATATATAACATTTATTTTGTACACATATATTTTGAATGTGGCTAAATAAGCTTGATAGTTTGTAACTTTTATGGGATGTGCATCACACATGCAAAACACTAGTGTGTATGTGTAAATTTCAATTTGTTACCATGAACTATACCCACTTTCCCTCGTAACTACCATCAATTTTCAAAATGAGAAGATAAGGGTTTGAGAAGGGGAAAGTGTCACGCCCTGCTTCCCAGAGTGCGCAAACTACGGCATATGACAGAGCCAACCATACTACCTGTGGCTAGAAAACATCCATCCACAGTCACATTACGACTGCTCATAGGATATCAAGAACAGAAAAATATATAAAACTAGTTAGTACATGTCCATTTGCCACAGTAAATAGAGTCAAGGAAATATGCATAAGCGGAAACGAATTAAATCCAATAAATAACAACTGAAAACTTGTCCCAATATGAGCACACATCAAGAAATAAAACTGCGGAAAATAAACTAAACTAAATATCTCTAAACCGCATATGTTTAATTCCTTACTACTCGGCTTGACAACTAAAATACCCCTGTTCATCCTGCGATAAAGGTCGAGAAACTGGGCCATGCAAAACCCAGACGTCAGTACGTCATAATATCAAAATAACAGTGATAACCAGAATATAATGAAATAAGTAAACGTGAATATAAATGAATAACGCAGGTATGAAACAGTGAGGTATGTGTATGTATGAGAGTGTGATGTGTATTCTAAAACTATGCTTCTCGGTTATCTATTCTAAAAGTCTTTGAAATCAATTTAATGGAATTGTCGATATAACTCAATAGTATCCCGTGCGTGTCCGGGACCACGGTGAAGACTCTTGGACTGAATCCGAGACGTACCGCTAGGCAGTAAACATATAACATGTATAGACGAATGATGTCAGCATCATCATCCCGGGGCTGGCCGAGCCAGTAAAGACTGATCAGTATAAGTATCGAACCGTTGAGTTACAAGTCAGATTTCATTATTGATTTTCTCTTACTCCCCAGGTTGTGTGTTCAAGTCAGGTATTTATGATATGAATCTAATGCTAACACAAGATCAAGCTGGTACAGGTTTTGTCTATGCAGACAACAAGTCACGTCCATCAGGACAACAAGTCAGGATTGTCGGCATTAGTAACAAGATTAAGGTAACAAGTCAAGTAGTGTGTTGGGACATGTCATGTGATGCAGATGTATCAAATAGATACCCAATGTGAAACTGTAACGAGTATCGGAACACGGTAAACACGACTGATACCAGGATGCATATATATGTGTCTATCTTTAATAACCTTTTATACGTCCATGACTACGTATGATGCAGACTAGATAACATGTTGTAATAATGTAATAGTAAAATGATATCATGATGGTCCGGCATGCAATTAGATATGAAATTGTCAGTACGGATATCGTAAAACGGTAAATCTATACTATTTGCTGCATAATATAACACATGTATTATTTTTATTCATATAGATATTGAATAATATAACATAGCATGTTGAAAGATAAACTTACCTGATCGGATCTCACTACAGGGTACGTACGTCACGTTCGACGTCGGATAAACGTCGCGATGCAACCACGTGCGTGCATGACTGGTCCTGGCTGATCAAAGACGTGACTACGCTGGACGACGACGATGACTGGGTCGTCCGAATCGTCGGCGACATGCGCGACTCCGATGAGACGGTCCAGAAGCAAGAAAAGAGAAAGAAATAAGAGAGAAAGAAGAGAAGAAGAAAAAAGAGAAGAAGAAAAAAGAGAAGAATGAGGCTGTGGTGTCGGCTCTGGGTGCCGGGGACAGAGGATAATGGCGAGGCGAGAAGGTGACGACGACAGGGCTGCCGTCGACGGCGAAGGAAGTGGGTTTTTCAAGTTGCAGTTGAGGTCGTCGGGGGAGTTGGGGTTGTCGAGGTCGATGGTGGTGGCGGCCTGTGGTGTCGGGGAGTCAAGAGAGGGGTGAGGAGACGACGATGAGGTCGTGGGTCTCCGGCGAGGTGAGGTTGCTTGGTTGGGTCGTGGGTTGCGGGTTTGCAGGAGTCATGGTCGGGAATAGAGGGTTCTCGGGGAGAATGAGGAACCAGGTGGAAAAGAGGGTGAGGAGGTCGACAAGGTGAGGGTGAGGGCGACGGCGAGTCGCCGGCAACGAGGGTTCTTAGGTTGCAGGTGGTTCGTCGGGGGTTCTTGGGTTCTCGGTGTGAAGGAGGAGAGGAGGTGGAGGTGTGAGGGTGAGGACGAGGAGACGAGGTCGAGATGGTGAGGTGATCGGCGATGTCGTGGGGAGGACGGCGGCGAGGTGAGGGCGCAGACGTGGGTTTCGTCGCGAGGGAACATGGAAGGAAAAGAAAGAGCAGAGAGAGAAAGAGATGCGAGTTTAATAATTAGGGTTATATATATATATATATATATATATATATATATATGAGAATAATGGAGGAAAGATGCCATAGGAGGGAATTTCCTCTTATGGCATCGAAAAAATACAATCTCCACCACTTTTTCCGACGATCGGCACCCATCATCATCATCGTTAACATCTAAGATGTACATACACCAAATTTCATGTGATTCCACCACTTTTTCACTGTTGAATTAGCAATGCAAAAAGTTCTATTGTCGGCAAACCATTAATTTTGCACCAACTAAATCAACGGTGAAAAAATGGTATAATCACATCAAATTTGGTGTATCAACATCTTAAATGATAAAGATGAAAGTGATGTATGCCGATTGTCGAAAAAAATCATGGAACATGTATTTTTCCGACACCATAGAAGAAAATTCCCTCCTATGGCATCTTTCCTCCATTAACCCTCCCCCGCTCTCTCTCTCTCTCTCTATATATATATATATGAGAAAGAGAGAGGCAGGGAATAGAGAGAGATAGATTGTGCGAGAGGAGAGAGAGAGAGGCAGAGGATTAAAGAGATATATATATGAGGGATTAGTTTTAAAATGTATATATTTATATATATTATATATTCCATTATATATCTCTGTATATATATATATATATATATATAAAGAATATAATAATATATTTTCTTGGATTATACAACTCATATCAAAATACTCCAAAAAATACCCGGCTCTCTTCTAAAAATCTAGTTTTAAAATACAGATAATATACGTACAAGCCAAAACTATAATGCGATGTCCGGTTAATAAAAATGCATACCCCCAAGAACGGATACATGTAAATACACGTAGCGATCCAAACGAGTCTGTTTTATCAGTCTGTACAAGAACATGATGTATGAATGCGACCATAGGGTATGGGGTATGATAACATGTCATGCTAGATATTAAAAATATTATATGGTTATAATTTGTATTATTTAAAGATATGCAAATAACAATTATATTGTACATGTATATAGAACCTAGCTGTGCGCGGATTCTCTGTACTAGTAATATACGACGTAATCTAGAACCATAATGGGTTTCAAACATGCGGGTCGGGTCGGATGCTAACCACAGATACCAATTGCACTATCCGCACCCAAAAACGATAATAATCAAGAAGTTATCGCAATATTAGGAAAACTCCAAATAAAATATGGTATAAATGCACTAGGGTGTTACAGAAAGAGAAATGTGTTAAAATTGTGGAGGAACTTCCTATAGACGTTTGCTGAAGAGAAGACAAACGACTGGGCATGCATGAGAGCCATGTCAGATCACCAGAGCAAAAGCAGACGTCTAAAGAACAACAAGGCAGACGTCTACAGAAGAACTAAGCCAAACAACAGAGTGTGGCTAGACGTCTGGGATAGACGTCTGGAAAAGCTTGAAGCCCGGTCCAGTTCATCGGCAAACGCCTTGTGGCAATAGTCCAGACGTATGACCATAGGAGATGAAGACTTACAGAGTTGAGGCAGACGTCTAACCAAGTGTGGTTCAGACGTCTATCGACGATAAATCTGTGTGAATCTATATTTGGTAAATTCGGATTTATCTCCTATTTTCAGTAGGATTAGGCTTTGCCTATATATAGGGACCTCTTATATATATTATTTACTGTCTAATTAAAAAGAAATGAGAGGCTATTGTATTGAGAGGGCGGCGGCTTAAATCTAGAGAGATTTGAGAGAAATCCCATAGGGTTGCTCGTGGGCGTACTTGATTCAAATTATAGTAGAATTTGCAGATTCTGCTATGCCAGGGATTAGCCATACGGTGGGTAAATCTCGTTAACAAATCTCTATCTGGTTTGTGTTTGTGGTTCTATTTTGTTCTCGCACTTTATTATTTGTCTTTCGTGATTATTGCATAGTGTGATTGCATGATTGGTTTGTCGTAGCATTGTTCTGTGGATCGACTACCTCCAAACAACTGATATCAGAGCTTAGGGTTTGACGCTTGATATCAACAACTGATATCAGAGCATGGTTAGGGAACTTAGGGTTCTTCAATTCTACGATCTAGGTTAACTGTGAGTAACGACACTTGTGTCCTCTTTCCCATTTTCTTAGATTGTCGCTATGAAAGCGTTGGCTCAGATCGAAGGAGAAGTTGAGTTTGCTGCGACATAGATGAAAGATGGTGGAGAATAAAATAAGAATCGAAAAATTCAATGATTGCAATTATGGTTGATGGCTCATGCAGATGGAGAACTTCCTTTACCAAAAAGATCTGTATCTTCCGTTGCTAGACGAAAAGCCCGAGAAGATGACCGATGAGACGTGAAATCATTTGGATAGGAAAGTACTGACGACGGTAAGACCATCGTTGACTCCACAAGTAGCCTTAAATATCTCAAAGAAGAAGACAACTATGACGCTAATGACGGCGTTAGCGAAATTATTTAAGAATCCTTCAATATCAAACTAGATATTCTTGATGAAGAAACTTTTCAACATGAATATGACAGAGAACGGTTCAAAGCAAGAGAACCTGAACGAGTTCAACAGCGTGACGAGCCAACTAAAATCCGTTTCTGTAACGTCTGAGATTTTCCTATACGTAATAAAAGGCTTTTGTACAATTTTTCTATGCCAAAATAATTATTTTAGCGCTTCTATTATTTTTAAATACTTTAAAAATATTTTTCTATAATTTTTAATAATTTTTAAGAGTTTTTTGGCGGCCCATACAGGTCTCGAACCTGCGAACTTCGCATTGTCAGCACGGTCAATGCACACGATCGTTACACATTTTATTGCATGATCATTGGTTTGTCTAAAAATACGGGAGCGGAGAAGCGAAGAGACCCGCAATGTAACTATACCGAGAAATAGACTTCCCTAATACAGTTACGCTAAGCGTATAGTAATGCAGGAGTACACAAAGGCAAGTAAAGAAAAATCATCTTTATTCATTAATTAACCTTTATTATAACGATAACAAGGAGTAATAATATACAACAGGATCCAAAGGGTACAAATATAAGACATGATTCAATAATATAAATAATACAATGTAATACAATATGAAAGGTACAGAAATGGAAACTCTATGAGTCTTTGGCTCTTCACGGTCCCGCTATGCACTCTGATGACTGAGTTTGATCCTACAAAATTGGCTATCCAACTGGGAACAAAATTCCTAGGATGTCAGAACACTCACAAGTATAAAAATAGAGGGGAGAGTGCGATACAGTAATAACAGTAAATCATGGTAACATATGAGAAACGGGTAAATCGAAAGTATCGAAAATCATGTATATAAGGCAATGTGAAAACACGTGCTGTCAATGAACAAGAAGGTAAACGTGCAGGAAGAAACAATGCATATAATCAAGATGTTATATCCACCGTTGGATCTAATATCTGGGAAACTTTGTTTAACAGAAGATATTTTCTGTTCGTTTCAGTAAGGTTAGGAAAATATTTTCTTAACAATGAGTTTGACTCTATCTTCTTATTTTGTCGGTGATAATATAATCATCGTTGGATTTTGAATCCAGATGCTCTCTGTTTAACAGAGAAAATCTTTCTAGTATTAGAAAGATCAAGGGGAAATATTTCCCAAATAGAATTTAGTTCTAAATAAAATTTAATTCTATCTGAAGCTAGCGCTTCAAACTGATGCACTCACGTGGCTTTCATGTGAGAGTTATCATCACGCTTACGTGCTTTACACATGAGCGCTTACGTGTTTAACACGTGGAGGCCCGTATGGGTTTTAATTTTATCTGAATTCAGCACTCACATGCTTTGCATGTGAGTGCTCACGTGTTCAACACGTGAAAGCCATATCATAGGATTTAATCCTCCTTGACACTTTAAAATCGGAGATCACATGCTTTGCATGTGAGCGCTCACGTGTTAAACACGTGGGAAGGTTTCGTTTCAACTTGTCTTTTCTTCTCTTTCTTTTCCTTTTTTTTATATAAGGGAACGCTTACAGTCGATGATGTCGCAAGGTTTCAAGCACAATGTGCAGATACTCCGTGTGTTCCTCCCAACTCCTTGAATGTACAAGAATATCGTCGATGAAGATGACGACAAACTTTTCCGAATACTAAAAAACACCTGATTCATCAGGTTCATGAATGCAGCAGTGGCGTTGGTCACTTCAAAAGGCATCACCAGAAACTCGTAGTGTCCGTACTTGGTCCTGAAAGCCGTCTTGGGAATATCAGACATCTTGACCTTTAGCTGATGATACTAAAAATTGATCAAAAATAATTTTCTTTTCCGGTATTAAAAATACTTGATGAACTTTATCCTTTTTCTAAAAATTCCTTTTAAATTCTTAAAAATTATATCAATTATAGAAAAATATTTTTAACGTATTTTAAAATAATAGAAGTGCTAAAATAATTATTTTGGCACAGAAGAATTGTAAGAAAGCCTTTTATTATGTATAAGAAAATCTTATACGTTTCAGTTTTAATAGTGTATGAAGACGAGATTCGAACCCTTTTATTTCTTTGTTCGTTGCCAGAGAGTTGGGAAAACCCCGTGCTAGCGGTAAGTAACTCTATCTCAGAGACTCTCACGTTTAATGATGCGGTGAGTTGCATATTAAACTATGAGATGAGGAGAAACACTGCGGGTGGGAGTTTGAGAACTTCTACGCTTTCAGTGAAGAACCGCGACAGGACGATGGAAAGGGGAAAAGGGAATAATGGCAAGTCTAAGAGATGAGGAAAATCAAAAAAGAAGATCTAAGGCGTCTGCTGGAATTGCGGAAAGAAGGGTCACAGAAAAAGCGAATGTAGACTTGTAAAGAATGACTCGGATGGAATGTCAGATGAAAATGAAGCCAATGTGGTTTCTAAACAAGAATAAGGGAGCAAGGTCTTTGTTTGTCGGCGAGCAAGAGCACAAAGCTAGATAGTTGGTTCCTAGATTCGGGAGCATTCTTTCATTGCACTTTAGGCCGGCATCACTTTAGCAAGTATGTTCAAGGTGATCATGGACATGTGATGGTAGGAAACGATCAGCCGTTCAAGATCATTGGAAAAGGGACAATCATCCTACAACCTTCATGAGGAGGTCAAATCAAGCTGAAGAACCCTAGGCATATTCCAGATTTGAAAAAAAACCTAATTTCCACAAGTCAGTTAGACAACGAGGGTTACATGACGGTGTTTGGGAACTTTCAATGGAAAATTTGCAAAGAATCGTTGGTGGTCGCAAGGGGCAAGATGAGTGGTTCATTGTATTCCTTCAGTGGGAGTAGTGGAGATTTGGTTGCATTAGTGACGGGTTCGGAGATAGATTCGGAGACTTCGTTGCGGCATAAACGATTAGGGAACCTCAGCGAGAAGAACATGAAAATTCTTTAGGGCAGAGGGCTCTTTCGGAGCTGAAAAAGGTGGAGTTAGGGCTTTGTGAGGTTGCGTTTGTGGGAAGCAAAGCGTGCTCAGATTTCAGATTGAAGGCGTAGCTAAAAAGACCAAGAAGCTGGAGATGGTGCATACGGACATATGGGGTTCGGCCTCAGTGCAGTCTTATAGAGGAAATTGGTATTTCGTGACGTTCATCGACGATACAAGCTGGAAAACATGGGTGTATGTGATGAAGAAGAAGTCCGATGTGTTTGTTATCTTCAAACACTGGATTGCGCAGGTTGAGAACCAAACATGGGCTAAGGTAAACTGCTTTAAGTCTGATAATGGTTGGGAATATTGCACATGGTAATTTAAGGTGTTTTACTCGAAAAAGGGTATTTGTTGGTCAAAGACGGTACCGGGGACGCTATAAGATGTTTTTTGTCACCCCATTGAGATGGGAATACGCGTCGCTTATCAGGAGTACTATAGATTCCCCTTGCCTAAGGTAAGCCGGGGTTTATTGATTGTGGTGATCCGAATCTCCGGCAGCTGCGGACTAAGCTGCCGTTAATTACCCCTCGCCTTTGGAGCGAAGGAACTTTCGATTGACGGCTCAAACTGATCATGCGAACTCAATGTGCAGTGTGGGTGTGTTGTGTTTTGGAGGGGAACTTGGATATATCAGGGGCCACGCAGAGTTTACGGGGGTCCCACTATCCGGATAGCGGGTTGGGGGTCAAGGGGGCAGCAGCCCCCTTGCGGGGTGCGGGACAGCGCCCCGTTAGAAAAATTTTCCAACGGGGGACGTGTTTTGGGTATGGAGTGCATGGAAAATGAGGGGTGAGGAGCGTCTTAAAGACACATGCATGGCGCGTGGGCGCTAGACGCCCGCGGGTCACGTGCCTGGTGCGTGGGCTTTTGGCGTCCGTGGGTCACGTGCCAGGCATGCGGGCGCCGGACGCCCGCGGGTCACGTTCGCGGCACGCGACCGCTGGGCGCCCTTGGGTCACGTGCGCGGCACGCGACCGCTGGAAACACCAGCGGAAAAGGGGCTTAGCCCCCGGGCTGGGAGTTGAACTCCCAAGGGGCTTTGGAGTTGAACTCCCAATAGGGATTATGTATAGATTTGGAGTTAAACTCCTAAAAAGGGTTTTGTTTATGGAGTTAAACTTCAACAGATTTTGAATGGAGTTAAACTCCTAGAAATCTTTGAAGATGGTCAGAAGGGACCCCTTTCTTCTCCCTTTTAGCCATGAATTTTCTTTTGAGCCTTGGATCTTTCCGAAATGGGATTTTTGGAAAAGGGTCTCTTTCTTCCTCCTCTCTGTTGGATGGATCTTGAAGAAAAAAAGGGGTGAAACCCAAAATCTACCCTTTTGGGGATTTGATAAAAGATCCGAGTTTCCCTTTAAGGGTTTTATGGTGAAAAACAATTTCTTTTTGGAAAAAGAAGGATTGAACTCTTGATTTAATTCAAAAAAAGAAAAAAAGGTTTAGAACCTTAAGGAAGAGAAGGAGACACAAACCCTAGAATTTGATGGGGAGTTAACTCTTCTTTTATTTCATCATCATGTTGCCTTTTATAGGCTTACAAATTTACACATAGCCCCTTGGGCTTTACAAAAATGGCATTTTGCCCATCCCATGCCTCATGTGCTCATTTATTTTGCACATGAGCCATGGGCTTTACAAAAATTTGGCTTTGTGCTTATTTTTCTTACATTTATTCATAAAAATTATATAAAAATTATCTATCATATGATTTTCATGTTGGTATGGGAGAAGCCGGCAGCAGGGCTAGACTTGGGCATGGGCCCACTTGACCTGGGCTTGGGCCCGCTTACTTAGGGTTGACTTTGACTTTGACTTGGTCAACCGGGGTGTAATTTTTGACCCTACCAGACGCTACAGCAGAATGGCATCGCTGAAAGAATGAACAGAGCAATCCTAGAGTGAGTGCGGAGCATGATCTTGGATGCTGATGTGCCGAAATTCTTATGGGCAGCAGCGGTCGATACTGCTGTGTATCTGATCAACAGGAGCCCGGCAAGTGCGCTCGATGGAGGTATTATAGAAGAAAATTGGTCAGGTAAACCGGTTAATTATTCGTACATAAAATTATTTGGTTGCATTGCGTATTCTTTGATTGATAAGGCGGATAGGAGTAACCTTGACTCCAAATTTAGGAAAAGTGCTTTCATCGGGTATGATGAAGACGAGTTCGGATATCGGCTGTGGGATTACACAAGCAAGAAGATAATACGAATCCGAAATGCCATTTTTGATGAGCAACACTTGTACAAAGAAGAAAAGCAAGCCAAAGTTGGTGTAGTATCGGAGTTTGTCGAGTTAGATGGAACTCAAGAGAGCAATTAGGTACCTGCAAGTGGAGATCAGAATTTGGAAGAGACTGTAGTGCAAGATTAAGTTCAAAAACCGCTTGGTGACCAAGTTCAGCAACCAGATGTACCATTTCTGAGGACATTTACACGAGATAGGAGACTACCTGATAGACTTGTTACCGACTTTATTTTGTACAGATTCGGAAGAGCCCGAATCCTTTACTGAAGCAACAAGTGACGGTGCTAGCAAGCAATGGGAGCAAGCTATGAATAAGGAGATAAATTCTTTGAAGAAGAACCGTACATGGGATCTAGTGAAATTTACCCAAGGGTCGGAAAGCGTTGCTGAATAGGTGGGTGTACAGGATAAAAGATGAGCCTAATGGTATGAAGCGGTACAAGGCTCGCTTGGTAGCCAAAGGATACGCACAACATAGGATTGACTATCAAGAGATATTTTTCCCTGTGGTGAAGATGATGTCTATTCGGATGATTCTCAGTATCGTGACGGTGAAGTATTTGCACTTAGAATAGCTGGATATGAAAACGTCGTTCCTTCATGGAGATTTGGAGGAGGAGATCTATATGATGCAGCTACCAGGATACGAGGTGAAGAGAAAATAAAGTATAGTGTGTAGACTGCGAAAGAGCTTGTATGGCTTCAAGCAAGCTCATAGGCAGTGGTATCTCAAATTCGATCAGTTTATATTAGAGACAAGATTTATGCAATGTGAATCAAATCACTGCGTATATATTCAAACTTTCAAGGACGGAGACTATATTATTTTATCACTTTATGTGGATGACATGTTGGTAGTGGGGGGGGGGTCCGAATTTCGAGAAAATTCAAAGTCTGAAGAAGATGATGGCTGAAAAATTCTTCACGAAGGATTTGGGAGCGGCCAAGCAAATTCTGGGCATGAAGATCGTGAGAAATAGGAAGCAACAAAAGCTATGGTTATCACAAAGGGACTACATCGAGAAGGTTTTGAAGCGGTTCAATATAGACAAATCAAAACCAGTGAGTACGCCTTTAGTGAAACACTTCAAACTCAGTAAGGAGTTATGCTCGACAAATCAAGAGTAGAAAGATGAGATGATAAGCATGCCTTATGCATCTACGGTTGGGAGTTTGATGTATACGATAGTTAGTGTGCGACCAGATATTTCATATGTAAAAGAAGTTGTAAGTAGGTATATGCAAAATACGGGAAATGTGCATTGGAATGCGGTGAAGTGGATACAAAGATATCTTAGGGGAACATCCAGTCATTATTTATGCTTCGGGAGTGACTCTTTAAAAGTGCAAGGTTACGTTGATACGGACTACTCGGGTGATCGAGATAGTGGAAAGAGCACAGCGTGGTATTTATTCACAGTTGGGGAAACAGCGGTGAGTTGGGATTCTCAATTGCAAAATGTTGTGGCATTGTCAACTACGGAGGCTGAGTATGTGGCCATCACGGAATCCAGAAAGAAGAAGATATGGTTGCAAGGGTTACTTGAAGAATTAGGGAAGAAACAAGACTTCAATACCATGTGGAGTGTGTGGGATATGTATGCCCTAGAGGCTATTATTGTATATTATAGTGGATACTTGAACATATGTATGTATATGAAAACCTTGCTTGATATGATAGCATGCTATTTGGTTTGTTTTTATCATGTATATAGTTTTATTTGATATTATTGTCGCTAATACATGTTGATAAAGCTCGTAGGATCTTTTCTTGACTACCAGAATTATGATAGGGATCATACAAGTGGGGCCTGAGTACTCTATAGCACATCCTTAAATGTTCCTAGCTGTGGGAGTATCGAGACCGGACATCGATATTCCAGAGTAGACTAGTGTATACGTTTCTTGATCCCAATCAAGGCAATGGTTGTTCCCACAGTCAATGGTGTTTGACACCAAAGATTGTATACAGGTGCTCATTAGAGAATGAGTTTCATCGAGCGGACTCACCGAAATTCCTATATGGTATTATACTTATCGTTAGATGGCAGTTCTCTAGAGACATGAGTACATGATAGTCTATAGACTTGAGATCATCATAGTGTATTGTGTTTTTCTCACTGTGCTTTGATTATTACCCTACCACGGTTTTAAAGAGCTGTGCAAACAGGTTTTAGTTGGGTACAGTCCCGAAGCATATGGAGGCAGCGAGCGATCGGAAGGGATTCATCTTTCCCGGTATAGGGAGTTGATGTCATGCTGTGCCAGATTAGCTGTAACCACAAGTTCATGACTAGGGAAGATGAGATTTGCTGATAAGTGTTATCAGTAGTTACTCGGTTGGTTATAGTTTTAGATCGGCATGACTTATCGTGTTCTTGGGGGTCTGACGGATTCTACCCTCCAGACTCGGTATGTGACACTCTCAGACGTAGAGACCGGACTGTACGAAGACGGTCGCTTTTAGGCTCTTTAATATTTCGGATGAGCTTACTTGTCGATCTTCCTTTTCAACCAATACCTGGGTAGCCGTTACGTGCAGCTAATACCGCTGATGTGCTTGTGGACTATGGATATGATCCTAACCTTCTGCCAGTGTATCGTCGAGTCTTTAGAGTCCCCCACAGAGATTTCCCAGCACAGGAAAAACGATATAGGCCACGTATAAGGATACGTGCAGGAGTTCGATTAAACACGTGTATTTGATACACGTATTTTAGTCGAGTTTTTTTTGTGATATTAGCCGGTATATACATTTATATATCCGGATTATTAAATCAAGTATTGATTTAATGATTAAATGTATAATTATATATTGATATAGATATACATTTACTAATATCATGCTTACTTTTTTTCTTCTTCTTTTCTTCTATTTAATTTATATTTATATATGATATAAATGTTAGTTATATGTATGCCATAGAGGCCATTACTGTACATACGATGTATATTGTAGTGGATGCTTGGACATATATAGGTAGGACTTTCTTGCTCGACATGATAGTATGGTATCTGGTTGCTCTTTATCTTAACATGTACTCTGATTGTCTCTATGTTACATGTTGATAAAGCCCTTAGGATGAGTACTTGACTACCAGGACTATGATGCGGATCATACTAGCGGGGATAGTGTAGTCGCCAAGTACATCCTTCAAATGTTCCTAGTCGTAGGAGTACCGAGACAGGGCATCGATACTCCAGAGTAGACTAGCGTATGCGCTTCTTGACCCATATGATGGGCGATGGATGATCCCATATCCATTGGTGTTTGACATCAGAGAAGGTATACGGGTGCTCAGTGGAGACTGGGTACACTGGACGGACCCGCCGAGAACTCCCAGATGGTATTATACCTCACGTCAGATGGCAGTTCTCTGGAGACACTGGTACAGAGTAGTCTGTAGACCCGAGATCGTCATAGAGTCTTGTGTGATTCTCACTGTGCTTTGATTTCCATCATACCACGTCCAAGAGGGCGTGCAAAATGGTGGCTTTTGGGTACAGTCCCGAATCACATGGAGGCAAAGAGCGATAGGAAGGGATTCGTCTCTCCCGGTATAGGGAGTTGATGTTGCGCTGTGTTCGATTGGCTATAACTGGAAATCCCTGGTCAGGGTTGCTGAGATTTACTGGTAAGTGTTATCAGTAGTTTCTCGAACTGTTATGGACCTCATATCGACACGACTTATCAAGCTAATGGGGTCTGACGTTTACCACCCCTAGGCGAGATATACGACATATCAGACGAAGAGACCGGACTGTACGGGAGTGTTACTGATTGGATTTACAGGAGAATGTACATGATTGCTTATTGATCTTTTGATCGCTCAATACCTGGGTGGCTGTTACGTTTAGCTGACCGCTTGCAGCTTGTGGGTGTTTGATATGATCATCACCTACTGCCGACGTATTGAAGATTCTTTAGAGTCCTACACAGAGGTTTCCTGGCTCAGGCAAAACGGAGTAGGAGCACATATGTGATATGTGCGGGACCGAGAACAATACGTGTATGTGATACCGTATTATATTCTCGCGATATGTGGTATCGGCCGGGTATATGTGATATAGTCGGGTCATCGGATCAATTGTTGATTCGATGAACTGATACAAATTATATTAGTCGGTTATTTGTGAAATAGCCGGATTATCAGATCAAGTGTTGATTTGATAATTTAATGTATAATTATAGATTTGATATATTAAATTACATTAACTAATATAAGCTCACTTAAATATTCTTTTTCTCACTCGGGTAATACATTGATATATATATGATATATGTTAATTGTATTATTTTATTTTGTTACAATAAATATTGTATATGTGATATATAATATTGTAACATGTTATGGTTATAAATGCAACATGATTTGTGGAGTTTAAATATGGTTAGGGTTTGGATTAGGGTTAAGCTTTCATGAAGCTTTTGAGAAGTTTCTTGAAGCTTTGACTTTGACCTTGATATTTTGTGATACTTTGCAAAGATATTTCTTTAACCCAACCCAACCCTTTAACCATAGTTAAATCTCTACATGGGTTATGTCTTCATACTTAACCTATGGTTGCATTTCTAACCTCACACTTGATTTTCATTATTCATCACAAAGGGATTTGCTTCTTCTTCTTACTTCTTCTTGCTTGAAAAAGCTTTCTAGGTTTTTGACTTGTGATGAAAATGAGTGAGAAATTGAAAACAAATGAGAGCTAAATTCCTACTTCATCATCCTCATCTATTCTAGCCACTTAGATTAGGGTGTTTGCTTTTCTAATACTTGATTAGTAAAGCAAGAGCTTGGGTTTGAGTTTCTTCAAGGTAGATCATCTTTGTTATTGAAGATCGGAAGCAAGTTTGCATCTTTCTCTTCATGGAGCCTCTGTAGAGTCCGGGTACTCGATGATCGCAGTGAAGGGACCTCAACACGGAGCTTTTGAAGTGAAGGAACAGACTACAAAGCTTGTAATCCCAAACTCTTAGAAGTAAAGTTGTTTACTTGCTTTGTTTCGCATAATCTCCAGTCTAAGATCTTGGTTAGGGTTGTTCGGCACATGAAAAATTTGATTTTGGCATGGTTGATGCCTTGTAGAACCTTGTGACAGTGCCTAGTAACCCTACAGTGGTATCAGAGCCAAGCTAGAGCTTTAGATGAAGTCTAGACGAAGTTTAAAGTCCGATCGAACCCCGAAACGTCGCATAATACCCCCTCTCCGGAATTTTTTTAAAATATTGTTTTTTTTTGTATTAAAAATACTCAGAAAATTAAGCAGGGAATTATAGGGATTACTGTGAAAAACGAGCCCCTAATTCCCTCAAAGCGTCGCGGAACCGTGGAAATACCATGCCTTGCGCGGCGGTTCCGCGGCCGTACAGGGGTATTAGGGTCAGGTTTTTCACAGTAACATCCGTAGGTGCTTTTGCATGTTTCTGGGAATTTTTAATTCTACACAAGTGTTGAGTTTTCTGGAGATCTTTTACATTCGTTGATTCGATCAGAAAGTTTAACATCTTTTAGTTTTTCGGATAATTTAGAACGTGTTAAAAAGTTCGAACGGATATCAATAACACACTTTTTCCCCTGACGGAAAATTTTCAAGTGTTGGATTTTTTCACGAGTTTAAAACTTTCGGGAAATCATGCAAGCGTATCTGTGGACCCTCTAGAAGAACACATACCTTAACTCGATTATGTGACCGTCTGAACCGTCTCTAAACCTTAGGGTTTGGGGCAGTACGGCGTTGCCACATGTGAGGCGTTGGTTTGACCCTTCGACGGCTGGACCATTAGTACTGTGGCATGTGATGGATACTTTTTGAACTCCGCTCAAGTGTTGAGCTATTTGGAAAATCTTGGGTGTTTGTTTATTCGATCGGAAAGTTTAACATTGTCTATTTATCTGGAATGTGATACAATATTTGGAATCCACAAGTAGTTATGAGATAACTAATTTGAATGTTATAAATCTAGCAGTTTAGTCTCATTTGATCGGTTGCCACGGGATTTTGATGTGATCAAAACTCCGTCGCAATCACGTAGCGTACGTGATACTCGCCGGGTAAACTTAATAGATAGCCATGCCCCATAGCCCCGACCAAGTGACTGTAGAAGAACCCTGTCGCCAAAAGCATCCGTTCGGGTGCTCGCGGCAGCGGTGTTCCGTCTTAGTGCACTTCGTCAACGGCATCCGGGGGTGCGGCCGTCTACTAAAGTTTGCGACGAGCATTCGATCAGGATGTCGGGAATCTTGTTGAATTGCCCGACTAGATATTGAAAAGTGTTTTCGAGATCGAGACTAAAATGCGGGGTTTATAATTGTTAGGCATGCGATGTCTAAGGAATTTATTTGGTTAGGCATGAGATGTCTAAGGAGGTTGCGGATTCCAACTGTTGTAGTTTTAGACTTTATTTTCTGTGACCGTAAGTGTAATATGTGGTGTATCGCCGGTTTCGTTGCTATACATCAACGACAACTGGGATATACATATTTACTTACGTTGATGATATGTGATATTATGTGTTGCTGTGATATGTTATATTGGATCGTCGTGTTTGAATAGCCGGGGGTTTTTATCTGAGATGAGGGTTTTTATTTTCATTCATGTAAAATTCATTGTATGTAATATTCTTTTATTAGGGCACTTCCGGGATGAGGATGATGTCACCGTTGTATATTATTTACTTTTCCACATTAGGTAGACCCAAGGCGGGGAGCACAAGTAACCGGGTTCTAGGGTCCAGTGGGAGGCCATCTCGAGGAGTCGAGACCGGGTCTCTTAACCCTAGAATTGGCAGTGTTGCTTTACTCTCTCGTAGGGGTCTAGGGATGTGGGTTTGGCTATTCATCGCGACCGTGGAATCCGTGTTTTATACAGGCTCGTATTAAAATACGGACCTCCTAGTATATCCAATATTTCATATGTTATCTTCTGCTGCAATGTTATATGATGAGATTATATTACTGCCTGAGACGAATGTTTATATTATGTATATGAGATATATATTGTATATTGTTGATTTCGTTTCTAATGTGATGCTTGTGAAGCATAATAAAATAAGACTTCATTAATGAGATTAATGAAATAAAAGAAACCTAAAGATGTTGTAGAAACTTATTTAAAAACTGGTAGCTCTAGTTCTTGCTTTGCATAGCGGTATTCCTTGTAGAATATCCAGCACCTTATTCGATAAGGACATAGCCGAGATCCCTTCACCGGGAGTGACCTCTTTAGCGAAACTAGCAGATGCTACACACCCGGTTTGTCTTTTGATTGCTTCTATAGTTTGGCTTTGCACAGCGGTATTTATGAAATATCCTGCACCTTATTCGATGAGGAAAGAGCCGAGATCCCTTCACCGGGAGTGACCTCTTTAGCAAAACTAGTAAAGCCTCAAAAACACTCCTTTTAAAAATCACTCGATTCTACGACGATATCAAGTTTATTACGCAAAGGGTTTTCTTAAAAACCTGTCGTAGCCCTCCGTCATTTCAGATAAGTACTAGTTAGTATTCCTGCTACGTTTGTTGACTATGTTAAGGCGTAGTGTGCGGTAGCTGATTAGTGCTTATCTGTATAAGCATATGATGCGATTGGATTAGGGTAGTCATGCGACTTTGTTGACTATGTTAAGGGTCGTGCGGGTGGGTTTAATTCAATCGGGAAATGACGGGTTGAACTTGACTAGCACTTATGATTTGTTGACTATGTTACGGCCATATAGCTGCTAGGGGTAAAATATTATTGGGAATTTCAAGTGTTGAAATTTGCAATGAGATTGCATACCTTCTATGAGATAGTTGGATCCCGATACCCGCTGCGAGTAAGAGTTACTCCTGAGAGAGTTTTACACATTACAATTAGCCGATCAAGTAGGTGTCTAGAAAGGTGTCAACGGGGTTATGCCTCTGGGAAAACGAGGTTTACTTTAATTAGGTCCGTGCGAAAGCATGGGGAACCTCCCTCAAAGTACCGGCACTGGCCTGGCTGAAAGATTGGCGAAATTGTAGGGTGTAATTAATCCCGTCTAGTCTTTCCTTTTAGGGTTTGAAGGAAGATTTGACTAAAAAAGTGGGAGACATCCTGATTAGATATATTTATAACCAATCTAATCTTGCAAGAGCATACGGTGAGTGTTTTCTTCTCTCTCTCTCCAGGTAGCGACCATGTCACGCCTTAATCAAGATAATAATACGGATGCATTGACCGAACCCGCTTGTTATACTGCGCTAAGGAACGTTGGTCCCGCTCCAACTTATAAATATTATAAGACCGAGCAGGAAATAGGGGATTACCATAATTCCTGTGCCGCCCAAACGAAGAAAGTACATGCTGATGCATCTTCTTCGGGTGTGTTCATTACCGAGAACTGTTTCTCAGTATCCTTTACGTCCTGGGTATGAGATACCGGATCAGGATCCCATATATGTAATCTGTTACATGGGCTATAGATAGGTAGAGAACTGAGAACGGGTGAAGTTTCAAGAGTTGGAAATGATGCAAGTGTTGCAACCAAGTTTGTTGGCAGTTATCACCCTGTATTACCAGAATACATTGATTCTGAACGAATGTTATTAGATACCGAACCTGATATACAACATCATATCGGTTTCTTTATTAGTAAAGAAGGATATAATTTTGTAATGTTGGATAATGTTTTGAACATTTCCTATATCAAGAGTCGATCGGTGCAGGCACGTTATCTAAAAGCATATACGTTCTAAATGAAACCAAAGTTCTTAACGTACAGAACACACACAAGAGGAAGAGTTCAGAAATGAACAAATCCTTCTTGAAGTATTGTAGACTAGGTCATTTCAATGCGAACTGACTAGCTAAGTTACATAGAGATGCATATTTAAATTTGTTTGAATTTACATCTTGTGAAACTTACTGGTCATGTCACAAAGATATGATCACCACAACTCTGTTTATTGGAAACAGAGAAAGAGTTAGTGAACTCTAGGGATTGATACATGATGATGTATGTAAGGTCCCCTGTCTACTCATGCCAGGACCGGTTCTTTATACTTCATTACATTCACTGATTATCTCTCAAGGTTCGGACATATGTTCTTATTGAAACACAAGTATGAACCTTTTGAGAAATTCAATGAATATGAGTTAGAAGTAGAGAACCAAAATGGGTATAAGTATTATGTCCTTTGATGTGATCATGGAGGAGAATACTTAAGCACGGGATTCCTGGACTATTCTAAAGGAGAATGAGATTCTCTCTCAGCATTACTCCTCCGTATACACCACAACACGTCGGTGTATCGGGGCGGAGCAATCACACCCTATTAGATATGGTGCGCTCTATAAAAGTACTACTGAGTTTCCTATTTCCTTTTAGGAGTTATGCACTTGAGAAGCTGCATACCTATTGAATAGGATTCCAATCAAATCAGATGCCTACCACTCCATATGTGATATGGTATGGGAAGAGCCCATCTCTTAAGGATGTTAAGATTTAGGGTTGTCCGGCCTATGTCTAAAAGTAAAATCCGGACAAGCTCGAGGCAAGGTCAGTTCTGTGGAAGTTTGTTGGATATCCCAAGCATTCGTAAGGGAATAACTTCTACCAAACTGAGGAACAAAATATGTTTTGTTTTCTCAGCATGCCACCTTTTGGAAAGGGAATTTCTTGTGAAGAAATTAGTGGTCATGAGGTAGAACTGGAAAGAGTTCCAGCTATACAAACTGCAGCTGATGATTTGGTAGAATCGGAGGATTCAATAGTTTCTAATGAAACTCAGCCTCTCCGCCGATCTAGTAGGGTTCCTCATCCACCTGAGAGATACTTCGGTTTCTCTATGACAGTGGGAGAGAGGATTGCATCATGAGATGATGACCCAACTCGTTTCGAGCAGGCCATCAGGAGTGGGGACTCTGTGAGAATGGCTGGATGCTTAGCGATCTGAGATGGAATCCTTATACACCAACAAAGTATGGACTTTGGTTGCTTTATCTGAAGGGTTAAATCCCCATCAGGAGCAAGTATATCTTGAGAAGATTACTTGGTGTACATGGAAAGGTTGAGACTTTCAAAGCTATGCTTAAGTCCATCCAGATCCTACTTGCCACTGCTACATACCATGATTACGATATCTGGCGGTTGGGTGTCATGACTGCTTTTCTAAATGATGATTTGGAAAAGAGAGTCTATAAGTACACAGCCAGAGGGCTTCATAGACAGTGGGAGCAGCGGAAACGTGTGCAAGATGTTTTTATGGGATAAATCAGGCATCGCGGAGTTGGAACGTCTGTTTTGATGGAGTAGTCAAAGAGTTTGACTTCATCAAAATGGTAGATGAACCTTGTATATACAAAAAGGTAGTAGAGAGTATGGTGGCGATCCTCGTATTGTACGTGGATGCCATACTCTTGATAGGGAAGGAGTTTCCTATGCTACGATCGGTCAATCTCCTCTTATTATAAGGATTCTCCATATAGGATCAAGGTGATACCTCCTAAATCCTGGGTTATGGATCTATGAGATAGATCTAATTGGATGTTAGGATTCTCACTAGTTGTAGTGAGATGGTATCAATTGATCCTGGGGAGAATCACTGGAAAGGTTCCAGGGTGATAAGGACGACTGAATGTCAGTCGCAGGCATTGTCTTTACCCTCAGTGGAGGGACGGTATGTTGGAAGAGTTCCAAGCTAGATACCGT
The DNA here is from genome assembly GCA_030015575.1 of Agapanthus africanus. Classification (NCBI taxonomy): domain Eukaryota; kingdom Viridiplantae; phylum Streptophyta; class Magnoliopsida; order Asparagales; family Amaryllidaceae; genus Agapanthus; species Agapanthus africanus. Next base: position 533,536,026 of record JASDDO010000010.1, read on the forward strand.
GACTTACTAGACGATTAAAGGCAAGATACATCGTTACCAAGGATGCTACCAAAGAGGCAGTTTGGATATATATAATGGTTCATGAGATGAACTTCGTTCCTACCATTGTATGACAATGGAGTTATGGCTTAGGCCTAGGAACACCCGTCCCATCAGAGTTCTAGACATATTCTTAGGCAGTATCGCCTGATCATGGAGATGGTTGATCTCCAGGGAGATCGAGGTTAGGAGAGTAGACACTGAGGACAACAGTGCGGATCCACTCACAAAGGCTTATTTCCCAGTAGTGACTTTTATGGGATGGTTAAGTATGAGATACTTCAACCACAGCTGATTGTTGGGTATGCGATACCACAACAAATGGCCCTAGTGCAAGTGGGAGATTGTTAGTTATATGTATGCCCTAGAGGCCATTACTGTACATACGATGTATATTGTAGTGGATGCTTGGACATATATAGGTAGGACTTTCTTGCTCGACATGATAGTATGCTAACTGGTTGCTCTTTATCTTAACATGTACTCTGATTGTCTCTATGTTACATGTTGATAAAGCCCTTAGGATGAGTACTTGACTACCAGGACTATGATGTGGATCATACTAGTGGGGACAGTGTAGTCGCCAAGTACATCCTTCAAATGTTCCTAGTCGTAGGAGTACCGAGACAGGGCATCGATACTCCAGAGTAGACTAGCGTATGCGCTTCTTGACCCATATGATGGGCGATGGATGATCCCATATCCATTGGTGTTTGACATCAGAGAAGGTATATGGGTGCTCATTGGAGACTGGGTACACTGGACGGACTCGCCGAGAACTCCCAGATGGTATTATACCTCACGTCAGATGGCAGTTCTCTTGTGACACTGGTATAGAGTAGTCTGTAGACCCGAGATCGTCATAGAGTCTTGTGTGATTCCCACTGTGCTTTGATTTCCATCATACCACGTCCAAGAAGGCATGCAAAACGGTGGCTTTTGGGTACAGTCCCGAATCACATGGGAGGCAATGAGCGATACGAGGGGATTCGTCTCTCCCGGTATAGAGAGTTGATGTTGCGCTGTGTTCGGTTGGCTATAACTGGAAATCCCTGGCCAGGGTTGCTGAGATTTACTGGTAAGTGTTATCAGTAGTTTCTCGAACTGTTATGGACCTCATATCGACATGACTTATCAAGCTAATGGGGTCTGACGTTTACCACCTCTAGGCGAGATATACGACATATCAGACGAAGAGACCGGACTGTACGGGAGTGTTACTGATTGGATTCACAGGAGAATGTATAGGTTTGCTTGTTGATCTTCTGATCGCTCAATACCTGGGTGGCTGTTATGTTTAGCTGACCGCTTGCAGCTTGTGGGTGTTTGATATGATCATCACCTACTGCCGGCGTATTGAAGATTATTTAGAGTCCTACACAGAGGTTTCCTAGCTCAGGCAAAATGGAGTAGGAGCACATATGTGATATGTGCGGGACCAAGAACAATACGTGTATGTGATACCGTATTAGATTCTCGCGATATATGGTATCGGCCGGGTATATATGATATAGCCGGGTCATCGGATCAATTGTTGATTCGATGAACTGATACAAATTATATTAGTCGGTTATTTGTGAAATAGTCGGATTATCGAATCAAGTGTTGATTTGATAATTTAATGTATAATTATATATTTGATATATTAAATTACATTAACTAATATAAGCTCACTTAAAGATTCTTTTTCTCCCTCGGGTAATACATTGATATATATGTGATATATATTAATTGTATTATTTTATTTTGTTACAATAAATATTGTATATGTGATATATAATATTGTAACATGTTATGGTTATAAATGCAACATGATTTGTGGAGTTTAAATATGGTTAGGGTTTGGATTAGGGTTAAGCTTTCATGAAGCTTTCAAGAAGCTTCTTGAAGCTTTGACTTTGACCTTGATATTTTGTGATACTTTGCAAAGATATTTCTTTAACCCAACCCAACCCTTTAACCATAGTTAAATCTCTACATGGGTTAAGTCTTCATACTTAACCCATGGTTGCATTTCTAACCTCACACTTGATTTTCATTATTCATCACAAAGGGATTTGCTTCTTCTTCTTACTTCTTCTTGCTTGAAAAAGCTTTTTAGGTTTTTGACTTGTGATGAAAATGAGTGAGAAATTGAAAAAAATGATAGCTAAATTCCTACTTCATCATCTTCATCTATTCTAGCCACTCAGATTAGGGTGTTTGCTTTGCTAATACTTGATTAGCAAAGCAAGAGCTTGGGTTTGAGTTTCTTCAAGGTAGATCATCTTTGTTATTGAAGATCGGAAGCAAGTTTGCATTTTTCTCTTCATGGAGCCTCTGTAGAGTCCGGGTACTCGATGATCGCAGCGAAGGGACTTCAACACAGAGCTTTTGAAGTGAAGGAACGGACAACAAAGGTTGTAATCCCAAACTCTTAGAAGTAAAGTTGTTTACTTGCTTTGTTTCGCCTAATCTCTAGTCTAAGATCTTGGTTAGGGTTGTTCGGCACATGAAAAATTTGATTTTGGCATGGTTGATGCCTTGTAGAACCTTGTGACTGTGCCTAGTAACCCTACAATAAATATATATAGTGTCATGTATGTTGATACATGCAACTTGTGTGTATAGGATACACATGGAAATGAGATAAGGATAATTAAGTTTCTTTATTTTTTAAAGAAAAGAAAGAAACGAGTCATGAGAAGATTACAAGTTTGTGAAAGTATTTGGAAAAGCCTACACTTATCTTTAAGATAAGTATGTAGACTTTTTCATTCTCATCTTATCATCTCTCTCATTCTAATATCCTCTCTCTCTCTCTCTTTCTCGGTTTTCCAATTTAGAGAAAGAAAAAGAGAAAGTGAAGAAAAATATAGAGCAAAATTCCTTTATCATCTTCTAACACTAACCTAGCAAATTAGTGTTAATAGTTTACTTCACACACGTCCACTTTGTGAAGTAGGAGCTTGTGTTGGGGATTCTCAAGGTGGATCATCTAGGACTTCAAATATCAACACCTAAGCTTCTTCACAAACTCAAGAGCCTACCTAGAGTTCATCCAAGGAGTTTTTGAAGGTACTATAAAGGTTGTAGTCCCAAACACTTAGTATAAGCTTCTTTTTTCTTGAAAGTTTTAGTCTCTAGGCTTGTTTCCATGGTTTGATTTGGTTTATCTCTCAAGAAATTTTTAAAATGCTTCTGTTGTTCGTTTACTTGAAAACTAGAAAGCTAAAACCACCTTACACTGGTATCAGAGCCACCCTAAAGGCTACAACTTGAAATTTATAGCCAAAAGATTTCATTAACCCATTTTAGAAAAACTTAGTTTTGAAAATTTTCATGAAACGATCTCATTTTCGCTTGTGCCGGAGCCACCGAATTTTTGGTTTGGACCAAGAATTTTATGTAGGCTCATAATAGCCCCATGCCCCTCCAATTTGTGCTCGGTTCGGCCTCGCACCAGGGCTGGACAGCCACTGGATCAACCCCAATTTGGGGCTGTTCCAGCCCTGATGCGGGGCAGGATCATGGCTCAAATAGTGTGGGAGGTTTTGGGGTTGACGGGTTTCGATTTCGTGCAAAAATGAGAGGTTTTTGATATGTCGGTTTGCGATTGAAGTTCTAATTGTTTGGAATTTCGAATGTATAAATTCACAGGTTAATGATAGTTTGGTTTCTGATTGGTTTTTGTTTCTTCTGTGATATGTGTTGGTAAATGTTGCTAATTGATAGTGATCAATTTGGCGGTGTTGCGCATTTGATATCGTGTTGTTGTGATGATGATCGGATCTTCGTGTGAATAGCCGCTTTGGATGAAATGGTTTTATGTATAATGTGCTATATGTAATTCACGTTTCTTTCGATGTAAATTGAATATTCTTTTATTGGGATAGTTCCGGCTTGAGCTTGATGTCGCCACATGATGTATATTTTTATTTACAGTATCTAGGATTGACCCAAGGTGTGGTGCTCAAGTTACCGGGTCCTAGAATTCGTCGGGTGATCTACTCATGTCATTGAGGAGGGTTACCTCGCTTCTAGGATTTAGCGGGTAGCTTGCCGTGCTTGTAAGGGTCTAGGATAGATGGTGTTTTGGCTATTCACACGAACGTGGAAACTCATTTTTTCTGTTGTGGCTTAAACAAAACTCGAGAATTCCTAGTATAACTGCTTGTTGCTTATTTTGTGATGCTATATTTCATGGCTGAGATGACTATATATATGTGATATATAAATAAACGCTTTTATATATTTTGCATCCACGCTATCTCTGCCCCATCCCTTCCGTAAGTTAAGTAACCTTACGGTGAAGACCCGGGGCCCCATAATGAATGCGGATGGCATATACGTGCATTCTATTTTCGTTGTTTCTGGTGTGATAGGCAACTTAAATGACGGGACCGCATTAATTTGGATTAATAAAAAGAAATAAAGCTATAAAGATGTTGTTGGAACAAATTTTAAAACCAATCGGTTTTCTTCAAAATCACGAGTTTTAAAACTGGAGCCTAAGCCACTCCTTTTCAAAGCACTCGATTCCTTCAACGATATTAAGTTCATTACGTTAATGGTTTTCATCAAAACCAGTCGTAGCCCTCTGTCATTTTAGAAAGTAGAGTACTTAGTATTCGTGATGTATTTGTTAACTCAGTTAAGACATAGTGGACGTAGCTAAATGATGTCTTCCTGCCAAGAATGTGATGCGATTGGTTAGGACAATCGTACGACTTTGTTGACTCAGTTAAGGGTCGTATGGATGGATCTAAATTAATCACAAAATGAAGGGTTGAACTTGACTAGCAACTTATGATTTGTTGACTTAGTTAAGATCATAAGTCGTTAGGGATAAAAACCATATCAGGAGTTTCAAGTGTTGAAATTTGCAATAAGACTGCATACCTTCTATATGATAGTTGGTATTGGGGTCAAAATTTATACTACATTGACCAAGTCAAATTCAAAGTCAACGAGTCAAAGTTAATGCCCCAGTGGACCCGGGTTCGATCCCAAACAACTGGGCCTATGCCCAAACCGTCTCAAGCCCGAACAAATCCGGCCGACGAAGAAGACAGAAGAAGAAATCTGTAATATATAGGTTTTGCTGGGTTCGCTTAGCACCTCCGACGTTTTTCGGCAAGTATCAAGTATGTTATTTTAAAATTTTAGGGTGCCTAGCGAGCCCGATCCAAGGATCTAACTAGAGAATTAGGGTTTAACTAAGCAAGTAAACAACTTTACTCTAAGTGAACAAGGAATATAACCTTTGTAGACCGGTCCTTCACTTCTAAAGCTCTATGTAGTAGTCCCTTTGCTCTAAGTAGTGGTGTCTCAGACTCTCTTTAGGCTCCACTAGGCGAAAGAAATGAGCTTGCTCAAAGATTTTTGATGCCGAAGATGATCTACGTCGAAGAATCGATAACTCAAGCTACATCTTCACTAATTGATGAACTAGTGAAGAAACAACCTATACTAAATGACGAGTTTGGTATAAATTGGTGAAGTAGGAATTTTGCTCACTTTAGAATTATTTTTCTCTTTTTCTTTTTCTTCTCACAAGAAAGCTAGAAAGCAAAAATGGAGATGAAGAAGAAGATGAATAAATCAATTGTGAACCACGGGTGAGAAAATATCTCATATAACTCATGTAGAGACTGAACCATGGCTAAAAATAATGGTTAGATTAATAAATATCTAAAGTAAAACAAAATTAGTGGACTTAACTCAAAACTTCTCCATGCTTCCACAAGAATCTCAGGCCTTGCTAATTTCCACCTAATTTTGATTTTTCCCTTAATATTTAAACACCCAAATTATATTAAGTTAGGTATGAGTCTCATACACCCAAATCCAATGCATCATCTAGCATGACACAAAATAAATACATTAATATATATCACATATATATTTGTATGTATTTAGAGAAAACATTTCTTAAGTGAGCTAATATTAGTTAATGTATATTAATATATCAAATATATAATTATACATTAAATTATTAAATCAACACTTTACTTAATAATCCGGCTGTATTGCATACAACTGACTAATATTATATAATAAATTATTGAATCGACACTTGATTTAATAATCCGGTTATATCACATATAACCTATATCGCGAGATTAGAATACGGTATCACATACACGTATTAATCTCGGTCCCGCACATATCACATATGTGCCCTACTTTGTTTCGCTTGAGCCAAGAAACCTCTGTGTTGGACTCTAAAGACTCATCAATATGCCGGCAGTAAGTAATGATCATATCAGTTACCCACAAGCCGTTAGTGGTACTAGCTGGACATAACGGCTACCCGGGTATTGAGAGATCAGAAGATGGACAAGCAAGCTTGTCCATACTCCCGTGAATCCAATAAGTAACACTACTGTACAGTCTGGTCTCTTCATCTGATATGTCGCATATCGAGTCTATGGGTGGTAAACGCCAGACCCCAATAACTTGATAAGTCATGCCGATGTGAGGCTCATAACTGGTCGAGAAACTACTGATAACACTTACTAGTAAATCTCAGTATCAGCCCTGGCCAGGGACTTCCTGTTATAGCCAATCAAGCACAACGCAACATCAACCCCCAATACCGGGAGAGACGAAACCCCTCCTATTGCTCAATGCCTCCATGTGACTCAGGACTGTACCCAAAATCCACCTTTTTGCATGCTCTCTCGAGCGTGGTAGGGAGAAAATCAAAGCATAGTAGGAATCACACAAGACTCTATGACGATCTCGGGTCTACAGACTAATCTGTACCAGTGTCACCAGAGAACTGTTATCTGGCGATAGGTATAATACCATCTAGGAGTTCTCGGCGAGTCATGTTCGGTGTACCCAGTCTCCACTGAGAACCCGTATACAATCTTTGATGTCAAACACCAATGGATGTGGGATCATCCATCGCCCATCAAATGGGTCAAGAAACGTATACGCTAGTCTACTCTAGAATATCGATGCCTTGTCTCGATACACCCACGACTAGGAACAATTAAAGGATATACTTGTAGACTACCCTGGCCCTACTAGTATGATCTGCATCATAGTCCTGGTAGTCAAGTACACATCCTTAGGGCTTTATCAACATGCAACAGAGAGACAATATAAGTATACATGTTAAGATAAAGAGTAACCAGATAGCATACTATCATGTCGAGCAAGAAAGTCCTTCCTATATATGTCCAAGCATCCATTATAATATACAATCATGTACAATAATGGCCTCTATCGCATATATACAACTAACAATCTCCCACTTACACTAAGGCCAGTTGTTGTAGTATCACATACCCAACATCCCTTAAAATCTCTCTAGGGAAAGGCTTTCGTGAGTGGATCCGCCGTGTTATCCTTCGTCTCAACTCTACTGACCTCGATCGCTCGGAGATCAACTATCTCCATGATCAGGTGATACTGCCTAAGAATATGTATGGATCACTGATGGGACCGGGGTTCCTAGGCTAAAGCCACAGCTCCATTGTCACCACAATGGTAGGAACCAAGTTCATCTCATGAACATTTATACCCAGACATCCTCTTTGGTAGCATCGTTGGCAGCGATGTATTCACCCTTTATCGTTGAGTCTGCAATGGTATCTAGCTTGGAACTCTTCCAACATACCTTCCCTCCACTGAGGGTAAAGACAAAACCCGAGACTGTCTTACAGTCGACTTTATCACTCTGGATGCTCGAATCGGTAAAGGACTCCATTTGGAGTTCACCGTTACAATACACCAAGAACATTTCTTTAGTGCTTCTCAAGTACTTAAGAATGTTCTTCACTGCTGTCCAGTGTTTCTCTTCAGGACGTAAGAGGCATCACCCAAATCCTTCATGGAGAAATTTAGTGATAAGAAGAGCATGACCGAGTGTAGCATAGGAACACCATTTCCTATCAAGAGTATGTCATCCACGTACAATACGAGAAAGACAACCTTACTCTCTACAACCTTATTGTATATACAAGGTTCATCTACCTTTTTGATGAAGTCAAACTCTTTAACTGCCACATCAAAATAGATGTTCCAACTCCGCGATACCTGCTTTAATCCGTATATTGATTTAAGCAACTTTCATACCTTTCCGCTGCTCCTACTGTCTACGAAGCTCTCTAGTAGTGTCATGTACACGCTCTCTTCTAAATCACTATTTAGAAAGGCAGTCTTGACGTCGATCTGCCAGATTTCACAGTCATGGTATGCAGCAATGGCAAGTAGGATCCGGATGGACTTAAGCATAGCCATTGGAGAAAAGGTTTCATCAAAATCTACACCTGGTTATTGACGAAAACCTTTTGCAACAAGTCTAGCTTTGAAAGTCTCAACTTTTCCATTTACATCAAGAATCTTCTCAAGATCCACTTGCTCCCAATGGGGTTTACCCCTTCAGGTGCAACTACCAAAGTCCATACTTTGTTGGTGTACATGGATTCCATCTCAGATCACACAGCATCCGGCCATTTCACAGAGTCCCCACTTATGATGGCCTGCTCAAAACTAGTTGGGTCATCATCTTCCATGATGCGATCCTCGCTCCCACTGTGATTGAGAAAACCGTAGTATCTCTCAGGCGGATGAGGAACCCTTACTAGCTCTGCGGAGAGGCTGAGGTTCATCGGGAACTATTGAATCCTCCGGTTCTACCAAATCATCAGCTGTTAGTTTGTCAAGATGGAATTTCTTCCAGTTCTACCACATGACCACTAATTTCTTCCATAAGAAATTCCTTTTCTAAAAAGGTGGTATGCCGAGAAACAAAACACCTTTTTCTCCTCAGTGTGGTAGAATATATACCCTCGCTATGCTTGGGATATCCTACAAACTTGCACAGAACTGACCTTGCCTCGAGCTTGTTCGGATTTTGGTTTTAAACAAAGGCTGGACAACCCCATATTTTAACTCGTTTAAGAGCTGGTCTCTTCCCATTCCATATCTCATATAGAGTGGTAGTCACTGATTTGGATGAAACTCTATTCAATAGGTATGCGGCTTCTCAAGCGCATAATCCTAAAAGGAAATATGCAACTCGGCAGTACTCATCATAGAGCACACCATATCTAATAGGGTGCGATTCCTTCCCTCCGATACACCGTTGTGCTGTGGTGTATACGGAGGAGTAAGCTGAGAGAGAATCTCATTCTCTTTTAAATAATCTAGGAACTCCGTGCTCAAATATTCTCCTTCCCGATCAAATCGAAGGATTTCAATACTTTTACCCGTTTGGTTCTTTACTTCGTACTTATATTCCTTGAATATCTCAAAAGCTTCAGATTTGTGTTTCAACAGGAACACATGTCCATATCTTGAGAGATCGTCAGTGAATGTAATGAAGTACGGGGAACCATTCCTGGCATGTGTAGACATGAGACCGCATACATCACTATGTATCAGTCCCAAGAGTTCTGTAGCTCTTTCTCCGTGTCCGGTAAACGGAGTTTTGGTCATCTTGCCTTTGAAACATGACTGACAAGTTTTATATGATGAAAATTCGAATGGATTCAACTATCCATCCTTATGTAACTTAGCTAGTCTTGTCGCATTGATATGACCCAGTTTACAATGCCACAAGAAGGATTCTTTCATTTTTGAACTTTCCTCTTGTGTGTGTTCTGTACGTTAAGAACTGTAGTTTGATTTAGAACGTATATGCCATTACATAACATGCCTGATCCAATTAACTTTTGATTCAGGAAAATGTTCATAACATTATCCTATAATACAAAATTATATCCTTCTTCAATTAATAAAGAGATTGATATAATGTTGCATATCAGGTTCGGTGTGTAATAACATTCGTTCAGAATCAATGTATTACCATTTGATAATATAAGGTGATAATCGCCAACTTCTTTGGCCGAAACAATTTCACCATTTCCTACTCTTATATCCTTATCACCTAATCCCAATTCTCTACCTTTCTTAAGCCCATGTAACATATTACATATGTGGGATCCTGATCCGGTATCTAATACCCAGGATGTAGAGCATACTGAGAAACAGTTCTCGGTAATGAACACACCCGAAGAAGATGCGTCAACATGCTCATTTTTCGTTTGGGTGGCACGGGAATCCTGGTAATCCCCTATTTCCTGCTCGGATTTATAACAATTATAAGTTAGAGTGGAACCAACGTTCCCCAGCTCAGTATAACAAGCGGGTTCGGTCAATACATTAATTTTATTATCTTGATTAAGGCGTGACATGGTCGCTACCTGGATGGAGAGAGAGAGAAGAAAACACTTGGCGTTTGCTCTTGCAAGATTAGATTGGTTATTATCTTATCTAATCAGGATGGCTCCCACTGTTTTTATCAAATCTTTCTTTAAACCCTAAAAGGTAAGACTAGTCGGGATTAATTACACCCTACAAGTTTGCCAATCTTTTGGCCAGGCCAGTGTTGATACTTTGAGAGAGGTTCCCGGTGCTTTCGTATGGACCTAATTAAAATAAACCTCGTTTTTCCAGGGGCGTAACCCCGTTAACACCTTTCTAGACACCTACTTGATCGGCTAATTGTAAAGTTGAAAACTCTCACAGGAGTAACTCTTACTCGCAGTGGGTATCGGGATCCAACTTTCTCATAGAAGGTAAGCAATCTCATTGCAAATTTCAACACCTGAAATTCCTAATAATATTTTGCCCCTAGCAACTTATGACCATGGCTATGGTCAACAAATCATAAGCGCTAGTCAAGTTCAACCCGTCATTTCTTGATTGAATTAAACCCACCCGTACGACTCTTGGCTATGGTCAACAAAGCCGTACGACTACTCTAACTCAATCGCATCATATGCTGCAGATAAGCACTAATTAGCTACTGCACACTACGCCTTGACGGAGGCCAACAAACGTAGCACGAATACTAAGTAGTACTTATCTGAAATGACGGAGGACTACGACAAGTTTTTAAGAAAAACTTTTGCGTAATGAACTTGATATCGTTGTAGAATCGAGTGATTTTGAAAAGGAGTGTTTTTGAGGCTTTTACTAGTTTCTCTAAAGAGGTCACTCCCAGTGAAGGGATCTCGGTTCTTTCCTCATCGAATGAGGTGTTGAATATTCATCAAGGAATACCACTATGCAAAGAAAGAACTATAGAAGCAATCAAAAGACAAAACCGAGTGGGTTATAGCATCTGCTAGATTTTTCTAAAGAGGTCACTCCCGGTGAAGGGATCTCGGCTCTTTCCTCATCGAGGAAAGAGCCGCTGGATATTCATCAAAAAAATACCGCTATGCAAAGCAAGAACTAGAGCTACCTTTTTGAAAATTTGATTCTACAACATCTTTAGGTTTCTTTCCTTTTCATTAATCTCATTAATGAAGTCCTATCATTAATTCTTCCAAGCATCACAGAAGAAACGAAAATACAACGTACGCTTACGCCATCCGCATTCTCCACGGGGTCCCGTCATGCACTGTTAGGTTGGATAACTAAAGGAAGAGCGGGGGCAGGACTAGCGCGGATGCTAAACATAAGCAATGTTTATTATATATCATATATATAATATAAAGCATTCGTCTCACGCAGTATATGATCTCATTACAGAACATTGCAGCAGAAGTCAACATATGAAATAATGGATATACTAGGAGGTCCGTGTTTTAAATTAAGCCAGTAGAAAACATGAATTCCACGGTTGTGATGAATAGCCAAACCCATATCCCTAGACCCCTACGAGAGCGGCAAGCAACCCTACCAATTCTAGAGTTAGGAGACCCGGACTCGACTCCTCGAGATGGTCTCCTACTGGACTCTAGAACTTGGTTACTTGTGCTCCCCGCCTTGGGTCTATCCTAATACGAAAAAGTAAATAATATACATCAATGGTGAGATCATCCTCAACCCGGAAGTGTCCTAATAAAAGAATATTACATACAAGTTTTTACATGAATGAAAATGAAAAACTCTCATCTCACGCAAAAAAACCCGGCTATTCAAACACGATGATCCAACATAACATAATCCAGCAACACATAATATCACATATCATCAACATAAGTAAATATGCGTATCCCAATTGTCGTTGACGTATAGCAATGAAATCGGCGATACACCACATATTACACTTACGGTCGCAGAAAAGAAAGTGAAAACTACAACAATTGGAATCCGCAACCACCTTAGACATCATAAACCCAAAATATCACATATTTCGGATTTCAAGCCTAACCGGATAAATTCTTTAGACATCATAAGCCCAGAATATCACATATTCCGAATTTCATGCCCAACGTTATAAAACCGGCATTTCAGTCTCAAATAGAAAACTCTTTTCAAAATCCAGTCGGGCAATTCAACAAGATTCCCAACATTTGATCGAATACTCGTCGGAAACATTGGTGGACGGCCGTACCTCCGATGCCATCGACGAAGTGCACTTAGGCGGAACACCGTGGCCGCGAGCACCCGAACGGATGCTTTTGGCTACGGGGTTCTCCTACAGTCACTTGGTCGGGGCTATGGGGGCGTGGCTATCTAGTAGTTTTACCCGACGAGCGTTCACGTACAATACGAGATTGCGACGGAGTTTTGATCCGAATCAAAACCCCGCGGCAACCGATCAAGCGAGACTGAATTGCTAGATTTACAAAGTACTAATCGGTTTTCACAAAACTAATTATTGTGGATTCCAAATATTGTATCACAAATCACAGATATCTAGACGATGTTAAACATTTCGATCAATTTATCAAACGCCCAAAATTCCTAGAGACCTCAACAATTGAGTTACAGTTAAAATACCCAGACAGTGCCCCAAGTACCTACGGACCTACACAAGAAGGCAAGCTCCCTGCCTCACCAATGGGCCGTAGAACCACCGCCAAAGGCATTATTTGGCCGCGCTTCCGCGGTCGTTTAGTCGAGTTGGGCCGTTGTTTTTCTTGTGAGTCCATAGAAAACCCTGCACAATTTTCTGAATATTTTTAATTTGGAAAAATCCAACTTTTGGAAAAATTTCCAGAGAGTGGGTTTTCGGGGTTTTGAATAATCGATCGAACACTTTAACTTCGCCTAGACAACTCCTAATGCTCTAGCATGTCTCTGATACCACTGCTGGGTTCGCTTAGCACCCTCGACGATTTTCGGCAAGCATCAAGTATGCTATTTTAAAAATTTAGGGTGCCGAGCGATCCCGAACCAAGGATCTAACTAGAGAATTAGGGTTTAACTAAGCAAGTAAACAACTTTACTCTAAGTGAACAAAGAATACAATCTTTGTAGACCAGTCATTCACTTCTAAAGCTCTATGTAGTAGTCCCTTTGCTCCAAGTAATGGTGTCCTGGACTCTCTTTAGGATCCACTAGACGAAAGGAACGAGCTTGCTCAAAAATATTCGATACCGAAGATGATCTACGTCGAAGAATCGCTAACTCAAGCTACCTCTTCACCAATTAATGAACTAGTGAAGAAACAACCTAAACTAAATGACTAGTTTGGTATAGATTGGTGAAGTAGAAATTTTGCTCACTTTAGAATTATTTTTCTCTTTTTCTTTTTCTTCTCACAAGAAAGTTAGAAAGAAAAAATGGAGATGAAGAAGAAAATGAATAAATCAATTGTGAACCATGGGTGAGAAAATATCTCATATAACTCATGTAGAGACTGAACCATGGTTAAAAATAATGGTTAGGTTAGTAAATATCTAGAGTAAAACAAAATTATTGGACTTAAGTCAAAACTTCTCCATACTTCCACAAGCATCTCAAGCCTTGCTAATTTCCACCTAATTTTGATTTTTCCCTTAATATTTAAACACCCAAATTATCTTAAGTTAGGTATGAGTCTTATACACCCAAATCCAATGCATCATCTAGCATGACACAAAATAAATACATTAATATATATCACATATATATTTGTATGTATTTAGAGAAAACATTTTCTTAAGTGAGCTAATATTAGTTAATGTATATTAATATATTAAATATATAATTATACATTAAATTATTAAATCAACACTTGATTTAATAATCCGGCTGTATTGCATACAACCGACTAATATTATATAATAAATTATTGAATCAACATTTGATTCAATAATCCGGTTATATCACATATAACCTATATCGCGAGATTAGAATACGGTATCACATACACGTATTAATCTCGGTCCCGCACATATCACATATGTGCCCTACTTTGTTTCGATTGAGCCAAGAAACCTCTGTGTTGGACTCTAAAGACTCATCAATATGCCGGCAGTAGGTAATGATCATATCAGTTACCCACAAGCCGTTAGCGGTACTAGCTGGACATAACGGCTACCCGGGTATTGAGCGATCAGAAGATCAACAAGCAAGCTTGTCCATACTCCCGTGAATCCAATAAGTAACACTACCGTACAGTCCGGTCTCTTCATCTGATATGTCGCATATCGAGTCTAGGGGTGGTAAACGCCAGACCCTAATAACTTGATAAGTCATGCCGATGTGAGGCTCATAACTGGTCGAGAAACTACTGATAACACTTACTAGTAAATCTCAGTATCAGCCCTGGCCAGGGACTTCCTGTTATAGCCAATCGAGCACAGCGCAACATCAACCCCTAATACCGGTAGAGACGAAACCCCTCCTATTGCTCAATGCCTCCATGTGACTCGGGACTGTACCCAAAATCCACCTGTTTGCACGCTCTCTTAAGCGTGGTAGGGAGGAAATCAAAGCATAGTAGGAATCACACAAGACTCTATAACGATCTTGGGTCTACAGACTAATCTGTACCCGTGTCACCAGAGAACTACTATCTGACGATAGGTATAATACCATCTAGGAGTTCCCGGCGAGTCCTGTTCGGTGTACCCAGTCTCCACTGAGAACCCGTATACAATCTTTGATGTCAAACACCAATGGATGTGGGATCATCCATCGCCCATCAAATGAGTCAAGAAACGTATACGCTAGTCTACTCTGGAATATCGATGCCCCGTCTCGTTACACCCACGACTAGGAACAATTAAAAGATATACTTATGGAATACCCTGACCCCACTAGTATGATCTGCATCATAGTCCTGGTAGTCAAGTACACATCCTAAGGGCTTTATCAACATGTAACAAAGAGACAGTACAAGTATAGGCGTTAAGATAAAGAGTAACCAGATAGTATACTATCATGTCGAGCAAGAAAATCCTCCTTATATAGATCCAAGCATCCATTATAATATACAATCATGTACACTAACGACCTCTAGGGCATACATATAACTAATAGGTTTTATATGAAAATAAATGTTAAATGGTAAATTAAGTAGGTAAAAAGCCAAAATATGTAAAACCCATGGCTTTTGTGCAAAAAGTAATGAGCACATGGACACGGTTTGGGCAAAATGCAATTTTGTAAAGCCCAAAGTGTTATGTGTAAAATGTGTATCCTATATTAGGCAAACATATGAAGAAATGAGAAATAATCAATTCCCCCAAATAAAAATTAAGGTTCTGTGCCGCTTTTTCCTTTCTCAAGGTTGTAAAACTTGTGCTTTTTTTATGAATTATATCAAGAGTTTAGTCTTCTCTTCCCAAAAAGAAATAGTTTTTCTCCATAAAACCCTCGAAGGGAAGCTCAGATCTCCCATCAAATCTCTGAAAGGGAGATTTTTATTCTCACCGTCCCTTTTCTCCAATATCCAACAAAAAGAGAGGAGGAAGAAGGAACCCATCTCAAAAGAACCCATTTTAAGGAAGTCTAAGGCACGAAGAGGAAGAAAAGGGATCTATTTTCACCATCCAAGATCTAAACCCTTTGGGAATTTAATTCCAAATCAATCTTTGAGGGCCTCAACTCCAAGTCCAAGATCCAAATTTTCAAAAGAGTTTAACCCCAAATCAAGATATTTTAAGAGTTTAATTCCAAATAAAAATCCTTATTTTTCTAGGAGTTTAACTCCAAAATCTCTTGGGAGTTTTACTCCCGGTTCAGGGGCTAAGCTTCTTTTTCTGCAGGTGCCCAGCGTCCACGTGCCGAGCGCGTGAACCGCTGGCGCTCGGCATCCACGCGCCGAGTGCGTGACCCGCAGGCGCCCGGCATCCACGCGCCTTCTCATGCGTCTTTAGGATGCTCCTTACTTCTCTTTTTCCCACATGCTCCACACTCAAAACACATCTCCCGTTAGAAAAATTTCTAACGGGACACTGCCCCGTACCCCGCAAGGGGGCTACTAGCCCCCTTGACCCCCAGCCCTCTATCAGGGTAGCGGGACCCCCGTAAACTCTGTGAGGGCCCCAATACGTCCAAAACCCCTTCAAAACACAACACACGCATTCTGCACATTGAGTTCGCGTGACCAATTTTATCCGTTAATCGAAGGTTCCCTCGCTCCAAAATCGAGGGGTAATTAATGAAATATTAGTCTGCGGCTGCCAGAGATTCGGATCCTTACAATCAATAAACCCCGGCCTACCCCAGGCAGGGGGATCTGTAACACGCCTGACAAGCTACACATATTCCTATCTCAATAGGGTAATGAAAAACACTCTACAGATTCTGGCACGTCCGGTCATACCTTTCTCTCCTCCCATATCTTGGGTTAAATGCTCATGCAAACTCATCTAAATCAATATTTGTACTAAAATATTGCTCTTTCATACAGGGTTAACAACTTTCAACCGCAATCTCAAATTCAACGACGATGTCTCCAGCAACCGAACTGCTTCACATGCATGCTCCATCAAGTGGTGTCCGAAATGAAATTAAACTAAAATTTCACAAATTTTCAAGTGGCGTCCGAAATGACGTTAAATTAAGATCGACCCCTAAATCGTTAAACTGGGAGTGTAAAAAATATATAAATAAATAGCCGAAATGATGGGGGCAACTCGCAAAAAAAAATAGTGAGTAAAAATAAAAATAAAAAGCCAAAATAATAGTGAAACCGTGAATAAATACCCAAAATAATGGGGCAATCGCGACCCTCGCGATTAGAAAAGCTGAAATGGCAGAGCAATCGTGGCAAAAAAAAAACAGCTCCATAAGTTCGTGTCCGAAATGACATTAAACTACAATTTCTCAAGCTTTCAAGTTCATGTCCGAAATGACTCTAAACTACCGACTATATCCGAAACGACTTTAAACTACAGCTTACATCCGAAATGACTTTATACTAATGAATGTTAAATTTCCGGGAAAACAAGCTCAGGTTCCAACACGACCACCGTCGCACACACAATCAAGGCTATCTTCAAAGTGAGTCTCCCATCAAGCCTCGTGAAGCAGGGGGCAGGATATCGAATCCAATTCGAGTCCATCATATTCTCTTTGGTCTCTGTCAGCGCTCCTACCGTGAAAGCTCCAATGAGACAAATTAACAAGCCAGTCTCAAAGGGGAAAATGCCGAAAATCATAACCACAAGGGCGCCCGAACCAAAACACGAATCGGTGTCCGAGCGGCTTTCTATCTACCCATATGGTGGCAAAACCGTCAACTCGTAGGGGGCAACAAAATGCCCTAGGCCATCCCAAGAAAAGCTCATGACGCTCGTAAATGTAAATGTCTTCTCTAGACCATCATCAGCCCAAAACGTCCGTCAACGAAGCAGATGCCTGCCAAGCCTTTAAAACCGAAGAGTTGAAGCAGACACGGCTCAAAGATAGAGCCAATAAGAGGGCTAAACTTTCTGCTAAATGGGAGTTCATCGGGTTCCAAGAACGTATCTACCCCGTGACAAAAGACAAATCCGCCGTGCAAAAAAAGAAAAAGAAAAAGAAGAACACAAATAGAGTGTACTGACTATATCCAAGACCCCGGCGAAACCAACCATTCCCCCAATATTTAAACATAATAAAAAGAGCTAAACTCTGTTAAAATTCAATGAGGCAGCGCCTCACGTGCTCCCCACGAGTGCGCCAGCACCAGCGCCAACCTTTTAGGATTAAATCCTATGGTGGCGCTGCACGTGAAATTCACGTGGGCGCAAATGTGCAAAGCACAGGAGCGCCTATCATATATAAGAATTAAATTCTTAAGTAGCGCCTATGTGCAAAACACGTGAGCGCCGGCACCCAAATTAAAAGCAGGTAGAATTAAATTCTGGACGGGGGATATTTCCCTAAAATCTGGGATATTGATTAATCTCAAAGAATATTTATAACCGCAATCAAGAACGGCGTCGCTTGGTAGCTAGCCGGTGAGTACGGGTCGGTCCACAGGGATTTTGTGAATTTCCTAATTGCTCTAACGAGTTAATTCCGATTGGTGTCGGATTGATTAAATCTAAAATAACTAAATTAATCTAGATCTAAATCTTGCTAGGGTTATGTTTAGGTTAAGTTTGGAAATGCAAAGATTCACTCACCGCTTTCTATACCCAAATTAAGATCTATTAGGTGTTATGGTAATATTAATAAAGGGGATTAGTACCATCGGGAAGAAACGGTGTTCCTTCCTCTAGGTTCTTGTCCTTCCTTTCTTAATCCTTACCCTAACCTCCATGGAAGACACGCTCAACCGGGCCTTTATACTACGGTATCACCGCTACCTCGTGGGATAGAGTGCCGTAGGGAGCGGTGTGTGCATGTATGCATGGAGTCCTATAAAAACATGTGATGGGCAAGAAAGGGGTGAGAGATCTTCATCTCTCAAGCCTTCCCCAAAGCTAACCCTAACAAGCGAGGAGACTACTCACTTATTAGGGAATTTAAAAAAAATTCTAAACTATCTATCTAGGGCAGAGAATTAAAGATCTAACTAGGGTAGATAAGAAATCTATACTAGGGCAGGAAAATAAATTTAACTAGGGCAAGAATTGAAAATAAAACTTACTCCTAATTTGATGCACTCTTCATTCTTCACAGAAATTTACAGATCTGAATTTTTGAGATTTACAATGAGGCACAAGAAGAGGCATACCTCAAAAGAGGTATTAGGGCTTCTATTTATAGATTCATAGAAACCCTAGGTTTACAATCGACGCATATCTGCTATTACAAAAATACCCCCTAAGAAAAAGACCTAGTCAACGCTCGCAGCCGCCTTTGGAATTTCGCACCGAACTTGGGCCATGTGGCCGCGGATCCACGGCCAAAGCCCACGTTTGGCCGTGGTTCCGCTGCCGTATATGGGCCTTGTGGGCTCATTTTTCCTGGGGTTGTTCTGTTGCATTATTACTTCTATTTTCTTCAGTTTGTTCTTCTGAATGTCTTCTGGTTCTCTTCCAGATCTCCACAGTGAATAATTGTAGTGGACTTTTACCGTTGCTTCGTGACGAAGTCTTGAACCTTGCGCTGTCTTGTTCTTTGTGAACTGATCTTCGTTATTCTCCAAATTGTAGGCTTGATCAAGATTCTTTCATTTGTCGGTCGTAGTCTCACTTTGTATCATCTTTTTCATCAATTTCACTATTTTTATTCCAAGAGAACCTGTAACCTGCAACTAAGTAGCAGACATGGGTCAAAAGCACCTGTTTATTTGTAAACTGAATAAAAATGGGGAATAACATAATGCAAAATTATAGTATGAACAAATACCCCCAAACTTATCTTTTTCTCGTCCTCGAGCAAACCTAGTTTTATTCTCGAAAAAGACCTAACCTCACTTTCGCAGGGAAACGTGATTACACTGAGCTCGTGCAACAAGCCGTTAAACCTCTAGGTGTCTTTAGTAGGAGGAGTGTTGTCTCCTGAGGGTTTTCAGCGGATACTACCCACAAAATCTTATCAATTTGGCTTATCGACTTTTATTCTCCAATTAGGTTTTCTAACAAGAAATTCTATTATCGTCGACTCGTAAATTATCCACCCGTATTCTTCACGCTTCCTTATCATTTAACTTAAGATTATATATGTTCTTGTAAATTTACTTAGCTTTTGGCATCTTTTAAGTTTTCTTTCTAGGGTTCCATCTCAACTTAGGAATTTTTATCATCTCTACTAAATATATAAGTCCTATTTTTCATTCCTATCTCTTATCTAAACCCCAATCACATACCCCTACGTGTGTGTATATATCACCCCTATACTTGGAAATTCAAATCAAGCTATTATACTCTTGTCCATCGTCCAAAGTACTTTTCAATTGGTGAATTTTTAGATGAAATTACTCACACATTCTTCATGCGACCGTTAATACTTCTTGAGGTACCAATGACCGATTACAAAATGTGTTTGCGCATTAAGGCGTAATTCCTAGTCTTGTAACACCTGAGGCTTTAGCAGTGACTCCCAAACCAGTTGGCCTAAGGCACTAGGTGATAAAGCACCCTCGCTAAATATTTTTTCTATTAATGCAGCCATAAGTAATTACAAAAACCAGTGTTCATTTTTTTTATCTCTTTATTCATACTTGTATTTTTATTTTATTTTTCTTCGTACTAAGGATTTTAGACAAGAGCATTTCAAGGTCTCTCCTACTATTCCAAGTTTCAAGGTTCGTGTTTGTGCAATTTGTAGGGTATATATTTTTAGAATTTAGACTTAAGCTAGGAATTATTTTTCAAACTTATACTTTAATAAAAATATCAATACTTTTCCCTTGTTTTAACTTAGCCCAAGAAGTCAACTCGAAATTTTCCTATTTCTAAATAAAATACAAAGACATATACTTTATACCGTTAAATTTTAAGAAAGGTTATTTTTAGGGTTTTTAATTCACTAAGTTTTGGATCTAGTTTTTCCTAGCTAGTTAACCGTCATGTCAAACTTAAGTCAAATATGGCCAAAATTGAATTTTTCAATTTTTATAATTTTTGAATTTTTTCAATTTTTATGGATTTTAAAATAAGTATGCAAATGCAAGAATATACATATGAATGCGAAGGAAGAAGGCTTACCGAGCATACCCCCAAACTTAAACTTGACAGTGTCCTCACTGTCAGGCTACACCAAGAGGGTCAAAATTATCGGTATTCTCCTGTTTATTTTTTTACAAATTTTTTTTATTGTTAAAAGAAAAACAAAATATATATACAAAAAGGCCCCCCCAAACTTAAGTGAGACAGTGTTTCCACTGTTTTAAACGTTAAAGTTCAGAGTTAGGAAGGAGAAAAATCAAACTATACAAGGCCTTACACAGGCCAAAGGTTAGCACCAACCATTCAAAAATTTTATCGTTATAATGGTAGGGTTGGTGGAAGAATGGAGTGTAGAGAAAGGAGTTGAGAAATACACGAGACCGTATGGAAAGAAAGGTGGAATATGGTCTCGGTATATTAGGAGAAGAATGGCGGAAGAGAGAAAGAAATGTAGTACGAACTTGAGGGCGTAAATCGAGTGAATAAATTAGCGCAAATTGTGATGACCGATAAGTTAAAAGCGATTGTGCTAATTTATCAACCCGTCGAGAAATGGGGTCAAATCCCTCAAGATTCGTAAGAAAATATGGGTACGTTGAACTTGGTAAACCATCCATTGAAAATTGAAGCGCGACGGATTCTTGCGCGGTCGAAACGATGGAAAGGACGAAGGGGAGTGATTTAGGGATAGTCTTATTCTCACCTAAGTAAACTGTCTTGAACTTGAAGGATTCCATCAATGGTTCGAAATGACTGTAAGCAACCGAGTCTGATGGTTCAACTAACTCATCTGAAAATTCAAAGGACTCAAACTCGGGCGGTAATTCTTCAAAATCGTCCGAAGAAATGAAACACTCGTAATCGTTATCAGCTGTGAGAACTGTGTCAGATTCAAAGAGGAACGCACTAGTGGCGTCCGAACTGCTGTGATCGAACAGAAATGTTTCAAGCTCACAGTCCTCCTGCATGATCTTTTGCGTGGTCGGAACGATGGAAAGGAGGGAGGGTGATTTAGGAAGTATAACAGTTAAAGGTTCAGGAGGATGAATTGGAAAATCCGACGCATCAAACAAAAATGGTTCATCCTCAATACTATCCTCAATACTCTCCTCAATTCTATCCTCATAATTCTCCTCAAAAGTTATCCCATCCATGCAATTATCATCAAAATCAAGACGCATATAAGATTCGGGAGAAACATTTAATGACTCAGGATGATGAATTGGAGATAAAATTTCAGTCAAATCTGCGGGTTCATCATCCAAAATATTCCCGGTGTCAATATCCTCAATCAAGTGAAAATCAAATTTTTTAGACACCTCCTCAAAAGCATGGATGTTTATCAATTCAGGTTCTAGAGTGGAGGTGTAGAGGTTAAAAGGATTGGTGATGGTTTCACTCGAAAAGGGCTCTTCACAATCAGGTAAATCAAACACTACAACATCACACAACTCATTACACGTTTTATTTTCAACTAGTGAATCATTTGGGACACTTGATTGAAAACCGGAGTTGTGTGATTCAATTGGGTATGGGTATGTTTGATTTGGAAGGGTGCACAGCTCACTCTCTCCACTCAAATTCTCAATCTGTCCAACCGCCTCATCATACATTGGAATTTTTGGAGCTAGTTGGAAACTAGCTACCGGATCACTAGGTTGCATAAGGGCGGCAATGGACGCATCCAAATTCCTCATCTGTTGGTTTGTAGCTGCAATGTAAGCTTCCAACGACTGTTCCAGACTAGATATGGGTTGTAAATGGGTTTCAGTAAAAGATTCAAACTTGTTTGGATACTGCAAACTCCCAAATGGTTGTGTAGAAGCAATGTCTAGGGAAGGTGTGAAAGTCGGGTAGGACTGGTAGGAATTTAATGGTTGGACAGGAGTAGGATCAACATTTGGATAAAAAGGTGAATGGACTTGTTGATCCCAAGAACTGGAAGTGTTGAAAGGAGTGAAAGATCGGTTACGAGATTGTTCAATATGTTCAGCAATGGACATGGGTTTCGGAGTTACAAAAGGACTCGAAAAAGGAGTATCAACGTAAGAAGGTGGTGAAGGTTGAAATGGTTGATACAAAGTGGATTGCGGAGTCGAACTGTTTCTCCTAGACGCTTCTATTCGATCTTTCAAAGAAATTTTGGGCATGGAGGGGTCGTCCGTAATTCGACCAAAACAATTCGTGTATGAAGCAATGTTTGGATGAGGGTACCAAAGTTCGGCAAGAGTTTTGGGAGGTGGGTATCCATGATGTAAGAAATGAGAAGAAAAAGAATATGGGTAGAAGTGAGGTGCACGGATTTCTTAGCGACAAGTTGCAAGTTTTTTTGTAAAAAAATTTGCTTTATTCTTTTTGTGTTTTTTTATAAGGAGCTTTTTGCAAAAAGATTTTCGATAAAAGGTTTAGACACACGTTCAATCAATCACAAATGCACAATCAAGCCTAGATCTAGGGTCACCTAGGTCATCTAGACAGCTCCTAACTGTTCCAAAGGGCAAGAAGTAGGACCTCAAACAGCCTCTTCACCGCTAATTGTGGCCAGGTAAGTGCCAGGTAAGTGGGAGGTTTTCCACTACGTAAGTAGTGGGCCTAATTAAGTAACCACTTGCCTTAGACACACTTGCCTAGACACCAGAAAGTCAGGTTAGGATCAACGGTCGATGCCTACAACTATTCCTCTATCCTATTGAGCGCGAAGTCCTTAGGGCTGAGTCTAATCTTTATTAATTGACTTGATGGTCAATGCAATATGCTTTATGTAATTTTTGGGGTCCTGGGAAGGGTGATTGTTAGCGATTCCGCGTGTTCAAGTTTAGTTAATTACCGCAATCAAGACGGTTTCGCTTGTAGCTAGTCGGTTGAGTACGAGTCATCCGCAGGGAGATATGAATCTTTTTCTAAGTGTTTTAACGAGTTAAGTCCAGTTTTTCCAGATTTTGTTGTGATTAATTAAGTGTTAAAATGATATGTAAAGAGAGCTTGTTAGGGTTAGTATTAGGTTAGTTTGAGTTAGGAGTCGCTCACCTCTTTCGTTGCCACTCTTAATATCGGTGTTACGGTAATCGGCAACAACGGGGATTAACACGACTAGGAAGGAACTTGCGAGTATAAGCTAGGATTTCCAACGCATAATTTCTTCGTTTTGGTGCTTGTCCGTCCGTTCTTGGCTCTTAGCCATAACCTTCGGTTAGTTCAACCACAACCGGTCTCACTACGGAATCACCGCTATCATGTAGGATAGGGTGCCGTAAGGAGCGGATTGTGGTTCAATTAACGGGAGTCGATTTAAGATGTTGGGCAAGGAAAGAGTGAGAGAGATTTCTTTCTCTCAAACTTCCCTTATCCTACCCTAACAAGTATGAAACTACTCACACATCATAATGAAAAGAAAACAAAACAAAAGAGGAAGATAGAAAGAAAGAGATTAGAAGATAACAACCAGCTATTTGCGACCTCACCTTAGCAAGGATCAAGCGTAAGCATCATGGTTGTTTTAAGGATAAAGGAAAAGAGAAATGAAAGAAACAACAAGAAATAACAACAACTAAGTTAACAAATGAAAATTACAAGCAATAATAAGAGAACAAGACAAGCATAATAATAAAAGGAACTTCTTTATTCATCATTCTTTACTCACAAAAGCTCACTACAAATTTTTCAATGGAGAAGAGATGAGTAGAGGAAGAAGAACAAGTATTCTAAAACCTAGAAAAATACAAGATTATGCACCCTTTGGCTTCACAAGGTTCTGGGATATTTATAGGCTGGAAAATGAAAACCTAGGGCAACATTCAGAACTAAAATGAAAAGACCAAAACACCTACAAAAATTGGTCAACTGCCGCCACTATACGGCCGCGGTTCCGCGGCCTAAGCCTGCTTATGCCGCGGAACCGCGGCCCTTTAGTGGAGTTAGGTGACCAATTTTTGTAGAGTTCCCTGGTTTGCTGTGCCCATGAGTCTGGTATATATCTTTTCTCAGATTTTCCTCACGATTTTTCCAGAATTTCTGTTGAGCAAAAGGTGATTTGATGTGGATCTTTTTGTCATGATTTCCTCGAGCTCCGTGTAGATTTCTTGGATCTTGTGTTGCCATTGAGCCTTGTGCATGAAAACGACATTGATTTGCCATTTTGTCTCTTAAACTGGTGTGTGGCAACAGACGGATAAAGAGCGGAGATCCGTGTTTTATTTGTGGTTGGCAGGAACCCGGGTTTTGTCGTGTTTTTCCATGAATTTCACCGTTTAGAGCCGAGAACCTGTATCCTGCAATTGACTAGCAAACACGGCTCAAGAGTACCTACCGATATGCAATGTGATAAAAATTGGGCAGTATGAAAATGCAAAAATCTGATATGAACAAATACCCCCAAACTTATCATTTGCTCGTCCCGAGCAAAGCCAATTTATTCACAAAAAATTTCCTAACCTCACTTTCGCAGGGAACGCGATTGCACTGAGCATGTGCAACAAGCCGTTGAACCTCTAGGTGTCCCTAGTAGGAGGAGTGTTGTCTCCTGAGGGTTTTCAGCGGATACTACCCACAAAATCCGGTCAAGCTAGTTTTGTAAACTAACTAAGATTCAAACCCTAAAGTTTTGTTTCAGAAAATAACAATTCTATTATCCTAAGTCTACACTATCGAACCTTTATTTTTCACACCTCGCTTCTTATTTAACTACAGATTTTATATGTCTTTACGTGCAGTGCAAATAGTGTCGTTAAGTTCCCGAAAGGTCGAATAAAGTCATTATGTCACACAATAAAGCCCAGATAAGAATTTTGAAAGGATCACATAAGTTTTATAAAGAGTTAAGCATTTTTCAAGCTTCGTTTTTCAGTAAGGTTTCAACTTCAGAATTTCTATCTTCCTTAATAGGAAACTAGGTCTTATTTTTCACTCCACCTTTTTCTTGTTTTCATTTCATACACACCTCTGTGAACGTGCAAAAGTCTTTATCATAGAATAAAACCTTCATATCTCCGCTAATTTTTTTTTATAAAAGCCTGTCTTTTATCAAGATTATTCTCACACAAAGAACCGTTAGGAATTTTAACTCGGAGAGAACACTTGCTTGATTTTGTTTTAATCTGGACTTTCTAGGCTTCTTAGCGAGTTTTGGGCCAATGCACCCAAACCAGTTGGTTTTAGGGCATTAGGTGTAGAAACACCCCAGCGGACTTAATTACTCAAGTTACCTAGGTCCAAAAACAAAAGACAGTTTGGCGTGAAAATCAGATGATTTAATACGAACGGAGATATAACCGGCAGTTCAGTTATTTTTTGGATAAAAGACGTGTTTAGTGGGTTTGGTGTGTAATCATTCCAATCAAGTTTCAGATGGGTTATTGTTCAGACTTTAGTTCCAATTAAGGCATCAATAACATTCCTTCATATTCACTCACTTCATAAACTATTCTTGATATTACTTATTTCAGAACAAACCTATTTGATCCTCAGAAAATCATTGATCCATTTAAAAGTTTTTCGACATAAAAGACTTGTCATCTAATTTCCAAAAACTCACGACACGTGTAGTGTGATGTAAAGACGTATATCAGCTATAGTTAACTTCAAAGGAGAGTTATCTTTCAGGTTTTCAAAATCTAAACATAAGACTTAGTTATTATTATTTTATCAACCAAAACCGTCGAAATGTTGAATCAGAGTTCTCCCACTAGCTAACTTGACAGAAAAGTTTTTATATTTTTAGAAAATTTTCAGATTTTTATGGATTTGATGGATTTTAATATGCAGATGCAAAATATACATATGAATGCGAAGGTAAGAAATGCGTACCGAGCGTACCCCCAAACTTAAACTGGACAGTGTCCTCACTGTCATCGCATGAAGAGATCATTTGAAGGGTCAAAATTGTCGGTTAGCAATACAAAATTTTTGTTTGTTTTTTGTTTTTAAAGAAAATAAAAAGAATATCCACAAATATATACAAAATGGTACATACCCCCAAACTTATTTGGAACAGTGTCCACTGTTCTTGGCTGGATAACCGAAGTTTGGTGGTAGGCAGAGGAAGATCATGCAGGGTAAACCGGCTCCTGTAAGAACAGGAGCTCCTCTGTTGGTTCGGCGCTAAGGTACGGTTTTAGTCGGTGTCCGTTCACTTTGAAAAATGAACCGTCCTTTGGATTTTCCAAATCCACAGCGCCCTGCGGATATACATTCCGCACAAAATACAGTCCTTTCCAGCGAGATCTGAGCTTTCCTGGATGGAAGTGAAGTCGGGTGTCGTAAAGCAGTACCTGCTGACCAGGTATGAAGGTTTTGCGCAAAAGGTGTTTATCGTGAAACACCTTCGTTCTATTCTTAACGACAACCGCGTTATCGTAAGCCTCATCCCTAAGCTCGCTCAGTTCGTTCAACTGCAGCTTCCAATGGCTGCCCGCATCTTCGAGAGACAGATTCAGCTCTTTTATCGCCCAAAATGCGCGATGCTCTATTTCGACAGGTAGGTGGCAGGCTTTTCCGTACACAAGACGATAGGGAGACATGCCAAGGTCGGTCTTATAAGCGATTCGAAATGCCCAAAGGGCATCAGTGAGTTTCAGCGACCAATCCTTACGGTTCTTGGAAACCGTCTTCTCCAGTATCTGCTTGATTTGCCGATTTGAAACTTCGGCCTGCCCGCAGGTTTGGGGGTGGTAGGGCGTGGATAGCTTATGATTAATGGAGTATTTCCGCATCAAGGCCTCGAAAGTCTTATTGCAGAAATGACTTCCATTGTCGCTAATGATCGCTCGGGGGTGCCCAAAACGGGAGAAAATGTTTTCTTTAAGAAACCTAACGACAACCTTGTTGTCGTTAGTCCGGCTGGGCACAGCCTCGACCCATTTAGAGATGTAATCAACAGCGAGAAGGATGTACAAGTTCCCGAAAGAGCTGGGAAGCGGCCCCATGAAACCTATCCCCCAAACATCGAAAATCTCCACAACCAAGATCGGTTGGAGCGGCATCTCGTTCCTCCGAAATATCCGGCCCAAGTGTTGGCACCGGGAGCAAGTCTTGCAATAGTCATGAGCGTCTTTGAAGAGTTGTGGCCAGTAGAAACCACATTGCAAGATCTTCTCAGCTGTCTTTCTGGGGCCAAAATGCCCGCCACACGCTTGATCGTGGCAAAACGACAGCACACTCTTGAATTCCTCGTCAGGGACACACCGACGAATAATCTGGTCGGGACAGTACTTGAACAGATAAGGTTCGTCCCAGTAAAAGTGTTTTACTTGGGATAAGAAGCGAAGTCTGTCCCGACTTGACCATTCAGTCGGTAGTAATCCCGTGGCCAAATAGTTCACAATATCTGCGAACCAGGGTTCGCAAGATACTGTCAAGAGCTGTTCATCCGGGAAAACGCCGTTGATCGGAATTGGAAGCGAAAGCGAAGAAGGAAGTCGTGAGAGATGGTCGGCAACTACGTTTTCACATCCTCGTTTGTCCTTAATGACAAGGTCAAACTCTTGAAGCAAGAGGATCCAACGTATTAGCCGAGATTTTGCATCTTTCTTCGCAAAAAGATGGCGCAGAGCAGAATGGTCTGTGTAGACAATGACTGGAGAGCCGATGAGGTAGGGCCTGAACTTTTCTAAAGCAAATACAACAGCCAAGAATTCCTTCTCAGTTGTTGTATAATTGAGTTGGGCGTCGTTCAGGGTTCGGCTCGCATAATAGATTACGTGCGGCATCTTGTTGATGTGTTGTCCAAGGACAGCACCGATGGCAAAGTCGGATGCATCGCACATAATCTCAAATGGGTGCGTCCAGTCAGGTGAAGAAAGAACGGGAGCAGAAGTGAGTGAGCGTTTCAATGACTCGAATGCAGTCACATAGCTCGAGTTGAAGTCGAATGGCGTTTCCTTGGCCAGCAAAAGAGTCAAGGGCCTAGCAATCTTGCTAAAGTCCTTGATGAACCGTCTATAGAAAACGGCATGGCCAAGGAAGGCTCGGATATCTCTGACGCATCGGGGAGGAGGGAGATTGGAAATGACCTCAATCTTCGCTTTGTCAACTTCTATGCCATTTTGCGAGATGATATGTCCTAAGACAATACCTTCACGCACCATGAAGTGGCACTTCTCCCAATTCAAAGTGAGATTCTTGTCCTTACATCGGGTAAGGACAGCGTCAAGATGCAGCAAACACTCGTTGAAGGAATCGCCGAAGATGGAGAAATCATCCATGAAAATCTCCAGAAAATTTTCCACCATGTCTGAGAAGATTCCCATCATACACCGCTGGAAGGTAGCGGGCGCATTGCATAACCCAAAGGGCATGCGACGATATGCAAACGTGCCGAAAGGATAAGTGAATGTGGTTTTGTCCTGGTCTTTTTCGGCAATGGGAATCTGATTATAGCCGGAGTAGCCATCAAGAAAGCAGTAGTACTCGTGTCCGGCCAATCGTTCAAGCATCTGGTCAATGAAAGGTAGCGGAAAGTGGTCTTTCCGCGTTGCGGCGTTGAGTTTTCTGTAATCGATGCATACTCGCCACCCAGTTTGGGTGCGAGTAGGGATTAACTCGTTCGCCTCGTTGGTTATGACCGTGATGCCCGACTTTTTGGGGACAACGTGAATGGGGCTAACCCACTGGCTATCAGAGATAGGGTAAATGATACCACTATCTAGACAATTTACGATCTCTTTCTTCACAGCCTCTTTCATGACTGGATTGAGCCGTCTTTGTGGATCCTGGGCTGGTTTGGCATCATCCATCAGATGAATGTGATGTTCAACGATCAGGGGACTAATCCCCTTGATGTCCGCCATGGACCAGCCAAAATCTTGCCTGTTGCTGTGCAAGACCGTGAGAAGGGCTTTCTCTTGCTCAGGAGCTAGAGAAGCCGAAATGATGACAGGGAGGGTCTCGTTCTCACCTAAGTAAGCGTACTTAAGGTGAGACGGCAAAGGCTTGAGTTCGAGCGCTGGAGGTGAAACGATTGAAGGCAAGATTGGTGCAGAGGTCTCGAACTCAAAAGATTCCAGCAAAGGTTCAAAACGAGTGTAGGCGACCGAGTTGGATGGTTCAGGTAACTCATCCGAAAATTCGAAAGATTCAAACTCGGGTTGTGCGCGGCTAAGATCGTTCGAGAACGTGAAACACTCGTAGTCGCCGTCGGGCGCAGAAACAGCAGCAGGTTCGAGAAGGAACGCACTAGTGGCGTTAAGATTATCGTGATCAAACAGAAACTCCTCGAATTCACATTCTTCTGGGGTGATCTCCTGGATCGAGCAGACGTCCAGTATATGAGCATTAGGTTCGGCGGGCTGATTCCCCAACCTAAAAATGTTGAGTTCAATCGTCATATTTCCAAAAGAGAGGTTCATCGAACCATTGCGACAATTGATCACAGCATTTGAGGTTGCAAGGAATGGGCGACCGAGTATCACCGGAATTTGATTCCGGGGGTTAGCTACAGGCTGTGTGTCTAATACAATGAAGTCAACGGGGAATATGAAGTCCCCGACTTTTATTAACACATCCACTAGCTCACCCCTAGGATGGGTGATCGATCGGTCGGCCATTTGGAGAGTGCAGTGCTTGGGTTTCAGCTCTCCAACGCCTAATTGCTCGTATACTGAGTACGGAAGCAGGTTAACACTGGCACCAAGATCTAATAGTGCGCGGTTGATGTTCATATCCCCAATAGTAATAGAAATCATAGGACAGCCAGGGTCCTTCCGTTTTTGTGGTAAAGATTGGGTAAGGGCATCACTCACAGCACTAGCCAAGAAAACTTTCTTGGGTACCTGAGACTTCCTCTTTTTCGTGCACAAGTCCTTTAAGATTTTCGCGTAGGACGGGACTTGTTGGACAGCATCTAAAAGAGGAATGTTAATGTTAACCTGCTTAAATAACTCCAGAATCTTCTCCATCTGAGGATTTTGTTTATTAGACCTCAACCGGTTTGGAAATGGAACATTTTTAAAATTGGTTGAGTCTAATGTTGGAGGAGGAGATTGTGGAGTTGGAACGGATCCCAGAACAGGTGTTTTCGTGGAGTGAGAAGTGGGTCCGTTCAGAGCAGAAGAAGAGGAAGGAGAGCCTTGTGAAGAACGGAGAATAGGTTCAGAAGACGAAGAAGCGGGAGAAGAAGAAGAAGTAGAAGAAGAAGCGGCCGGGGTGTCATCGTTGATCCGTGTGCCAATGTTGTTTTGCAGCATCCTTCCCGATCTCAATGTGGTCACAGCACTCACATTATGATTCTGTTGTTCAAGAGCAACATGTACATTATGTGGGTGACCGGGATTTGGGAGTGGTTGGGACGGGAGCTTCCCCTTTTCTCGCTCGCTTAAGGCCGCATTCAGCTGTGCAATCTGGGCCTCGATGGTCTTGATGCTTTACCCGTGAGCGGCAGTGTGTTGCACTAAGGACTGAATGGAAGACTGGATGTTGGCGGTGGACTGAGTCGATTGTTTAACGAACGCCTCCAGATTTCGTTCGAGTGAGGAAACCTTATCGTTGTTTGATGGAACAAAGTTGTTTGGTGGAAAAGAATTGTTGGGTGCAAAGTTGTTCGTCTGATTTTGGAAAGGTTGGGGTTGGAAGGGCTGCTGAAACTGAGTTTGTTGTTGCGCTTGTTGTTGCGGCGGAGGGGGCCTTTGGAAATTGTTGCCTTGGAATTGATTCTGATTCTGATTCCAGGCGAAATTGGGGTGGTTCCTCCGACCGGGATTGTAGGTGGAAGAGTATGGATCATTCCTCGGTCTTTGCTGAAATACAGCATTAACCTGATCCTGTCCTTGCGAGGGTGGATTGTAAGGACACTCTTCGGTTAAGTGAGAAGGATCGGAACAACAAGCGCAGATGGTACGAAGGGGAAGAGCAGGGGCAGGAGCAGGAGAAGAAAATTTGCTCTCTATTGCTTCAAGCTTTCTCGTTATTGCAGCCATTTCAGCTTTCATCGCAATAGAGACATCAAGTTGGTGAATTCCTACCCTAGACTGACCAGTAGAAGTGGAGGTAGAAGAAGAAGAAGTCGGTCTGGTGCTCTCCCATTGTAGCGTTTGCTCCGCAGGATCGTCAAAGAACTGCCACGCTTCCTCGTCAGATTTCGATAGGAAGTGGCCCTGACAGATGGTTTCCAACAACTGCTTCGTTGCTGGGTTCAGGCCCTCGTATAAGGTTTGGCAAAGTTGCCATTTCTCTATACCGTGGTGAGGACACTGAACAAGAAGGTCTTTGTACCGGTCAAAGCACTTCCAGAAGGGTTCAGAAGGAAGTTGAGAGAATTGGTTGATTTCATTTCGAATCCTTGCGGTTTTATGATTCGGATAGAATATTTTTAGAAACGCTTTAACAAACTCGTCCCAGCTGGTTATTGAGTGGGAAGCGGTGCTATACAGCCATTTTTCAGCAAGATCGCATAAAGTGAATGGAATGACCCGTAGACGTATAGTATCGTCCGACAGTTGGGTAGTTTTCATCATGGAACACACGTTTTGAAATTTATTGATGAAGATATAGGCATCTTCAGATTCAAGCCCATGAAATCGTGGAAGCATGTTGATGAAGTGGGGCTTAATTTCAAAATTATCCCCATTGGCCGGTGGAAGAGAAAGGCAGGTGGGAAGTGCAGAACGGGTGGGATAGAAACGATCCTGGAGCGCGATTCGCTGCGGCGCTACAACAGGCGGTGGTGGTGGGTTATTGATCTCTGTAGGAGGTGGAGCCAATCCAGGGGTAGTCAAAGAGATATTCGGATTAAATCCTGACATCGCGGAAGAAGAGGTTGGTGACAGTGAAGGTGAAGATGTATGAACAGAATTCCGGTCAACGTCGGAGTTGGCCGGCAAAGGAAGGGGTGAAAGAGGAGTGGACGGAGTTTCGACGTCTGAGTCGATCGCGTAGTCGGTAGCGACTAACGTAACGCGGACTAGGAGGGCGCTAGTGTCCCGAGTCCAAGCGGACATACACTAAACGAGTTTAGTATAGTCAAAGCGGAGAAGGTGAGGGTAAGAAAACGTCAATGGAGAAAAACGATGGGTGGAGGGTAAAAAATGGATTTGGCGACAAAGGGCAAGTTTTTATAAAAGTTTTTGATTTTTTCCCTTTTTTTTAGAAAGATCTTTACAGAAATATGTACGGACTTACGGCTTTAAGCAATCACAAATAAGATATGCACAATCTCACCTAGATCTAGGGTCACCTAGGTCTACTAGACAGCTCCTAACTGTTCCAGAGGGCTAGAAATAGGACCTCAAACCGCCTCTTCTCCGTCTAATGCGGCCAGATAAGTGCCAGGTAAGTGGGAGGTTGTCCAATGCTTTCGCGAAGTTCGTTAATTAAATAACCACTTGCCTTCGTCACACTTGCCTAGGCACCGCAAAAGTCAGATAGGATAAACGGCCGATGCCTGTAACTAGTCCTCTGTCCTATTGAGCGCGAAGTCCTTAGGGCTGAGTCTAGTATTTTTTAATTTTAACAATGGTCAATGCATATGCTTTTTGTGATTTTTGGGGTCCTGGGAAGGGTGATGAAATCCCCACCCAATCTGAATTGGTTTCAAGCCCCTTAAGTCCGTATTAATGAATGCAAAGTGATAACAAATCAACTGCAAATAATTTTTATTTTTAGCGCGGCGCAAAGAATCCTGCACAAAAATAGTTTATTGGAAGGGGGAAGAGAGTTTGCGCAAAGAATGCTGCAGAAAACACAGTTTATTAGAGTCCAGAGGAGTGGGAGAGAGGAGAGAGACACTTACAGGGAATATGGAACCCTGAGGCCACCAAACGGCCGCGGTTCCGCGGCAATAGGGCTCTAATGCCGCGGTTCCGCAGCTATCTTGTGGAATTGGGGCTCCAGTTTTGTTGGCTGGGTTCTGTTGGGTGTCCTCTTCTGTTCTAAAGCCCCTGAATCTGGAATTGCTTACTTTAACTGCTCCAGAATCTCATAGTAGACCGATTGCTTCGTTTTGATCCATCGCGGTGTAGCCGCGAGATGTGGGTCTATCTTCCCACGTCTTTAGCACTGAACTCGAACTCCGTATTATCCTGTACACTTGCACAAAAACTAATCAAAAATAACAAGATGATTTTTTTACAAAGTATATATATTTTTTGTTTTGTTTTTCGGTTATATTCATAAGTTAACCCGAAATTACACAAAGAAATAAACTACCGTCTCCCCGGCAATGGCGCCATTTGATTGTTAGCGATTCTGCGTGTTCAAGTTTAGTTAATTACCGCAATCAAGACGGTTTCGCTTGTAGCTAGTCGGTTGAGTACGGGTCGTCCGCAGGGAGATGGGAATCTTTTTCTAAGTGTTTTAACGAGTTAAGTCCAGTTTTTCCAGATTTTGTTATGATTAATTAAGTGTTAAAATGATATGTAAAGAGAGCTTGTTAGGGTTAGGATTAGGTTAGTTTGAGTTAGGAGTCGCTCACCTCTTTCGTTGCCACTCTTAATATCGGTGTTACGGTAATCGGAAACAACGGGGATTAGCACGACTAGGAAGGAACTTGCGAGTATAAGCTAGGCTTTCCAACGCATAAGTTCTTCCTTTTGGTGCTTGTCCGTCCGTTCTTGGCTCTTAACCATAACCTCCGGTTAATTCAACCACAACCGGTCTCACTACGGAATCACCGCTATCATGTAGGATGGGATGCCGTAAGGAGCGGATTGTGGTTCAATTAACGGGAGTCGATTTAAGATGTTGGGCAAGGAAAGAGTGAGAGAGATTTCCTTCTCTCAAACTTCCCTTATCCTACCCTAACAAGTATGAAACTACTCACACATCATAATGAAAAGAAAACAAAACAAAAGAGGAAGATAGAAAGAAAGAGATTAGAAGATAACAACTAGTTATTTGCGACCTCACCTTAGCAAGGATCAAGCGTAAGCATCATGGTTGTTTTAAGGATAAAGGAAAAGAGAAAAGAAAGAAATAACAACAACTAAGTTAACAAATGAAAATTACAAGCAATAATAAGAGAACAAGACAAGCATAATAATAAAAGGAACTTCTTTATTCATCATTCTTCACTCACAAAAGCTCACTACAAGTTTTTCAATGGAGAAGAGATGAGAAGAGGAAGAAGAACAAGTATTCTAAAACCTAGAAAAATACAAGATTATGCACCCCTTGGCTTTACAAGGTTCTGGGGTATTTATAGGCTGGAAAATGAAAACCTAGGGCAACATTCAGAACTAAAATGAAAAGACCAAAACACCCACAAAAATTGGTCAACTGCCGCCACTATACGGCCGCGGTTCCACGGCCTAAGCCTGCTTATGCCGCGGAACCGCGACCCTTTAGTGGAGTTAGGTGACCAATTTTTGTAGAGTTCCCTGGTTTGCTGTGCCCATGAGTCTGGTATATATCTTTTCTCAGATTTTCCTCACGATTTTTCCAGAATTTCTGTTGAGCAAAAGGTGATTTGATGTGGATCTTTTTGTCATGATTTCCTCGAGCTCCGTGTAGATTTCTTGGATCTTGTGTTGCCATTGAGCCTTGTGCATGAAAATGACATTGATTTGCCATTTTTTCTCTTAAACTGGTGTGTGGCAACAGACGGATAAAGAGCGGAGATCCGTATTTTATTTGTGGTTGGCAGGAACCCGGGTTTTGTCGTGTTTTTCCATGAATTTCACCGTTTAGAGCCGAGAACCTGTATTCTGCAATTGACTAGCAAACACGGCTCAAGAGTACCTACCGATATGCAATGTGATAAAAATTGGGCGGTATGAAAATGCAAAAATTTGATATGAACAAAGGGTAATGAAATCCCCACCCAATCTGGATTGGTGTTCAAGCACCTTAAAGTCAAATTAAAATATGCAAAGCGGTAAACACAATCAAACACTTGCAAACAATTTTTTAGCGCGGCGCAAAGAGTCCTGCACAAGATCAATTTATTGGAGAAGGGGAGAAGTTTATGCGCAAAGAATCCTGCAGGCAAATTTACAGAGGAGATAATGGGTTGCAGAGAAGAAGAAAAGAAGCTTACAGAGGGGATTCGGGTTGCTGACGTCAGCAACCCGCGGCGGAAGTGCGGTCAAGGGCTGTTCAACGCGGCGGTTCCGCGGTCGTGAAAAAAGATCGGACCTCCAATCTTTTCTGTTTCTCTGTTACGGTCCTTCTCTGTTTGTTCAGATCTGCGGTTTTCTGTTTCGCTCTCTGGATATTTCCAGATCCGAACTCGTTCGACGATCCTGCAAAATTCCAACGAAAATACCCTTCACAAAATAACAAGATGATAAATTATATATATATATATATATATATATATTTCCAGTTTTTATGATTTTTCAATTTTATATTAACCCGAAATTGCAAAAAGAAAATAACACGCCATCCCCGGCAACGGCACTATTTGATTGATCTCAAAGAATATTTATAACCGCAATCAAGAACGGCGTCGCTTGATAGCTAGCCGGTGAGTACGGGTCGGTCCACAGAGATTTTGTGAATTTCCTAATTGCTCTAACGAGTTAATTCCGATTGGTGTCGGATTGATTAAATCTAAAAAAACTAAATTAATCTAGATCTAAATCTTGCTAGGGTTAGGTTTAGGTTAAGTTTGGAAATGCAAAGATTTCCTCACCGCTTTCTATACCCAAATTAAGATCTATTAGGTGTTATGGTAATTATTAATAAAGGGGATTGGTACCATCGGAAAGAAACGGTTTTCCTTTCTCTAGGTTCTTGTCCTTCCTTTCTTAATCCTTACCCTAACCTCCATGGAAGACACGCTCAACCGGGCCTTTATACTACGGTATCACCGCTACCTCGTGGGATATGGTGCCATAGGGAGCGGTGTGTGCATGTATGCATGGAGTCCTATAAAAACGTGTGATGGGCAAGAAAGGGGTGAGAGATCTTCATCTCTCAAGCCTTCCCCAAAGCTTACCCTAACAAGCGAGGAGACTACTCGCTCATTAGGGAATTTAAAAACATTTCTAAACTATCTATCTAGGACAGAGAATTAAAGATCTAACTAGGACAGATAAGAAATCTATACTAGGGCAGGAAAATAAATTTAACTAGGGCAAGAATTGAAAATAAAACTTACTCCTAATTTGATGCACTCTTCATTCTTCACAGAAATTTACAGATCTGAATTTTTGAGATTTACAATGAGGCACAAGAAGAGGCATACCTCAAAAGAGGTATTAGGGCTTCTATTTATAGATTCATAGAAACCCCAGGTTTACAATCGACGCATATCTGCTATTACAAAAATACCCCCAAAGAAAAAGACCTAGTCAACGCTCGCAGCCGCTTCTGGAATTTCGCACCGAACTTGGGCTACGTGGCCGCGGATCCGTGGCCAAAGCCCACGTTTGGCCGTGGTTCCGCGGCCGTATATGGGCTTTATGGGCTCATTTTTCCTGGGGTTGTTCTGTTGCATTATTACTTCTATTTTCTTCAGTTTGTTCTTTTGAATGTCTTCTGGTTCTCTTCCAGATCTCCACAGTGAATAATTGTAGTGGACTTTTACCGTTGCTTCGTGACGAAGTCTTGAACCTTACGCTGCCTTGTTCTTTGTGAACTGATCTTCGTTATTCTCCAAATTGTAGGCTTGATCAAGATTCTTTCATTTGTCGGTCGTAGTCTCACTTTGTATCATCTTTTTCATCAATTTCACTGTTTTTATTCCAAGAACATGTAACCTGCAACTAAGTAGCAGACATGGGTCAAAAGCACCTGTTTATTTGTAAACTGAATAAGAATGGGGAATAACATAATGCAAAATTATAGTATGAACAGATATTCTCTGTTAAACAGAGTTGTTGGATCAAAAGTTCAATGGCGATGATAAAATAATAGAATTAAATTCTATTAGGAGAAAATATCTCCATAATCTTTCTATGTGAGAAATATATTTTCAGTTGGATCAAATATCCAATAATAGAATTGAATTTTATTTTGGGAATATATTTGAGCAATCTTTCTAAATAAAGAAAGATTGCTCTCTGTAAAACAGAGAGCTCTTGAATTAAAAATACAATGGTGATTAAAAATCACCGCTTAATAGAATTAAATTCTGTGTATAGGAAAATATTTCCTCAATCTTGTTAAAAACAAGAAAACATATTCCGTGAAACAAAAATCACTGGATCTAAGATCCAACGGTGGATAAAATCCCCCGAGCAAATTTTGAGACCAATTAAATTGATTGGTATCTCTCAAATGATAGATTTTCTCAAACTAATTAACAATTTTCCTCTAGTATATAAAGGGCCCGGGACTTCAAGTCTCAGAGGACACCACAGACACAGAGATATAGAGGACTGACCCCATAAGTTTCTCTACAAAATGAAAACAGAGAATTTAATTCTCAAAGAAGAAAAAGATCTCCCTCCTTTCAAACTCTAGATAAAGAAAAACACAGAGATCAAAACATCTCCTTTACCTAAATAAGAGTTTAACCCTTCTCAAAGAACTTAGTTCTTTCTCTGGATCTAAGATCCACAAGACAAGTCTCCCACAAGTTGAGAATTTAATTCTCATCGGGAAGATCTTGTTCTTGAGAATAAAAAATTCAGGAGAGAACATGGAAAAGATGGAGTCTATAATACTCCAGAAACTTAGTTCCTTCAAATCAAGAACTTAGTTCTCAAATAAACTCAATCCCAGATCCTCAAAATAAAGATCTTGGTGATTATTAATGGTAAAAATGCCATTAACAGATATTCAATCTCTAAAAAGAAAAAGAACACAGCGCCTCACGTAAAAAACACGTGAGCGCCTAAAAGATCCCTCCCTAACAGAAGCCTAGCGCCCCACGTGCTTCCCACGTGGGCGCCTAAAGCAGAAGGGCATCGCCTCACGTGAAATACACGTGAGCGCTGAGTAAAGTGCTTAACACTTCATACGCAGCCAAAATGGCTAAGTGCCTAGCACTGATTGGGCAGCGCCCAGCGCCTCACGTGAAACACATGTGGGCGCCCAACAAAATAAACGAGACAGCGCCTCACGTGCTCCTCCTGTGGGTGCCATACAAAAGTGCTCAACACTATACATATTCAGTCAAAATGACTAAAGTGCTCAGCACTTATTGGGAAACACCCATGTTTGAGTGCCTCACATGATACAAATGTGAGAGCCAGAGCTCCAAACAAATGCTTAGCACTTCTGCAAAAAAGGAAAAAAGGGGCTGAGCAAACAGAACCCAAATAAGTTCTTAGCACTTTTGAATAAAAAAAAAAGACAAGACTGAGCAGACCAAGCACGAATTGGCTAAGTCCTTCTGGAGTAAATTTCAGCTGAGCCCAAATGCTCTGTTTTTGGATCTCAACTAAAATTTGATGATCTTTAAATGTTGCTAAGTTGATCTTAGTCTCAAATAGGACTAACGTATTCTTAGTAAAAAATAAATCGAGCCCAAATGCTCATATATTTTTGTTGATCTTATCTCAAACTAGATTAACGGTCCTTAAATAAAAAAAATATTTTTGAACTAAAGGAACATTTAACCCAAGTTCAAAACCCAAAACCAAAACTCAAATATACGGATTTGGACTAATCCGTGCTCTATAGGCGACGACATAAACTAGTATCCGTATACAATCCA
Organism: Agapanthus africanus; assembly: GCA_030015575.1. NCBI lineage: Eukaryota > Viridiplantae > Streptophyta > Magnoliopsida > Asparagales > Amaryllidaceae > Agapanthus > Agapanthus africanus. Next base: position 533,575,311 of record JASDDO010000010.1, read on the forward strand.
CGAGCAACCAAAACAAACAAAATACACATGACATGAAGTGAAATGCTGGAGAATGAGAAAGTGGTTATTGTAACGCAGTAACGTAATTAACTGTAGGGGCTTGCGCCTACAGGGAAGAGCATCTCCATAATAAAAAAAACCCCTTAAAAATGAGGGGGGATCTGATAAAGTCTGCTACAATGGTCGCATCTATCCAAACCTCCGATATACGGTGCCATAAATCAACTTGGAATTTTTGGAAAGGTAGGTGGATAAGTCCAAATAGTATATGCCCCCAAATTCAGGCTAGACGTCTCCGCGTCTCAGTCCAGCTTTCGGCGGTAAACATATTTGTTCTCACAATATTTGAACGTAACTGAAGAGCTAAGCTCTGTTAAAATTTAATGAGGCAGCGCCTCACGTGCTCCCCATGAAGACGCCAGCGCCAGTGCCAACCCTTTAGAATTGAATCCTATGGCGGCACCGCACGTGAAGCTCACGTGGACGCCAATGTGCAAAGCACAGGAGCGCCTATCATATATAAGAATTAAATTCTTAAGTGGCGCCCACGTGCACAACACGTAAGCACCAGTGCCCAAGTTAAAATCAGTAGAATTAAATTCTACAGGGGGATATTTTCTTAAAAACCGGGATACTCTCAGTTAAACAGAGCCGTTAGATCAAAATCCAATGGAGATGATAAATTATCAGAATACAGAATTAAATTCTATTAGGAGAAAATATCTCCTAAATCTTTCTAAGTGAGAAAGATACTTTATGTTGGATCAAAAATCCAATGATAGAATAAAATTCTATTTTGGGAATATATTTTCTCAATCTTTATAAACAAAAATGATTGCTCTCAACAGAGAGCCATTGGATTAAAAATCCAATGATGATTAAAAATCACTGTTTTACAGAATAAAATGCTGTACATGGGAAAATATTTTCCCAATCTTGTTAAAAACAAGAAAATATATTCTGTAAAACAGAAATCATTGGATCAATGATCCAACGATGGATAAAATCCCCTGAACAAATTGGAATCTCTAAATGAGAGATTTTCTCAAAACTAATTAACAATTTACCTTACTATATAAAAGACCCGAGACTTCAAATCTCATATAGAGGGAACCCCCCATAAGCTTTTGCAAAAATACAGAAGGCTCTAAAAAACAACAGAGAATTTAATTCTCAATAGAGAAGAAGATCTTCCTCCTCTCAAACCCTAGGTAAAGAAACCACAGAGATAAAAACATTTCCTTTACCTATCATATCATATCTAAGAGTTTAACTCTTCTCAAGAACTTAGTTCTTTCTCTAGATCTGAGATCCACAAGACAAGTCTCTCATAAGTTAAGAATTTAATTCTCATTGGGAAGATCTTGTTCTTGAGAATCAAAGATTCAGAAAAGAACTAAGAAAAAGAAAAAGAACATATCCTATAAGAATTCAATTCCTATGAAAATATGGTTTAACCCTAAAAAGAAAATTAGTTCTTATCAAAGAAAAAACATAAGAATTTAGTTCTTAAAGAAAACTTGATCCCAGATCTTCAAAACAAAGATCCTGGTGATGATTAATAGTCAAAATGTCATTAACAGAGATTCAATTTCTGAAAAAAGAAAAGAACTTAGCACCTCACGTGCTTCCCACATGGGCGCCCCCAACAGCGCCCAGCGCCTCACGTGAAAAACACAAGGGCGCTCAAAGCAGAAGGCCAGTGCCTCACGTGAAATACACATGAGCGCTGAATAAAAAGTGCTTAGCACGTCATATACAGGCAAAAAGGATAAGTGCTTAGCACTGATTGGGCAGCGCCCAGCGCCTCACGTGAAACACACGTGGGCGCTTAACAAAATAAATGGGATAGCGCCGCACGTGCTCCTCACGTGGACACCATATAAAAAAGTGCTTAGCACTATTCAGTCAAAATAACTAAGTGCTTAATACTGATTGGGCAGCACCCATAACTGAAGGCTTCACATGATATCCATGTGAGCGCCAGAGCTTTAAACAATTACTTAACACTTTTGCATAAAAAAAGGGGGGCTGAACAAATAGAGCACAAATAAGTGCTTAGCATTTTTGAACGAAAGAAAAAAAAAGACTGAGCAGACTAAGCCCAAATTGGCTAAGTCTCTCTGAAAGGTTTTCTTACAGCTGAGCCCAAATGCTCTGTTGTTGGATCTTAAATAAAAATGATCTTTAAAATTTTGCTAAGTTGATCTTAGTCTCAAATAAGACTAACGTATTCTTAGCTAAAATAAATTGAGCCCAAATGCTCACATATTTAAGTTGATCTTAATCTCAAACTAGATTAACGATCCTTAAATAAAACAAACCCAAATATAAAATGATTTGGACTGATCCGCATCCTATGGGAGACGACATAAAATATTCTCCGTATACAATCCACGGGCAACCCAAAATAAAACAAACAACACACGACACGAAGTGAACTGCTGGAGCAGGAGAAAGTAGATATCGTAATTCGGTAACGTAATAAACTGCAGGGGCTTGCGCCTACAGGGAAGAGCATTCCCATAATTAAAACCCCTCACAAATGAGAGGGAATCTGATAAAGTCACGCTACAACGGTCGCGTATGTCCAAACCTTCGATATATGGTGCCATAAATCAACTTGGTATCTTCGGAGAGATGGATGGATAAGTCCAAATAGCATCTGACCCCAAATTCAGGCTAGACGTCCGAACGTCTCGGTCCGGTCATTCGGCGGTGAACAGATTTTGGCACGCCCGGTGGGACCTTTTCCTTTTTCCACTCCACACTTCGTGTGTCGTGTTTCGAGAACAAAATAGCGGTTTGCTATGGTTGTCCTTGGATTCAAGGTACTAAAACTTGGTGTCTTGCTCCTGTGTAGAAAATCAATGGCTTCTCAATGCACTGCATGCAACAGTAACTCTCGCACCATTCTAACTGGAGGAGTGACCTATGGGCCCAACGTGGCCTCTATTTTTTCGATGCCTGTGGGAAAAGTCACACAAGCTACTACTGGATTGTTCTCTGGGATCATGCTCTTACCTGTGAGTTTCGGTGCCTCAGCGCTGCAAGAAGAAGCTCCTAAAAGACCGGTTTTCGATCGACTAGCAACCACAACGGCCCATTTCAACGGGCCATCCAAATCTGGCGTCTCAGTCTTCAACAGGCCGAGCAAGAACTCAAACGGGCATGCAAAGAAGCTCATGATACCTGAACGGGATACCCTAAAACGGCCAGCCCTCCTAACTCCTACTACATGCGAAGTCGTCAAAAGTGCTTCCCCCATCAGAATGTCAGTCTTCGAAAGATTGTCCGGCCCTCCTCAAACCTTAACAAGGACGTCGGTCTTCAACAGACTGACACCAATTGCAGCTCCTCAGCAAAACCAAAAGCGTGATGAAGCCGCTTTCAAAACTAAGGCGGTCCATTCAAAAAGTTACGCTCGACATCGCCACTGGTGCCGAGTGAGAGAAGCTGGGGGCAACTCCCCCTCTGGACTCACCTCACCATCTCCAATGGTGGAAGTCGACGCTTCTGTTCTAACCGGGAACAATTTTGATCCACTTAAGAGGGTGCGCAAAAACTTTCCCACGGCGGTGCTAAGGAAATCACCCCCACCTGCAGAAGTTACAGTGCAGGCAAAGCCGGAGCGGCCTCATCAGTGGCTTTCCTCACAAATTCATAGGGTCTGGCAGAAAGTCCAAGACTCTGTGATCGATGAAAATCACTCTCGTCGACCAAAGAAATCGAAGGTTCGACAAGAAAAAGACCAATCATTTGCCATACAACGGGGGAATTCTTCTAAACAGGCGCCTGTCACAACGGCTCCTTCAACTCCAATCTCCCATAAAAGAACAAGGCTGGAGAAAACTCTACCGCCCACAGCAAATTCCAAAGGCGGTGGATCCAAACACCCCAAGTCTCGGGGCATTATCGTCCATACGGTCTATATGACCAAAGGGCAAGAAGGGAGCCGTGCTTCGGTGAGTCACCGACCGCAAACTCAGTCGCTGACAAAGGCTCAGGAGCAACAAAAAAAGCTCCAGGAAATGATGAACAAGATGACATCTCTCACTGGACAGAAAAAAAGTCCGGACAAAAAGGCCGAACAACGCCAAGAGCAAGAGACCGATACAGAGCTTCTGCAAAGGGTGCTCGAGAGAAAAGACAAAAAGGCCACTGAGCAAGCTTCTAACATGAAGCAAATGGCTATCTTATTCTAAGACATGGTTGGAATGATGATCCAGCCAGAACCACCAGCCGAAGATCCGCCAATAATCATCGACAATAACAGAGGGGAAACATCAAACCCTCCTCCGGCCTTGTCAGCGGCCACGGAGGAAACGATCTCCAAGGCCGCACTTGATGATTACATTGCTCAACAAATAAGAGCTCATCAAGCTAATGAAGCTGCTGGCTAAATCGTCAGAACCGGGCGACCATATCAAGGCTGGTATGATCAAATCAAGTACCTGCCGGGGTATACGATCCCCAAGTTTCATGCTTACAAAGGAACAAGCAACCCTCACCAGCACGTCCCACAATTCAGAGCTTTGTGCGAAAACACTGGAGGCGACGAAAAATTGTTGCTTTGCCAGTTCGTTGGCAGTATGTCGGAAACGGCCTTTGAATGGTACCCGTAGCTCTTAAATGACTCTGTGAAAACATTTGCAAAGATGGAACTGCTGTTCATACAGCGTTTCGCTAGCATGAGTGAACGTACTCCAATCACGACATTAATCAATACCAGGGTAAAGACAGGAGAAACCTGGGTCCAATACGCGATTCGGTGGCGGAACCCGTGGTCTAAATGCGAACGGCACATTGAAGAATCCCCTGCCGTGGGCATGTTCATCGGGATCCTTGATCCTCAAACAACTGTGTCCCAGTTCATGATATTCTTCAAACCAACCACCTTCCAGGCTCTGATAGATAAACTGGACCAAATGGACCAGATGGGCCATGGGCCTTCCTCCTCAAATAAGGACTCTCGAAATAATAAGGGTAAAGTGAAAGCGGTCTTCGTTGCCAATACGCAAAAACAACCGAGTGGCCCAAAACCAGTTGCTCGCCAAAACAACACGCGTCCGCGCCTATCCTTGGAGGAAAGACTAGGACGTGCTTACTCATTTCCCCGCGACAAGACGTGAAGACTACTTGAATTGGCAATGCATAATAAACTCATCACATTGCTAGACACGAGGCGTCCACCGTAATGTAGGGTGTTTTTCGTCACCCCATTGAGATGGGAATACGCGCGCGCTGGTCAGGCGTACTACAGATTCCCCCTGCCTAGGGTAGGCCGGGGTTTATTGATTGTGGGGATCCGAATCTCCGGCAGCCATGGACTAAGCTTCCGTTAATTACCACTAGCCTTTGGAGCGAGGGAACCTCCGATTGACGGGTTAAACTTATCATGCGAACTCAATGTGCAGTGTACGTGTGTTTTATTTTGGAGGGGGCTTGGATATATCGGGAGCCATGCAGAGTTTTACGGGGGTCCCGCTACCCGGATAGCGGGCTGGGGGTCAAGAGGGTTAGCAGCCCCCTTGCGGGGTGTGGGGCAGCTACCCGGCCCAAATTTTTTGAGAGGGACAGTGTTGTAGAGTATGTGTGTGTGTGTGTAAAAGGAAAGGGCATCCAAAGGATGCGTGGGGGCCAACGCCTCACGTGCATGGCACGCAGGCGCTGGGCGCTAGCGCTCTGGGCACTGGGCGCACCACGTGCTCGACATGTGGGCGCTAACGCACGGGGAGCTGGGCACACCACGTGCTCATCATGTGGGCGCTAACGCACGGGGTGCTTGGCACACCACGTGCTCGTCACGTGGGCACAAGCGCTCTGGGCGCTGGGCGCACCACGTGCTCGGCACGTGGGCGCAAGCACTCTGGGCACTGGGCACACCACGTGCTCGACACATAGGTTCCAGCGCACGGGGCGCAGGGCGCACCACGTGCTCGGCACGGGGCGCTGGGCGCACCATGTGCTCGGCACATGGGCGCAAGCGCTCTGGGCGCTGGGCGCACCACATGCTCGGCACGTGGGCGCTAGCGCTCTGGGCGCTGGACGCTGGGCGTCAAACAGAAAGGGGACTTTGGTCCCTGCACTGGAAGCTGTGCTCCCGATTTGTGGAGTTAAACTCCTAAAAAAGTTTAGAAATGATCAGAGGGGGCTGCTTTGTTTCTCTTTTGGCTCTGGATCTTCTCAAGATGGGATTTTTGGAGATGGGTCTCCTCCTTCCTCCTCTGTTGGCCGGGTCTTGAAGAACAAGATGTATGAGATTTTAAAAATCTCTTATTTTTAAGATCTGATGGAAGATCTAAGCTCCCTTTGTGGGTTTTGTGGTAAAAAACTATTTAGTTTTGGAAAAAGAAGAGTAAAACTCTTGAGTTAATTGAAAAAGGGGAAGAAGGTTTAGAACCTTGATGAAGGAGCAGGAGGCACAAAAAACCCTAGTTTTTTTTGGGGAATGAAGAAGTATATTAGATATTTTCATCATGTTGCATTATATAGGCTTACATATTTACATATAGCCCCTTGGGCTCTACAAAATGGCATTTTGCCCATCTCATGGCTCATGTGCCATTTCTTTTTACACATAAGCCATGGGATTTACAAAAATTTGGCTTATTCCCATTTTGCATACATTCATGCATAAAAAACTGCATAAAAATTATTTATTACATGATCTATATTTTGGCATGGGGGAGGCTGGCCGCGGGCTCGACTTGGGCATGGGCCCGCTTGACCTGGGCTTGGGCCCACCTGGCTTGGGGTTGACCTTGACTTTGACTCGGTCAACCGGGGTGCAAATTTTGACCCCAACAAAGTGCCCCCCATCAATGAATGCACACCGCACATTTGAGTTGTGTGCACGAAATTGATGGATCTTGAAGTTGGACTTCGAGGTGGAATATCATTCAAGGGGCGGAGCATCATCCCGGGGAGCATGATTCCCGGGGATCAGAGCATCATTCCGATTTTCGGAGCATAATTCCAGGGTTCAGAGCATCATTCCGAAGAGTGAAGCATGATTCCAGGGGACCGGAGCATCATTCCAAAGAGCAGAGCATGATTCCAGGGGATTGGAGCATCATTCTGAAGAGCGGAGCATCTTTCCGATCAGCGGAGTATGATTCCAGGGATTGGAGCATGATTCCAGGGATCGGAGCATCATTCCGAAGAGCGGCAGACATTCTAACCGAAGCATAATTTCGATGCAAAGGTTGATTCCCAGGCGAAGCATAATTCCGACGGGGAAGGCAAATACTCTGAGGCGAAGCATGATTTCGATACGGGGTACATTCTGAGACGGAGCATGATTCCAACGCAGATCTTGTTGGCCGACTTGATTCCGAGACGAAGCATAATTTTGACAGGGAAGGCAGATACACCGAAGCGAAGCATGATTTCGATACAGGGTGCACATTGTGAAATGAAGCATGATTCCGACGCAGAGCTTGCTGGTTGACTTGATTCCGAGGCGGAGCATAATTCCGGCAGGGAATGTAGATATCCCGAGGCGAAGCATGATTTCGGCATGGGGTAAATTCTGGGATGGAGCATGATTCCGCCATAGAGGTTGTTGGTTTGATTTGATTTGGGTTGACATCAGCATCGCTATACTGGAATATGGTACCAGAAGCGAATCATCATTTGCCATGAGAGGATTTGGGAATTGGTTTTGGTTTGGCATCTGCATTGCTGCACTGGAATAATGCCAGGAGCAACTCATCATTTGCCCCGGGAGGACTTAGAAACTGGTTTTTTTTGTTTGGCATCAACATCGCTACACTGGAATATGGTACCGGGAGCGAATCATCATTTGCGCTTGCTTATCAGGAAGCGATGGCTTAGGAGACAGGTTTTAGGTCCCTATCACCTAAGACTTTTCAATTTTGTATGCCGTAAGGGTCTTACAAAGCATTTTCTCCCTACGGGTCATAAGGATCCCGTAGGTGTAATTTCTCCTTAGGAGTCATGGGGACTCCTAAGTGTGTTGCTCCTTTGTGAGTTGTAAAGATCTTACGCGTGAATTTTCTCCTCACAAAGTCGAGAGGACTTTGTGAGTGCATTTCATCTCTTTTTCACGAGTTTGCGCCCTTTTCGGTTTTCACAAACTCACCGGCAGTCCTGCCGTTTTTACTCACGGAGCCCTTTCGGGTTTTCATCCGTGCCCATTTTGCTTGTGGACATACCCTTTTTTTTTAATAAATTTTCACCGCTGGTGGGACTTTGAATGTGGTCTCACCGGTAGGACTTGGGAGAGATTGGGATCGTTTTACGCCCGTGGATTGTATACGGTTTTGCAGAATGTATGATCCAGACCGTAGGGCCGGAAAATTTTTAGGACTTTGTTGGCGTCTGCATCACTGCACTGGAATATGGTACCAGGAGCGACTCATCATTCGCCGTTGGGGTATGGGATTTTGAATTTGGTTGGCGTCTGCATCGCTGCACTGGAATATGGTACTAGGAGCGACTCATCATTCGCCACTTGGGGATTTGGATTTTGGCCGGCGTCTGCATCGTTGCACTGGAATATGGTATCAGGAGCGACTCATCATTCGCCATTGGGGTATGGGATTTGGAATTTGGTTGGCGTCTGCATCGCTGCACTGTAATATTGTACCAGGAGCGACTCAACATTCGCCATTTAGGGATTGGAGAGCGATGGCTTAGGAGACATGTTTAGATCCCTATCGCCTAAGGCTTTTCAATTTTATGGGCCGTGAGGGTCCCATAAAAGCATTTTCTCCCTACGAGTCATAAGGATCCCGCAGGTGTATTTTCTCCTTAGGAGTCGTGAGGACTCCTAAGTGTGTTTTTCCTTTATGAGTCGTAAGGATCTCACAAAGGTTTTTTCTCCTCATGTATCGTGAGGACACATGAGTGGGTCTTCTCAATGGAGCATAATTCCAAAGGCGGAGACCATCTGCGTAACTGGTGATTGTGGTGGGGCATGGGTATGACGAGAATTATTTGAGCCCGTGGATTGTATACGGTAGCCAGTTTGGGGACCAACCGTAGGGCTGGAAGAATTTTGGGAAACTGGATTTTGGTTGGCGTCTGCATCGCTGCATTGGAATATGGTACCAGGAGCGACTCATCATTCGCCGTTGTTTTTTTTTTGTTTTTCCGCGATTGCTCTATCATTTCAGCTTTTCTTATCGCGAAGATCGCGATTGCCCTATCATTTCGGCTTTTATTCGCGGTTGCCCCATCATTTCGGCTTTTATTCGCGGTTGCCCCATCATTTCGGCTTTATTTTTCATCTTTATTTTACTCGCTGATTTTTATTGCGAGTTGCCCCATCATTTCGGATTTTATTTATATACGTATATATATATTTTTTATTTACACATTTTTACATCCCCAGTTTAACGACTTAGAGGTCGATTATTCCCAATTTAATGACATGGTGGTCGATTGTTTTCAGAGAAAGGCAGATGTCTGAGAGAATCAGTTTCACAAAAAACTTCGGTCTCCATTTGTATGAAATTGGCGGTCGCGGCTTGACTGTTTGTTAACACGCCTTTAGACAGTTCTATCTCTCTTGCCTGGTAATGCTTTTCGACCCAATCTTTGAAGACGAAGCAGTCCTCAATGGCATGACCTATCACTCTGAGATAGGGGCAGTATTTGGGGTCGTCGGTCATATTCGCTTCCTGCGGTCTTTTTGACTTTGGCAGTTGTAGACCGTTCCTCAGGGCGTCTTTGAATATTTTACGGATTTTGTCCCTTCTGAAGGAATAGACCTTATCCAGCTTCTCTTTCAGTGGCGTCTTTGAATATTTTACGGATTTTGTCCCTTCTGAAGGAATAGACCTTATCCAGCTTCTCTTTCAGTGGAGATTCTCCTCCCTCTCCAAACATTGGCTTCCGAAGCTGGTTGGCGTTAGGCCCGCTCGACCCTTGCTTATTTCGGTTAGCCGAGGCATTAAAAGATTCAGTATCGTCGGAATTTCCTCCTTTGCAATTTTCGTCCTTTCGGTTTCTTCAGGACCTATTGTTATTTTGGGAGTCAGAAGAGGACTCCTTCTTTGAGCGTTCCAACATCTGGACTTTCCTGATCAGCTCTTGGAATGTTTTGAGACCCGCGGTGCATAAAAACGGGTCCATCCAATTGTTGAGATTTCCGACGAGGAGACTGACAGATTGGTCCTGCTCTATCGGCGGTTCGCATTTGACAGAGAGATTGCGCCATCGGGTTATAAAATCCGTGCTGCTTTCGTTGTTCTTTGGCTTGGTCCTTACAAGGTCGGCGATGGTGATCTTATCGCTAACGCTCATGAACCTCTGCCGAAACAGAGACTCCATTTGTACGAAAGTTGTGATGAAGCCATCCGGTATGCTCGCGTACCAGTCGAAAGCAACATCGGACAAGCTATTAACGAACTGGCGGAGGAGAAGCGTGTCATTGCCCCCAGTATTCCCGCATGAGGCTTTAAAGTGGGCGATGTGCTGATTCGCATTTCCCGTCCCATCGAATCTTCCGAATTAAGGGATGACATAGCCGCTAGGAAATTCTACCAGATCATACTGAGCAGGATATGGTCTCCCACTACTGCTGATATCTTTTTGCGCTTTGGCTTCGGCTACCAAGGTTTTTACTTTGTTGGCAACCAAATCCATGATTTGATCTTGAGTTAGCGGGCTACTGTCATCGGTAGCCAAGACATTTCCCGGGATAGGATGCGACTGATTTTCATGCGGTCTGCCCACTTTTGGATTTGAGGGAACGGGCGTCGGCTGTTTCGGGACACAGTTTCCCGGTTCATGAGAGCCCTGAGTCTGATTGGGCGGCTGAGAGGCAAGTTGGGCCGTGGGCTGTAAGACGACGTTTTTCAAGTCTTCAATTTTTGAGTAGAGCTTGGACATCTCCTTGTCTTTGCTTCTGAGCTGTTTTCGAAGCACTTGGAGAAGTTGCTGCTCTGCGTTCTTGGGATGGAAGATTGGCTCATCTTCGCTTTCCGAGCCCGACTCTATGAACCGAGGGCTCTCTCTGCCTATTAGCCTCACTGGGAGGATTTTCATCGCCCTCCGGAGGATGCTGGTCTTGAGAAGTGATAGCTATATTCACACCAGGTTGGATTCGAGATGTGGTGGCCCCATCCTTGCTTTTGCTGCGAAGGTTATCGCTGGGACGCGTGCCCACCATGTAGACAGTGTGGATAACACATTCAGCCATCCTTTCACCACTGGCAGCTGGTTTCGCGGAGCAGTCCGGGCTTTGTAAATTCATAAATTTTAACTTGGACGGAGCCCTAGCCCTTTTGTTGGCTCTGTATCTGAGCCGCTTCTGCCTCAGCTTCTCTGCCTTGAGCGCTTGGCAGGCTTCTGCTCTCCGCGTAGCTGCCGTAGGCTGAGTGATGGGGAGGTTAGAGAAGATACCCAATTGAGCAGTTGTCAGGGGCATCGCCGGAGCTTGCTCGAGATGCCCTGTTGCTTTGTTGGTGTTGATGGCCTTGCCCCCAGCTGGGGCCAAGGAGAGTCGTTCAAACACCGACTTGCGTTTGAGTTGGAGAACCTTCGAAACCACCACATTTGGCCTCTTGCCTTTCGAGACCGGTTTGTCCGTCACCGGGGCTTGAGGAGCTGGGATGGCGTTAGCTGACACGAACAGGATAGAGCCGAATGGTAGCGGAGCTCTTCCCATTGTCTCCCGAGACTGACCGGAAGGACTGCCCTGGCGTCCATCTTCATCGTGTAGGAGATGGGAGCTGTGTCGAGAGCTGAGCTTGTCCTTGGAGACATTTTTGCTGCGACGGGAGATTGCAATTTGAAATTTGTTAACCTGCATAAAGAAGCATGATTTCAGTACAGGCAGTCGATATGTATATTGATTGAGTTCGCATGAACGCTTAACCCGAAATATGGGAAGAGAGATAGGTCCCACCGGGCGTGCCAGAATCTGTAGGGTGTTTTTCGTCACCCCATTGAGATGGGAATACGCACGCGCTGGTCAGGCGTACTACAGATTCCCCCTGCCTAGGGTAGGCCGGGGTTTACTGATTGTGGGGATCCGAATCTCCGGCAGCCGCTAACTAAGCTGCCGTTAATTACCCCTCGCCTTTGGAGTGAGGGAACCTCCGATTGACGGGTTAAACTGGTCATGCGAACTCAATATGCAGTGTCGTGCTGTAGAGTATGTGTGTGTGTGTATGTATGTATGTATGTGAGTGTGTGTATATATATATAAAAGGAAAGGGCATCCAAAGGATGCGTGGGGGCCAGCGCCTCGCGTGCATAGCACACAGGCGCTGGGCGCTGGACGCACTACGTGCTCGACACATGGGCGCTAGCGCACGGGGCGCTGGGCGCACCACGTGCTCGGCACGTGGGCGCAAGCGCTCTGGGTGCTGGGCGCACCATGTGTTCGGCACATGGGCGCTAGCGCACGGGGAGCTGGGCGCACCACATGCTCGGCACGTGGGCGCTAGCGCACTGGGCCCTGGGCGCACCACGTGCTTGGCACATGGGCGCAAGTGCTCTGTGCGCACCACGTACTCGGCACATGGGCACAAGCGCTCTGGGCGCACCACATGCTCGGCACGTGGGCGCTAGCACTCTGGGCGCTGGGCGCATCACGTGCTCGGCACGTGGGCGCTAGCGCTCTGGGCGCTGGGTGTCAAACAGAAAGGGGACTTTGGTCCCTGCACTGGGAGCTGTGCTCCCGATTTATGGGGTTAAACTCCTAAAAAAGTTTAGAAATGATCAGAGGGGGCTGCTTTGTTTCTCCCTTTGGCTCTGGATCTTCTCAAGATGGGATTTTTGGAGATGGGTCTCCTCCTTCCACTTCTGTTGGCCGAGTCTTGAAGAACAAGATGTATGAGATTTTAAAAATCTCTTATTTTTAAGATCTGATGGAAGATCTAAGTTCCCCTTTGTGGGTTTTGTGGTTAAAAACTATTTAGTTTTGGAAAAGGAAGAGTAAAACTCTTGATTTAATTGAAAAAGGGGAAGAAGGTTTAGAACCTTGATGAAGGAGCAGGAGGCACAAAGAACCCTAGTTTTTTTGGGAATGAAGAAGTATATTAGATATTTTCATCATGTTGCCTTATATAGGCTTACATATTTACATATAGCCCCTTGGGCTTACAAAATAGCATTTTGCCCATCCCATGGCTCATGAACCATTTCTTTTTGCACATAAGCCATGGGCTTTACAAAAATTTGGCTTTATGCCCATTTTGCATACATTCATGCATAAAAAATTACATAAAAATTATTTATTACATGATCTATATTTTGGCATGGAGGAGGCTGGCCGCGGGCTCGACTTGGGCATGGGCCCGCTTGACCTGGGCTTGGGCCCACCTGGCTTGGGGTTGACCTTGACTTTGACTCGGTCAACCGGGGTGCAAATTTTGACCCCAACACGTAACTCGGCGACGTCAACAACCCTAACCACTGCTCCTATCACAGAATGGTGAACTATCCAATTGAAGATTGCTACGTCTTCAAGAACTGGTCGAAGACCAGTATCAACAGGGGAAATTCACATTGTCTGATAATTGGAGGGTAAACCCACCCCAGAAGCACACTCCAAAAAAGGTGGATGCGCAGGGGGTATCATGCTCACTCGTGGAAGAGACTCCATGGGAAGTCGTTATTTCAGAAAAAACCAAAAGAATGCTGAAGGATCTACAGGCATGTCCAACAGTCAGGTGGAAAAGCCTACTTGAACCCGAAATAATCGAAGGGATGTTAAAATCTCGTCCCGCTCCGAAAATTGTTGACAAAGGGAAAACCCCCTAAATCAAGCCTTCGAAGTCTTTGAAAAAAAGAAGAAGACCAAGAAGTCTGTGCAGCCTGCCGAGTATGACGACAAGCGCACAGATTTACAAAAATACATTGACGCGCTGGATGAGTACAACCAGAAGGCGCGGACACCGATCACGCTCGAAGAGTTCCTCAAGCATATTCTTGAGGACGAAGATAGTGACATCGATGAGGAAATTGACTCATCAGAAGACACCGAAGACCGTGTAGCAAGTTTCCATATGGTCTCCCATTTGTCGTTATATGACGAAGAAGCCCTCTCATCGTCAGAAAACAACGCAGAGAAACTGGGGCAGAATCGGCGCTAAAATTCCCGGAACTGCCAGAAAACCCGATCGAGAGGCTATTAAACGAAGCCTTTCGAAAAAGCAAAATTGACTGAGAACGCGAGACGTTCATATATGAAAAGGCTAAGTATCAGCGTCAGGCTAAAGAAGCTGCGGCGAGAACGAGTCGTAAAGTACTCCGACCAAACCAAAGCATACCTGCTACAAATAAGAGCAGGATCAAAATAGAAAAGTGGTTCGCCAAAGCCCTATCAATGGGATGAAACTGCCACCTCTCATAAAGAACACTCCTAGGGTCATAAGCCTCGATGGAGAAGAATCACATACAAACTACTGCCTATATCATCGGAGGGTCACCCACCCTACCGAAGAATGCGGTACCTTTAAGAAGTGGTGGCAAGGATATGTTTCCCATCAAAAACACTTCAAGAGGATGAAGTGTGAGCTCGTGCCCGTCAACGGCAAACTAGTGCGACAAACACAAAAACGACTGGCAACTGTCATATGGTTGGTACCAGTTCAGAAGGGGAAAACCCCAAGTTTTTACCTTTGGGAGCGATTCTGAGGACGAAACACCCCTCAGCCCTCTCTTCAAAGACCTCCCTTCCGAAAAAGAAGAGGAAGAGAAAAATTGCAAGAATATTTAGCTGTGTAACCGCACGCTGCCTGAGAAGAATCTCGGACCTACAAACAAAGTTTCGAGCAAAAAAGACAAAGTGAAAGAAAAAATCTCTGAGGAAATTTCCTTCGATGAAGGAGTTGTCAAAGAGCTCGCAGCAAGGGACCCGCCTAAGAAAAATAAGGTGGATTACAATGTCCTGGCACATCTGAGGAAAATACCCTCACAATTGACCTTTTGGATGCTATCCTCCTATCCAAAGAGGCACGCGATTATCTGATCAAAGATTACAAGAGCCTGATCAGTTCCAAGCTTTCCTTGCAGAGGAGAAGATGAAAGATGAACTGGCAGAGATCCACATGGCCGATATTACATTCGGTGAAAATGATCTCCTCCTCGGTACATGCGAGCATAATCTCCCGTTATACGTCACTGGGTACTGTCACGACATCAAGATAGGAAAATCCCTGTCGATAACGGATCCTCCGTTAACCTTTTCAACATGAGAGTGCTGAAAGAAATCTGCATGAACGTTCAGCACCTTGCCCGAGATAAAATTACCATCTTCGGGTTCGACTCACAGTCGTCACGGACGCTTGGCTCCATAATACTGACGCTATGCTTCGGGCTGCTCATCACTGACATCAAATTTCATGTCATTGACGCCAAGACTTGCTATAACGCTTTGCTTGACAGTCCTTGGTTACATGAGTACAACGTCGTCCCTTCAACACAATATCAGTGTATGAAGTATTTCAAAGATGGCTCGGAGTACATTGTCGCGGGAGAGCTAAATCCGTTCTCTGTAAACAAAGTCCAAAAATACGAAGACGCAAAATACTTCTTACCAGACTTCGAGGATACTGAAAGGTGCCACAAGCCGGAGGATAAACAAAATTCCATCGCCACTATCCCGATATTTGGGAGCGATACCGAGGAAGATGAAGAAATAGTCTACTCGGGACAACCGCAGAAAAAAAATAACAAGCCCAAACCATCTACTCCTATTTTGGTCTTTAGCAGCGACTCTGGGGACGATGCCAACACAGTGTTCTCCGTCCGTCCGTCAATGCAAACTTTTATCGGAACAAATCAGAGTCTATAAATTACAATGGCTCCGCCTCGGCATTACAAGGAACTTGATGCGCTCGATACATACAGCGTAAAAGAACTGCAAACCTTCTACGTGCCTCCTAGGCGAAGAGGTGAAAATGTGATCCTCTTCTACCAATCTATGGGGACTAAAGTAGAAAAAGAAGTATGGCATGGTGCTGATTTTGCACTCGACAGGCTTCAACTAATCCGTCTGCCAAGATATTACGTAGAGGGATTGAAAAGGATGTTAAGATGCCAAGGTGTACCCCTCGAACAAATTGCTCGACAAACCCAATTCTATAAAAATATTTGGGATATTCCCGGAACTCAATGAAAGAAGCCCAACAGGAAGATGGAGATAACTGAGCTGGGATGCGTTTGGTCCAAGAAGCGGGAGCAGATCTACAGTTGCCACAATGTAAATAGCTCAAGTGAAGGGAAAAATGCTCTTCCAAATAGACGTTGTTTCCCCAATAAAAGAGCAAAGCTCTGTTCAAAATTAATGAGGCAGCGCCTTACGTTCCTTCCACAAGGGCGCCAGCGCCGATAGGATCAAATCCTATGATGGCGCCTCACGTGCACCTCACGCGGGCTCCAGTGTGCAAAGCACAAAAGAATCTATTAGATTAAATAAGAGTTAAAACTCTCATATGACACTGCACGTGCTCCTCACGCGGGCACCAGTGCGCAAAGCACAGAATGCCCACCCTAAGAACTAAGTTCTTAAGTGGCGCCCGCATGCACAACACATGAGCGCCGACGCCTAGGTAGAATTAAATTCTACTCTCTGTTAAACAGATCCTTTGGATCAAAGATCCAATGGAGATGATAAATCATCAAGATACAGAATTAAATTCTGTTGGGAGAAAACATTTCCCAAATCTTTCTAAAATAAGAAAGATACCTTCGGTTGGATCATAGAATAAAATTCTATGCCCTCTGTGAAATAGAGAATGTAACACCCGAGCCCAATAATACTATTTATATTACTAGTTGAGGGTTATATATTGCTCTTTTCCAATTATTCTGTTTTTCTGGGGTTTATTGCTAAATTTTAACCGGTTAAGTCATGTTGGCACATAACAAATTTTAACTCCTAAAATGAAATTTAAATTGTCCATGTTGGCCTACTCGTCGCCATTAGTCGCGTGGTAGCGTCCGCGTGTCGAGATTCCGTTCCGTTTGGCTAAACGGGCAAGTTTGGTGCAAGTGTCCGACTTGGGGGCATGCATTTTAATCATTAAACACCTCTTTTCAAAATTTGGAACCCGCTTAAAATCCTATAATTTGAATTTGGAACATTTGGGCGCAAACCGGGCTCGATTTGGAAATGTTTCATTTCGCGCCAAAAAGGCCCATTTTAATTTAATATCTTAAACTATATATTATACGATTAAATATTTTCCCTTAACTGTTTAATCTCTCAATCCCTACTAAATCCTTTAATTCTTGATTTCCCAAACCCCCTCAGCCAATCACGAGCTCAGAATCTCTCGTGGGCCCCCTTTTCTCCTTCTCTCTCTCACTCTAAATCCTTTCCTATCTCTCTCTCTCTCTCCGATCTCTCTCTCTCTCTCTTCCTCTATTTATCTTCACCCATGCAGCCGCCTCCCTGCTCGTCTCTCCATCACGAGAACCCAACGAAACCCTAACCCTAGCTCCTCGCGACCTCACCGCCGACCTCCCCGCGACCTCACCGTCGCCGCCATCGCCACCGCGAGCCCAGCCGCACCCACTTACCTCCTTCCTCCGCCGATTCCCGCACCTGCACCCAACCCCGACGTCGCCTCCAACCACTGCAGAGCCCGATGTCGACGCCGCCTCTCGTCGCCGACGACTCCCGCGACTCCCTCTCACTCTCCTCGTCCCGACCTCGTCGTCGCTTCCCTCCTCCCCTCGCCGGACCACCACCAACCCGAAACCTAACCCCATCACCTACCCTCTGCAGTTCGCCGGAGAACGCGCCGTCGACCCTCGTCGACGTCACCCGCGCCACCTCCGACCACCTCCTTCTCCCCTCGACCACCAGAGCAGGCCAGCATCTCCTTTACTCCCAGCACCATCGATTTCAGCGAAGTCCAGCCACCTCGAACCCTCGCCGCGCACTGTTCATCGCCGCCGGCGCTCCATCGCCGTCGAGCCATCGTGGTTACACCCTGTTTCTTCCCTGTAAGCATCCCTTACTTTCATTTAGTGCTAGGTTTTTCCCCGCGGACCTTTGTTACGTATATCGTGTGTTGCTAACTCGTTGCCGTGTTTTTGCCGGAATCCGACCGTGCCGTTTTGGTGAACCCGACGCTCCAGCGAGGTACCCTGGTCCGTGTGATCCCGTTGTTCTCGGTTGGGACTCGATCCGTATCCCGTGCACCCATATCTTGTTTTCTGCCGACATCGCATCCGTGTTCCAGTTTGCAAAACCGTCGAGGCAAGTATCTGAATACTTGCTTAAACATGCTAGCGTGCGAGATCTAGTCTTGCCACGCAATTGAATTCATACTATATAAGACAACAACTTAATGATGGTAATTGATATTATATTGTAAGTTAGAATTGATAGTTGCAGTTATCTTTAACATGGAATCGTTACAATAATTTCTCGTAATTAATCAACCCACTATCAATCCATATTCCAACTAAATAAGACCATTGGATCATATCCGCTTTAATTGTTAAATCACCCATGAGACAATTATTATATTTTAGTTTAATTTCATGTGGTTTCATTACGTATGGTTAATATTGTTCCACCTTGTGACTATTGCACCCCAGGGTGCTTGAACCCGTTAATAAGAGAATACAAAACATCACTGTCGTTACATGGAATAATATGGTTATTTACTGTTTCCTGCTGCTGTTCATTATTGATTGTATACCTGTTGTGAGCACATACCCGATTGCACTACATATTGGCCTGACCCTGCTACACATGACATATACATACATACCAACTCAGTCTGTTGTACCATGACATTTCATGCCTAATGCCGACAAACCCGACCATCCCTGCTGTCTATCCAGACAGACCTACTCTTACCGGATTTTGTGTTGGCATTAGTCCTTGACTACTGAATACCTGACCTGACATACATAGCTTGGGGGTATGGGGAAATCAAAGATGAACCTGACTTGTAACTCGACAGTTCACTACCGTTCGAGTGTACACATTCCTATTCTGTGCCTAACGGCATGTCTCGGTTTCAGCCGAGAATATTGTGGCCGTGATCCCGGGTATGTACGGGGTAATACCGAGTGTACACTTTCCTATTCTGTGCCTAACGGCATGTCTCGGTTTCAGCCGAGAATATTGTGGCCGTGATCCCGGGTATGTACGGGGTAATACCGAGTGTACACTTTCCTATTCTGTGCCTAACGGCATGTCTCGGTTTCAGCCGAGAATATTGTGGCCGTGATCCCGGGTATGTACGGGGTAATACCGAGTGTACACTTTCCTATTCTGTGCCTAACGGCATGTCTCGGCTGCAGCCGAGAATATTGTGGCCGTGGTCCCGGGTATGTACGGGATACTATTGAGTTACATCGACGATTCATCAATTGGTTTCAAAGACTATAGAGTAGAAACCTGATAGGACAGTTCAGTCACTATTGCACATTACCCTGCTCTGTTATTTCTTAGTACTGCTTCATTCATGTTCATATTTGCATTATCACCATGTTTACATTATATACTTGATGTCATGACGCGCTGACGTCTGGGTTTTGCATGGCCCAGATTCCGTACCACTGTCGACGACCGAGCAGGAGTACTTCAGCCAGCAGGCTGAACTGTGAGTTCCTTAGAGTTTAGTTTATTTATTTCATTTCATTTCCAGATGTGAGCCCGCATTATGGGACGTACTGTTTATTCATTGTATTGGATCTTTAGCTTCCGCACTTATTGTTTATTGATTCTTGTTATTATGGATTTGGACATGTATTAGATTAGCTTATTATCTTGTTCTTGATATCCTTACAACCGTAATGTGACTGTGGATGGATACTTCCTACCCACAGGTAGCATGGTTGGCTATGTCACGTGCCCAATCTTGCGTACTCTGGGAAGCGGGGCGTGACATGGTTCTTTTGGTATCAGAGACATAGGTTAATTGGGTTGATTCTTTGTAGTTGGGTATTGCACCCGATACACGAATCAGAATACCCGTGATTAGGAAACATGTCCTGCCACCTTGACCGTTTTACCATTCTTGAATCACATTCTTCCTGATTATATCTTTTACGACGTGCAAACTTACTTTGCATGTCGACTCGGAAACCTGATTTCTTGTTATCCCTAGGACTTGGGCGACTTGGGTTGAGTTAAGTAATTGCGGCTATGATACCGCGGCATAGCTACAATGCAGTACTCTATTTAAGTATCTTGGAGTTCTAGCCTTGATCCATATTCAGAATCTATCATCATGCTAATATGGGGTGTTTTGAGTTCAGGATTATGACAGGTAAGAAGTTAAAGACGTACCAGAGGCGTGTGAACGAAGCCGCCATGCTTGGGGTGGTAAGAGGAATGCTGGAAATCAAAGAGACAGACCGAGCTGATCCAGCAGCAAGCGGACTTGTTTCAGGAAGGTTTGCAGATCGTTCAGCAGTCTGTAAACGATGTTGGAACTAGACCAGTTGACCGAGTAAGGACCGTAGCAGATTTCAGACTTTTGGATCCGTCTATTTTCACTTTTCTGGAGGAGCCGTTGCCAGCCGAGCCGTGGCTAGCGACACGGAGAATTTGCTGATTGCGACACAGATTCCAGAGGACAAAGGAGTTGATGTGGTGCGCATTCAGTTAGTGGATTACGCCCGAGAGTGACGGCTTGTGGAGGAGACCCGCTTGCCCAAGCCGAACAGTTGGGCAAAGTTTTTCTAAGAACCCCTGGAGAAGTTCTTCCCGCAGACTGCGCGGAGGAAAGGGAAGAAATTTATCGGACTAAGGCAGAATGGAGCAACCGTGGACGTGCATGCAGCGGAGTGGACGAGACTCAGTAGTCTCGCTGGACCTTTCGCGGCCAACGATGCAGACAGCAGTTGCGGTAAGGAAGCAGTTCTGTCGGGCCAGTCGAGTTTAGGGCTAGGCCGATAAACAGTGTTCTTGCAGCTGTGGAAGTTGATAGTAATGAAGAGCCGGCAGTTGTTCGCGATTTTATAGACGTATTTGAAGATATCAGGCTTACCGCCGAGGCGAGACCTGGAGTTCGCGATTGATCTTAGTCCTGGTACAGCACCAGTATCTAAAACTTATTATCCAGTGGCACCGGTGGAATTAGAAGAAGTTAAGAAACAAGTTGGTGAATTACTCGAGGAGGGATGGATTCGAAGCAGCAACTCGCCTTGGGGAGCTCCAGTTCTTCTAGTAAAGAAGAAGGATGGCACGAGAAGGATGTGCATTGATTATCGAGAATTGATCGGGTGACTATTAAGAACAAGTACCCGATCCCTCGCATTGGAGAACTTTTTGGGCAGCTTAGTGGTGCGAGGGTATTCTCGAAACTGGATTTGCGATCAGGATATCATCAGGTCCGAGTGAAAGCAGAAGACATTGCGAGACGGCGTTTCGAACTCGATATGGACATTTCGAGTATCTAGTGATGCCCTTCGGAATGACTAATGCGCCAGCAATATTTATGGATTTGATGAACAGGATCTTTTCACCGTTCTTGGACCAGTTTATTGTGGTATTCATTGATGATATTCTAGTGTACTCGAGGAGTCCGGAGGAGCATGCTGAGCACTTAAGGATCGCACTGCAGACGCTGAGACAAGAGAAATTATTCGCGAAGATGAGTAAGTGCGAATTCTGGCTGGAAGAAGTGAAGTTTCTGGGGCATGTCGTGTCGGGCGATGGAATCGCCGTCGATCCCGAAAAGATTGCAGCAGTTCGAGATTGGCCTATTCCAAAGAATGTTGCGGAGATAAGAAGTTTTCTTGGATTCGCCGGTTACTACAGAAGACTTGTGGAGAACTTCGCTCGTTTAGCTGAGCCGTTAACCAAGCTTACGCGTAAGGAGGTACCGTTTGTTTGGACGGATGGATGTGCATTGGCCTTCGAGACGTTGAAGCAGAAGTTGATAACCGTCCCTATCCTGACCGTACCGGATAATTCGGGAGGACTGGTGATTCACAGCGACGCATCTGGAAAAGGATTGGGATGTGTTTTAATGCAGAATGGGAGAGTCGTCGCTTACGCATCGAGACAACTGAAGACTCATGAGAAGAACTATCCGACTCATGACTTAGAGCTTGCAGCCGTGATCTTCGCCCTGAAGATTTGGAGACACTATCTTTTGGGCGAGAGAGTTGAAGTCTTTACAGATCACAAGAGTTTAAAGTATGTGTTCACTCAGAAGGAGTTGAACATGAGGCAACGCAGATGGTTGGAGCTGATGGCCGACTATGACCTTGATCTTAAGTACCATCCGGGAAAAGTCAACGTCGTGCCGGATGCGCTGAGTCGGTTACCAGCAATTCAGATATTGACTGCACAGAGAGAGATCATTGCGGATTTTCGGAGATTTGACTTGGAGGTTGTGCTACCACAAGCTACAGGACAGTTGATGAAGTTGCAAGTACAGTCGTCCTTAGTTGAGAAGATTAGAGCGACACAATCGCAGGATCCTAGACTGCAAAAGTTTCGGGAGCAGGTTGGAGCCGGACTACGAACCGATTTACTGATCCACGAAGACGGTTCGTTGAGATATGGTAGCACTGTGTGTGTATGCCAAAAGGGAGACGTGCGTGAAGAGCTTATAAAGGAGGCACACAGTTCAGCTTACTCTGTACATCCAAGAGGGACAAAGATGTACCGAGATTTTCGACAGCACTTCTGGTGGGAAGGTATGAAACGGGAAATTGCTCGCTTCATGGCTAAGTGCTTGGTGTGTCAGCAAGTCAAGGCTGAACACCAAAGGGTTGCTGGTTTGTTGCAACCACTTCCGATTCCTCAGTGGAAGTGGGAACATATAACCATGGATTTCGTGACGGCTTTACCGCGGAGTCCAAAGGGCAACAATGCGGTATGGGTGATTGTCGATCGGTTGACCAAGGTAGCTCACTTTATTCCTTTTCGGGTTGGTCAATCGACAGAGACTTTGGCAGAGCGATACATGCAGGAGATTGTCAGGTTGCATGGAGTGCCGGTAAGCATCGTGTCCGATCGGGACACTCGATTCTTGTCGCACTTTTGGAGGAGTTTACAAGAAAGTTTGGGGACTCGATTGAAGTTTAGCACAGCTTATCATCCTCAAACTGATGGACAATCGGAGAGAACGATCCAGACCCTTGAAGATATGTTGAGGGCTTGCATGTTGGACTTCAAAGATCATCTACACCTGGTGGAGTTTTCGTACAACAATAGCTTCCAAGCAACTATTCAGATGGCTCCGTTTGAAGCGTTGTATGGTCGTAAGTGCCGTTCACCGGTTTGTTGGGATGATGTTGGTGAACGAAGGTTACTAGGACCAGATTTGGCGGTACAGACAGTCGAGAAGGTGAACACAATCAGGAAGCATATGAAGGCAGCTCAAGACAGACAGAAAAGTTGGGCCGACACGTCAAGAAGACCTCTAGAGTTCGCCGTGGGTGATTTGGTATTCCTGAAGATATCACCGACTAGAGGGGTGATTCGCTTTGGAAGTCGGGGAAAGCTTAGTCCCCGATTCGTTGGACCCTTCGAGATATTAGAGCGTGTTGGAGAGGTATCGTACCGGTTGGCGTTACCACAGTCATTAGTAGGAGTTCACGATGTGTTTCATGTGTCTCAACTACGGAGGGATGTTCGTGATGAGACTCATGTCTTGGATCATTCGGAGTTGACCGTACGGGAGAACCTGACTTTTGAAGAGCGACCAGTTGAAATCAAGGATCGAAGAGAAAAGGTTCTTAAGAACAAGGTTATCCCTCTTGTGCTAGTTTCCTGGGGTAATTGATCGCATGGAGAATCCACTTGGGAGCGAGAAGACGAGATTCGGCAGAAATTCCCTCACCTTTTCCAGTAGTTAGCTATCTTGTATTCTTGGAATTTCGAGGACGAAATTCTCTTGTAGTTGGGTATAATGTAACACCCGAGTCCAATAATACTATTTATATTACTAGTTGAGGGTTATATATTGCTCTTTTCCAATTATTCTGTTTTTCTGGGGTTTATTTCTAAATTTTAACCGGTTAAGTCATGTTGGCACATAACAAATTTTAACTCCTAAAATGAAATTTAAATTGTCCATGTTGGCCTACTCGTCGCCACTAGTCGCGTGGTAGCGTCCGCGTGTCGAGATTCCGTTCCGTTTGGCTAAACGGGCAAGTTTGGTGCAAGTGTCCGACTTGGGGGCATGCATTTTAATCATTAAACACCTCTTTTCAAAATTTGGAACCCGCTTAAAATCCTATAATTTGAATTTGGAACATTTGGGCGCAAACCGGGCTCGATTTGGAAATGTTTCATTTCACGCCAAAAAGGCCCATTTTAATTTAATATCTTAAACTATATATTATACAATTAAATATTTTCCCTTAACTGTTTAATCTCTCAATCCCTACTAAATCCTTTAATTCTTGATTTCCTAAACCCCCTCAGCCAATCACGAGCTCAGAATCTCTCGTGGGCCCCCTTTTCTCCTTCTCTCTCTCACTCTAAATCCTTTCCTATCTCTCTCTCTCTCTCCAATCTCTCTCTCTCTCTTCCTCTATTTATCTTCACCCATGCAGCCGCCTCCCTGCTCGTCTCTCCATCACGAGAACCCAACGAAACCCTAACCCTAGCTCCTCGCGACCTCACCGCCGACCTCCCCGCGACCTCACCGTCGCCGCCATCGCCACCGCGAGCCCAGCCGCACCCACTTACCTCCTTCCTCCGCCGATTCCCGCACCTGCACCCAACCCCGACGTCGCCTCCAACCACTGCAGAGCCCGACGTCGACGCCGCCTCTCGTCGCCGACGACTCCCGCGACTCCCTCTCACCCTCCTCGTCCCGACCTCGTCGTCGCTTCCCTCCTCCCCTCGCCGGACCACCACCAACCCGAAACCTAACCCCATCACCTACCTTCTGCAGTTCGCCGGAGAACGCGCCGTCGACCCTCGTCGACGTCACCCGCGCCACCTCCGACCACCTCCTTCTCCCCTCGACCACCAGAGCAGGCCAGCATCTCCTTTACTCCCAGCACCATCGATTTCAGCGAAGTCCAGCCACCTCGAACCCTCGCCGCGCACTGTTCATCGCCGCCGGCGCCCCATCGCCGTCGAGCCATCGTGGTTACACCCTGTTTCTTCCCTGTAAGCATCCCTTACTTTCATTTAGTGCTAGGTTTTTCCCCGCGGACCTTTGTTACGTATATCGTGTGTTGCTAACTCGTTGCCGTGTTTTTGCCGGAATCCGACCGTGCCGTCTTGGTGAACCCGACGCTCCAGCGAGGTACCCTGGTCCGTGTGATCCCGTTGTTCTCGGTTGGGACTCGATCCGTGTCCCGTGCACCCATATCGTGTTTTCTGCCGACATCGCATCCGTGTTCCAGTTTGCAAAACCGTCGAGGCAAGTATCTGAATACTTGCTTAAACATGCTAGCGTGCGAGATCTAGTCTTGCCACGCAATTGAATTCATACTATATAAGACAACAACTTAATGATGGTAATTGATATTATATTGTAAGTTAGAATTGATAGTTGCAGTTATCTTTAACATGGAATCGTTACAATAATTTCTCGTAATTAATCAACCCACTATCAATCCATATTCCAACTAAATAAGACCATTGGATCATATCCGCTTTAATTGTTAAATCACCCATGAGACAATTATTATATTTTAGTTTAATTTCATGTGGTTTCATTACGTATGGTTAATATTGTTCCACCTTGTGACTATTGCACCCCAGGGTGCTTGAACCCGTTAATAAGAGAATACAAAACATCACTGTCGTTACATGGAATAATATGGTTATTTACTGTTTCCTGCTGCTGTTCATTATTGATTGTATACCTGTTGTGAGCACATACCCGATTGCACTACATATTGGCCTGACCCTGCTACACATGACATATACATACATACCAACTCAGTCTGTTGTACCATGACATTTCATGCCTAATGCCGACAAACCCGACCATCCCTGCTGTCTATCCAGACAGACCTACTCTTACCGGATTTTGTGTTGGCATTAGTCCTTGACTACTGAATACCTGACCTGACATACATAGCTTGGGGGTATGGGGAAATCAAAGATGAACCTGACTTGTAACTCGACAGTTCACTACCGTTCGAGTGTACACATTCCTATTCTGTGCCTAACGGCATGTCTCGGTTTCAGCCGAGAATATTGTGGCCGTGATCCCGGGTATGTACGGGGTAATACCGAGTGTACACTTTCCTATTCTGTGCCTAACGGCATGTCTCGGTTTCAGCCGAGAATATTGTGGCCGTGATCCCGGGTATGTACGGGGTAATACCGAGTGTACACTTTCCTATTCTGTGCCTAACGGCATGTCTCGGTTTCAGCTGAGAATATTGTGGCCGTGATCCCGGGTATGTACGGGGTAATACCGAGTGTACACTTTCCTATTCTGTGCCTAACGGCATGTCTCGGCTGCAGCCGAGAATATTGTGGCCGTGGTCCCGGGTATGTACGGGATACTATTGAGTTACATCGACGATTCATCAATTGGTTTCAAAGACTATAGAGTAGAAACCTGATAGGACAGTTCAGTCACTATTGCACATTACCCTGCTCTGTTATTTCTTAGTACTGCTTCATTCATGTTCATATTTGCATTATCACCATGTTTACATTATATACTTGATGTCATGACGCGCTGACGTCTGGGTTTTGCATGGCCCAGATTCCGTACCACTGTCGACGACCGAGCAGGAGTACTTCAGCCAGCAGGCTGAACTGTGAGTTCCTTAGAGTTTAGTTTATTTATTTCATTTCATTTCCAGATGTGAGCCCGCATTATGGGACGTACTGTTTATTCATTGTATTGGATCTTTAGCTTCCGCACTTATTGTTTATTGATTCTTGTTATTATGGATTTGGACATGTATTAGATTAGCTTATTATCTTGTTCTTGATATCCTTACAACCGTAATGTGACTGTGGATGGATACTTCCTACCCACAGGTAGCATGGTTGGCTATGTCACGTGCCCAATCTTGCATACTCTGGGAAGCGGGGCGTGACAGAGAACCCGTGGATTAAGAATCCAATGGTGATTAAAAATCAGCATTTCACAGAGTAAAACTCTGCATATGAAAAATATTTCCCTAATCTTATTAAAAACAAGAAAATATGTTCTGTAAAATCAGAAACCCTTGGATCAAAGATCCAATGGTGGGTAAAATTCCCCAAATCAATTGGGATCTCTTAATGAGAGATTTCTTCAAAATTAATTAACAAACTTGCCTCTACTATATAAAAGACCGAAGATTTCAAGTCTGATATAGAGGAACACCCCATAAGCTTCTAAAAATAAAAAACAGAAAGCTTTAAAAAGGAACAGAAAATTAAATTCTCAAGGAAGAAGATCTCCCTCCTTTAAAACTCTAGGTAAATAAAAAAATAGAGATCAAAATATCTAATTTACCTATTGAAGGGTTTAACCCTTTTAAAAGAACTTAGTTCTTTCTCTCGATCTGAGATCCACAAAACAAGTCTCCCACAAGTTGAGAATTTAATTCTCATCGGGAGGAACTTGTTCTTGAGAATCAAAAATTCAGAAAAGAACTAGGAATTAAATTCTTCAAAACAAAGAATATAAGAGAAACCTAGTTCTCGTAAAAGAACTTGGTTCTTAAAAAATAAAGTTTGATCCTAGATTTGTAAAACAAAGATCCTATTGATCATTAACGGTCAAAGATGTTATCAGCAGAGGAGAAAAGCGCCCAACGCCGCACGTGGGTGCCACAGAAGAGTGCTTAGCACTAACTATGCAGCGCCTAGCGCCCAGCGCCGCCCGTGTTCCTTACATGGGCACCACAGAAGGGTGCTTAGCACTCGCTAGGCAGCGCCCAGCGCCATACGTGTTTCTCATATGGGAACCACAGAAGAGTGCTTAGCACTCACTAGGAAGCTCCTAGTGCCCAGCGCCTCACATGCTCCCCACGTGCGCGCCGCAAAAGAGAAGAAAAGAGTGCTTAGCACTCCCCAAGCAGCCCAAAACGGCGAGCGTTCAACACTCATTGGGTAGCGCCCAACGCCTAGCTCCCCACATGCTCCTCACGTGGACACCATAAAGAGTGCCTAGCACTCCATATAAATACAAAATGAGTAAAGTGTTCAACACTTATTGGGCAATCCCTATGAATGAAAGCTCCACATGATCATATATGGGTGTCAGAACTCATATAAGTGCTCAGCACTTTCTGGATAAAAAAATGGACTGATTAAACAGACCCCAAACAAGTGCTTAGCACTTTTTTCAAAAAAATAGGGGATACTAAGCAAACTAAAGCCCAAATTGGCTAAGTTGCTAAAGTCTTGCAACTGAGTCCAAATGCTCTGTTGCTGAGTCTTAAATAAAGAAGATCCTAAAATGTTGTTAAGTGGATCTTAGTCTCAAATTGGACTAACGTATCCTTAACAAAAACCCTTAAGGCCACCATAACCTTTCTCCCTCAAATACGAGATTTGGTTCAAGTGTACATCTCTTCACACCTCTGATATATGTCGTTGTAATTCCTCAACGTATTCAGAGAGGTGGCGGGTCCCGACAACCAACAACTCTTTGGTGCACTTCCAAACTGACGTGCATGCCTCAAATCGGATTTTGCCCCAAATTGGGCACATTTCATATCGCCATTGTTCATTCTGTCACGTAACAAATACACATGCGCACAGGACGAATGATGGACCGAAATGTCCCTAAACTAATATTCGCCTCAAACATGGCGATAATGGACCGTGATGTTCTTAAACTAAAATAATCGAGCCCAAATGCTCATATGTTTAAGTCGATCTTATTCTCAAACTAGATTAACGGTCCTTAAATCAACCCAAACCTAAATCTAAAAATGTACGGATTTGGACTAATCCACGTCCTATGGGTGACGACATAAATTAGTCTCCATTTACTATCCACGGGCAACCCAAAACCAAAAAAAATACACATGACACGAAGTGAACCTCCGGAGTAAGAGAAAGAGGTAATCGCGATGCGATAACTTAATTAACTGCAGGGCTTGCGCCTGTAGGGAAGAGCGTCCCCACAACTAAAAAACCCTCACAAACGAGGGGTAATCTGACGAAGTCTGCTACAACGGCCGCATCCGTCCAAACCTCTGATACACGGTGCCATAAATCAACTTGACATCTTCGAAGAGGTGGACGGATAAATCCAAATAACATCTGTCCCCAAATTCAGGCAAGATGATCTATCCCAGTTCGTCTCTATTTTCGGCGATAAACATATTCTGGCATGCCCGGTGGGACATTTTCCTCTTTCCACTTCACACTTCGTGTGTCGTGTTTTCGCAAACGAAATCACGGTTTGCTATTGTTGTGCGTGGATTCGAGGTACTAAGATTTGGTGTTTTGCTCCTGTGCAGAAGAAGAAGTGAACACCAATGGTTTCTAACTGCTCTTGCAATAGCAACTCCCGTTCCGCCCCAACTGGAGGAGTGACTTACGGGAACAATGCGGCCTCCATCTTTTCAATGCCGATGGGGTAGGTTACTTAGGCTATTACAGGATTGTTCTTCAGGGCCATGCTCCCACCAACGAGTTTCAGCGCCCCAATGCCGCAGGACGAAACTCCCAAGAAGTCGGTCTTCGATCGGCTTGCAACCACAACGGCCCTTCTTAACGGGTCGTCCAAGTCTACCACCTCAGTCTTCAACAGGCTGAGCAAGAACTCAAACGGGCCTGCAAAAAGGTCGTTATATCTGAAAGGGTTGCCCAAAACGGATAGCCCTCCTAATTCCTGCTGCAAATGAAGCCGTTAAAAGTGCTTCACCAGACAGGCGATCGGTCTTCGAGAGGCTGTCCGTCTCCAATCAAATCTTGCCATGGACGTCGGTCTTTAATAGGTTGGCAACTGTTGGAGCTCCTCACCAAAGCCGGGGGCATGAAGAAACCGCTTCCGAAACTGAGGTGGTCCCATCTGCAAGACACGCTCAACTTCACCACTGGTGCCGGGTGATTAGTGATGGGGCAACTCCCCTTCTGGACTTACCCCACCAGCTCCAATGGTGGAAGTTGATGCCGCTGTTCCAACCGGGAACAACTTTGATTTGCTTAGGAGGATGCGAATGAACTTTCCAATCGCGGTGCTGAAGAAATCTCCCCCGCCTGCAGAAGCTATAATGCAGACAAAACCGGAGCATCCCCATCAACGACTCTCCTCCTAAATTCACAGGGTTTGGCGGAAAGTACATGACTCTGTAATCGACAAAGACTATCCTCGCCGACTGAAGAAAATGAAGGTTCGGCAGGAGAAAGGCTATCCCTCTGTCATACTGCGAGGGACTTCTTCTACACAGATGCCTATTACAACGGCTCCTTCAACTTCAACCTCCCACAAAAGGACGGGGCTGGAGAAAATCCCATCGCCTGCGGCAAATTCCAAAGACGCTGGACCCAAACGCCCCAAGTCTGGGGGCATGATCGTGTATACGGTTTACATGGCTTCCGGGAAAGAGGAAAGCCGTGCTTCCGTAGGTCATCGACCGCAAAATCGGTCGTTGAAAAAAGTTCAGGAGCAACAACAAAAGTTCCAGGAGATGCTGACGAAAATGGTAGCACTCACCGGACAGAAAGAGAGTCTGGAATCAGCAAGTGAACAACGCCAAGAGAAGAAGACCTATACAGAGTTACTGCGAAGGGTGCTTGAAAGGAAGGATAAGGAGGTCACGGAATAAGCTGCTAATATAAAGCAGATGGCGCTTCTATTCCAGGACATGGTTGGAATGATGATTCAGCCAGAACCTCCAACCGAAGATCCACTGATAATCATCGAGGACAACATATGAGAAACATCAAACCCCCTTCCGACTCTATCAGTGACCAGGGAGGAAACAATCTCCAAGGCTACTCTTGATGATTACATCGCTCAACAAATACGAGCTCATCAAGCGAATGAAGCGGCCGGCCAAACTGTCAAAACTGGGCGGCCGTACCTGGGCTGGTATAACCAAATAAAATACCCACCGGGATATACGATCCCCAAGTTCCATGTACATAGGGATGGGCAATCCTCATCAACACGTCGCACAGTTCAGAGCTTTGTGCGGCAAAACTGGAGGCGACGACAAACTGCTGCTTCGCCAGTTTTTTGGTAGCCTTTCGGAAACGGACTTTGAATGGTACTCGGAGCTCCCAAATGACTCCGTAAAGACATTCACAGAGATGGAACTTCTGTTCACACAGAGGTTCGCCAGTGCAAGCGAGCGCACCCCGATCACGGCATTAATTAATGCCAGGGAAAAGTCAGGAAAAACCTGGGTCCAATACGCGATCCGGTGTCGAAACCTATGGTCGAAGTGCGAACAACGTATCGAAAAATCCCCTGCCATGGGCATGTTCATCGGGACCCTTGATCCTCAAACGACTATGTCCCAGTTCATGACGTTCTTCAAGCCGACCACCTTCCAGGATTTGATCGACAAACTGGCCTAAATGGACCAGATGGGCCACGGGCCTTCTTTCTCAAAAATGGACCCTGGAAATGCCAATGGTAAAGGGAAGCGGCCTTCGTTGCCAACACTCAACAGCATCCGAGTGACCCAAAACCGGTTGCTCGCCAAAACAACTTGCGTCCATGCCTATCCCTGGAAGAAAGGCTAGGACGCGCTTACTCGTTTCCCTGTAACAAGACGAGGAGACTCTTCGAGTTGGCAGTGCACAACAAACTCATCACACTGCCATCCCCACGACGTCCACCGCAACCTGGCGATGTCAACAACCCCAACTACTGCTCCTATCATAGAATGGTGATCCACCCAATTGAGGATTGCTACGTCTTCAAGAACTGGGTCGAGGACCAGTATCAACAGGGGAAATTCACGCTGTCTAAGAACTGGAGGGTCAACCTACCACAGAAGCACATTCCCAAAAAGGTAGATACACTGGGGGCATCATGCTCGCTCGTGGTAGAAACTCCATAGGATGTCTTTCTTTCAGCTAAAACCAAAAGAATGCTGAAAGATCTCCAGGCATGTCCGGCAGTCAGATGGAGAAGCCTACATGAACCGGAAATTATCGAAGGGATGCCGAAACCGCATCCCATACCAAAAACAGTCGACAAAGGGCAAAATCCTCAAGTCGGGCCTTCAAAGTCTTCGAAGAAAAAGAAGAAGACCAAGAAGCCTGTGCAACCTGCCAATTATGACGACAAACTCACAGATCTACAAAGGTACATTGATGCGCTGGAGGAGTACAACCAGAAGGCGCGGACATCGATCACCCTCGAAGAGTTCCTCAAGCATATTCTTGAGAATGATGAGGAAAATGACTCATCAGAAACCGAAGACTATGTAGCAAGTTGCTACATGGTTTCCCATCCGTCGTTAAATGACAAAGAAGCTCCCTCAGCGTCAGAAAACAATACAGAGGAACTGAGGGCAGGATCGGTGCTAAAGTCCTCGGAACTTCCAGAAGACCTGATCGATAGGCTGTTAAATGAAACCTTTCAAAAAAGCAAAGCTGACCGAGAACGCGAAACAACCATATATGAAAAAGCTAAGCGTCAGCGTTATGACGAAGAAGCTGCGGCAAGGAGGAGTCGTAAAGTACTCCAACCAGATCGAAGCACACCTATGGCAAACAAGAGCAGGATCAAGACAGAGAAGCAATTCGCTAAAGCCCTGTCAGTGGGAATGAAGCTGCCACCTCTCAAAGGAAACACGCCCGGGGTCATAAGCCTCGATGGAGAGGACTCATATCCGAACTACTGCCTATATCATCAAAGGGTTACTCATCCCACCGAAGAATGCAGTGCCTTCAAGAAGTGGCGGCAAGGATACGTTGCCCATCAACAACACTTCAAGAGGATGAAGCGCGAAGCTCGTCGACAGCGAAAAAGTGCGACGAATGCACGTGAGAAAATGACTGGCAACTGTCATATGGTTGATACCGGTTTGGAAAAGGAAAAACTCTAGGTTCTTATCTTTGGGAGCGATTCTGAGGATGAAATAACTCTCAGCCCTCTCTTCAAAAACTCCACCTCCTAAAAAGAAGAGGAGGAGAAGAATTACGAGAATATTCAGCTTCATAACCGCACGCTGCCTAAAAAGAATCTCAGACTTATAAACAAAGGTTCGGGAAAAAAGGACAAAGGGACAGAAAAAATCTCGTACATCATAGACAAAGTCTACCAAGGTGGAGTCTACTTGCTCATGGATATACATACCGAAAGACCCTTCAGGCCAATAAACGGCCGATTCTTCAAAAAATACTACGCTTGACGAGTCATGACTTAGGTTAATGATAGATGACGACGCTCGTGTCCGCTCGCTATCTTTATGATTCAAAACTCTAAAAGTAGTATGCAAAGAAGCTTTTTCGCTTAAAAAATGGCGACATTGGACCAAGATATCCTTAAACTAAAATTTCGCCTCAAATATGGCGACATCGGACCGAGATGTCCTTACACTAAAAATTCGCCTCAAACATGGAGATATCGGACCGAGATGTTCTTAAACTAAAAATTCGTCTCAAATATTGCGACAACGGACCGAGATGTCTTTAAACTAAAAATTCGCCTCAAACACGGCGACAACGGACCGAGATGTCTTTAAACTAAAAATTCGCCTCAAACATGGTGATAACGGACTAAGATGTCCTTAAACTAAAAATTCGCCCCAAACATGGTGATAACGGACCGAGATGTCCATAAACTAAAATCCCGCCTCAGATACGACATTGGACCGAGAAGTCCTTAAACTAGAAATTATCTGCCTCAAACATGGCGATAATGGACCGAGATGTCCCTAAACTAGCACATCGCCTCCAAAACGTTGATGTGCTGACTTGAGATCTATATTGCAATCAAAGCTCTAACGGCGAAGACTGCAACTCAAGTCCTACTGGCTACACAGCTACTCCAGCGGTGAAGTCACCTCTATGTCCCATTGGCAAACAGATGGATCGCAAAAATAAATGGTATGTCCATAAGAAAAATGGGCATGAATGAAAACTCGAAAGGGCGCCGTGAGTAAAAACAGCAGGATTACCGGCGAGCTTATGAAAACCCAAAAGGGCGCAATCTCGTTAAAAAAACAAAAAAAACGGTATGTCCACAAGCAAAATAGGCACGGATGAAAACCCAAAAGGGCCCCGTGAGTAAAAACAGCAGGACTACCGGCGAGCTTGTGAAAACCCGGAAGGGCGCAATCTCGTAAAATTTTCACTTACGAGATCCTCTCGACTCGTAAGGAGAACTCTCCCTATGAGACCCTCACGGCTCATAGAATTCGAAAGTCTCAGGTTACAGGGATCCAAACCTGTTCATAAGCCGTCGTATCCCCCAAGTTGCCCTACAGGCGATCCAATATTGGCCCTTATATACAATCCAAGGGCACAAATAAATATAGCCCTCACCTAATTCAACCAATGGCGCGAAATGCCCCCATATGGTGAACACTACTTGTAAGTCCTCTCGACTTATAAGGAGAAACCACTCTTGTAAGATCCTTACGACTTGCAAGGGAGAACACATACTTAAGAATCCCCACTATTCCTAAGGAGAAAATACACCTACGAGATCCTCAAGACTCGTAGGGAGAAATAACTTTATGAGACCCTTTCGTCTCATAAAGTCAAAAAGTCTTAGTCGACATGATCCTAACCCTGTTTGCTAAGACACATTTGTTCAAACCAACAAAGGCAAATGATGATTTGCTCCTGGCGACATTCTAGTTGTAGCGATGCTGATACTTAAACAGGTGCAAACCCTAAGTCCTCTCAAGGCAAATGATGATTCGCTCATGGAAATATTCCAGTTGCAGCGATGCTGATGCCAAGGTGGGTATTAGATTCCAAACTCACAATAAAAAATCAGCGAGCAAAAAAATGCATATGAAATAGCCGAAATGATAGGGCAACTCGCAATAAAAAATCAGCGAGCAAAAAAATATGCATATGAAACAGCCGAAATGATGGGGCAACTCGCAATAAAAAATCAGCGAGAAAAAATATACAGATGAAATAGCCGAAATGTTTAGGAAACTCGCCATAAAAGTAGCGAGTAAAAATATATAAATAGCCGAAATGATTGGGCACCGCGATAAATAGCTGAAATGATTGGGCAATCGCGACTTTCGTGATATGAAAAGCTGTAAAGATAGAGCATCACGGCAATAAAAAAATAAAATAAAATAAAGTTTCCTTTGCCCTGTAGGTGATTCCATACTGACTTCTGTATATAATTCATGGGCACAAATAAAAAAGGGAACCATATTTTCCCACTAGGCTCCGTCAAAGGGAGAGCCAGATCTTGATGACGACATTTACAGCCTAGAGATCAGGTTGATGTTCTTTCTCAATGCAGACGTGATGTCAACAATGACCCAAGGGCCGAACAAAAAAGGAGCCATGGCAAATTCCTAGTTCCATGTCTTGACGGTTTATATACAACCTAGAGACTACCCCGATGTTCCTTCTCATTCCAACAGGATGCAGACGCAACGTCAACAAAAGCCCAAAAGTAAAAAAGAATTGGAGCAATGGAAAATTCCTAGCTCCAAGTCCTGACGGTTCATATACAACCTAGAGAAAAGCCCCGACGTTCCTTCTCATTCCAGCAGGATGCAAACGTGACGTCAACAAAGACCCAAGGGTCAAATCAAAATGGAGCAACGGCAAACTCCTAGATCCAAGTCTTGACGGTTTATATATGTCCTAAAGACTACATCGGCGTTCTCTCTCATTCCATCAGGATGCAGACGTGACGTCAACAAAGCTCCAATGAGCCAAATCAAATTGGAGCAAAGGCATATTCCTACCACCGGACTTCAACTGCACTACATACAGCATAGAGGTCCTACAGATGTCTACTATACTTCAGTAAAGAAACGGCATGACATCGTCAAACAAAAATTAAGCGATGGAAAACTCCTAGCTTCAGGGTCTTGACGACAACTTATATAAATCCTAAAGGACTATCGGGGATCATCCCACACCAGCGCGGAGTGGTTATGACTCATCGGGGCTGCAAACTGAGCCCAACCTCAAGTAAAAAGCGACATGGTAAATTCCTAACTCTTGCTCTTCCGACGGTCATATAGCCAAAGGAGATTACTTGAAGACGTCTTGTCCAGCCCCCGAAGGGATCATAGACACGACAGTCGCGTGGCTACTCGAACAACAACTTAAAGACTGCATATCGAGGAATATATCAGCCAACGCGATGGTACCACGGACCAAAGCCCTAGTACCACAAAACCTAAGAGACCTCTATCATAAAGAATGGAGGTTATCTATATATAACGTTAGGACAAGTTTGCCTGTAAAACCAAGGGAGGTAAACTAAACAAACTCCGAAATGAGTCCATAAACTAGAAACTTTGAGACGAGTGCATAAACTAAAAACTCCGAAATGAGTCTATAAACTAGAAACTCCAAAATGAGTGAATAAACTACAAACTCCGAAATGAGTCCATAAACTAGAAACTCCGAGATGAGTGTAGTGTATAAACTAAAAACTCCGAAATGAGTTCATAAACTAGAAACTCCGAGACGAGTGAATAAACTAAAAACTCCGAAATGAGTCCATAAACTAGAAACTCCGAAACGAGTGAATAAAATACAAACTCCGAAATGAGTCTATAAACTAGAAACTCTGAAATGAGTGAATAAACTACAAACTCCGAAATGAGTGAGTAAACTACAAACTCCGAAATGAGTCCATAAACTAGAAACTCCGAAACGAGTAAGTAAACTAATTAGCGCCACAGTAAGACATCAAAACACAGATAAGCGCATGAAAAAAGGTGTATATTCTTATTCACGAATCAAAGTGTTTAAGAGATACAATTAATGCAAAAGGGGGAATACAATTACAACTGTCAAGAAGGCGGGGCTTTCAACAAATTGGCAACCCGCTCACGCGCTCCCCGCAGCTCCTCTTCGCATGCTACTACTGCGGCCAGCACCGCTTCAATTTGAGCCAGCTGTTGCAAGCATGATGAGAGCTTCTCAGCGATTTTCTGCTTGGCAACTTCGCAATCTTGCATGCCCCGCTCGGTAAATTCGAGCTTCTGCCTCAGTGCCAGCCCATCAGAAATACATCGTTGGAGGTTTTCGAAAATAACTTGTAGCTGCACGGCATTCTCTTCGATCTGGGCGCGCAATTGGATGGATTCGCAAGAAGCCGTCTCATGCTCTTTTCGCTTCAGGATCAACATTTGTTCAAAATATTGAATGAAATCGGCACTTTGCTTGATCCACCCAGCTCTGAGCCTTCAAGGTCAATACTTCAGGAGAGAGACGCTTGAGCTCGATCTCATACAGACAAGCCTCGATCCTCTTACAATAGTCGACCCAAAACCCAAAGAAATCTTCGTTGTAGAAGTTCACAAGCGTTTCCAGCATAGTATTGACTTCGTCAACGAAATCTGCAGCAGAGGTGATAGCCTAGGCATCAAGATCTTCGATAAATTTGCTTAACATACGCCTGCTAGTCACAATGCCCCTGGAAGATTGACGCTTAGCAAAAGGCCCCGTTGGCATGGGTATGCGAGACTCAAAAAGGACCGAAGCCGGAATAGTTGCTGAAAAACAAATCGCGCACGCATGAGGGTCAGATTTCAACGTGAAAGATAAAGAAGAAAGCTGATGGACGAGATCTACCGTACCAGCCATTGAAAGTGGCAAGACATGGAGCATAGGAGGCTCGGATATTCCTTCATTCCTTCCCTCGAGCCGTGATAATGTGGTCAATACGAGGAAAGTTCAGCAACAGGAAGCTTACTCATGGAAAGAAGAGACACTAAGCGACAATATACTAACCAATGCCGGAAGGGGAACATATTCCGATTGAAGGGCAAAATGTGGTCTTAACACTTGGTGTAAGCGATCAAAGAGCACTCCTGCAGGATTGTGACAATATATGGTTAATACAGGAAAATGGTATCTACATTGAAGCAAAAAAACGAGAAATATTCACCTTCCAGAGTTCGGAGAGACACAGAAGAAAGGGGTGGAACCGTGGCAGTCAAAGCAATGACCGGCGGCAATTTTTCAGTCAGTACAGCATCCGGGTTTACCGCGCATATACTAAAAATAAAGGAGATATCATTAGATGTCTAGTGGGATTAAAAACTCAAGGATAATAACTTAAGGAGTACCTGACAGAGCAAAAACTGAGACAGTGCCCGAAGCGTCACCAGTTGTGACGGCTTCCTCAGTTTCCATTGGGAAAGTGGATTCAGCACCCACACCTTCATCCCCTGACTCAATAAGGGCCGTCGTAATACTTGCATCACCCGCCAATATAAACGATCCACAGGGAGAAGAAGCGACAGTTGGAGCGATTCCAGATTCCAGAGAAAGGTTGGCCACTTCAGGCTCTTTAGTCGCCGGCACTTCACCTGCCACGCCATCACTTAAATTTGGCCCTGTTAAGAAATACGTGTGTTATGATGCAAGAAAAAGGCTGCTACTAAGAATCGTGCGTTGTTCGACCATGAAGTAGTCGTTCAATCTCTTCTCGGGCCGCACGCGTAACCTGTCTATGGGCTGTAGACAGGGCAGAAGGAACGTCCACCATAGGAGTGCCAGAGGGTTGAGCACTACTCGAACCCATGCCCTCAGCCAAGTAAGCCTAATGTTCCCTCGCAGTGCGCTTTCTAAGCTTCCTCTCAGCCTGGCTGTATGAACCGATCGCCTCAAAACTTTCGATAGGGGGACATTATCATCCAAATCGAGCTCGGCCTCCGGATCCGCTGTGGCATCCATCATCGACTGCTTCAGAAACGCTTCCTGCGGTGGCCTTGGGAAGGCCTCAACCGTATTTGGTGGCTCTGAAGGATTTTCTGCATCACCATCCAGGGTTGGCATTACATTCGGAATAACCTGGGTTATGGTGGTTCCTATAATAGGATAAAGAAAAAGGGTCAGATCATGAATAAAAGGAACTAAAAATATAAAGGTGTAATGAAACGAATCATACCAAGGCACAAGGAGGCGCGGAGCCTCTCCTCCTCCTCAAACGTTTTGAGGGAAGCCAAGAGCGCCTCTTCAGCAAAAATACCTATCAAGGAAGAGAACGTTAGTAAAGAATAATAAATTCAAAAAAAAGGAAGGGATATATACAGGAGAGTATAAATGAAGTATACCGGACTCCGCAATAGAGGCTAATGCCGCCTGGTCACGGGCCAGTCGTTTGGAAGCTTCAATGGCAGCCTGAAGATCAGTATCAGTCGCAGGCGTATCGAACAGACCGATATTGGTGCCATACTCGCACAAGCCCTCGCAATAGGGGCATGGGGCTTCTAGAAGAATATGACATCAGCAAAAAATAAGGATTTCTTTCTCTTCTGCGAGCTGTCACCAACGTCCAAGAGTTTTCGCTTGACGGGTCTCTTCGGACGGCGAGTTCCAATCTTCGAACCAATGCCTGACTCCGAGGATGCCACGGCTACCGCAGTCGCAGGAACATCCGGTCGAAGCTTATCAAGAAAAGCTCGTGGGACTACTGCAGCAGCGATATCTCTTGAAGAAGGATGAACGATTGTCCGTCGCTTCAACGGGACTGCTGGATTACTAGCGGGAACGCTATCCTTATGGTCAA
The DNA here is from genome assembly GCA_030015575.1 of Agapanthus africanus. NCBI lineage: Eukaryota > Viridiplantae > Streptophyta > Magnoliopsida > Asparagales > Amaryllidaceae > Agapanthus > Agapanthus africanus. Next base: position 533,614,793 of record JASDDO010000010.1, read on the forward strand.
GCAGCAGCCGCCTCTCCTCCCTAATGATAGAACCCATTGCATGTTGATACCAAGCAATGCAAGCATTTGATGCCCTTAGAGTATAACCCGGTTCACTGACAAGGAAGTGGGACCCCGTATTTAGACGCATGAAGTGATGCGTTGCGTTACAAACACCTTCCTCAATAGTAACTGGGTCCATGATGAACGCCTCGAGAGGAACCCCTTGGTTGTAACCCAATTGCTGGGAAAAACGGTGTGGGTTATATCTCATAAATAAAAACGAGGCGTTTTGTTTGAATACCAGGAAACCTGGTCTGACAAAATACAGATGGACGATCTCACTAGCCCTCAACACAGAAGCTCCATCCTTTAAAATATCGTGCAGCGGCTAGATCGCTGTTAAAGATTCTTTGCCGATGGTCAGGAATTTGTTAACGAAGGTCATGCTATCCCCGACCATGCACGGGCGAAGAAGCAGTCGCCGAGCCTCCCGTTGTGTCGGGTCGGGTGAAGAAGCATCGACTAAGTGCATGACCCGAGGAAAATTGTATCCCTCATAAAATTTGGATCGTTTATACACCCCAAAGGCACCTTGTACATGCATCTTAATCCATGAGGTGAAGTAATGCAGTGGGAGATTGGCGAGCTTCAGACCCGTCTGAGTAGTGTCAGCCGCTAGACTCAGGCCCTGGTATAAGTGAGCCAGACCTGCAACCCCAACGGCCAAGCATGTCCCCATCACCATACGATGAGCCGGATAAAAGACAGACGGCCTCATATAACGAGGATGCATCGGGATTTCAAACCATCTCAACCACAGGCTAATGAACCCCAGGAAGAATGTCTCATCATCAATGTCAGGAGCTGCGACCTCTGTGAAGGAAACGATCGGAGTATCCGGAATAAAAAAACTACTTTAAATATGCTTCTGCAGCCGGTAGTTTGTCCAAGCCAAATCCGAACGAATAATCAAGCTTGGCAAACTTGGCAGCTTCCTTCGGCAAAGCCTCCGGATGAAGGAAGCGGGCGATGAAATCCGTAAATCCAACTCCGTGCCCGCTTGACTCCAGGAATAAGCTCTCCTATATGTTCAACACCTTAATCAAACTTGGAAACTTGTGTTGAATGGCATTCTTTGGGGTAAGACCCGTCACCACTAATTTGGTGGCAAAGATATACTCGTTGGGGGGAAGTATCTCTTCATAATGTTCCCCTCTGACGGGTAATCCGGATATCTCCGTAAACTCCTCCAATGAGATTGAAACCCCCCGATCCGATAAGAGAAATGTGTGGGTCGGGATGTTCCATTGTTCCAGAAAATATTTGACCCACCATATATGAGGAGTATGGTAGTGAAAGAGGGACCCATAGATGCGGGATATAGTCCTGTCACGACTCGAAATACGGAACATGACCGGCACTTAGACTACGAACGTCTCAAGGCGTACGTATGCTAAGTAAGCCAAAACCTAGCAATCCAAACCAAGAGAAGTAGTAGAGAATAGGAGGAACCATATCAAATCAACCAGTATGCAACATAATATACAACGCCTCAAGGCGAGGATCACAACAGAAAAGGAACTCAACCATCCTGAAATCCAAAGAAATATAACACGCGACTCTAAGGTCGAAAGAATAAACATCACTGGTCTCCATCTCAAATAAGTACAAGTTTTGGTTGATGGAAATTCTAGATACAACTGAAATATAATATACAAGGTATAATGATGGGTAAGATACAATAAACCCACCTACTAGCAAGTCACCCGAAAGGTACAGTGCCCGCAAAGCCGTAATGAAATCCGTACGGCAACACCTGCAAGAAACTGGGGCATAACGGGGGTGAGTTGCCAACTCGTGAGTAGAAAAAGATCTACGAACAGAAATCGCATGTATGACGCAATCCTAGGTCATACGATCAACATATATAATCCTCAAATATATAACCAGTAATCTCTAACCATGGCTAGTACAAATATCTAACCCAAGTATAAAACTATGTGTCTGTGCCAGTGCATCAAGTGGCAATATATATCATATGAATGATGTATGAATGCATGAAACAGAATGCATGTACTGAAGAAACAGAATGCATGTACTGAAGAAAACTGCTTTCATAACTTTGTGAGATCTCTGTATTTTAAATGATGTATCATGATGAAATCAGCATAAAACAGTGCCTAGCATCGGCACAAAACATAAATCTCAATATCTCGATATCTCTGTATCACAATCTCTGTACCTCAATATCTCAAATCTCAATGTCCCAATCATAATATCCAGGGCGTCGTCAGTTCAGATCGGCCCCTACTATCCATCTCATGACTACGACGGTATCCTCCGGATATCCGACGTGTCGGGTAATATCACCGGTCGGTCGTGCTCCCCTGCCAGGCTCAACGCCATCTCCTGCGATCTTCTTGCCCCGGGGTACCGCACCGGGCCCACCATGTACCCGAAACGGTTCCTCCACTCCTCGAATTGGGTCTCGAAATCCATCGGCAAAACTCATGGTGGACGACTCATAAATCATGGAAAAACCGCATTTTGATTAAAAAGAGAAAGCAGTTTATATGTATGTTTTTGCGGTTTTCCTCCAAATCCAGAAAATCTCATGGAAACCCGAATCCAAATCATCAATAGCATGTGAAATCATGAATATATGCATGAGAATCCATGAATGCAGCATATAATGAATAACAGTATGCATGAAGTGATAAGTGATAGCTACAATGTCAAGCTAACATATAAAGCAAGTATACTAATATCATATCACTACTAGCTAACAAGCTAAATCAAGCAATAATAATTTCTAAGTGTTCGTGACATGGCAATTACCGATGAAGATGTGTGTGCGACAGCAATAAGTGTACGTGGTACATACACATCATCGGTAATAGTGCTGGTGTCCTAGCAGCAGATATCAATAATGACATATGAATCATAACAGTAGGCGATGCAGAGCAACAATAATAATATGCGGGAGCTGAGATACTGAACACCATGATCGCTAAACTGCATCTAAGGTCATAAAAGTCACATAGCTACACCACTATAAGGCTGTGCTAAAGCTAACAGTAGGTAAGGGAAACCGCCTAAGCTCTGAGTTGATACATATAAATATACATATATAGTCGGTGATCCCATCTCGATCATATCACATCCGATACCATATCTCTATAATTGGTTATTCCCAAGTCAAGTAGGCGGATCAAACATCAAAAATATAGTTCGTACGTGAATCCGTCGTACGGCATCCCCAAATCTGGGTACGGGTCAATATCACATTCGTCATATCATTCATCAAATATTCTCTTTATCAAATATCACTAATCTGGGTACTGACCTATGTCTAGTACAATGCTAGCATTATCACTATAATGAAAACCTGACTACTGATCGACAGTCTTAGTATAGATCAATATTATCATCATAAATCATCACAAAGAGTATACCTCGCCAAGGCGGCCTATCCCCAAATATCCTGTCATATCATATCATGTCATATCCTATCGTGTATCATAATCACATGTTGATCACTTAATATATTTATATCTCCATTCCTGTTTATCATCCCCAAAATCCTCTAAATCATCAAACGTATCACAAGTATGAATTTTACCGTATCACTGATATCATAATCTCATATCAACTCTCATCGACTCAATTAAATCCCAAGTATCATCCCCAAATCTGTATGTGAACACATAATCCCAAACCCATGTGAACACATCTCGATATAGAATCCCATAACCACATATGAAATAAGAATGCATTCAAGTATGTATATGTGTGTATGTATGTGTAGTGCACCCACTACCCTAAGGTTTCGTAATCTTTCCCAATCCAGTATACCAATATCCAATTAAACATCAATAATTTCCCGAACAACATATAATATTTATAGGTGTGTATACGCATCCGTATACATCACCTCGGACTGCGGGGGTGCTATACACCATCCACCCGACTTCTCCCCGTAGATATAAATCTACTCACCTTGTTATGTGTGCCGGTGCCGATGTTTCCATTTGCATCTCCAACGCTTCGACGCCACATGGGGTACCTACAAGGATATCAAACGCTAAAACACATGAAAACCATGTCGGAAACCAAAATGGTGCACGCTACGCCTATAAGTAAAAACCTATAGTCTCGTGTGCGAACACAGCCAATATCCGCTGTCGTTGACGTCCAAACGCCACCCGACAGAAACGAATCATCGAATACCAAAATCCATACGAAAACATGTCGTAAATCATACGCCAACTCATGAAAAACAACCCAGATTTTACCCTAACAGGAAACAGTCAAAACTAGACATACATGGGGTCAAGTTTACATGAAATGGGGCTGTGCACGCAAAACGAGGAGGTTCCACCCTGGTCTGGCCGCAAATTGCGGCCAGGGGGATTAAATCTGCGGCCGGGGTTTGGTGGTTTGGGCTAGGGTTTTGGATGTTGGTTTATATCTGCCTGCATATCCTACTGCCAAGTCAATTTCATTTTAGGGGGTTCCGGGTTGTAGCAGTTTCCAGAAAGGTCCAAAGTCGACAAAATTGCTAAATTACGCCAAGTATAACAAATCTGGTATATGGGTGAAATCTGGGACAATCTTGGGTTAACTGGTCTCACATACCCTTAATAAGGCTATTCTAACGTTCAAAACCACCTCTTGGTCAAATCTCACTTAAATTTGCCTAAACTAGCACAATGTCACAATTAAAACAGTAACTTTCAGCTATTTAGCCAGAACTGAGCAAGAACTGAGTTGGGTCATGAGATTATACCTCCAGAGTGTCCTAGGGTGTAGGAGAAGGGAAGGATGAAGGAAGGAGGAGGGGTGGTTGCTGCTGAAGTGGTGTTGCTGATGCAGCTGTGCTGAAGCTGAAACTGGCTGCTGCTGCTGCTTGCAATCCTTTCTTCCTTTTTGTTGCTGTTTGCAGCAGCTACTGCAGAGCTGGGGTTGTTTTTGGTGATGAGGAGAAGTGTTGTGGTTGTGATTTGATGGTGGTGTTGTGGGGTGTTGGTTGGAATAAGGTTGCTGCTGCTGTGGCTGATAACAATGTGGCTGAAAATTTGGGCTGAAGTTGTGCTGATGTCTTGGCTGATGTAGCAAGGACTTGGCTGATGTTATTGGTGTGGTGCTGATGTTGAACAATTTGAGGCTGATGTGTTGCTGATGGTGGCTAAACTTTACATCAGCTGCTGTTTTTTTTTGTAGCTGTAGGTTTCAGCTATTAGGGCTGAAAAGTGTGGTTTGGGAGTGTGCAGGTCAGCTATGGGGGGGCTGAAAAGTGTTAGGCTGTTGTTGTTATATGAGGGCTGAAATGTGTTAGGGGCTGGTGTAGATCAGCTAGGGGGGCTGAATGTGCTGAATTGATGCATGTTTTCAGTGAATTTAGGGGCTGATGTTGTGTATCAGCAGTTGATGCGTTGATGGAGGCTGAAGTGAGTGTGTAGGTCAGCTTTGGGGGCTGAAAGATCATGATGGGGGTGTGCAAATCAGCTAGGGGGCTGAAAAGTGTTGAGGGTAGGCTGATGTTCACATCAGCTGCTGAATTTGTACTGATGTAGCTGCCGTAGCTGCTGTTCTGGTGGCTGATGTGTGGGTGTATATGTCTGATGCAGAGAGGTTGGTATGTGTGTGTTTGAGAGGCAAACCAAAGTTTTGAAATGAGATGAGTTAACTCTCATCATCCCATTCACCATGAACCAAACCAACCCTGATTAACCCACTTAACTTAGCCTAAAGGTTTAAACCCACCATGGTCATCTAAACATGGTTCAACCCTAGGCCACCATGAGTCCAAAACATGAACAAGTGTAACAAGTGTAGAAAATGTTATGTGCACATTTTTGCACAAAAGCCAAAAATCCACTTAGCGATTTTTAATCGCGGTTAATACCAAAATAACATATAATCCATCATAAAACTGCAAAATGGCATATTTCCACAAATAAGCTATTTTAGAATTTCTATAATTTTCTCCGGAATTTTCACCATTTATCGGTATTTAATTATACCGACTATTAAAATATTCATTAAAAATTATTATTAAATTTTGAAAATTCCCAAAAATAATATTCTATTTTTTTTGAAATGTTACAAGTCCGGTCTTCAATAGCAGCGATTTCTTGGCCGACAGGATATATCGGGCCCATTGTAAATAGACAGCCGAATGACGGGGAGTCATTCCTATCATGTAAACTTTACCCCAAGGACGCGACTCTCCTTGGCATATGCGTTGCCCTACAATGTCCAAGGCCATCGGTGGCTGCACCGGTATTGATGCCATGGAAGGATGAAGACGACCTTCCGAGGTCCAGTTGACCTCTTCTACTGCGTAAGTTACCTAAGGTGGGTCAGCATAATGGATCGCCAGGATCGGTTCCGAAGGCGCTGCGCAAGTAAAACTGTGTCGTCCCCAGATAATTTGACTGTACCATGACCCCCACAGATGAAAAGACTTTTGCTCTGGGTCATAGTCCTGAATAAGTGCGAAGACTTCCCGATCTGTGGGTGCGTCAGCGAAAGCACTCTCCGAGCGAACGAAGGGGAAGGAGGAATCGGAAGCCATAGTACCTAAAAAAGGTTAATTATCAATACAAGGTTCAAGACTTTAACATTCTTTTACACCTAAAATTGTACTGCATCAAAGTTCAAAGAGAAAGACACAAGGGGCCCCACAAAATCGAGGTAACACCCCATCAATGATGAGGCAGTCACTCGTTGAAAGAATCCAAAAGGATTTTCATTTATGAGAAAATACCATTGAACTTTGGAGTTAAACTCCCTCAAGAAATGTGTTCAGCAAACAGATTTCAAATCTGCAAAGAAAATAAAATAGGGAATAAAATTCCTAAAAGAATTTATTTAAAAGAAATCTTTCTCAGAGCCAAGCTCTGTAGAGCAATGGGATAAGATCCCAGAAATCCGCTCGAGAAATGGAATTAAATTCCAAATAACATTCAAAAATCAAAGTTAATAATAGGGTAAAACCCTAAAGATCTTTAAGATCTATGGGCTGCTTAAGTAAAAGTTTAGATCTCTAAGAGATCATTACAAAAGAAGAGCAAAACTCTGTTAATGGGTTAAAAACCCTAGGACATGAAGAGATTCCTTCAAAAGTTTCTTCAGGAGTTAAGATATGGTCATGATTCTTACCAATTTTGACAAAGTTTTAACTCTTAAGGAGTTTCTTTGAACAGAGATCTAAGCTCTGAAAAGAGAATTAAATTCTCAAGCAAGGAAGAAGACTAAAGAAGATGAACATCACTCATCTCAGGGGCCAAAGGCCCTACTTATAAACACAAGGAGATGGTTCAACTCTCCAGGAGATCGTACGGTGGGAAAGATGCCACCGCTACATTCTCGTGCGAGCCACGTGAGCACAATGGTGGGGGGCATTTGTTTCCCCAATAAAAGAGCAAAGCTCTGTTCAAAATTAATGAGGCATCGCCTCACGTGCCTCCACAAGGACGCTAGCGCCGATAGGATCAAATCCTATCGTGGCGCCTCACGTGCTCCTCACGTGCGCGCCAGTGTGCAAAGCGCAAAATAATCTATTAGATTAAATAAGAGTTAAAACTCTAATATAGCGCCGCATGTGCTCCTCACGCGGGCGCCAGTGTGCAAAGTACAGAATGCCCACCCTAAGAACCAAGTTCTTAAGTGGCGCCCGCGTGCACAATATGTGAGCACCGACGCCTAGGTAGAATTAAATTCTACTCTCTGTTAAACAGAGTCGTTGTATCAAAGATCCAACAAAGATGATAAATCATCAAGATAGAGAATTAAATTCTGTTGGGAGAAAACATTTCCCAAATCTTTCTAAAATAAGAAAGATACCTTCGGTTGGATCATAGAATGAAATTGTATGCCGTCTGTGAAACAGAGATCCCTTTGGATTAAGAATCCAATGGTGATTAAAAATCACCATTTCACAGAGTAAAACTCTGCTTATGAAACATATTTTCCTGATCTTGTTAAAAACAAGAAAATATGTTCTGTAAAACAGAAACCCTTGGATCAAAAATCCAATGGTGGGTAAAATTCCCCAAATCAATTGGGATCTGTTAATGAGAGATTTCTTCAAAACTAATCAACAAACTTTCCTCCACTATATAAAGGACCGAAGACTTCAAATCTAATATAGAGGAACCCCCCATAAGCTTTTAAAAATAAAAAAACAGAAAGCTTCAAAGAAGAACAGAGAATTAAATTCTCAAGGAAGAAGATCTCCCCCCTTAAAAACTCTAGGTAAATAAAAAAATAGAGATCAAAATATCTCATTTACCTATTGAAGTGTTTAACCCTTTTAAAAGAACTTAGTTCTTTCTCTGGATCAGAAATCCACAAGACAAGTCTTCCACAAGTTGAGAATTTAATTCTCATCGGGAGGAACTTGTTCTTGAGAATCAAAGATTCAGAAAAGAACTAGGAATTGAATTTCTCAAAATAAAGCATATAAGAGAAACTTAGTTCTCGTAAAAGAACTTGTTTCTTAAAAAATGAAGCTTGATCCTAGATTTGTAAAACAAAGATTCTATTGATCATTAATGGGCAAAGATATTATCAGCAGAGGAGAAAAGCGCCCAGCGCCCAACACCGCACGTGTTCCTCATATGGGTGCCAAAGAAGAGTGCTTAGCACTCACTAGGCAGTGCCTAGAGCCCAGCGCCGCACGTGTTCCTCACATGGGCGCCACAGAAGAATGCTTAGTACTCACTATGCAGCGCCTAGCGCCGCATGTGTTCCTCACGTGGGCGCCACAGAAGAGTTCTTAGCACTCAATAGGCAGCGCCCATCACCCAGCGCCACACGTGCTCCCTACGTGCGTGCCGCAAAAGAGAAGAAAGGAGTGGTTAGCACTCCCCAAGCATCTCAAAATGGCAGAGTGTTCAACACTCATTGGGCAGCGCCCAACGCCTAGCGCCCCACGCGCTCCTCATGTAGACGCCATAAAGAGTGCCTAGCACTCCATATAAATACAAAAGGAGTAAAGTGTTCAACGCTTATTGAGCAATCTCCATGACTGAAAGCTCCACATGATCATATGTGGGTATCAGAACTCATATAAGTGCTCAACACTTTCTGCATAAGAAAAGGGACTGATTAAACAGACCCCAAACAAGTGCTTAGCACTTTTTTTCAAAAAAAGAGGAGAGACTATAGCACTTTTTTTCAAAAAAAGAGGAGAGACTAAGCAGACTAAAGCCCAAATTGGCTAAGTTGCTAAAGTCTTGCAACTGAGTCCAAATGCTCTGTTGCTGGGTCTTAAATAAAAAAGATCCTAAAATGTTGTTAAGTGGATCTTCGTCTCAAATTGAATTAACATATCCTTAACACAAACCCTTAAGGCCACCATAACCTTTCTCCCTCAAATACGGGATTTGGTTCAAGGGTACATCTCTCCACACCTCTGATATATGTCGTAATTCCTCAACGTCTTCAGAGAGGTGGCGGGTCCCGACAACCAGCAACTCTTTGGTGCACTTCCTAACTGACATGCATGCCTCAAATCGGATTGTGCCCCAAATTGGGCACATTACATATCGTTATTGTTCATTCTGTCACGTAACGAATACACGTGCGCACAGGACGAATGATGGACCGAAATGTCCCTAAACTAATATTCGCCTCAAACATAGCGATAATAGACCGTGATGTCCTTAAACTAAAATAATCGAGCCTAAATGCTCATATGTTTAAGTCGATCTTAATCTTAAACCAGATTAACGATTCTTAAATCAACCCAAACCCAAATCTAAAAATGTACGGATTTGGATTAATCCACGCCCAACGGGCAACGACATAAATTAGTCTCCGTATACAATCCACGGGCAACCCAAAAAAAACCAAATATACACACGACACAAAGTGAACCTCCGGAGTAGGAGAAAGTGGTTATCGCGATGCAGTAACGTAATTAACTGCATGGGCTTGCGCCTGTAGGGAAGAGCGTCCCCACAATCAAAAACCCATTGTAAACGAGGGGGAATCTGACGAAGTCTGCTTCAACGGCTGCATCCGTCCAAACCTCCGAAACACGGTGTCATAAATCAACTTGGCATTTTCGGAGAGATGGACGGATAAATCCAAATAGTATCTGCTCCCAAATTCAGGAAATACGATCTATCCCAGTTCATCTCTTTTTTCGGCGGTAAAAAGCAGTGACGTCAAATCGGAGCGAGATCCCGCTCTAAAGACATTAAGTCCGTCGCTGGAAGAAAAAATTGACAAGTTAATAAAAGAAATTTGTTAAATGAGCCGGGACAATCATAGCTGCGAAATGGCCATTTATGAAAAGGCCAAGATGTAGCATCTCAGTCAGCATTCTGCGGAGAAAGTAGACCGTAATGCTCTTCACCCACGGCCCGCTACATATTCTCGCGAAAAGGGAAAGCCCCTATATGGAAACAAAAACAGGGCCAAGAACGCAAACTGCATTTGAAGACAACAAAGCGGATCAAAGACGCCGTTCAATCGAGAAAAGCTCGATTGGAGGCCGTCCTTTATAAAGAAGATGGGTCGAGAATACTCTTTCCCTCTAGACAAGACAAGGAAAATATTCAAACTTGTCATGAAGCACCAAATGATGACACTTCCGGAGTCTCGGCACCCCGAACAAATAAACGAAGTCCATCATCCGGATTATTACTCCTATCACCGAGTAATAAGTCATCCCCTTGAAAACTGCTTCACATTCAAAGATTGTGTAGAAAATCAGTATCAACAAGACAGGTTCGTTTTATCCGACAGCTAGAGGGTAACCGCGCTTCAAAAGCATTAGCCAAAAAGGACTTATACCATCAAGATAGGACCAACTCAACATCAAGAATGGAAGCGAACTCGTACCTGCCATATGATAACTATAACAACCCTAAATTTCCTATACAAATTTTTTCAAAATATTTTTTTCAAAATCCATAAAGGGATATTTTAGCCTGAGCACAAGATATAAGTAATTATTTTGCTTTTTAATTACAAGTTAAAAGAATGTAACAACTCCATTTTTAGTGTACAAAAATTTGCTTTAAAATTAATGTATACTTGGGGTATTTACATTTACTGTTATTATTTGAAGTAATTATTTAGCTCCATAATTACAAGAAGGAGCTTGTAGCTCATTGGTAATAACTTGCGCTGCTGAACCAAGCCACCATTGTTCAAATCCCATACCCCACATTATTTTTAATATTATTTTCTTTTTAAATTTTTAGAAGTCCAAGAGTGAACACGTGCTAAAACAATAAAATCCCACTACACCCCATAATGTGAAAGTACCAGTGAGAAGCTGAGAAGACGATGCCCCTCCCCATCGCCGGATTCGGCCGGGATCGGCCAAGTCGGCCGGAGGACCGTCCTACTCGGGCAGGCGCCGCCGGCCGGACTCGGCCGGACCGCCGAGTCCCCAACACCAACCTTGTGCCTCTTGAGCTTCTCTACCCCCCTGCACACTTCATTTCCCCAGATCGGTTCTAGAGACCTTTGAAATCCCCATTTACTCTATTTTTAATGTATTTTTACATTTTTTAAATTTAAACTCTTCACTACCCTAACCTTAGCCTAACCCTATAAATACCAACCCTACACACTACCCCCCTCACCCCAAAACTTTGAGCCAACTCTCAAGAAATCATTAGAAACCTTATATGCAATCGAAGTGAGCTTAAGGAGAAGCTCCGGCGAATTCTCTGGCGGAAATTCCGACGACCATCCTAGGAGCTCCCGGCGACGAAGCGACGCACCGACGACTCCCCCCGATCCATCTCCCTCTCCTTGTTGTTCTAAACCCGTAAGTCCTATTTCTATCTTCCTTTTTCTTTCTAAAAATACGGAATTACAAAACCCGATGGAATCGGAACAAATCCGATTTCCGATTCGGTTTATTTATAAAACCTCACTTTTCTTTAATACAATTATGCTTACACCATTACATGTTGACTATTAATCACTAATCAACCATATTGATCAAGTTTCATATCATAAAATAATTACTATTTCATTTTACCGTATTTTTCATTTAAATACCACATAGTTTCAATTCTACATTTAACATCGCAAAACTTGCTATACCTTTAGGTAGATCATGAGGTAATGACCTACCTCCTCACACACTCATATGCAACATAGCACAATACCCTTGAGAACATTGAATACGGGAAAAACGATATCTTTACAAATAAATACCATAATTAATAAAACCGTTTTTCCTTAATGTTTAGTATTTATACAAATCTTTGCAAAACGCCGCTACAACCCATTTGGGGAACCTGTTTGGGATGGTGCGGATTATCACACATCCTCGGGCTTAGTAGAGCGAGATGCAGACCTCCGCAAGGAGCATTCGGTCTCGAAAGATTTAAAATACGATATCTTAAGAAAAACGAGATTTCTAGAATATAATATATATACTAAAATTATTTTATATAAATATATGTATATGTAACATTAAAATATTTATTTTGAATTATTATAAATATTCCAACTCTTTTAAAAAATCACAAGAATCATTTACACTAAAATACCATGAATTCCAAACAAATCAATATTACAAATAAATACCTTTATTTATGAAATTAGGATATTTTCACTAGAAATATCACAATATAAAATCTACATTCATTACAACTCTAAAGATGAATAATAAATACTTGGGGTGTATTTTGAAAATTATATAAAAGTATTTTTACATAAAACACCCTCAAGTTTTATAAATTACCCTTAGGACCCTAGTAAACATAGGTTTAAGCGAGACCAATCTCTTGAGCCTCATGGAGCCGGAGAAGTGGGTGCTTGCCTACTTAAGGTAGACAACGTAATAATGGTGTTATCAATACGGTAATCGTCTTTGAAAAAGACACAAATCCTGCCGACCATGTGCATGTATATGTAATAATGGTGTTATCAATATAGTTTCCTTTGTATCTCGGCCATTTCGACTCCCAGCTGATCGTTAGCTAAGTAAATGGCGATTATCATACATGCAAGCCAGAGCTGATAAAGTATGGCGAAAGAGTGCAGTAACTGCTGACACAAAATCTTTCCTAAATCCTAGAGAGTATACCGTGTGCATAAAATACGGTAATCGTTAGCTAAGTAATAATGGTGTTATCAATACGGTAATCGTCTTTGAAAAAAACACAAATCCTGCCGTCCATGTGCATGTATATGTAATAATGGTGTTATCAATATAGTTTCCTTTGTATCTCGGCCATTTCGACTCCCAGCTGATCGTTAGCTAAGTAAATGGCGACTATCATACGGTAATCTTTTAATATATGTATACGTATATGTAACATTAAAATATTTATTTTGAATTATTATAAATATTCCAACTCTTTTCAAAAATCACAAGAATCATTTACTCTAAAATACCATGAATTCCATACAAATCAATATTACAAATAAATACCTTTATTTATGAAATTAGGATATTTTCACTAGAAATATCACAATATAAAATCTACATTCATTAAAACTCTAAAGATGAATAATAAATACTTGGGGTATATTTTGAAAAGTATATAAAAGTATTTTTACATAAAACACCCTCAAGTTCTATAAATTACCCTTAGGACCCTAGTAAACATAGGTTTAAGCGAGACCAATCTCTTGAGCCTCAGGGAGCCAGAGAAGTGGGTGCTTGCCTACTTAAGGTAGACAACGTAATAATGGTGTTATCAATACGGTAATCGTCTTTGAAAAAGACACAAATCCTGTCGTCCATGTGCAGCGGTTACCGATAACATCAAAATAATCAGGACTTCAATTTACTTTTCTAATTTTCTGACTCAGAGTGAGTCTCATTATAATCTGACTTGAATATGATTCAAGTACAATCTACAATCTACAATCCTCAATATTACAATTCAACATGAATCCATGAATCCATTATTCCATATATTAAATCTATCAACTTGACTGAACCGAACCATGGATATACATTCCATTTACATGATTATACAGTTACATCCATGATTCTATAGTTACATATATGATTCTCCAGTTACATCCGTTTACTGATATCATGGTTTCGGTCAGTCATCCAAACATACAATCTTTATTACATGACAATTCAAGTTGCAATACAACACAACAATACAATCAAGATAACACGGGGTTAAGGGGTAGACTGGTATGGATGGTGTTAAAAGTGGCACGGGACTGTAAGATTAAGACACCTAACCTGAATCCAATTGCCGTTGTTCCGGGTTGTATAACGGAGCCTTGTACTTCCATTTGCCTCTAGTCTCTGGCATATAGAGACTTCTCTCGTATACACTGGCATCCTTCTGTACTAAGTTACAAACAACAGCGTTAATACTAAATACAACATTATAAAAAAATAATACAACTTTAAAAACTACCTTCTTATTCTGTCTATTCTACTTCTCCCTTATCTTTGGGACTTACCGAGCGATCTGTTCGCTGACGACATTCTCTTTCTTTCTTCTTTGAATGTCGTCAGGTGATCTGGACCCGTCAGAGATTGAGCCCACTGCTGAAGACTTGGACCAGTTCAGTGAAGACCCCGAGCTCTAGTCATTATACACTTTCCATTTCAGTAAATTTCTTTTTCTGTTATGCCATTGTTTAGGCATTGCTTTTAATTTCAGTTGTATTTACTTCCATGTATTGTACAGAAAGAATGTGAACAAATAAAGTTGCTGTTTTAATTATATCTTGTCTCTTGTGCTTTACTTTTATATTGCTTAGATACACTTAGCCTATTTACTTCACAGTAAATACGCAGCGGCCTCGTCACGTCCTCTGCCCGTATACCGGGAAGCGGGGCGTGACAATAACACTCTCAAAAGAGGGAGGGCATGAAACTATGAATGGACTTTACAGGTGCTTCGCAAATGAAGACGAGGACGAGGTAGTTTCAGAGTTTCCACCGGCACTAAACGAGCTGGAAGATGGGATACACACTACGGTGGAAAACCTAAGAAAAATTGACTTAGGGATGGAAAATGATTCGAGGCCAACGTTCGTCAGTGAGCTACTATCTGAAAAACAGGTGGCCACGATAAAAGACATACTTATGAAATATAAATATTTCTTCTCTTGGAACTACTCTGAAATGCCGGGTCTAGATCCAAAAGTGGCAGTACATAAACTGGCTATATCGCCAGGTATAAAGCCAATCAAATAGGCGCCGAGAAGGATGCGACTCGAACTTGATGAGTATCAACGCTGAATTCAAGAAACTAATCGACTTCGGTTTCATCCAAGAGGTCCAATATCCCGACTGGATCGCTAATATCGTCCCAGTGATGAAAAAAAACGGGACGGTTCGCATCTGCGTGGACTTTTGGGACCTCAAAAAAGTTTGCCCGAAGGACGACTTTCCATTCCCCGTTACCGAGCTAATGATCGATAAAATGTCTACCCATGAAGTCTTCTCCTTCATGGACGGATCTTCAGGATACAACCAAATTAAAATGCATCCAGAAGATCAAAAGCATACCGCTTCCGGACTCCGCTGGGCATATTCTGCCATAAGGTGATGCCTTTCGGTCTTAAGAACACCGGCGCTACCTACCAGAGGGCCATGAAAAAGATTTTCGATGACCTCATCCATGAGATTGTCGAATGCTATATTGATGACCTTAAATCTCACGAGGAACATTGAGAACATCTAAAAATAGTGTTCCAAAGTCTTCGGAAGTATAATCTGAAGATAAATCTTCTAAAATGCACGTTTGGAGTTTTCTCAGGCAAATTCTTAGGATTCATCATACGTCACCAGGGTTTCGAAATCGATCCCTCAAATATTAAGGCGATTATGCAAATGCCTACGCCGAGAACTCTTAAACAACTGCGGTCTCTCCAAAGAAAGCTCGCATATATCCGGCGGTTCATAGCCAACCTTTCTGGAAAATGCCGTCCCTACATTCATCTGATGAAGAAGGGGATCCCATTCGTCCAGGATCAAAAGTGCCAAAATGTAATGGATGAAATCAATCAATACCTACAAAATTCGTCGGTATTGACCGCTCCGGTTAAAGGAAAACCCCTTATCCTATATACAACAGCCCTTGAGGGTTCTTTTGGTGCGCTATAAACACAAGAGAATGATCAGGGAAAGGAGAGAGCTCAATACTATTTAAGTCGAGTTCTCCTAGGGGCAGAAAACAACTATTCCCCCATCGAAAAGCATTTCCTAGCTCTGATCTTCGCAATAATGAAGCTCAGACATTACGCCTTGGTACATGAGGTCCATCTCATATCGAAGGTGGATCCTCTCAAATATCTGATGTCAAGGGCCATACTAACAGGAAGGCTTGCCAAATGAGCCCTCCTCATGATGGAGTTCTCAATAACGTATCGTCCCCTTAAAGCTGTGAATGGTCAGACCATTGCTGACTTTCTCGCGTAGTATCCAATACCAGCCGACTCCCCTTTAAATTGCGAGTTACCGGATGAATATGCGTTCGATGCAATCGAAGAAGAGAAAGAAGAAAATGATTCCTAATGGGAACTCTACTTCGATGGAGCATCTTCCGTGAAGAGGAAAAAACAAAACACCCCCATAATCAAAGCTGGGATGGGTCTTATTTTCGTGACTCCGCAAGGAGGAATATTGCGTTACGCTCTCTCCTTGAAAGAGTCAAGGACTAATAACGAAGCTGAATATAAAACATTGATAGCAGGTCTCGAGATCGCTATCGACATGGGAATCAAAGACCTCCTCATATATGGAGACTCCCAGCTGATCGTTAGCTAAGTAAATGGCGACTATCATACATGCAAGCCGGAGCTGATAAAGTATGGCGAAAGAGTGCAGTAACTGCTGACACAAAACCTTATCCTAGAGAGTATACCGTGTGCATAAAACAACATGGCGGATGCATTGGCCAAATTGGCTAAGGAATTAGCCGATGAAAACCTCAATGACGTGAGGATCATTGTGCAAAGCCACAGGATTCTCGGGCCAACGGATATATCTTCCGAAGACTTAATATAGTCATCCGAAGGAAAAGAAGCGACCAAACAAGTAGCCCTTCAAATAGAAAAGGAAGAAAAGGTTAAGGACTGGAGGGAAGTCTTTATAGATGATTGATTTCTAAAAGTGTAAGTGTGTAGTAAGTAACCGCAATCAATAACGATGTCGCATGTAGCTTGCCGAGATGAGTACGGGTCGTCCTCAGGGATATATGGAATCTTTTAATCTTGCTTTAGACGTGTTGATTGAAAAGAGGAAGAATAGAATAATAAAGAATAGTGAAGAATATTTTCTAGATCTATGTCGAAATACGGATGAAGAATAGAAGAATAAAGAATAGGGAGAATAGTTTCTAGATCTACGTCGAAATACGGATATAGAATGTATAGTTTCAAGATCTAGTTTAAATAAGGATATAGAATATATAAGAAGAAGACTTGTAGGGTTCGTTCGGATTTAGTAGTCATGGATGACTAATAAAGATTACTCATTTTATCTATTGATAGATTTAAAACTAGATTTATAGTGATGAATGAGGATTAAGGTTCTTGGAAGAAACTAGGGTTTCCATATTATTAACCCTTGTCCTGTCATCGATCTCTATTCATGTTTAGCCCTTAACAAAACAATTGTTAATCTAATCTCAAATCGCGGTCGAGACTAGCAATAAATTGGTAGCGCGCCCGATTTGGATGTTAACTATTCTTTTGCTAAAGTTTATAAACTTCATAAGAATTAAAAGAAGTTAAAGTATTTTCTCATCCATTGTTCTACCCTAATCCTACGAACCTTATCAAGCGGATAATTACTCCCGCATGATAGAGATAGAAGAAAAACGGATAGAGATCATGATGTAAATACAGAAAATAAATGCAAACTAATTAATCTAATAATCTACCTTTATTAATCAACTTCACAAGTACAATGCCTTCAAGTTTAGATTATAAGAGGAAGAAGAAGTTGCTCTCGATCTCTGCCTTGTAGGAAGTAAACGCTCCGTCGAATCTCACGTCGCCTTATCAAGTCGAATCGCGGACCTGTCGTGGATCACTTGTTCTTTGACGGTGATTTTCTTCATGTAAAAGGTTGATGATTTCTAAGTTTAGCCCTCGGTCTTTTATATAGCCATGGAAGCAGAAACCCTAGTTCCCTAATATGGTGATTTACTGTTAAGATCCTATCACCAGAATTTCTCATCCAACGGCCACAATTCCGCCGCCCAACCGCCGCAAATCCTTGCATTTGGCCGGGGATCCGCCGCGATATGGTGGGATCAGGGTTTGGGTTTTCTGCTGTGGCTTCATGTTGACACGTAGTGATCTTCTAGATATCTGGATTTTGGAAATATTTCTTGAGTCTTTGCTAGTATTGATTCTACGATTTTATTGAACTTCATCGGCAGATTTTTGATTCCCGTCATCTCAATATCCCCATCTCCTGACCTGAGCTAAAGCTTGCACCATATCTCAATGAATAATGTTAGTAATATTTGGTATATTTGAGATATTATCCTAACCATTTTATATGATATTATATTTTAAAGAATCATGATTAGAATATTTGATATGATATGCAAATTTAAATTATCAAAATATTATATGCATACATTTTCCTTCATAATGTTAATTATAATATAAAAACATATGGTAAATAGTATTTTTACAGTTAAAACCTCATTTGTGTCATATTTATAATAAAAACCTTTAGATATTTAAGAAAAGTAAGGAAATTGTCATATCAAAAGTGTGATATTTTCGACTGAACAAGAGATCAGCTCATGAAAACGCGTCATCTAGATATCAGCTCATGAAAAGAGCTCTGTCTTTTTCCTTCGTCAATGATACTCTATATAAGAGATCGTTAGATTGTTTATGGTTAAGATGCCAGGGGCCGGAGGAAGCAAAAATAGTCGTCCAAGAAATACACGACGGACTCTGCGGTTCTCACCGAGCTGGACTAAAGATGAAGCTGAAGATAAAAAGAATGGGTTACTATTGGCCCACAATAATTCAGGACTGCCTCGAATATGCGAAGCAGTGTTACTCGTGCTAAATTCACAGAGATTTCATCCATCAATATCCAAATCCTTTACACCCGACAGTGGCCAGCTGGCCGTTCGAAATGTGGGGAACAAATATAATTGGCCCTATCGAACCAACTTCCTCCAAAGGACATCGGTTTATATTGGTAACGACCGATTACTTTTTTAAGTGGGTAGAAACAGTACCACTAAGGGAGGTGAAGACGGAGAATATCCTCCATTTCTTCAGAACCCATGTCATCTATCGGTTCAGAACTCCGTGACGGATAATCTCGGATAATAGGCCAACTTATAGAAGCCATAAAATAAGCCGCTTTGCACAGCAATAAAAATAGATTGGAGATACTCTTCAGTCTATAATTCTCGGACCAACGGTCTAGTGAAGCTTTCAACAAGACCCTGATAAAGATTATAAAGAAAACAGCGTACAGAAACAAAAAGTACTGGCACGAAAGGACTAACCCCCAAACTTATTTTTGGCTCAAAATTTTGTAAAAATTTTCTTTTCGTTCATGAGCCAAAATATTTTCTCCCCTCCCCTAAACTTGAGTAAAACCGTATTAAGCATTTAAAATTATGAGGGGGGATTAAAGTTATTGGTCAAAGTAAAGCTGTACAAAGACCAAAAGTCAACACCAACCATTCAAATATTTTATCAATGTAACACACTAGTTGGTAGAAGATTATGTCACCTATCGACGTGGAGAAATGGGGAGGGGATAAGAGGTGGAATAGAACGGGTTTACGTCTCGGTTTATAGAGAAGAAATAATGATGGTGGATTGCTCGTATTCTCATTATTGATAAGAAGAAGGGGTGGCGGTTCAACTTCTTTGTGTTGGGGTTGATTCATCACAACTCCCATGTTTTCTAAGAATGCGAGTTTATCAGCGAAGATTTCTTCAAAGCTTTCATCGATATCCCGAATAATAATCTCATCGGAAAGAACGGGATGATATTCGAACTCCATAAAAGGTTCATATTCAGCGTTAGATGTTGACCCGGACAACTCGATAGAAGGGTCAAACAACAACGTAATAGCGGAGTCGAGATCAGTATCGTGAAGCTGTTCAAATTCACTGCTGTTGGAATCTATCGTTTAGACAGAAAATACTTGAGCATAGGGTTCGGTGGATTCACTTCCTAACTTGTAAATGTTAAGCTCAATTGACATCTTCCCGAAGGATAGGGTCATAGAGCCGTTTCGACAATTGATTATTGCATTGGAAGTCGCGAGAAAAGGTCGACCTAAAATCACTGGAATTTGGTTTCGTGGGTTTGCTACAGGCTTTGTATCTATAACAATAAAGTTCACAGGGAATATAAATTCCCCAGCTTTGATTAACACATCCTCTAGCTCACCCCTAGGTTGGGTGGTAGTTCGATCGGCCATCTGAAGAGTGTAGTGCGCCGGTTTTTACTCTTCGATCCCTAATTACTCATACACAGAATATGGAAGAAAGTTAACACTAGCGCCTAAATCGAGTAGAGCACGATTGATATTTTTACCCCCAATAGAAATAGATATAGTAGGACTTCCAGGGTCCTTTCGTTTCTTGGGTAGTTGTTGTGTAAAAGCAGTGCTCACGTTACTCATTAAGAATACATTTTTCGGCACTTGAGTTTTTCTCTTCCTAGTGCACAAGTCCTTTAGAATTTTCGCATAAGACGAAACTTGTTGAATAGCATCTAGGAGAGGAATATTTATACTAACTTTCTTAAAAAGTTCCACAATCTTCTCCATTTGTGGACTTGGTCTGTTGCCCCTTAACCTATTTGGATAAGGTGCTTTATCAATAAGTGTTGGGTCCAACATTGGAGAGGATTGTGGGGATGGAATGGATCCCAGAATTAGAGTTGGGATCGTTTTAGGTAGACTCGAGGAGTTGGGCTGAGTGTTCGAGCCTGGAGGAAAACGGAGAATAGGCTCGGAAGATAGTGGACTAGACGAAATAGGAGAAGAAGTAGAAGCCGGGGTGTTATTAATATCATCAACGTCATCAACGTGTTCACCCACTTGGTTATCCAACACTCTTCCCGATCTCAACGTGGTAACGACACTCACATTATAACTTTGTGAGTGGCCAGGATTAGGTATAGGTTGAGATAGAAGTTTCCCTTTCTCTCTCGCACTCATCGCGACATTTAACTGTGCAAGTTGTGATTATATCGATTTTATGCTTTCATCATGGGAAGCAGTGTTCTGCAGTAACGTTTGGATAGAAGACGTTAAATATCAGTCGTTTGAATGGAATGTTTAATGAACGTGTCGAGTGCAGAGGGTTTATCGGTACCGGCAAAAGAATTATTATAAAGATCAAAGTTGTTGGCCGGGTTTTGCAAAGGTTGTGGTTGAAAGGGGTGCTGACTCGGTTGTAGTGGTTGCTGTTGCTGTGGAGGAAGTCTTTGATAATTGTTTTGGAACTGGTTTTGATTTTGGGTTTGGTTTTGGTTCCAAGAAAAATTAAGATGATTCCTCCATCCCTGATTATATGTGGAAGAATAATGATCGTTTCTAGGTCGTTACTGAAAAGTAGCATTAATTTGTTCTTGACCTTGAAACGGTGGATTCAAAGAACATTCTTCCGTCAAATGTGATCGGTTGGAACAACAACCACACACGGTTTTGGGGAGCGTAAATTGGTTTAGGGAGGCTGAAGAGACTTTGTTTTCTATAGCATCAAGTTTCCTTTGTATCTCGGCCATTTCGGCTTTCACTGCGATGGAAATATTGAGATGATGCATACCTCTCCCAGACGATGTAGGTCTAACGCTTTCCCACTGTAAAGTTTGTTCTGCGAGATTTTCCAGAAATTGCCAGGCTTCACCATTATCTTTAGATAGGAAATGACATTGACACATGGTTTCAAGCATCTGTTTTGCTGCAGGATCAACACCCTCATATATAATGCGACACAGGTCCCATCTATTGATTCCGTGATGTGGGCATTGTAGAAGAAGATCCTTAAACCGTTCAAAGCATTTCCAAAATGGTTCACTGGGAAGTTGGGTAAACTGGTTAATCTCGCTTCGAACGCGGGCGGTCTTATGATTGAGATAAAATTTCTTAAGAAATGCTACAACGAATTCATCCCATTTGGCAATAGAATGTGCGGCAGTGTTATAAAGCCATTTTTCTGCTAGATCGCACAAAGTAAAAGGGAGAAGACGTAATCTCATAGCATCTACAGACAATTGTGACGTGCCCATCATTGCGCATACTTTTTCGAATTTGTTTATAAAAACGTATGCGTCTTCGGATTCAAGACCGTGAAATTTGGGCAACAGTTTGATGAAGTGGGGTTTAATTTCAAAATTATCCCCATTGGCTGGTGAAATTGATAGACAAGTATTAAGGGGTCCACGCACATGGTAGCATCTTTCTTGGAGAGATATACGCAGTGGATTTTGCACACCGAAGGGTGGCGACAGGGTGGCGGTGGTAAAATCTGATGGATAACCGTCCATCTCGGTCGATGTGGTGGGTGGAGGGGAAAAATAAAATGAAGAAGTACCGACTTCGGAGTCGATAGCAGAAACGCGGACAAGACGGGCGCTAGAATCCCGTGTCCAACCGAGCATGCACTAAGCGGGTTTAGCGCACGTCGCAGAGTGTGTGAGAACTTAAAAATTGGTTTGTTTTTGAAAAATGTCGGATGTGAGGCAAATCACAAAAGATGCGCACACAACCCTAGAACTAAGGTTGCCTAGGTCAAGTCTCTAGACCGCTCATAGACTTCCAAAGGACAAGTCGCATGATCAATTCTCTACCAGCTCTTCATAACTCTTGTGGCCAGGTAAGTACCAGGTAAGTGGGAGGTATCCTCTATACGAATCACCGAAAATAGTGGGCCTAATTAAGTAACCACTTTCCTAGACACACTTCCCTAGACATCACAAAAGAAATGCGGATAAGCGATAGATTACCCACGACCCTTCTCTATCCTATTTGAGCACGACGGTCCTTAGAGTCTTGGTCTAGATATTTTTTAATTAATATAAGGTGATGCGGATGCTCGTTTTGTGATTTGTGAGGCCTGGGAAGGGTGATGAAATCCCCACCTGATCTGAATTTGGTCTTTGCCCCTTAAAGTCCGTATTAAAAATATGCAAAAACAAACCGCAAAAAAACACGCAAAAATATTTTTAAGCGGAGATATTTTGCAAAGAATCCTGCAGAAAATATATTATTGGATTTTTCAGAGGAGAGAGAAAGATGAAGGAAAGTTACCAGAGAATTTTGGATGCACGATCCCTCAAGACCGCCGCCAAAATGCCCTTATTGCCGCCGTTCCGCCGCGACTTGGTGGGATCGTTTGAAAATAATTGCTCCTGTGCCCTCCTATGCTTCGCTGGACCTCTCTGAAAGTCTCTGAATCTTGATTTCCTTTCTTTAGTGTCTCCAGATTCCCTCGCAAAAATCGCACACTAATCGTTAAATATGCAAGATGCGGTTTTGTTTTGTTTTATGATATAGATCAAATAAGAATTCAACACGAATAGTTAGAATAAAAAATTACGCACGTATTCCTGGCAACGGCACCATTTGATTGATTTCTTCTAGTGCAAGTGTGTAGTAAGTAACCGCAATAATAACGGTGTCATGTGTAGCTAGCCGAGATGAGTACGGGTCGTCGTCAGGGATATATGGAATCTTTTAATCTTGCTTTAGATGTGTTGATTGAAAAGAGGAAGAATAGAAGAATAAGGAATAATGAAGAATAGTTTCTAGATCTATGTCAAAATACGGATGAAGAATAGAAGAATAAAGAATAGGGAGAATAGTTTCTAGATCTACGTCGAAATACGGATGTAGAATGTATAGTTTCAAGATCTAGTTTAAATAAGTATATAGAATATATAAGAAGAAGGCTTGTAGGGTTCGTTCAGATTGAGTAGTCATGGATGACTAATAAAGATAATTCATTTTATCTATTGATAGATTTAAAACTAGATAGATAGTGATGAATGGGGATTAGGGTTCTTGTAAGAAACTAGGGTTTCCACACTATTGATCCTTGTCCTTTCATTGCTCTCTATTTATGTCTAGCCCTTAACAAAATAATTGTTAATATAATCTCAAATCACGGTCGAGACTAGCAATAAATTGGTAGCGCGCCCGATTTGGATGTTAACGATTCTTTTGCTAAAGTTTCTAAACTTCATAAGACTTAAAAGAAGTTAAAGTATTTTCTCATATATTGTTCTACTCTAATCCTACGAACCCTATCAAGCGGAGAATTACTCGCGCATGATGGAGATAGAAGAAGAACAGATAGAGATCATGATGTAAATATAGAAAATAAATGCAAACTAATTAATCTAATGATCTACCTTTATTAATCAACTTCACAAGTACAATGCCTTTAAGTTTAGATTACAAGAGGAAGAAGAAGTTGCTCTCGAACTCTGCCTTGTAGGAAGTAGATGCTCCGTCAAATCTCGCGTCGCCTTATCACGATGAATCGCGGACCTGTCGTGGATCACTTGTTCTTTGACGGTGATTTGCTTCATGTAAAAGATTGATGATTTTTAAGTTTAGCCCTCGGTCCTTTATATAGCCATGGAAGCAGAAATCCTAGTTCCCTAATATGGTGATTTACTGTTAAGATCCTATCACCAGAATTTCTCATCCAACGGCCATAATTCCGCCACTCTTCCGCCGCAAATCCTTGCATTTGGCCGGGGATCCGCCGCGATATGGTGGGATCAGGGTTTGGGTTTTCTGCTGTGGCTTCATGTTGACACGTAGTGATCTTCTAGATATCTGGATTTTGGAAATATTTCTTGAGTCTCTGCCAGTATTGATTCTACGATTTTATTGAACTTCATCGGCAGATTTTTGATTCCCGTCATCTCAATATCCCGATCTCCTGACCAGAGCTAAAGCTTGCACCATATCTCAATGAATAATATTAGTAATATTTGGTCTTTTTGAGATATTATCCTAACCATTTTATATGATATTATATTTTAAAGAATCATGATTAGAATATTTGATATGATATGCATATTTAAATTGTCAAAATATTATATAAATATTATATGCATACATTTTCCTTCATAATGTTAATTATAATATATAAACATATGGTAAATAGTATTTTTACAGATAAACCCTCATATGTGTCATATTTATAATAAACACCTTTAGATATTTATGAAAAATAAGAAAAATGTCATATCAAAAGTGCGATATTTTCGACTGAACAATAGATTACTTTAAGTCCCAACTAACGCCGGAAGACGCGTCATCTAGATATCAGCTCATGAAACGAGCTCTGTCTTTCGCCTTTGTCAATGATACTCTATATAAGAGATCGTTTGATTGTTTATGGTTAAGATGCCTGGACCGGAGGAAGCAAAGAAAGTCGTCCAAGAAATACACGACGGACTCTGCGTTTCTCACCAAGCTGGACCAAATATGAAGCTGAAGATAAAAAGAATGGGTTACTATTGGCCCACAATAATTCAGGACTGCCTCAAATATGCAAAGCAGTATTACTCATGCTAAATTCACGGGGACTTCATCCATCAACATCCAAATTCTCTACATCCGACAGTGGCCAGCTGGCCGTTCGAGATATGGGGAACAGATATAATTGGCCCTATCGAACCAGCGTCCTCCAAAGGACATCGGTTTGTATTGGTAATGACCGATTACTTCTTTAAGAGGGCAAAAGCAATACCACTAAGGGAGGTGAAGACGGAGAATATCCTCCATTTCTTCAGAACCCATGTCATCTATCGGTTCGGAACTCCGCGGCGGATAATCTCGGATAATAGGCCAGCTTATAGAAGCCATAAAATAAGACGCTTTGCACAGAAATATAAAATAGACTGGAGATACTCTTCAGTCTATAATTCTCGGACCAACGGTCTAGCTGAAGCTTTCAACAAGACCCTGATGAAGATTATAAAGAAAACAGTGTACAGAAACAAAAAGGACTGGCACGAAAGGCTGCAGAAGCTCTCTGTGCGTACCAAACAACATTCAAGACGACCATAAATACAACACCATACGCATTAGTGTTCGGCACGGAAGCAGTTCTCCTGTTGGAAATAGAGCTCCCCTCTCTACGAGCAGCAGTTCAATACGAGCTGACAGATGAAGAAAATACTCATCTTAGGCTTGAGGAGCTCAACGCTCTCGACGAAACCCACCTTATAGCATAGCAAAATATTGAGGCTTATAAGGCAAGGATGACGCGGTCATACGAAAAACTGATCAGGCTGAGAACATTCCACCAAGGCGAACTCGTACTAGTCTTCAAAAGACCAATAATCCCCAATCATGCAAAACGGGGGAAGTTTGAGCCGAACTTTGAAGGCCGATACATCATAGACAAAGCCTACCAAGGTGGAGCCTACCTGCTTATGGATATGCATGGCGAAAGACCCTTCCGGCCAATAAATGAGCGATTCCTTAAAAAATACTATGCTTGAAGAGTCATGACTTAGGTTAATAATAGATGACGAAGCTTGTGTCCGCTCGCTATCTTTCCGAGTCAGAACTCTGAGAGTAGTATCCAAAAATCTCCGTCGCCTCAAAAATGGTGACATCGGACCGAGATGTCCTGTCAAGCCCCGCTTCCCAGTGTACGACGAAGGGGACGCGACTGGCCGCTACGTATTTACTTTGAAGTAAACACGCTAAGCATATCTAAGCAATATAAGTAAAATGCACAAGAGACAATGTCAATGGATATAATTGAACAGCAACTTTATTTATTAAACATTCTTTTTACAATACATCTGAAAAGTAAATACATGGAATGAAAAGCAATGCCTAAACGGTGGCATAACAGAAATGGAAAGTATTGAAATGAAATGTACAAGTAACTAGAGCTCGGGATCTTCAGCAAACTGGTCCAAGTCCTCGCTGCTGGGCTCGATCTCCAGAAGATCCGAATCACCTGACGACATTCCAAAGAAGAAGAAAGAGAATGTCGTCAGTGAACAAATCGCTCGGTAAGTCCCAAAGATGAGGGAGAAATAGAATAGACAGAGAGAGAGTATAGTTTTATAATGTTGTATTATATTGTTAACGCTGTTGTTTGTAGCTTGGTACAGAAGAGGCCAGTGTATACGAGAGGAGTCTCACTAGACTAGAGACTACGGTATATAGAGTATAAGGCTCCGTCGATAATACCCGGAACAACGGCGATTGAATTCAGGTTAGGTGTCTTTATGGTTGCTGTCTCGTGCCACTTCTAACGCCTTCTGTACCAATCTACCCCTTATAAACCCCGCGATGTCTTGTTTGTATTGTATTGTCTTGTAAATTGAATTGTATAAATGGATGACTTTCCAAAACTATGATATCAGTAAATGGGTGTAACTGGAGAATCATGTAGATGGAGGTATATCCACGGTTCGGTTCAGTCAATATAGAATGAATAGATTGAACAGATTGAATACATAGATTCATGGATTCATGTTAAATTGTAGTTTGGATACTTGAATCATATTCAAGTCAGATTGATTATATTGAGACTCAGTTTGAGTCAGACAATTAGAAAAGAAGTTTAATCCTGAATTAGGTTTTGGTGTTATCGGTAGCCGCTGCACATGGACGACAGGATTTGTGTCTTTTTCAAAGACGATTACCGTGTTGATAACACCGTTTATTAAGTTGTCTACCTTAAATAGGCAATCACCCATATCTCCAACTCCCTGAGGCTCAAAAGTCCGGTCCTGCTTAAACCTATGTTTACTAGGTTCCTTATTGTAATTTAGTATAACTTTAGGGGTTTTAAGTAAAAATAATTTTTGTATAATTTTCAAAATACACCTCAAGTATTTTATTATCGTCTTTAGAGTTTTCATGGATTTATATTTTATCAATGTGATATTTCTAGTGAATAAAACTTAATTTCATAATATATGGTATTTATTTGTAATATTGGAATTGTATGGTATTTTCTTGTAAATGAGATGTTTTTCTTGAATTTTGAAAATGTGGAATATTATAAATATTAAAAATAGATATTTTGATATTAATTACATATATATTTATTTATTAAAAATATAAGTTTTATTTATAATAGAAATCATATTTTCTAAAGAAAATTGTATTTTAAATCTTTCGAGATCGTATGCTTCTTGCGGAGGTCAGCATCTCACTCTACTAAGCTCGAGGATGTGCGATATTCTGCACCATACCGAACGGGTTTCCCGAATGGTTTATAGATGCTTAATTGCAAAGATTTTTTAAAATACACATCTTGTAAGAAAATGTTTTTATAAGTCGGAGGTAGTTATGTGTAAAGTCGTATTTTTCCCAAACCTATATTCCCAAATTCCATCGTGCTATGTTACATATGAGTGTTGTGAGGAGGTAGATCATTACCTCGTGAGTTTTCTAAGGTAATACGGTTTAAAAAGGTATAAACATGTCTATATGAAACATAATGGTATTTTAATATAAAAATGGAATACAACTTGCTACGATTATCATTTTAATGTCAAACTTGTTCTATTGTCTTAGTTAATGAGTATTAAACTATATATATCAAAAGTTGTAGATTTGTTATTAAGAAAATGTTGTATTTTTGAAAGAAAAGATAATCGGAAGCCGGATAACTCCGTTTCCGACACGTTTTAAGAATTAAGAATTTGAGAATAGCAAAAGAGAGAGAGAGAGAAGGGGGACTTACCGGATTAGGGTCAAGAGAAGAGGAAGATTGGGGAAACACCGGTATGTCGTTTCGTCGCCAGAAACTCCTTAGATTGTCGTTGGAAGTTCGTCGGAGCTTCGCTTTTTGCTAACTCCACTTGCATACAAAAAGTCTTGGGAATTTTCTTGAGTTTGGCCAGGGATTTGGAAGTGAGGAGGGGTGATTTTAGATGTAGTATTTATAGGAAAAATTAGGGTTTAGGGTAATGAAAAAGTGTATTAAAAATTTGTATTTAAAATAGATTAAATGGGGGTTTTAATTTTCTCTGTAAATGTGCAGGGAATTTAAATAGTACAGGGTTATGGGGAGTTCAAGAGTTGCCAGAAAAATGAAAAACAATAGGGTTTCGAGCTGAGTCGGCCGGTGGCGCCGGCCGACTCGTGCTTCCCGCCGGCCCGAGTCGGGGCTTCCCTCGACGCCACGTGTCCCCGATGCTTGGACTTGACTCGTGGACCCCTTGGTTTTATGTATGACTCTTCAGTTTACGTGTTGTGCACGTATAGAATCTTGGGCTTCTAAAAAGATTAAAAGAAATCAAAATAAAAATAATGTGCGGCTAATGGAATTTGAACTTTGGTGCTTTGGTTCAGCAGTGCAAGGTCTTACCAATGATCTACAAGCTCCTTCTTGCTGTTAGAAAGCAAATCAAACTTATAACTTGTGCTCAGGCTCAAGTATCCCTTTCTGTATTTTTGAAAAAAATTGTACAGAAAGTTTAGGGTTGTTACATGTCCCTAAACTAATAACGAGCCGAGATGTCCCTAAACTAATATGGACCGAAATGTCCTTAAACCAACATCTGTCCCCAAAATGGGATTAATGGACCGAAATGTCCTTAAACTAATACTCGTCCTAAAAACAGGAATGACAGACCGAGATATCCATAAACTAACAACGAACCGAGATGACCCTAAACTAACAGCGGAATGAGATGTCACTAAACTAATATGGACCGAAATGTCCTTAAACTAACATCTGTTTCCAAAATGGGAATAATAGACTGAAACGTCCTTAAACTAATACCCGTCCCAAAAATGGGAACAACGGACCGAGGTGTCCCTAAACTAACAACGGACCGAGATGTCCCTAAACTAATATGGACCGAAATGTCCTTAAACTAATATTCATCCCCAGAATAGGAATGCTGGACCAAAAAGTTCTTAAACTAAAATTTCGCCTCAAACATGGCGATAATAGATCGAAATGTACCTAAACTAATATTCGTCCCCAAAATGGGAATGCTGGACCAAAAAGTCCTTAAACTAAAACTTTGCCTCAAACATGGCGATAATGGACCGAAACGTCTCTAAACTAGTGTGTCGCCTCAAACAGGGTGCATCACCCCAAATACGGCAGGTGTCCTCCTTTGAGATCTATATCGTAATCGAAGTCACAATGGCGAGGGTTGCAACTAAACTCCCACCGATAAACAGATGAGCACCTGCGGCGAAACCACTTTCGGGAGTTCCATCGTAAAAAAAAAGGTATGTCCACAAGCGAAATGAATGCGGATGAAAACCCGAAAGAGCGCCGTGAGTAAAAACAGTAGGACTACCGGCGAGCTTGTGAAAACCCAAAATGGCGCAATTTTGTAGAGAGAAAAAAAATTATGTGCACTTGCAAGGCCCTCTCGACTTTGTGAGGAGAAAACACCTGCGTGAGATCATTACGACTCATAAAAGAGCAACACACTTAGGAACCCCCACGATTCCTAAGGAGAAATCACACTTGCGAGATCCTCATGACTCGTAAAGAGAATTCCCATTATGAGACCCTCATGGCTCATAAGATTCAAAAGCCTTAAGTTATAAGGATCTAAACATGTTCTTAAGACGTCATATTCCCCTAATATTGCCCTACAAATGGTCTAATATTGACCCTTGTATACAATCCACGGGCATAAATAAACAACTCCCCACCAAGTTCCACCATTGGCGAGAAATATCCCCATGTGGTGAACGACACTTGTAGGTCCTCTCGACTTATAAGGAGAAAACACTCTTATAAGATCCTTACAACTTACAAGGGAAAGTACCACTTAGGAACCCTTAAGATTCCTAAGGAGAAAATACACCTATGAGATTCTTACTACTCGTAGGAAGAAATACCTTTATGAGACCCTTACGGCTCATAAAGTTAAAAGCCTTAGTCGACAGGATCCTAACCATGTTTCCTAAGCCACCTTTTTCTAAATGAACAAAGGCAAATGATGATTCGCTCCTGAAAATATCCCAGTTGTAGAGAAACTGATGCCTAAACAGGTGTCAAACTCTATGTCCTCTTATGGCAAATGACGATTCGCTCCTGGCAATATTTCAGTTGCAGTGATACTGATACCAAGATTGGGATCAGATCTCAAGTTCCTAACACGTAATAAAACTCAGCGTGTCGCAAAAAAATGCATATGAAAAAGCCGAAATGTTTGGGCAACTCGCAATAAAAAATAGAGAGTAAAAATAAAAAATAGCCGAAATGATCGGGCACCGCGAAAAATAGCCGAAATGATTGGGCAATCGCGAATTTCGCAATATAAAAAGCTGAAAAGATAGAGTATCGCGGAAATAAAAATAAAATAAAATAAAACTTTTTTGCCCTGCAAATATGTCCATATTGACTCTTGTATACGTTCCATGGACACAAATAAAAAAAAGGGGGAAACATATTTTCCCACCATGCTCGTCCAAAGGAGGTCCAAGTCCCGACGGTTCATATAAAACCTAGAGACTATCACGACGTTCCTTCTCATTCCAGGAGGATGCAGATGCAACGTCAACAAGAGACCCAAGGGTCAAAGCAAAAAATGGAGTAACGGCAAAATCTTAGCTCCAAGTCTTGACGGTACATATATAACCTAGAGACTATCCCGGCATTCCCCCTTATTTCAGCAGGATGTGGACGCAATTATCAAATGAAATTGGGGCAATGGCATATCCCTAGCTCCAGATCTCGATTGCAATACATACAACATAGAGATCACATAGATGTTTCCCGACTTCAGTAATGAATCGGCGCGACATCGTCAAAACAAAAAAAAATGAAGTGACGGCATATTCTTAATTTCGGGTCTTAACGGCAACTCATATAAAACCTAAAAGACCATTGGAGATCATCCTACCACAAAAGGGTGCGGTGATGACTCATCGTGGCTCCAAATTGAGCCTAACCTCAGGTAAAAAAAAGCGTCAAGGTAAATTCCTAGAGCTTGCTCTTCCGAGAGTAATATGACCTAAGAAGATTACTTGAAAACGTCTTGTCTAGCCCCCGAAGGATCAGAGACACGACAGTCGCGGGGCTACTCGAACAGAGGCTTAAAGACTACATATCGAGGAATACATCAGCCAACGCGACGGTACCACGAACTAAAACCCTAGTACCACAAACCTAACGGACCCCTGTCGTAAAGAATATGGGTTATCTACATACAACGTTAGGACAAGTTTTCCTGTAAACCCAAGGGAGGTGAACTAAAAACACTTCGAAACGAGTACATAAACTAGAGACTCTGAAACGAGTAAATAAACTACAAACTCCAAAACGAGTACATAAACTAGAAACTCCGAAATGAGTGAATAAAATACAAACTCCGAAATGAGTACATAAACTACTCCGCGCCAGATTAAGACATCAAACACAGTGGAGTGCATACAAAAGAAAAGAATGTATATTTTTTATTCATGAATAGAATTGTTTGAAGGATACAGTTTATATATATATAAAAAGATACAATTCCAACATCTAAGAAGGCAGGGCTTTCAATAAAGTAGCGACCCGTTCACTCTCTTGCCGCAGTTCCTTCTCACGCTCCACTATTACGGCCAACATTGCTTCGACTTAAGCCTGTCATTGCAAGCACAAAGAAAGCTTCTCATAAATTTCATGCGTAGCAACTTCGCAGTCCCGCATTCCTCGCTCAGTAGAGTCAAAGTTCTACCTCAGCGCCACTCCTTCAGAAATGCATTGTTGAAGATTTTCAAAGATAACTTGGAGTTGCGCAATATTCGCTTTAACCTGGGCATGTAATTTTCTTGATTCGCTGAAATCCGTCTCACGCTACTTCTGCTTCAGGACTTGCTTCTGCTTGAAATATTGAACGGAAGCGGCACTTTGTTCGAGCCACATGAGCAATTGAGCCATCAAGGATAATACCTCAGGCGTAAGACGTTTGTGCTCGATCTCATGGAGGCAAGCCTCAATTCGCTTACAGTAATCAACCCAGATGCCGACGAAATCTTCATTGTGGAAAGTCATAAGAGTCGCCGGTATAGGGTTGAATTCATCGGCAAAGTCCGCAGCAGAAGTGAGAGCTTCGACATCCAGGTCCTCTATAAACTCACTTAGCATGCGCCTGCTATTGGCCGCACCTCTGGAAGACTGATGTTTAGCGAAAGACCCTGCGAGCATAGAAATACGAGACTCAAAAGGAACCAAAGCCGGCATAGCTGCTACAGAATAAGACACGTACAAAGAAGGGTCAGGTTTCAACCTAAAAACAAAAAAAATGACGATCAATGAGATCTAACCTACTAATAGTCGAAAGTGGCAAATCAGGGAGCATAGAGGGTTCAGCTATTCCTTCGTCCTCTCCTTCGAGCCGTAAGACTGTGGTCAATACGGGAAAAGCCTATTAAAAAGAAGTTACTTATGGAAAGATGAAATAAGAAATGAAAAATATACTGACCAATGCCAGAAGGAGGGACAGATCCTGATTGGAAAGCAAAGTGTGAGGTTAACATTTGGCATAAGCGGTCGAAAAGCACTCCTACAGGATTGCAACAATATACGATAAAGAAATTAATTCAAGAAGTAATATCAATACTGAAATGAGAAAATAAAAGATTATTTACCTTCCGTTGCTGAACCCGAGAAAACTTGGGGGGTGCGAAAGAGATAGGTGGAACAGCGACAGTTATGGTGATGGCTGACGGGGATTCTTCAATCAGCACAGCGTCAGGGTTTACCATACCTATATTCGAAATAAAGGAGATATTAGAAAATGTATCTAGCAGGACTAAGAACCCAAAAGTGATAACACGAGGAATACCTGACGGGGTAGAAAGCATAGCAGTATCTGGAGCGTCACTAGTTATGACAGCTTCCTCGATTTCCACTATCATCGGAAGACGGACTCAACGTCTGCACCTTTGTCTCCCGAATCAATAAGGGTCGTCGTTAAGCTAGCGTCACCCGTGGATATTGGGGATCCACAAGGAGAAGAAGTGACAGCTGGAACAATCTCAGATTCTAGATAAAGGCTCAACGTGCCAGAACCCCAGATGCTAGCACCTCACCCGCAGCGCTGACACATGAACTCGGCTTTATTGTACCATTTAAAGGAAAATGTGTTATAATTAAAGAAAAACAGTTGTGGAAAGAAACCTGAAGAAGTAAATAAGTCCTACCAGGTTTCATTACGATATCGTGCGCTGTCTTACTTTGAAGTAACCGCCCAGCCTCTTCACAAGCTGCGGGCGCAATCTGCCTATGAGCGGTTTACAAGGCAGAGGGAATATCCTCCATGGGAACATCCGGGGGTCGTATATCACTCGAACCCGCACCTTTGGCCAAGCTAGCCTAACGCTCCCTCACTGCTTGCTTCCGAGGCTTCCTCTCGGATTTAGCCATACGGAGAGATCTCTTCAGAACCACAGAAAGGGGAACATCTTTATCCGAATCAGACTCGACCTCTGGATCGGCTGCAATATCCGTCATCGGCTGCTTTAGTGACGCTTCTTGTAGCGGTCCTAGGGCTACCTCAATGGTAGCCGGTATTTCTGAAGGCTTCGTAAGTTCCATCGAGGGAGGGATATCCTTCGCACCACCACCTAAAGATGTCATCAAACTTGGAATAACACAAGTTGCGGTGGTTCCTGTAATAAAAAAATAGGGGAGTCGGGGTATGAAAAAAATGAGCTAAATATGTATATTCAAAAGCGTCACAAATCGAATCATACCGAGGCCCATAAAAGCGCGAAGCCTCTCCTCTTTCTCGAATGTTTTGAGGGACGCCAAAAGAGCTTATTCGGTGGAGATGCATGTTAAGAAAAGAGCGTTAATAAAATGTAATAAACGCTAAAATATACAGTAGAGTATAAATGAGATATACCTGACGGCGCAAGAGAAGCAAACGCTGCTTGCTCGCTGGCCAATCACTCAGAAGCCTCAATAGCAGCTTGAAGATCTGTAGCGATATTCTCATCAGTAGAAGTTTCGAACAGACTGTCGTTGGTGACATATTCAGACAAACCTTCGCTATACGGAGCATGAGGCTCCTGACCAAATACAACATCAGCCGAAAACAAGGATTTCTTCTTCTTCTGTGAGCCGGTAACAACACCCGACGATAAAAGCTTTCTCTTTACAGGCTTCTTGGGACGACGGGTCCCGATTTCCAAGCCAATACCTGAATCAGGAGACGCTGTAGCCATCACCTTACCAGGAGCACCTACTTCTGGTCATGGCTTAGTTGTCGACACTATTGGAAAGGCTCGAGGAACTAAGACCGCGTTGCTCTCTCTCAAGGAGGACGAACAACTGCCCATCTTTTCAGCGGAACCGCCGGATTACTGGCTAAGACATTATCCTTATGATCGAGAAGCATCCGTCTTTCTTCTTTGATAACGATGCCCGTCGCATGCTGATACCAGGCAATGTAATCATTTAAGTCCTTTGGGATATGACTCAGCTCAGCGATCAGGAAATGAGACCTCATATTCAGCCGCATAAAATAGTGCGCCGCATTGCGAAGGCTCTCCTCTATAGCAACCGGATCGACAAGAAATGCTTCAAGAGGAACGCCTTGGTTATAGCCAGATTGCTGAGCAAAACAATGCGGTTTATACCTCATGAATAACACCGAGCCATTTTTCCTGAATACTAGAAAACCTGGCCTGATGGAATACAAATACGTGATCTCCCTGGCCTTCAAAGCAAAAGCTCCATCCTTCAAGATATTGTGAAGCGGCTGGACCACTTTGGAGGGTTCTTTACCAATAGTTAGAACCCTATCAACAAAGGTCATGCTATCCCCAACCATGCGTGGACACAGGAACAATCGTCGAGCCTCTCGCTGTGTTGGGTCCGGAGGCCCGCAAACAACATTTCGTAGAGAATGAATTGAAAGAAGCGTACCAATTGCATGACCCGAGGAAAATTGTACCCTTCATAAAATCTTGGTCTTTTGTGCACACCAAAGGAACCCAACACGTGCATCTCGATCGATGAGGTGAAGTAATGCAAAGGGAGATTTACAGGCTTCAAACCCGACTGGGTAGTGTCGGCCACTATACTTAGACCATGATACAAGTGGGCCAGTCCTGCAACCCCAACAGCTAGACACATCCCCGCCGCAACACGATGAGCCGGATAGAAAACAGACGGTCTTACATCGCGAGGGTGCGTTGGGAGTGCACACCAACTCAACCACAAACCAATGAAGCCCATGAAAAACGTTTCCTCGTCAATATCCGGAGCGGCAATCTCTGCAAAAGGGACGATAGGGGTGTCCGGAATAAAGAACTGCTTTAATTCTGCATCTGCAGTCAGCAATTTGTCCAAGCCAAACCCGAAGGGATCATCAAGCTTGGCGAACTTCGCAGCCTTCTTCGATAAAACCTACGAACGAAGGAAACGGGCAACAATGTCCGTAAAGCTAACTCCATGCCCCCCGGACTCCAAAAACAAGCTCTCATAGATGTTTAACACTTTGATCAAACTCAGGAACTTATGGCGGATAGCATTTTCCGGGGTAAAGCTCATAACTACCGATTCGGTGGTGAAGATATGCTCGTCAGGAGGAAGTATCTCCTCACAATACTTCCCTCTGACACGTAACCCGGAAATTTCTACAAATTCTTCCAACGAAATCGATACTTCACGATCCGACAAAAGAAAACTGCGGGTTGGAATATTCTACTGCTCTAGGAAGGATTTAACCCACCACACATGAGAAGTGTGGTAATAAAAGAGAGATGCGTAGACCGCTGGGTATAATCCGGTTTTTAGCAGTAGAAATTTCTTGGACAATAAAATGTAACGGGCCCACTGGAGGTAACCAGCCAGATGTCGAGGGGTCACTCCTATTGTGTAAACCTGACCCCAAGGACGTGTTTCTCCTTGACACATGCGATAGGGCCATCGGCGGCTAGACTGGTATCGACACCATAAAAGGTTGGAGATGAACTTCCACGGTCCAATTGACCTCTTCCACAATATAAGCTACCTGTGGAAGGTCAGTATAATGAATCGGTTCTGATAGCATCGCACAAGTAAAGCTGTGCCGACCCCGGATAATATAGCTATACCGCGATCTCCATAGATGAAGAGATTTCTGCTCCGAATCGTAGTCCCGGATTAAAGCAAGAACTTCACGATCAGTAGGCATGTCGGCAAAAGCACTCTCCGAATGGACATAAGGAAAAAAGAAATCGAAAGCCGTAGTACCTGAAAAGAAAACCCAGTGGAGAGTTAGCGATTGGCATATTAAAATCACTACAGTCTAAAGGAAAAAACAGTGGGTCCTAAAAAATCAAAGTGATGGCTCATCAATGATGAGACATACGCCCATTGTGAGAATCCAAAAGAATTATCATTAAATGAATAGTCCCATTGAGCAATGGAGTTAAAAAAACACCCAATGTTCTTGAAAAGCGAGTTCTGTTAAAAGGTAGCAATAGATTTAAATCTGTAAAAAGGGTATTAAAACCCTAAAAAGGAATAGGAAGGGAAATAAAATTCCCAAAAATTCCAAAATTTCTCAGAGCTAAGCTCTGTAAGACAAGATGGAATTAAATTCCACCGATAATGGGATAAAATTCCAGAAATCCGCATGTTGGAAGACAGATGGGAAATATAAAGGAATTGAATTCCAGAAACCCTCAAAGATCAGGATCAATGATAGGGTAAAACCATAAGAAGAGAACTAACGATTCTCAGGAATGCCCATTGATTTAAGACCCACGGTCTACTCAAAAAGGGGGGAAAAGTTCTTTTTAAAATCTCTGAGAGATCATTTTAAGAGAAGAGCCGAGCTATTTTAATGGGTTAAAAATCCATAGTAAACAAGGGAGGTTCTTTTAAAAGTTAAACTCTGTTCATAATCCTTACCAAAATTTTTAGCCGAGTTTAACTCTGATCGGAAGGAGTTCTGTGGGCAGAGATCTAAGCACTGAGATGAGAATTAAATTCTCAAGGAAGAAGGAAACTTAAGAAAGATAATGAGACGACAGTCATCTCAAGAGCCAAATGCCTTATTTATAGGACATGAGGGGATGGTTCAACTCCCTAGAAGATCAAACGGTGGTAAAGGTGACACTGTTGTACTCACATGTGAGCCACGTGAGAATAACGGTGGGGGGAATTCCCCCCCCCCCCCAATATTTGAACGTAACTGAAGAGCTAAGCTCTGTTAAAATTTAATGAGGTAACGCCTCACGTGTTCCCTACAAGGGCATCATCGCCAGCGCCAACCCCTTAGGATTGAATCCTATGGTGGCGCCGCACGTGAAACTCACGTGGGCGCCAATGCGCAAAGCACAAGAGCGCCTATCGTATATAAGAATTAAATTCTTAAGTGGTGCCCATGTGCACAACACGTGAGCGCCGGCTCCCAAGTTAAAATCAGTAGAATTAAATTCTACATGGGGATATTTCCCTAAAAACTGGGATACTCTCTGTTAAACAGA
This sequence comes from Agapanthus africanus, assembly GCA_030015575.1. Lineage (NCBI taxonomy): Eukaryota > Viridiplantae > Streptophyta > Magnoliopsida > Asparagales > Amaryllidaceae > Agapanthus > Agapanthus africanus. Next base: position 533,653,132 of record JASDDO010000010.1, read on the forward strand.
GCCGTTGGATCAAAAATTCAATGGAGATGATAAATCATCAGAATACAGAATTAAATTCTATCAGGAGAAAATATCTCCCAAATCTTTCTAAGAATAAAAAAGCGCTTAGCAATATTCAGTCAAAATAACTGAGTGCTTAGCAATGATTGGGCAGCACCCATAACTGAAGGCTTCACATGATACCCATGTGTGCGCCAGAGCTCCAAATAAGTGCTTAGCATTTTTGCATAAAAAAGGGGGGGGCTGAACAAATAGAATCCAAATAAGTGTTTAGCACTTTTGAACAAAAGAAAAAAAAAGACCGAGCAGATGATTGGTGTGTATTTTAGTGTGGTATTTTTAATTACCGTAATCAAGACGGTTTCGCTTGGTATCTAGCCGAATGAGTACGGGTCGGTCCACAGAGAGATGGAAATCTTTTTCTTAGTGTTTTAATGAGTTAAGTCCAAATGTCCGAGTTTGTTCAAGATTAACTATGTGCTAAATATGTATGATAAAAGAGCTTGTTAGGGTTAGGATTAGGTTAGTTTGAGTTAGGAGTTCGCTCACTTCTTTCGTTTGCCACTCTTAATATCGATGTTACGGTAATCGGCAACAACGGGGATTAGCACGATTAAGAAGAAAACTTGCGAGTATAAGCTAGGCTTTCCAATGCTTAGTTCCTTCCTTTTGGTCCTTGTCCGTCCGTTCTTGGTTCTTAGCCATAACCTCCGGTCAATTCAACTACACCCGGTCTTACTAGGGTGTCACTGCTATCATGTAGGATAGGGTGCCGTAGGGAGCGGATTGTGGTTGCCTTGACGGGAGTTCGAATCAAGATGTTGGACAAAGAAAAGAGTGAGAGAGATTTCCTTCTCTCAAACTTTCCTTATCCTACCCTAACAAGTGAGAAACTACTCACCCATTATAAAAGAAAAAAGAAAATAAAACAAACAAAGAAGACGAAAGAAATGAGGTAGAAAATTACAACTAGCTAATTGGGACCTCGCTTAGGCAGAGATCACACTTAAGCATCATTGTTGCAAGGATAAAAGAAAATAGAAGAAGAACAAACAAACAAACAAACAAACAACTACTACTTTAAAAGATAATTACAAGCAACAAAACTATAAGACATGCATATGAAAAGAACTTTTCTTTATTCATCCTTCACTCTAAAGCTCACTACAATGTTAATGGAGAATAGATGAAAAGGAGGAAGAAGTTACAAACTAACTATACTAAATCCTAACACAAGAATGAGCCCCTCTTTTTTCTTGAAACTGGGTTGTTTATAGGAAGATAGATAAAACCCTAGGGCTAAAATCTGAGCCCTTACACAATTACAAAACTACCCTAAAAATATCTCCTGACTCTGAGTTGACTCGACCGCGGAACCGCCACATAAGTGCCACATCGGCCGCGGTTCCGCGGTGCTTTGGGTGAGTTTCTATGTCTTTTTTTTCTGGGATTTTCCATGTTTCTATTCTTCTCTGTTTAGTACACTTGGCTTTTCAGAATTACTTCATTTTTCTTTCAGATTCTCAACAGTTCAAAAAGATGAAAGAATGTGGACTTTTGCCTTGATCATCTTGAGCTCCGCGTTATCAACTCAATTCTTGTGCTGCCTCTCTTGTGCTTTGTGCATGAATGACCCTTGATTGACATTTTGTCTCTCGAACTGGTAGGCGGCACCTGACGGATGGTGAGCGGAAACCCGTATTTTTATCTGTTGTTGGAAGTTGTCCTCAATTTGTCGTGAGCTGAGAACCTGTAACCTACAATTATGTAGCAAACACGGATCAAAAGTACCTACCTATAAGCAATGCGATCAAGAACGGACGGTAAAAATGGAAAATTCTGATATGAACAGCAAACTAAGCCCAAATTGGCTAAGTCTCTCTGAAAGGTTTTCTTACAGCTGAGCCCAAATGCTCTGTTGTTTAATCTTAAATAAAATGATTTTTAAAATTTTGCTAAGTTGATCTTAGCCTCAAATAAGACTAACCTATCCTTAGCTAAAATAAATTGAGCCCAAATGCTCACATATTTAAGTTGATCTTAATCTCAAACTAGATTAACGGTCCTTAAATAAAACAAACCCAAATCTAAAATATACGGATTTGGATTGATCTGCATCCTATGGGCGACGACATAAAATAGTCTCCGTATACAATCCATGGGCAACCCAAAATAAAACAAACAACACAAGACACGAAGTGAATTGCTGGAGCAGGAGAAAATGGTTATCGTAATGCAGTAACATAATTAACTGCAGGGGTTTGCGCCTGCGGGGAAGAGCGTTCCTACAATAAAAAAAACCATCACAAATGAGGGGGGATATGATAAAGTCACGCTACAACGGTCGCGTATGTACAAACCTCCGATATATAGTGCCATAAATCAACTTGGTATTTTCGGAGAGGTGGATATATAAGTCCAAATAGTATCTGCCCCCAAATTCTGGCCAGACGTCCCAATGTCTCGGTCCAGTCTTTCGGCGGTGAACAAGATTCTAGCACGTCCGGTAAGACTTTTTCCTCTCTCCACTCCACTCTTTGTGTGTCGTGTTTCGCGAACAAAATAGCGGTTCTCGTTGGTTGCCTCTGAATTCGAGGTACTCAAACTTGGTGTCTTGTTCCTGTCTAGAAAATCAATGGCTTCTCAATGCACTGCATGCAATAGCAACTCCCGCTCCATCCTAACTAGAGGATGCAGGGTGTTTCTCGTCACCCCATTGAGATGGGAATAAGCACGCGCTTTTCAGGCGCATTACAGATTCCCCCTGCCTAGGGTAGGCTGGGGTTTATTGATTGTGGGGATCCGATTCTCCGGCAGCCGTGGACTAAGCTACCGTTAATAACCTCCGATTAACGGCTTTATAGGCTATACACTTTACATGTAGCCCCTTGGGTTCTACAAAAATGGCATTTTGCCCATCCCATGGCTCATGTGCTATTTCTTTTTGCACATAAGCCATGGGCTTTACAAAAATTTGGCTTTATGCCTATTTTCTTACATTTATTCATAAAATAAAAATACAAGAAATACAACAAAATTATTTATTACAAAACTTTTATTTTGGCATGGGAGAGGCCGGCCGCTCCATGTTCGGGCTCGACCAGAGCATTGGCTCACTTGACCTGGGCTTGGGCCCACTTGGCTTAGGGATGACTTTGATTTTGACTTGGTCAACCGGGGTATAAATTTCGACCCCAACAAATTGCCCCCATCAATAAGTGCACACCACATATGTGGGTTGTGTGCACGAAATTGATGGATCTTCTTTCGCATGGAGGCCGACTTGATCTGGTTCCCGTTTTAACGACGTGGAGGTCGATGCTGCCATTTTAACGACTTGGACGGTCGGTTCTGCCCTTTTTGCGATTTGGACGGTCGGTTCTGCCCTTTTTGCGACTTGGACGGTCGGTTATGCCCTTTTTGCGACTTGGACAGTCGGTGCTACCCTTTTAGCGACGTGGACGGTCGGTTATGCCCTTTTTCCGACTTGGACGGTCGGTGCTACCCTTTTAGCGACGTGGACGGTCGGTGCTGCCCTTTTAGTGACGTGGACGATCGGTTCTGCCTTTTTTGCAACTTGGATGGTCGGTTCTGCCCTTTTTGCGACATGGACGGTCGGTTCTGCCCTTTTTGCGACTTGGACGGTCAGTGCTGCCCTTTTAGCGACGTGGACGGTCGGTTCTGCCCTTTTTGCGACTTGGACGGTCGGTGCTGCCCTTTTAGCGACGTGGACGGTCGGTGCTGCCCTTTAACGACGTGGACGGTCGGTTCTTCCCTTTTTGCGACTTGGACGGTCGGTGCTGCCCTTTTTGCGACGTGGACGGTCTGTTCTTCCCTTTTTGCGACTTGGACGGTCGGTGCTGCTCTTTTAGCGACATGGACGGTCGGTTCTGCCCTTTTAGCGACGTGGACGGTCGGTTCTGCCCTTTTTGCGACTTGGACGGTCGGTGCTGCCCTTTTTGCGACGTGGACGGTCGGTTTTGCCCTTTTTGCGACTTGGAAGGTCGGTGCTGCACTTTTAGCGACGTGGACGGTCGGTTCTGCCCTTTTTGCGACTTGGACGGTCGGTGCTGCCCTTTTAGCGACGTGGACGGTCGGTGCTGCCCTTTTAGCGACGTGGACGGTCGGTTCTGCCCTTTTTGCGAATTGGACGGTCGGTGCTGCCCTTTTTGCTACGTGGATGGTCGGTTCTGCCCTTTTTGTGACTTGTACGGTCGGTGCTGCCCTTTTAGCAACGTGGACGGTCGGTTCTGCCCTTTTTGCGACTTGGACGGTCGGTGCTGCCCTTTTAGCGACGTGTACGGTCGGTGTTGCCCTTTTAGCGACGCGGACGGTCGATGTTGCCCTTTTAGCGACGTGGACGGTCAGTTCTACCCTTTCTGCGACTTGGACGGTCGGTTCTGCCCTTTTTGCGACTTGGACGGTCGGTGCTGCCTTTTTAGCGACGTGAACGGTCGGTTCTGCCCTTTTTGCGACTTGGACGGTCGGTACTTGATTTGACCTGTTCCGCTTCTTGCGGTGTCAGGGTTGAAGTTGACTTGCTGATTCGATGTGATTTGGGTTGACATCAGCACCGCTGCACTGGAATATGGTACCATGAGCGAATCATCATTTGTCATGAGGCGATTTCCCTCATTCCCAGTTTAACGACTTAGGGGTCATATGTTCCCAGTTTAACGACTTAGAGGTCATCTGTTCCCAGTTTAAAGACTTAGGGGTCTATTGGATTGGGGTTTGGAAATTTGGGGGGTTAGGGTAGGCATCAGCGTTGCTAACACTGAAGCACATGTTCCAGGAGAAATTTATCACTTGCCTTTTCCTGTTGGGAAGCGGTGGCTTAAGAGACAGGTTTAGGTCCCTATCGCCTAAGGCTTTTCAATTTTGTGAGCCGTAAGGGTCTCATAAAAGCATTTTCTCCCTACGAGTCGAAAGGATCTCATAGGTGCACTTTCTCCTTAGGAGTCATAGAGACTCCCAAGTGTGATTTTCCTTTGTGAGTCGTAAGGATCCCACGAAGGTTTGTTCTCCTCATGTATCGTGAGGATACATGAGTGGATCTTCCCAAATGGAGCATAATTCCGAGGGCGGAGACCGGCCGTTGGTCGGGTGATTGCAATGGGGCATAGGTATGATGAGAATTATTTAAGCCCATGGATTGTATACGGTAGCCAGTTTGGGGACCAACCGTAGGGCTGGGAGAATTTTGAGAAATTGGATTTTGGTTGGCGCATGCATCGCTACACTGGAATATGGTACCAGGAGCGACTCATCATTCGCCATTTAGGGACTTGGAATTTGGATCTTGTTTGGCATCAGCATTGCTGCACTGGAACAATGCCAAGAGCAACTCATCATTTGCCTCGGAAGGACTTGGGATTTGGGTCTTGGTCGGCATCAGCACCGCTAACACTGAAGCGAAATGCCAGGAGCGACTCATCATTTACTGTTGCCCGTTGGGGAGTGATGGCTCAGGAGATAGGTTTAGGTCCCTTTCAATTAAGACTTTTCAATTTTATGAGCCGTAAGGGTCCCATAAAGCATTTTCTCCCTACGAGTCGAGAGCATCTCGCAGGTGTATGTTCTCCTTAGGAATCGTGAGGATTCCTAAGTGTGTTGCTCCTTTGTGTGTCGTAAGGATCTCACACAGGGATTTTCTCCTCACAAGGTCGAGAGGAATTTGAGAGTGTATTTTATTTCTTTTCACAAGTTTGCGCCCTTTCGGGTTTTCACAAACTCGCCGGCAGTCCTGCTGTTTTTACTCACGGAGCCCTTTCGGGTTTTCATCCGTGCCCGTTTTACTTGTGGACATACCGTTTTTTTCGCTGGTGGGACTTTAAAAGTAGTCTCACCGGCAGGACTTGGGAGAGATAGGGGTCATTTACGCCCGTGGATTGTATACGGTTTTACAGGATGTATGATCTAGACCGTAGAGCTGGTGTGCTCAATTCGCCTGCGACTTGGAGCATTCACGCGTAGTATTTCTTGAGATATCGGCCATTGATGGATGGCATGGGCCTTTCTCCCTCGGCACTTATTAGTTGGTAGGATCCTCCGTCGAACACTTTCTCGATGACGTATGATCCTTCCCAGTTTGGCTCGAATTTTCCCTTGGCATGTCGATTGGGGATGATCGGTCTTTTGAGGACCAACACCAATTCACCTTTCTTGAAAGAGCGGAGACGGGTTATCTTGTCATAGGCCCGTGACATTTGGGTTCGGTATAGCTCCAGATTTTGCTGCACCGCGAGCCTCTTTTCTTCGAGGGCGTCGAGCTCTTCAAGCCGAAGGAGCACGTTTTCCTCCTCCGTCAACTCGTGCTGAACGGCCATTCTTAAGCTTGGAACTTCGACTTCGAGTGGAAGGACCGCCTCCACTCCGAAGAGCAATGAGTATGGAGTGGACTGAGTTGGAGTATGGTGTGTGGTATGATATGCCCACAACGCCTCGTGAAGTTTGATATTCCAGTCTCTCTTGTTGGCTGAAGCATTTTTCCTCAGGAGTTTGCATAGAGTCTTATTGAAGGCTTCGTGTAATACCACGTTCTTTTGTACACTAATATCCGTATTTTTATAAAGGGTTGCTTACAAAATCTATTTATTTATATTTATAATTATTTTATTTATTTTAAAACCATAATCCTTTCATTTTATTTGTTTCCTTCTCATAACCCTAACCCTATTTCTTTTCCTTTTTATTTTCCATCCCCGAGCCCAGCCCACTCCCTCTCCCGAGCCAGCCCACCATTCCTTTCCCCTCCCTTTTTCCAATTTCTTTTGTGCAGTCCAGGGCCCACCCACTTCCCCCCAAACCCACACCCACTTTCCCCAACCTGACCCGCTTCTCCCCTTTCTTCCTCCTTTGTTCCCACCTTCCCGCTCTTTTCACCCCCATGTCCCCGCTTCTCTCGCGCCCACGACCAGCACTCGTGACCCCGTCCCCGCCCCAACGTTCCCCTTTTTCTCGCGTCGAACTCCTCACTTCTCGGCAACGACCTCCCGCGCGCACGCTAGCAAAACTTCCCTCGACCTCGTCTTTCCTCTGCCTCCACCCTCACCATTGCCGTCTCCATCACCTTCGTCGCCAAATCCCGAGGCCACCTCACTGCAACCCCGAGCTCTCTCTCTCCTCCTTCCCCTCGCTCTCGTTCTCCCTCTCAACACCACCGAGCACCATCGTCGCTCCGGCCTCGTCGTCGTCCCCTCTCGCCACCGGCCACCTCGTCTCCTTCTCTCGCTCATACCAGCCGAGCTCCTTCACCTCCACCACCCCCTTCTATCCAAAACCCATCTACTCACTACACCCCTTCACCGAGATTCCCCACTGCACCCCCTCTCACCGCCGACGAACCCACCTGAGCTCCTCACACACACCCTGCCGCCGGCCGCCTCCCAAAGCCACAGCCACCACCCCTGCAACCTCCATAGCACCGACGAACCCCGAGCACCTAGCTAACCTCCCCACGCTACACCAGGCCACCACCTTTGCCGAGCACTGCCTCGACTACCCTTCGGCCGACCCTATCACCTCAACAAGCTCCTCCTCGTGCATCAACTTCCTCCCTCTCTCTCACCGATCTCCTTTCAACAACCACCGCCATCACCCAACCCCGACGACAACATTCCCTGCACACCAAGGACCCGACACCCATCGCCTCCAACTCGGACTTCCCCTTTTGCCAGCAACCTCATCCGACCACCGCAGCCCATATCCCTGGCTTCCTCGCCATCAAGATCCGACACCAACGACTACCACCCTCGCCGTCAAGACCCCGACAACCAAGCCGCCGCTGCCGAGACTCGAGCTCGAGCCAAGTCGAGTTGCCGTGCCGCGTCCATATTGCGATCGTGCCGTTGCCGCTGCCGTACATCGTCAACGCGTCATCAGGCAAGTATATTACTTGCTTCATGCTATTAGTTCGTAGTTAATTCAGTCTAGAATTAATATCGTAGATATATATTTCGTGCGAGCCTATATGATACAAGTGTTTGGTTTGGAACTTTAGGCGAAAATATAACTTTAAATGGCAGAACTTGTGATCCTTGGACCCGTCTACTGTTTACCGATGTGCCGTAAGAATTTGGTTGAAAACCACGGTCGTTTCATCTATGAAATGTTAATCTCAATAATCATTACGAAATCTGAATTTCCTGAACATGCTAGACCGTTAAATTCACGTTAAATTTTTACGAATCGGATTTTGGAATTCCATGACTCGTATCGAAGCCAACGGGATAATCTACAGAACCCTATAATTGATATCTAAAATTTAACTAGTTACGATAGAGAAAACTGCGGAGAATTACGATTCTGGACTGCAGTCCAGAGTGGTAATTCCAGATAACCCTTGTTGTTAACCCACTGTATTTTCCTTGATCAAATGCGTAAATGTGCGGAACCCTATATCATTACGAATAAAATTGATTTATCTTCCTTATCCCACTGGTCTCACTGGATTCCTCAACATCATGATATTTTTAACACATTTTATAATGTCGACGCGTCTAGCTGAATTCTGCAGTGACAGATTTTACACATCAACCTAAACCTGGAGATAACTCCCTGTGGATATAAGATATTACTGAACCACAAATTGAGGTGGAAAGCTAACTCATAACCCAAAATATTTTTCAATAGCGTCACCTAATTACGATCCCCACTGATATTAAAATGTGGTACGAAACGGACTTCCAATTCTGAAACCGGATTTCCAGCAGCGAACACTTAAATTGAAATGGCCGTATCTAGCAGAACTGAAACCCGATTGGCGCAAAACCAATTTTAATGGATAGGTAATTAAACATAATGCGTACCCCTTTTACATTATTTCGTTAAATTTTACATGTATGATTTATAGTAAATTATGCAAGTGGTAGGGCACGGGCTGATGATATTCTATTCATATCTTGTATTCTCAACATATTGTGTAGATGTTATTGCATTGGTAACCTAGTGATCGTGTGCATTACCCAGCATTAGGTATTAGTGTTTGATTTTGGCAAGTACGTTAGTGTTTAAGCATGAATGGATAAGTGAAAGTGACACGTACTTGTACACAATCAGCGGACCCTATTGATTTATTGCATTGTCGACGCCTATGGGACGTGTATAAGTGTAACCATAACTGGAATGGGACGGTTATGGAGAACTTATATTAGTGTCATAGGTAAGGCATCAAACACTGTCCATTTATCTTGGGTATCAGTCGAGACATGCTTGATGGAGATCCTGTCTCCAGTTCTCGCGTAGACTTGTCATGGACCGACTAGTATTTGAGTTGATGGTTGGTGTTTGATGTAGACCACGGGGTGTGGGATAGTTTGAGTGTGAGTTCAAAGGAATCTCTGGAGTTCCATTGCCGGCACATACAACGATTCTGGAGATATATGGGTGATATTACTGATTATTAGCGAGCAACTCGGGCCCGTGTTCCCTTGCACTTGGGTCCTACCCTTGAATGCGGATACTCACGAGTGGTTGACTCTCACACTTGGACTGACGATAGGTTTAGCGACCTGTATAGTGAGACTTAGAGACCGATAGGGTTAGTGATATTGACATGCATTGCTTACTAATTCGATATACCTGCTTTACTGTTTACCTATACTGTCACCTTCATGCTCATATCGTCACTTCATGCTTTACTGTTTCATATTGATCATTATTACACTTGTTATACTTGTATTTCTATTTATTGCTATTGTGTCGCTCTGACGACCTGAGTATGCATGCTCAGAATGAGAAGTGGATTTAGCTTGGACCAGGACCTGACGTACCTCGAGGACACTGTGGACATATGGATCAGCGACTCAGCGCGACACTTCCTTGATCTCTATCTGGTCAGTGTTTTGTATTTGTTTCGATTTAGTGACTGCATTTCTCATTACCTGTACATTGATTACTGATTACCACGTAAAGCTAGAAGCCGAAGTGTGACTACGGCATGATGTTTCCTCGACCGTAGGAGCATGGCTGGCCTTGTCAACCCCTCATATTCCGTATTTTGGGAAGCGAGGCGTGACACTTCGGCTAGCCCATTGGCTCTTGGATTATAAATGGAGGAATATCTCGAGTCTATCTTATGCTGAGTAGCGAACCTTGAGATTTTGAAGCTCATGAAGGAAGGCCCGTTGTCAGAAATGATTCTTCTTGGTGTACCGAAGCGGTGTAGAATATTATGTTGGAAGAATGTCATAATATCTTCTGTCTTGACTTCTTTTAGCGGGACAGCTTCAGCCCATCTGGAGAATTAGTCTGTTGCGGCCAGTATGAACCGGTGGCTTCTAGATGACGGAGGATCAATTGGGTCAACTATGTCGGTTCCCCATACTTCGAAGGGACACGACGCCACCGTAGCATGCAATGGATTGGGATGCTTGTGAATGAAATCACCATGTATTTGGCAGATATAACATTTCTTTGCATGCTCTCCGCAATCCCGTATCATGGTGGGCCAGTAATACCCAAGCCGTTTAATTTGAAGTCGCATCTTGGGGACAGATTGGTGAGCACCGCAAACGCCCGAGTGAACTTCTTTCATTACCTTTTGGGCTTCGGCCAATGACAGACACCTGAGTCAGAGTTGGTCATATGACCTGCGGTATAGCGTGTCATTTACAAACACGTATCGGAGAGCTCTCTTCTTTAGCTGAATCCTTGCAGATTTTCCTTCGGGCAGCTTGTCGTATCGGAGGTACTCTATGAAGGGTTCTCTCCAATCGGGCTCGTCTTGGATTATCGAAGCTTCTTCGTCAGGACTACTCTTCTGTTCTGCGCTTTCCTCTTCTCGTAGAGAGACTGGGGGTAGAATTTGCCGGCTCCTGACTGTGATCAGAATTTCGTCCATGTCAAGATCAGCCGGCTCCTTAGCTAAGCGAGCGAGTACGTCAGCCTTTCCATTCAACGCTCTAGGGACTCTCATTAGTTCAATCTGAGTGAACCGTTTCATGAGTTCCACCACTCGGCCTGTGTACCGAGCTAACTCGGGTTTGTATATCTTATAGTCACGGCTTACTTGGTTGATGACATGCTGGGAGTCACCGTAAACCCGTACCCGAAGGATTTCTATTTCTATGGCGAGCTCCAAACCAGCTATCAGAGCTTCATACTCAGCCTCGTTGTTTGTGCGAGGCTCGGTGAGAGCAAAAGAATGCCGTAGGGTTCCCATCGATGGCGTGATGAACACCAATCCTATCCCTGCTTTTATCTCCGGGATGCTTGATTTACTGGAGGTCTTTATCAATGAGGCCCCATCGAAGTAGAGCTCCCAACATGGCTCGTCATTCTCGAGTTCCAGCACTTGTTCGTCAGGTAACTCGCAATTGAGCGGTGACCCTTCTGGTATGGGATGAGCAGCGAGAAAGTCCGCAAGAGCTTGCCTTTTTACTGCTTTCTGAGGAGTATAAACTATGTCAAACTCAAGTAGCATGACAGCCCATCTTGCCATTCTGCCGGCTAGGCTTGCTTTGGTCATCAAGTGTTTGAGCGAGTCGACCTTGGAGATCAGCATAACCCGATGAGCGAGTAGATAGTGCCCCAGCTTCTTCACAGCAAATATCAGAGCCAGGCATTGCTTTTCGATTGGGGAATAGTTGTGTTCTTCCCCGACTAGAGTTCGACTGAGGTAGTAGAGGGCATTTTCTTTTCCCTCCTCGTTATTCTGGGCAAGGAGCGCACCGAGTGATTCATCCAGCGCGGCAGTGTAGAGAATCAGCGGTTTATTTAAAATGGGAGCGGCCAGTACTAGAGGGCGCAACAAGTATTGTTTAATGCTTTCGAACGCTTCCTGACATTCGGCATCTCAGACAAAAGGAGATCCTTTCTTTATGAGCTTTGAGAAGGGCCTACATCTCCCCGATAAATTTGAGATAAACCTTCGTATATAAGCAAGCTTTCCTTGAAAAGATCTCAGCTGTGTCAGATCCTTCGGAGGGGGCATTTCCATGATGGCCTTTATCTTGGATGGGTCAATTTCGATCCCCCGATGTCGAACTATAAAGCCCAGGAATTTTCCCGATGACACGCCAAAAGCGCACTTTAGAGGATTCATCTTCAGATCGTATTCCCTCAGTCTGGTGAGAACGGTCCTAAGATCTTGGATGTGATCGGCCTTAGCTTTAGTTTTGATGACCAGATCATCAACATAACATTCGACGACCTTATTGATTAGGTCATAAAAGATATTGGTCATTGCCCTCTGATATGTAGCACCTGCGTTCTTCAGTCCGAACGGCATCACTTTATAGTAGTATATTCCAATCGGGGTTCGAAATGCTGTGTGTTTCTTATCCTCGGACGACATCTTGATCTGATTATATCCAGACGAGCCATTCATAAAGGTGAACAGCTGATAATTTAAGGTGTCATCGACCATCATTTCCATGACCGGTAGCGGGAAGTCGTCTTTAGGACATGCCTTGTTGAGGTCCCTTAAATCGACACAAACTCGGATCTGCCCATTTTTCTTCTTCACTGGGACTATGCATGCGATCCAGTCTGCATATTTCTCTTCCCTGATGAAGCCGGCATCGATGAGTTTCTTGGTTTCCTCGATGACCTTTTCTTCCAGTTCCCTTCTCATTCTTCGAGGAGCTTTTTTGACTGGCTTAGCATCAGAAGATATTGCCAGCTTATGCATGGCCACTTCAGAGGAAAGGCCAGGAATTTCTTTGTATGTCCACGCGAAGCAGTCGACGAACTCGTGCAGCAGGGCAATTATCTGCTCTTTCATTTCCTCTGACAAGAGTGAGCTGATGTAGGTCAGCCTTAGATTATCGGGCGTTCCTAAGTCAATCTCGGTTAGCTCGTCAAAGGTTGCTTGTCCGCCATCTTCGAGCTCTTGAGGAGCTTCTTCTGGCTCGGCTAGCTCGTCTTCATCATTTGACTCTTCGCTGGCTTTCCCAATATGGATCATGTAGCATGCCTTAGAATCCGGTTGAATGAAGCCTATGCCCCGTCTATCTGGAATTCATCCATCAATGAGTGCTCGGACCTGGGGCGGGTGCCATAGCCTTTCATAAAACTTTGCTTCGGACTCCGTTTGATATAACCGGCATCCGCACTTTTTGAAATATTCCCGCATCTCGGGTACATAGTATCTGGGATTGAGGAAGGCTCTTATGCCTCTCTCATAGGGAAGGCATGCGACAGACAAATCGTCCAGGTGCACAACGGGGTTTGACCAATAAAACAGGATGCCCTTCTATCCATTTTTCCTTCCGGGAACGTTGAAAGTTTTCAGCTGGTCCACGGTGGAGGCTGACAATGCATCGAGCTCTTTGCACATATGCTCCGGCACCCTTGTGACAGCTAGGGGCCCTTCTGCAATTTCGAAGGTCTCTCGTAGTTTTGTTTGTTGCATAGGGGTCCAATCTGCACATCTGTTGCACGACAGGTCCTCTTCCTCCGACTCTTCAGTGTTGCTGCCAAGATGAGGGCGGACTTGGCTGCTAGATGGGGCTTCAATAACAGATTCGTCCGTATCGCTACCGAAATGAGGGCGAGTCTTATAGAAGGACGGACTTCCAGCGTCGGACTCATCAGTGTCGCTACCAAAACGCGGGCGCACTTGGGCGTTTTTGCTTTTGAAAGTGACAGCCGGCTCATGTTTGCTTTTGAGTTTTGGTGGTTCATAAAGTACCGAGAATCTTCATATTGGACTTCATGCACACCGAACGGCTGGATGTCTCCGTCAATGCGTCTTTCTTCGCCATTTTTAGTATACTTCATGCATTGATGGAGAGTTGACGGAACGATACCGTAATCGTGGAGCCACGGCCTTCCTAAGAGAATCTTATAAGACGTGTCGGCATCGATCACGTATATCTTAGCTTCAGTTTGCAGATCCATGAATTTGATTGGTAAAGCTATAGACCCCAGAACTTGCTGGCAGTTTTGATTGAAGCCTTGAATGACAATCCTTTCCCTTGACAGGTGTCGGACGTCCATTGACAAACTCTTCAGTGTTCGCAAGTTCATGAGGTTCACCGAGGACCCGGGATCAATCAATATGCGATTAATCCGATCTCCGTCGCTGTACCCGGTCACGTAAAGCAGACGATTATGCTCAGCCGTTCCCAGTAGCAAGTCTTCGTCCTTAAACATGACTGCGGTGTCTTGCAAAGTGTACTGAGCTTCTTTCATATTAATTTCCGCAAAGCAAGCTTGATACCGCTCAGGGTTTTGTAGAGCATGAATGAGAATATCTCTAAGCTCTTGAGATAGAACCAAGGCATCGTAGATGCTAAGGAGAGACGGAAGCTTTCGGAGGTGAGCCAAGACATTATAGCTTACTGGGGAAGGACTCGAATCTTCATGAGCAAGTTCTCTGCCATCTTCTTCATTAGAGACTTGTTTTTCCTTCCCTTTTGGGGCGTTTCCCTGATTTGGCGGTAGAGCCCTGCCGCTTCTAAGCTGGATTTGATTGGCCTTTGTGGCGAGCTCCTCGTCCTCTTCGAGAAAACAGAGCTCCCCCTCAGAGTCGCTGCCTAGATAGATGGCGTAGCAGGTCACTATAGGGATCTCTTCATTAGAGTCTTCTTTTAACTCCTCCAGAATTTCAGCCGCTTCTATAGGGAGGAACTCCTTCAATTGAATCAGAGTTCTTTCCTTCTATTCATAATCTTCGAGGGAATCGATATATTTTTGAATGGTCGATTTTCCTACAGACTCTTTTTCACGCCGAGCTGCACTTTTCTTCTTCATGATCTTCTTGGATTTTGAGCCTGATGGAGCCGCATTGGCAGCTGGACTGGTAGGCTTCTTCTTTCCTTCCCATTCCGTCCTGGGCTATTTCTGAAGCAGCCTTAGCATCTTGTTCGTCTTATTAGATATGTGCTTACTCCAAGGAGGCTGCGGTGAGTCGGTCTCATTTCTCAGGGCAGCGGGTTCGGCTGTCTGCACCCAGAAGGCTTCAGGTTCTATCTGTATAAAGTTGGTGGCTGCAACTTGATTGTTCACCAACACACTTTTGGACAGCTCGTTCTCTCCAGCCTTGTACTGCTTCTCGACCCAGTCTTTGAAGATATAGCAATCCTCGATTGCATGGCTCACTACTCGGTGGTATAGGCAATACAGGGGATTGTCGGTCATTTTTGCTTCTTGAGGTCTTTTCGATTCCGGCAATTGTAAACCGTTGTTCAAGGCATCTTTAAATATCTTGCGGACCTTGTCCCTCCTGAAAGAGTAAACCTTGTTCTTTTTCTCCTCTAGGGAAGACCCTTCTCCTCCCTGTAAGTCTATGTCACGCACCCCACAAACTTGCGGGGAGGCGGAATATATGAAAAACGATTATCAAAGCTTCGTAACACGGACTTGAGCGCATGAATCGTGTCTAAACCTTTACTAGTAAACCACGAGAGGTTTAACTACTCGGATTCGAAGTTATACCTCACGTTACTTGTCCTTCGGGTCTTCATCGCTGTCCTCCACTCCTCATAGGCACCTTGGAACATCGGAATCTCAACGGCCTCCTCGAGTCAAAGACGATCCACCCGAGAGCTCCTACGCCAAGATTGATCTCTAACTTGAGATAATTAGGTTGCTCAAAGTGCTAATCTAAGGTACCTAAGGAATATAGAGTGAGGTTATGGATGTATTAGTCTAGCTAACCCTTGATCTTAACACATGAGAGGTTAGGGTTAGGGTTTCAAGAATGAGAGAGCTTGAGGAGAGAGAAGGTGATCATGAGAATGAATATGAATAATGAGCTCATTAGAATATAACAACCATAACAATTTATCAAATAAATAATATAAGTGATTAATCATCACGGTTGATGCATTCACCTTGTGTGATTCATCACATGAGCCATAAGCTCAATAAATGAATCATTAACTCTAAGGATGAATCACACAAATGAGTCATTAAGCAATAAATGCTTATGCCACCTTAACCCCCAAGTCACCATGCTTCTAGAAGCTTCCCGGAAAATTACGAGAATGCCCCTCCAATCCATGAAAACACGAAAAAACTTTAGACTGTATAAATCCAATAACCTGATACTAGAATCTGGCTTAAACCAAAGCCGACTAGTAAAAACTGTCCGAACGTCGTACGTGCGTTTAAACACGTATGCGTCCAAACCCTTGTCGTAAAACCATACGACCTCTATATCGTTTCGCCTGGAGTAGGGAAACACTCTGTGTGGGACTCTAAAGACTCGACACTACGTTGGCAGTGGGTTTAACCACAGACCGCAAGCGGCACTAGCTGTACGTAACGGTTCCCAGGTTGATGTCGATAAGAAGGCCGATGAGGAAACCCATCCGAACTCCTACTGAGCCTGATGTGACAATCTTCGTACAGTCCGGTCTGTTCGTCTAAGACTATCGCATATCGAGCCTAGGGGGCGGCAAGCGTCAGTCCCCTAATAGCGGTATAAGTCGTGTCGGAGCGTAGCCCATTGCACCCTGAGAAACTACTGGAACCTACCAGTAAATCTCGCTTGCCCTGGCCAGGGACTTTGCGTAATGGCTCTCTGACACAGCGCGATATCAACTCCCAATACCGGGAAAGACGAATCCTTTCTAACCGCTACTGCCTCCAAGTGCTCGGGACTGCACCCAACTGCTGCCTGTTTGCACGACTCCTTTGAGCCGTGGTAGGGTAGAAATCTAAGAACAGTGGGACACACTTGAGGCGAAGTAGCAGTGTCAAGTCTGCGGACTATGCTGTACTCATGTCACCTGGGAACTGTTAACTGACGATTGGTATAATACCAACCAACAGTTCCCCTGTGAGTCCTGTTCGGTGTACCCGTAACCTAACGAGTACCTGTATATTATCTCCAGTACGACGTACTGATGGCTGTGGGACAGACCATCTCCCCAACTGATATGAGAAGCATACACACTAGTCTACTCTGGAGTATCGATCCCCAGTCTCGATAATCCTATGACTAGGGACAAGTATAGGATGTTGCTTATAGACTACCCAGCTCCCACTAGTGTGACTGCCATCACAACGCTGGTAATCAAGCAAAGATCCTATGGGCTCTACTAATATGTATAAGTGATACGTTACAAGAAACATATGCACATATTAAAGTAGACACAAACCAAGTAGCATACTACCATTTTTAGCAAGACTGTATATACAACTGTGAATATCCCAAGCTTCCATTAAGTAATATACATACAAGTATGATACAATAATGTCCCCTAGGGCATATACACTAACAATCTCCCACTTGCACTAGGGCCATGAGCTGGCATATCATAGACCTATCATCTCGAATAGCCTCTCGAACTGCGTCTGAGGAATGGCCTTTGTGAATGGATCAGCAATGTTATTCTCCATCTCTACTCTTTTCACCTCGATCTCCCGGCGATCTACGATCTCCCTGATCAGGTGATACCGCCTTAAGATGTGTCTGGATTTCTGATCGGACCTGGGTTCCTTCGCTAAAGCTATAGCGCCGTTGTTGTCACAATACAGAGGTATTGGACCAACACTGGTAGGAACCACCTGAAGTTCTGTGAGGAACTTCTTCATCCAGACAGCTTCTTTTGCGGCATCGCAAGCAGCTATGTACTCCGCTTCCATTGTTGAGTCAGCAACGGTCTCCTGCTTGGAACTCTTCCAACAGACCGCCCCTCCATTGAGGGTAAAGACATAATCCGACATGGATTTGGAGTCATCCTTGTCACTCTGGAAGCCGGAGTCGGCAAAGGCCTCCATCTGGAGGTCTTTTCCACCATACACCAAGAACATCTCCTTAGTCCTCCTCAGGTACTTTAGAATGTTCTTTACTGCTATCCAGTGCTTCTCCCATGGGTTTTCCTGATACCGGCTTACAACGCTCAATGCGTATGCTACATCTGGTCTGCTACATAATATCGCATACATTATAGAGCCTACCGCAAAAGCGTAGGGTATAATCGACATGCGATCCCTTTCCAAATCAGTCTTGGGAGACATCTCTTTGGAGAGGGTGATTCCGTGACAAGCCGGTAGGTTACCGCGCTTAGAATCATCCATACTGAATCACTTCACTATGGTGTCTATGTACCTGGACTGCGAAAGTCCCAACATCCTCTTTGATCTATCACGATAGATCCGGATCCCCAGAATGTAGGTAGCATCACCCAGGTCTTTCATGGAGAATTTCTCTGATAAGAATCTTTTGACTGACTGTAACATAGGAATATCATTTCCTATTAGGAGAATGTCATCCACGTACAAGACGAGAAATACTACAGCTCTCCCTACAATCTTACTGTATATGCAAGGTTCATCTGGATTTTTGATAAAGTCGAATTCTTTGACAGCATCATCAAAACAGATGTTCCAACTCCGCGATGCCTGCTTTAGTCCATAAATGGACTTAAGCAGCTTGCATACTTTACCGCTGCTCCCACTCTGAATGAATCCCTCTGGCTGATCCATATAGACGCACTCTTCCAAATTACCATTTATAAAGGTCGTCTTTACGTCCATCTGCCAGATTTCATAATCGTGGAAGGCAGCAATAGCAAGAAGGACCCGAATGGATTTGAGCATAGCCACTGGAGAAAAGGTTTCGTCATAGTCCAAACCAGGTCTTTGACGGAAATCCTTTGCAACAAGTCTAGCCTTATAGGTTTCAACCCGTCTATCTACACCAATCTTCTTTTTGAAGATCCATTTGCATCCTACGGGTTTTACCCCATCTGGAGCAATGTCCAAAGTCCATACTTTGTTAGTGTACATGGACTCCATTTCGGTCCGCATTGCATCTAGCCATTTTACTGAGTCACCGCTCTGAATGGCTTGCTGGAAGCTCGTAGGATCATCATTATCAATGACGCAATCTTCTCGATCCCCGTCTATAAGAAAACTGTAGTATCTTTCAGGCGGATGAGATGGCATACTACTTCTGCGAATAGGCGCTGGTATGTCCCTTTCTTCTGAAACTTCTGGTTCTACCATACTTTCAGTAACAGTTTGTGGTTCTGGAATTTCTTCCAGTTCTACTGCACTCCCATTCTTTTGATTTTCTAAAAATTCAGCTTCTAAGAAGTGGGCATGACGAGAAACAAAAACCTTTTGTTCCTCTGCATAATAGAAATAATATCCCTTGGAGTTCTTTGGATATCCCACAAACTTACACTGTACTGAGCGTGCCTCGAGCTTGTCCGGATGCTACCTTTTTACAAAAGCTGGACATCCACATGTCTTCAGGTACTGAAGATAGGGTTTCTTTCCACTCCACATCTGATATGGTGTGGTAGGCACAGTCTTGGTTGGAACTTTGTTCAAAAGATATGCAGCTGATTCTAGCGCATAACCCCAGAAAGATCGTGGTAACTCAGCCTTACTCATCATGGAATGAACCATATCCAATAGGGTTCGATTCCTCCTTTTCGATACACCATTGTGTTGTGGTGTGTATGGAGGAGTAAGCTGAGAGAGAATTCCATTCTCTTTTAAGTAACCCAGGAACTCGGTATTTAAGTATTCACCATCTCGATCAGATCTCAGTGTCTTGATACTTTTGCCTTTTTGGTTTTCCACTTCATTCTTGTATTCCTGGAATTTCTCAATGGCCTCGGATTTATGTTTCATTAAGAAGACATGTCCATACCTAGAGAAATCATCCGTAAAAGTAATGAAGTAGGAATAACCACCTCTCGCATGTGTAGACATTGGACCGCACACATCACTGTGTATGAGTCCCAAGAGCTCGCTTGCTCTTACTCCTTGTCCAGTAAACGGAGTCTTGGTCATCTTTCCTATGAGACAAGATTCACAAGTAGCATAAGACTGATATTCGAACGGATTCAAATATCCTTCTCTATGTAACTTAGTCAACCTTCTCTCATTGATGTGACCTAGTCTACAATACCATAAGAAAGCCTGATTTAATTTCGGAGACTCTCTTTTAAGTGTGTTCTGGATATTGAAAACCTGAGCTTGACTCAATACGTATATGCCGTTATCTAATGTACTGGACCCAATCATAACTTGATTTAGGTGGATGTGAACCACATCGCTTATGAAAGTAAAATCATATCCCTCTCTTGAATGTGAGGACACTGATATGATATTACAAGTCATACTAGGTACATACAGACAGTTACGTAGAATCAATATCTGCCCACTTGTCAAACCTAGGCGATATTCTCCCACGGATTCAGCGTCCACGCTCATTCCGTTTGCAACTCTAAGAGACAAATCACCTACCTTCATAACTCTATGGTTTCTCAAAGCATGTAATGAATTACAGATATGAGATCCTGCTCTGGTATCTAGTACCCAGGAAGTAGAGTTAATTGACAAACAGTTCTCAATTACAAACACATTTGAGGCTGAAGCCACAACATGCTTCGTATCCTGGCTACTGGCTTCTAAAGCCCTGCAATCTTTCTGCCAATGTTCATACCCATGACAATAGGAACGTCCCTCTTTTACTACATTCAGTCCCGAAACTTTTGCCTTTCTCTTTCCTTCTACTTCCCTGGTTTTCTTCTGGGTAGAAGGCAGAGACTGTAGGATCAAGTCAGTATATGACTCGTTTCCCAACGTGGTCTCTAGGTTCTGGAGCTCATCAATATAGCTAGTCATTGTAAGGACGTTGTCCCCTACAGATGACCCGAAATCCAACCTCGCTTGAATTAATTCGTTCAAGGTCTCATATCTTGTGATATGAGATTGCTCTCCATATAAATCTTTTTTATGGAGAAAGATGGAAACTGAGTCCATCTTCTCGTGCTGCTTCTGGTATACACCATCAACTGAAGCAAACACGAGGCACTTGGCTTTCGTTTTATCCTTTTTCCTTGTCTGACGGATATCCATATCCGCGACGGAGGAAACTGGACCTGGGACGGCGGGATCTTTAGTAGTAAAAGGGTGGTCCAGCTTGTCATAGGCAATGGATATCTGGACAGACCTTTGCCAGTCATATAAGTCAGATTCAGTCAATTTGTTATCTAGATGTAACCTAGTCATGGTCACAAGGTCGCTGCAATTAAGAGAGAGAGAAGAAAACACTTTTAGCATGATGCTCTTGCAAGTTTAGAATGGTTTTTAATTTATCTAAACAGGATGGCTCCCACTGTTTCTCGAATCCTTCCTCAAACCATAAAAGAAGAATTAGCCAGGACTATTCTCACCGTACAATACTTGCTTAACCGTTCAGCCAGGCTAGTGTCGATACTTTGAGGGCCTTAATTAAATAACCTGTTTTCTCTGGGGGCTTAGCCCCGCTGACACCTTTCTCGGCACCTACTTGGTTTATAGCATTGATCGTTAAGTGACGAATCTCCTGATAAGTATTATATACTCACAGTAGGATCGGGATCCAAATATCATCGTATGATAATGTTGAAGGAATCCTACCAACATTCATCAAACTCCAAATGGTATGCAACACTAGCAAGTTTCAGTTTCTTTAGAAACTCCCAATGTGGATTTTTGCCCCATGTTCTTATGACCTTGACGAAGGCCAACAAATCATAAGTCATATGTCAAGTTCTGCCCATCATTATCTTGTTAATTTGAACCCACCCGTACATACCCTTGACGAAGGCCAACAAGGTAATACGACTGTCCCAAACCAACACATCTATCTATGCACCAAATGAATACCCCAGCAGCTACCAAACACTATGCCTTGACGAAGGCCAACAAACATAGCTTGAATACTACTGACCATTCAAAAGAAATGACGGAGGGCTACGGATGGTTTTGGCAAAACCGTGAACGTAGTGAACTTGATATAATCGAAGGAACCTGATAGCTTTTTAAAAGGAGTGGCTAAAGCTCCGCAATTAAAAATTCTGCTCTTTTAAAATAACCGAGTGGTTTCTTTTAAATTTGTTCCAACGATTTAACTTTGGTTTATTTTCTTTGCATTATAAAAATATGTCCCATCATTTATCCTATCATTGCAGAAAACAACGAAAATACCACGTCCTCTTATGCCATCTGCATTCGCCAGTGGGTCCCGTCATCACCCGTTAGGTTACTTAACTAACGACAAAGCGGGGGCTGGGCTAGCGCGGGTGTAAAACATAAGTGACGTCTAATAGCTATCATATATAGATATTGTACATTCGTCAGACGCAATAATAAGCATTCCAGATCACTGATGAACTTTATTGGATATACTAGCAATCCGCATTTGCTTTGAGCCTGCAATAAAAGACGGATTACACAGTTATGATGAATAGCCATTACCCCAACCCTAGACCCCTACGGGTACGACAAACTACCAGCCAAGTACCCGAAGTGAAGCGGTCTCCCTCAACAACGTGAGTAGGACAGTAAACACTTCAACATACCCGGTAGTTTGTGTACCCCGCTTTGGGTCTATCCTAGGAGCAAAAACAGTAAAGAGAAATAATACAACGGTGGCAACAACCGCAACCTGGATGTGCCCCGCAAAAGAATATTACATCATATTACAATTACATCGAATGAATGAATATTAAACCCATCTCAAACCCCGGCTAATCATCACAACAATCCAATCAAGTCCATATACACAAACAGTAAACATTACAGAAATGTGCAACCCCCTGCCAACCGACATACTAGCAGTTAGGGGAGGTTTACGAACACATTAAACATTACAGATAAAAACCCAATTAGCAAATAACTTAGAACATCGATCAACAACCTTTTTCCGTGTCTACCCCAAAAGCAAACCAGCACTGAAGTAACCTGGGCAGAAACAGAACATTCTGGAAAACAGAAAACCATAAAATATGAATTACAGAGGAAATCCGAGTCAACTCGGAGTCAACTCGGCGGCGGATCCGCGGCCACAAGCACCTCCTTGCCGTGGATCCACGGCCGTCTTGCCGAGTTAGGGGCTCGTATTTTTCCAGTATTCTTATATTTCCCTGCTGTGAATTTTAAGACAAATCAAATAAATTTTTAGACATGATTAAAATTAACAAAACTGTTAGGGTAAGGTTTTTCGTTTTTCGCATTTTTCCGTCGATCGAACTTCTAATTAGTTGCTAACAAGCTAGTAATGGTTTAGTTGGCTCTGATACCACTGTAAGTCCATGTCACGCACCCCACGAACTTACGGGGAGACGGAATATATGAAAAACGATTATCAAAGCTTCGTAACACGGACTTGAGCGCATGAATCGTGTCTAAACCTTTACTAGCAAACTACGAGAGGTTTAACTACTCGGATTCGAAATTATACCTCACGTTACTTGTCCTTCGGGTCTTCATCGCTGTCCTCCACTCCTCGTAGGCTCCTTGGAACATCGGCACCTCAACGGCCTCCTCGAGTCAAAGACGATCCACCCGAGAGCTCCTATGCCAAGCTTGATCTCTAACTTGAGATAACTAGGTTGCTCAAAGTGCTAATCTAAGCTACCTAGGGGATATAGAGTGAGATTATGGATGTATTAGTCTAGCTAACCCTTGATCTCAATACATGAGAGGTTAGGGTTAGGGTTTCAAGAATGAGAGAGCTTGAGGAGAGAGAAGATGATCATGAGAATGAATATGAATAATGAGCTCATTAGAATATAACAACCATAACAATTTATCAAATAAATAATATAAGTGATTAATCATCATGGTTGATGCATTCACCTTGTGTGATTCATCACATGATTCATAAGCTCAATAAATGAATCATTAACTCTAAGGATGAATCACACAAATGAGTCATTAAGCAATAAATGCTTATGCCACCTTAACCCCCAAGTCACCATGCTTCTAGAAGCTTCCCGGAAAATTACGAGAACGCCCCTCCAATCCGTGAAAACATGAAAAAACTTTAGACTGTATAAATCCAATAACCTGATACTAGAATCTGGCTTAAACCAAAGCCGACTAGTAAAAACTGTCCGAACGTCGTACGTGTGTTTAAACACGTATGCGTCCAAACCCTTATCGTAAAACCATACGACCTCTATATCATTTCGCCTGGAGTAAGGAAACTCTCTTTGTGGGACTCTAAAGACTCGACACTAGGCTAGCAGTGGGTTTAACCACAGACCGCAAGCGGCACTAGCTGTACGTAACGGTACCCAGGTAGATGTCGATAAGAAGGCCGATGAGGAAACCCATCCGAACTCCTACTGAGCCTGATGTGACAATCTTCGTACAGTCCGGTCTGTTCGTCTAAGACTATAGCATATCGAGCCTAGGGGGCGGCAAGCGTCAATCCCCTAATAGCGGTATAAGTCGTGTCGGAGCGTAGCCCATTGCACCCTGAGAAACTACTAGAACCTACCAGTAAATCTCGCTTGCCCTGGCCAGGGACTTTGCGTAATGGCTCTCTGACACAGCGCGATATCAACTCCCAATACCGGGAGAGACGAATCCTTTCTAACCGTCACTGCCTCCAAGTGCTCGGGACTGCACCCAACTGCTACCTGTTTGCACGACTCCTTTAAGCCGTGGTAGGGTAGCAATCTAAGAACAGTGGGACACACTTGAGGCAAAGTAGCAGTTTCAAGTCTGCAGACTATGCTGTACTCATGTCACCTGGGAACTGTTAACTGACGATTGGTATAATACCAACCAACAGTTCCCCTGTGAGTCCTGTCCGGTGTACCCATAACCTAACGAGCACCTGTATACTATCTCCAGTACGACGTACTGGTGGCTGTGGGACAGACCATCTCCCCAACTGAGATGAGAAGCGTACACACTAGTCTACTCTGGAGTATCGATGCCCAGTCTCGATAATCCTACGACTAGGGACAAGTATAGGATGTTGCTTTTAGACTACCCAGCCCCCACTAGTGTGACTGCCATCACAACGCTGGTAATCAAGCAAAGATCCTATGGGCTTTACTAATATGTATAAGTGATACGTTATAGGAAACATATGCACATATTAAAGTAGACACAAACCAAGTAGCATACTACCATTTTTAGCAAGACTGTATATACAACTGTGAATATCCCAAGCTTCCATTAAGTAATATACATACAAGTATGATACAATAATGTCCCCTAGGGCATATACACTAACACTCCCAGCACTGGCTTTCGAGACCGGTTGGTTTTGGATTCGCCCGCCCTTCGCTTTTCTTCATTGTCGGACGCATTGAAGACATTGGTACTGCTGGAACTCCCGCTTCTACGGTTGTCGTCCCGCTTGCTTTTCCAAGTCTTGTCTCTCTGAGAGTCTGAGGTAGACTCTTGCTTCGAGCATTCCAGCATTTGGACTTTCTTGGTTAGCTCTTGAAACGTCTTGAGACCTGCTGTACAAAAGAATGGGACTATCCAATTGCTGAGGTTCCCAATGAGAAGGTTGACGGACTGGTCCTACTCCAGCGGCGGTTCGCACTCGACCGTGAGATTACGCCATTGGGCGATAAAGTTGTTGCTTTCATTCTTCCCCGGCATAGTCCTCACAAGGTCAGCAATGGAGATTTTATCACTGACACTCAAGAACCTTTGCCGAAACAGAGACTCTATTTGGGCAAAGGTAATGACGGACCCATCTAGTATGCTTGCGTACCAGTCAAAAGCGATACCGGTCAGGCTGTTGACAAACTGACGAAGAAGGAGCGCATCATTGCCCCCTGTATTTCTGCACGACGCTTTAAAGTGGGCGACGTGCTGATTTGTATTTCCCGTCCTGTCGAACCTTCCGAACTTAGGAATGATGTAGCCGCTTGGGAACTCGATCAGATCGTACTGTGCGGGGTATGGCCGCCCACTACTGCCAATTTCTTTCTGAGCTTCAGCCTCGGCCGCCAATGTTTTAACTTTGCTGGTGACCAAATCCATTATCCGATCTTGTGCTAGAGGGATAGTGTTATCTGGGGCCAAGGCGTCCCCAGAAGCAGAATGTGGCCGGCTTTCATGCGGCTCGACGAATCTTGGACCCAAAGGGACAGGCATCGGCCGCTTCGGATTTTCATCATCCGGCTCATGAGTAGCGACTTGTGCTTGATTGGGAGGCACTCGAGCAATTTGAGCCGTAAGCTGCATCACCACGTTCGTTAGGTCATCAATTTTCGAATAGAGCTTGGCCATCTCTTTATCTTTGCTCTTGAGCTGTTTCCGAAGCTCTTGAAGCAGCTTTTGCTCTGCGGTCCTGGGGCGGAAAGTCGGCTCTTCCTCGCTGTCCGAGCTTGAATCTGCCTAGACCGAAGGGTCCTTCTGCCTAACGTCCTCATCGAGAGGGTTTTCATCATCCAGCGGAGGCGGCTGTTCTTGGGAAGCGGAAACCACATTCAAGCCAGATTGGGCTTGGGATGTGGTGGCCCCCTCCTTGCTTTTGCTTTGAAGGTTGTCGCTGGGGCGCTCGCCCGCCATATAGACCGTATGGATAATATATCCATCCATCTTTTTATTATCGGCGGCTGATTTCACAGATCACTGTCTTGACCCCCCTGTTTCGGTAGCGGGCAGTCGATTGAAGACGGTTGGCCTGGCCGGATTCTTGAATGGTGCTGACGCTTTCTTTTTGGTTTTTCCCCGCTGTTTTTGCGCGGCACAGAGCGCCTGATAGACTCTTGAAGAGACGGTGTCATTCTTTCTCTTTTGGGGCTAGGACACATCCCTTCGTGGCATTGTTCGGACTGCTGTCTTCTTGATCCTGGCGATCATGGCCTTTCTCTAAACCCACTTCAGAGGTTCGAAGGAATTGCTGATTTTTATGGCCGACTCAGCCATCGTCGCAGGATGACTTTGCTCTTCGAACCGCACAAGATTCCACCTGGACGGAGTCCTGGCCCTCTTGTTGGCTCGATACCTGAGCCGCTTCTGTCTCAGCCTTTCTGTTTTGAGCACTTGGCTGGCTATGGCCCTTCCGGAAGCCGTCATAGACCGGGCGATGGAGGAATTTGGAAATACGCCTGATTGTGCATTTGTTGGAGTAATCACCTGAGCTCGTCCGCAACGTTTGATGTTTCCCTTTGTACCGTAAGTCTTGCCCCCAGTTGGAGCACAAGAGAGTCGTTCAGACACCGTCTTAAGTTTCGGTTGTGGCGCCTTAGCGATCAAAGCATTCGGACTCTTGCCCCTTGAGACCGGCTTGGCCACCTGTTTTGCCGGGATTTCTGCCAGATGAGCGCTTTCGGCAGGGTAGATGACGATGGAACCAAACTGGCGGGGCAGTTCCTCCCACTGTCGACTGAGGCTTGCGGGGAGAACCACACGAGCGTTGATCTTGATCACGTACGGAATCGGGGTCGCGTTGGAAGCTGAATTCTTCTTAGAAGACATCGTCGTTGAAAGTTTATTGCTGCACGAAAAAAACATTATTTCAGTACAAACATCGGCATATATGTTAAATGAGTTCGCATGAATGCTTCACCCGAGATATGGGAGGAGAGATTGGTCCTACCGGGCGTGCCAGAATCTGTAGGATGTTTTTCGTCACCCCATTGAGATGGGAATACGCACGTGCTTGTCAGGCGCATTACAGATTCCCCTGCCTAGGGTAAGCTGGGGTTTATTGATTGTGGGGATCCGAATCACCGGCAGCCACGGACTAAGCTTCCGTTAATTACCCCTCGCTTTTGGAGCGATTGAACCTCCGATTAACGGGTTAAACTAGTCATGCGAACTCAATGTGCAGTGTGCGTGTATTGTGTTTTAAAAGGGGTTTTGGATATATCGGGGGCCCCGCAGAGTTTTTACGGGGGTCCCGCTACCCGGATAGCGGGCTGGGGGTCAAGGGGGCTAGCAGCCCCCTTGCGAGATGCGGGGCAGCGCCCCATTAGAAATTTTTTTCTAACATGGACAGTGTCGTGGAGTATGTGTGTGTATCTATATATATATATACATGTATACATATATATAAAGGGGAAAAGCGTCCAAAGGACGTGTGGGGCCAGCGCCTCACGTGCCTAGCACGCGAGCGCTGGACGCTTGGGCGCTGTGCGCTTAGGCGCTAGCGCATCACCTGTCTGACACGTGG